>CM076408.1:34556393-35223893 GCA_038363315.1 Mugilogobius chulae
CAGCTCATAAACTCAAGCCCTGCACGTCTGTTACAAAAAAAGTAGACACAACTACACTTTCCATGTAACAACACATACAAAGAAAAGAACATCCAAGTGTTTATTGGTCATTTTGCGGATTAGATGCAGAAAACTAAGCTAAACATAGATACAATGAAGTCAATTTAGCTCTAACAGTGAAAACACTACATCTATAAATGATATAATTGTGGATTCTCATAGTTTATATCGTAATTGTAAAAAGTATTAGGCCTTTATGTCATAGTTTAGCAAAGATTTATTGTAGAATGTAGCAAACAAAAGCTAAAACGGCTGAAGTACAAGTGACAAACAGAAGGCTAGGATACGAGCTAGCATCAGAGCTAAAGTTAAAATGCATTGTTAATCAGACAAATTTGACATTGCCGGAGATAAACCTTTACAATATCAAAATTTTACGTGTCATTTTAGAAATTACAATAGTAAAACACACGTCTGCAACATATATTTGATGTTTGTGTGCTAACTAACCTGTTGTTGAGAAACCTCCAGGCTCATCTTTGTCGCCGGATTCGCTCCGGTTTTCGCCCAATAATCACACTTTGACGGCGTTTCCCCAACTTTTTACATCCACTGCAGATGTTAGTGATTAAAAGTCGGTGTGGTTAATGTGCATTTAATCTGCCAAAGCGCATTTAGACGATGTTTAGCCGGGATTGTGCTCGTCCTCCCGCCTCTTCCACAAACTACTGCAGTCTTTGAGATTTCGCGCGCCGTGACAGCTGGTGGAACCTCGGCGGTGTCAGTAATCAGTGTCTCGCGTTCTGATTGGTTGCGTTGGCTTTTCACGCGTTCTTATTGGTCACGTTCCTCAAAGACCCGCCTTATTCGGACAACAATACGGGAAGTGATTTGCAGGGGCAAACCGGGGCAGCTCAAGCGGGCGGTGCTTGTTAGTGAAAATTAAAGGTGTGTGAAGTGGTCACAGTCACTCACTAAACTACAGAGGTCCACTATTAAAATTTGATGACTTAAAAATAAAAATATAGAATGTACTACAAAAAGCCTACTTAAAGTTTTGAAAATTCCAATGTAATTCTAGCTTTTTCTGAATTTTTTTTTTTGCAAATAAATGTTCTTTTGTAATAAATGTGACCACTTATTTCAAGATGAACAGTAAACATAGACTTTTGTCAAATTTTATGTCCAAATGTGTTTTTTATCCCCCAAAAAATCAGTTAGGCTAGATATTGATCATATCGCTTATTTCTATAACACAATTAATTACAGATACCCATGTATCACAAAAGAAAACATAATTTATTTTTTTTTGGCAATGTTTATCTTGTTTTCAGTTATGTTATATTCAATAACATATGGCCTAGTGTAGCATCAGCAAATTATTTTAGGATTACTTAGTTGGATTATAGCCTGCTTAATAATACCTATTATATAGGCTATTATGATATACATCTGAAATATTTAAAAAAAAAAGTGAAATTATTTGTTGATTATAGGCACATTTCATATACAGAAATGCAATATATAATATATAATATATATTATATATATATAATATATATATATATATATATATATAATATATATATATATATATATATATATATATATATATATATATATATATATATTATATAATATATATATATATATACTTATATACCATTTAAGACTAAGAAAAACAAGACAATACTAAAGTCCATGGTCAAAAGAATTGACCAAATTCATATTTTTTGTATGAGTATGTCAGATTTGAATGTTTTATATTGGACACTTCTTTGAGGAGTAAAAAAAAAAGCCTAATTGTTGTTTTGATATTATACTCTAAAGCTGAAACGTGAAAGAAGCCTAATTGAATTGGGACAACTGTAAGGGACATGTTTCATAACTCTCACCAGCAGTTTCTGCTGAAACATGAAGAAAATAATAAAATAAATACATTGTGAGGTCAAAATTGTAACCAAAAACACACATTTTATTTATAATAACGTGTGTCACAATCTGTCTCATTGACATGGAAACTGCATTGCACTTGAGTCAGTCACTGTTTTTATGAGTTGAGACTTGACTTGATAAAACAGACAAAAACTTGGGACTTGACTTCTTGATTCTTCTACTCAGAAAATAAGTTTTGTAATTTTTACATTTAGAAACAAAAAGATGTTCCTCCTCATTTCTTTTTTGTGACCATATTTGTTTTAAATTGAATAATTAATACAAATCAAGTCGAATTGTAGAAATACAGTATATGTATTTGGCAGTTTGATTTATTTAAAGATTTGAAAAACTTGAAACTAAAAGCAGAGGACTTGGACTCGACTTGGACTTGTGGGGCTCTTGGACTTGTCTCTCTTTGACTGGGACTTGACTTGGACTTGAGGCGACAAACTTCAGACTTACTTGAGACTTGCAAAGCGGTGACTTGGTTCCACCTCTGACATCTTGGTCCATCTCATATGTAAAATAAAACAATTTAATGCAATGTTGATTAATCTTTTGCACCTGCATGAATCAGAGGATTGGATGTTAGAATTCTACCAAAAATCTGAAAAATATGACACAGACATTTTAGTTCCTGTTAATTTATTGAGCGAGACACTGCAGGCAAAACGTTCTATCTTTTTTTTTCTTTTCATCACTTGTTTGTGTTTGCTCCTAAAGAACTTTTATTATTTAATTTATATAAGATTTTTTAACTTCAAAGTCTAGTTTCTCAACATGTTTTTTTCCTCAATCTTTCTCTTTTTTTGTTTTGTTTTTGAGATTTAAACAAATGTTGTAATTCTTATCCAAAATTTCAGTCAAATCAATATTACTCAAAAACTAAATACAATATCCAAAATACTCACTGTAATAATCTTTAATCTATCAACGAAATTAACGGTAATTAGGCTCGGGAAACGTCTGTGGTTACCATGGAAATCATGGCAAATCCGCCATGTTTGTTGATAGTTGAGCAGAACTTCCATAGGAATACATTCTCGGGGTCGGACTAGCGTCATCGTGTTGTGGCAACGCCAAACGAGGGGGAAAACAACAACGTAAAACATCAACGTAAAGTAAATTTAAATGTAAACTTTCACTCACCACCGCACAGTGGTTGTTTACAGTTTCAAACATTAGTATTTGAGCATCTGGCAAGCATTTTTACGTACAGCAAGTTGATGTTTTCCCCTTCGGTCGTCGGCAAACAAAACAAAACGTCATCAGTCCGACCTCGAGAACGTACAGCTATTTGATGCTTTCTCCTTCGCGTCGTCGGCTACCAAACAAAACATCACGTCACGTCATCAGTCCGACCCCGAGAATTAGACAAAACGATTAAAAAAAGTAAACAAAACAGCCGTGGAGCAGCCCAATAAACTGCTGGGTCAGTACTGGTAAGTTTATCTATCAATATATAGTGTCAAAATATAATTTAATTAACGCGATTTTCTGTATTTAACAATTTAAAATCTCCATTGGTTTAACATGGGACCAACTGAACATTCTACAGCTGCATGATGTCACGTTCCCGAGCCTAATAAGATAAGTTAGATTTTAAAATTAAGCTACTCGACAAACAAAACAGTGATTTGGTCCCGTCATGGTGGATAAAGTTCCAAAAGTCTAATTTTTAGTTGATATAAATGTATGACGAAAATATTATTTAGATTTTACGTAATTTTGACAGAAAACTACAAGCTTACCTCAGTCACCCGTGTCTAATAAATATCTAACGTTCAAATGAATAACATAAACTGAACGTAATCATAGCCTAACTGGAGATTTAAAAAATAAATACAGGAGTATTACATTACGCATGCGCAGATTGTGGGTAAACTGTTCCCCGACGCATGCGCAGTTACAAATCCCCAGCCCGTGCAGTAGCAGCGGCAGTAGCTCAGCTCAGTCCAGCGCGGGCGGCAGAAGCGGCAGTCACCCTCGCGTTTTTACCTTATTTCGTTTTCTAAATAGTCCCCCGTTCAGCTTCGCGATACCGCCCCCAATCTCAGCGTCGGTACGGAGCCGTCAGGCCGGGACAGAGACGGAGAGAGAGGCTTCGGCCATGGAAGCCCTCGGACCGGGTAAGAGACGCGGCACAAAAGCGTTTGCGAAGCGGAGACGAGCGCTGCGCAAACGCCGCGGCTGCACGAAGGCCTCCACATTGCCTTGACGGTAAAACAAACCCAGGCCTGAAACGTCTATTTTATCTGTTTTTAACCACGGGACATGACACGCAAGCTCTACTGTTTACTTGTGAATGCTTTTACGTGATATAGTAGCGATTGCGTTGGCGGAAATGTTGCGTTTTTGCGTGTATTTATCCAAGCACGCACTACTCCTCGCCTCGCATTGTGCATGTGTGTGTATGTGGGGATTTAACAGGACCTTCCCCTGCTGCTGCTGCTGTTGCTGCTGCTATGCTCTCCTTCCTTCCGTGTCGTGCTCGCTTGTTTACGATGGCGTTTTTTTACGTTTATCTACACATTTACGCGCGTTTTTCGACACCAACGCGCAACAACAACGCTAAAAATCACCAAAAATACTCGTAGAAATTGATTTGAATTTGACGCTTCGCCATCGGGAACAGTGCGTCTCGTCTCGCACTGTCCACGATGTCGAAATGCACGCCATAAATGCACGCTTTGGCCGCGTTTGTGTCCGTGTTTTGGCTCTGGAATGGCGTTTGTTTTGCTTCTGTCATTGGCTTTTTACGCGCGTCTCCTTGGGTTTGTTGTGACCACGATGCTGCTGCTGCTGTTGCTGTTGTTGTGTGGCGCTTTTTTATCGATCACATTCAACAAATGCAAGGCCAATACCACTCGTTGCATCTCTGGCACGGACATTTATTCGTTTTGTAATCGCGTTTTTGCGGTGTTTGGGGGTGATTGTAATTCAGCGTGTTGATGCTAGATCCGGGAAGAGCACCCACACACCTGTACGTCACCCACGTTCGCACCACGCAGGATGGGACAAAGGGTTCAGTCGTTCACCTATAGGAAATGAATCATAACAGTGCATGGATTCCCGTATCTTTTCCCTTAACCCTTTATTTGGCGTAGTAGCTTTAAATAGTGCAGTTTATGACCCGAACACGTTGCAGTTTTGTCGTGTAAGCATTTCATTTGCACTTGTAGATGGATTGTCTTTTCTTTTGATCAGAGCTGCATATGATATTTGACTTTTCATGCAATATGGCAGTAAAGATCTAGTATGTAACTATTTAGCCACTATATACTTATTATAAAGTATGTTCCCTGCTTGCTAACTCATTTTCATTTGATTAAAATAACATTAAATTGCAGAATATTGACATTTGTAGCCTATTTTTAGCCTTTACTAAGTGTAGTAGCTTTACACAATGCAGTTTATGACCCAAACAGATAATAAGATTGGCTTTTAATCATTTTAATTACACTTGAGGAGGGTTGGATTGTATTTTCTTTTGATCAGAGCTGCATATGATATTGACCTTTCATGCAATATGGCTATAAAGATCTAGTATGTAACTATTTAGCCACCATAGACTAATTAAAAAAAGTATCTTCAGTGTTTGCCAGTGAGTCTATGTTTGATTGAAATGTCATTAAAGTGCAGAATATTAAAATTTTTTGCACCTTTTTTAGCCTTTACTTAGTGTAGTAGCTTTACACAATGCAGTTTATGAACCAAACAGATTATAAATGTGGCTTGTAATCGTTTAATTACACTTGAGGAGGGTTGGATTGTCTTTTCTCTTGATTATAGTTGCATATCATATTTGACTTTTCATTCAGTATGGTTATAAAGATCCAGTGTTTAACTTTTTAGCCACTATATATATACTAATTAAAAAGCATGTTCAGTGTTTGCTAGTGAGACTATATGGTGGTGCAACTTTCAATTTTCATTTGATTAAAATTGCAGAATATTGACATTTGTACCCTATTTTTTGTACACAATGCAGTTTATGACCCAAACAGATTATAAATTTGGCTTGTGAGCATTTTAATTACACTTGAGAAGGGTTTGATTGTCTTTTCTTCCGACTAGAGTGACAAATTATATTCAATTATGGTTATAAAGCCCATTAAGTAGCTTTTTATCTACAGAATTACTCAATAAAAAGCATGTTTGTGTTTGTGCCATTGATTTCATAAGGGCTTTTGTGACACAAACTAATGTAATGTGAATAATTTTCATTCAAATTGCGGAATGTTTACATTTGTAGCCTTTTTTTTTTTGTCTTTACTAAGTGTACACAATGCAGTTTATTACCCAAACAGATAATACATTTGGCTTGTAATCATTTTAATTACACTTGAGGATGGTTAGATTGTCTTTTCTTTTGATCAGAGCTGCATATGATATTTGACTTTTCATGCAATATGGCTGTAAAGATCCAGTATGTAACTTTTTAGCCGCCATAGACTAATTAAAAAAAGCATGTTCAGTGTTTGCCAGTGAGTCTATGTTGGTGCAACTCATTTTCATTTGATTGAAATGTCATTAAAGTGCAGAATATTAAAATTTTTTGCACCTTTTTTAGCCTTTACTTAGTGTAGTAGCTTTACACAATGCAGTTTATGAACCAACCAGATTATAAATGTGGCTTGTAATCGTTTTAATTACACTTGAGGAGGGTTGGATTGTCTTTTCTCTTGATTAGAGTTGCATATAATATTTGACTTTTCATTCAGTATGGTTATAAAGATCCAGTGTTTAACTTTTTAGCAACTATATATACTAATTAAAAAGCATGTTCAGTGTTTGCTAGTGAGACTATATGGTGGTGCAACTTTCAATTTTCATTTGATTAAAATTGCAGAATATTGACATTTGTACCCTATTTTTTGTACACAATGCAGTTAAAACCCAAACAGATTATAAATTTGGCTTGTGAGCATTTTAATTACACTTGAGGATGGTTTCATTGTCTTTTCTTCCGACTAGAGTGACAAATTATATTCAGTTATGGTTATAAAGCCCATTAAGTAGCTTTTTATCTACAGAAATACTCAATGAAAAGCATGTTTGTGTTTGTGCCATTGATTTCATAAGGGCTTTTGGTGACACAAACTAATGTAATGTGAATAATTTTCATTCAAATCGCAGAATATTGATATTTGTAGCCTATTTTTACCCTTTAATAAGCATAGTAACCTTAATACTTGCAGTGATGTTACTCAAACACATTACAATCTTGGCTTGTAAGCCTTTCAATTACACTTGTGGATGGTTTGATTGTCTTTTTTTCTGACTAGAGCTGCAAATGATATTGGAAATTATGCTATATAGATATAAATTTCCAGTACGTTTCTATCCACAAATACTAAATTATCGGCAGGTTCAGTGTTTCCCATTAGAGACTTTGGCTACACAAATAATTTCGTTTGAATAAATTTCATTCCCATTGCAGAATATTTACATTAGCAGCCTGTTTTTAGCCTTTAGTAAGAGTTGTAGCCTAATAGCCATGTTTACTACTCCAACACATTACAGTTTTGGCTTGGAAGCATTTCAAACAACAAACAAAAAAAACTAAACTGCCAAATAAAGGCATGTGCAGAGTTTCCCATTAATATCATTTTCTTTGAATACATTTTATTCAAACTGCAGAAGATTGACAGCCTATTTTTAGTCTTTATTAAGCATAATAGCTTAACACAGAGCAGTTTATTAGCCAATCAGATTATAAATTTGGCATGTTTGTATTTTAATTACACTTGAGAATGGCTTGATTGTCTTTCTTGTGACTAGTGTTGCATATGATATGGAACTTATTCAATATGGCTCTAAAGCTCCAGTTTATTTGTTTTAGCCACAAAATTACAAATGAAAAGGCATGTTCAGCTTTATCCATTGATTAGAGAGATTATAGTGACACAATTAATTTTCATTTGAATCAAACTAAGCGTGGATATAAACATATTTAGTCCTTAGTAATAACCTTGACAGCCTCTTTAGACCAGCATTGTTATTTTTCTAACAGTACAGGCCTATTAAGGCTAGGGCTGTGCAATTAATCAAATTTCAATTTCAATTATGACTATTGCCATAATCGTTTACAAAAACGGTGTAATTGTGATTATTAACAGTGACTCATAAGTGTGTACCTAAGAGAGCACAATTCCTTAGATTGGAAAAGTAGATCCCAGACAATTTCTTTACCATACATTTACTACAGACTATTTCTATGAGATCTACTGATGTTTTATTTTATTTCTTCACTCTTTCTCTGCAAATTAAGGAGCAATAATGCTCTGCACACTCTCTAAGTAAAGTATTGTTTGAATAATCGTGATTTCAATTATAATTTAAATAATTGTGATTATCATTTTCATCATAACTGAGCAGCTCTACTTAAGGCCCAGGGGCAAAATTGTGACCATGACCCAATGAAGAATCTGGCCCTCGAGATGAATTAGTCGAATAGCCCTGATGTAGTAGTTTAGTTTGTTGTTTTTAAACCTTAAGGCAGCGGTCCCCAACCTTTTTTCTTGTAAGGACCGGTACAGTCACAAATTTCTTTTCCAGGGACCGGTCAAGGTATGATAGCGCTGATAACAACAATGTAAAATGCAAAAAAAAAACAATTATTGTATTAATTAACTTAAGTAATCAATAAATCTTCTGGTCTTGGTTTTGCAGCATGAGCTGAAAAGTTTAAATAGTAACAACTAAACAAGGACAGTGTGTAAACAATGGAAGCACTATATTGTTTGTAAATTTACTCCTCAGCTGATATTGTTTGAGCTTTGTCATACGGTGTAAAACATTTGTATTCATGTGACTTTTGCATTTTGATCAACTAATTGATTAGTCGAAAGAATAACTGCCCAAGTAATCGATTTGTAGAATGATTGTTAGTTGCAGTCTCCTCTGTGTCTTTAGTGTCCACAAACCAGCTTTAGGATTAGGCTTGAGTTCTTTGCTGCTACTTTCCCTCCGTGATCCATCCACAGGTGCAGCAGCAGCAGCAGCAGCAGGTCCGTCTGGCCTTTTGTCACGTATGAGTCACACAACTAAAGACGCAGCTTTTTCAAAACGCTCGGTTCACATCAGAGTCAGGAAAAGGAAATGCCAGCTAGGTCTATTTAGGACCGCAACAAGTTAATTAATTATTCCAATCATCGACAGTTTAGTATTCAAATACTGTAATTGTTAACTTGTTTACAAAGACTCTTGCGACCCAACCACAGTCAATTGTAACATTACATTCACCTCCTGAATAGAACCAGAATTCTTTATTCACTTCAGACAGTAGTGGTCTCAGCTGCATTTATCATATACTTTTGAGAGGAAAACACAATGGTTACTAACTAGTAAAGTTAGTTACCCCGACTTAACTTGAAGTTAGAAAAAAATTGTTGTCCATAAATCAAAAAAAGATTATAGGTAGGTAGGTATGTATGTATGTACCAAATTCAAGAGTTTTTAAGTTGCCTGAACAATATTTTGTCAACATTTCATAAAATTGTCTGGCTTTTTGTGACAAACAAGAAATAAAAACAAATAATTAACCGAATAATTGATTACCAAAATAATCTTTATCAATCTTAAAGATGGAGTAGCTGATTTTCACTCTACAAACATAAGTTAGGTTTTAAATCGGACATGTTGCTTCCATAAATCATTTGACATGTGGTTATTATATCGACATGTTATCATTTTGTATTTATGACTCATAAACTTTTTAAAGAGAAACTAAACTCAGAATCAACTTTTTTTTCACTGTCAAACTGTGTATATGGAGTCAAAATTGAATTATCTACTGTTTCCAGGCCTTTTTTGGGCATTTTTGTGCAAACTCGTTCATTTTGCAGTTATGTGTGCAAAAACCGCAGCTGTACTGCCACGATGGGCAAACGCTGTCAGTGCATTTTCAGTACCCTCCGACGTCACAGTGTATTGACGCGGCAGACGAGCCGCCCAGATGGTTTATCTAAACTCCTCCCTCTGACATCGCCGCTGTGGAGAGTTGAAAAGAGATCACCCGCTGCATAATGACATCATCCGTTATGTGGCTCAGCTTGTTGAGTGAGAGGTGCATTGTGCCACCACTAGTTCAACGATGCGCTGGTTCGAAACTCGTCCCTGTGTTTTTCATTTTTGATTTTCATTTTTAGAAAATACTCACATAACAGGCTCATGCGCTTATGTAGACTAAAGCAAAGGTTTCATACGTATGATTTGCAAAGCAAATATAAAAAATCTTGACGTGCAAGTAAGCAAAGACTTGGTGCTGTTGCTGTACAGCTTCCTCTGCTGCAAATCTCACGTCAGGACCAGGACCGCTGTTCATATTTGGTGCTGTCAATCAATGTCTGTTCACACAGGATATTGGCTGAACACATTTAGATTTCAATACCTAATTTAGCAAAATTTCATGGATCAGCGCTGATATTTGATCCCAGTATCGGATCAGTGCATCACACAGAACGTTAGTTGGCTTGTTTATGGCATGTTAATCTTGTTCAGTTCATTTCTATGGAGTTTGGTACCTCAGTCTAAAGTGAATAAATGCTATGAGTCAGTGAGTGAACAATGCTAATGCTAAAGCAATTTAAAATTTTAATTCCGTGCATAGGATCAATTCTTCTGGACATCGTAATCACAATACTTGTCTGAAGCATTACAATTGGATATTTTTTTCAAATTATGCAGCCCTACAATGAAAAAAGACTCAAACATAATGCCGTTGGCGTGATTCATTTTCAGACTTTATTATTCTTTATTGATAACATGAAACACACAAGAAACACATTATTACATACAGCATATTGCAGAGTGCTTCCATAGACTTAAAATGCAATAAAACACATCTTCTCCACTGGTTTGATCTAATTTGTCGAGTTCATGAACATGCAGGAAGCGTCTTCATTGAAATAACATGCGTTGCAGATCAAGCAGTGTTTATGTATAATTTATCAGGCTCTTTGAATATTGCACATGTTCTGAATGTTGTGTGATGTTGAGATGAGCAGTTACAGGGCCACAGGGAGAAAAAGACTCATTTACTGAACCCGCGTTTAAAAGTGTTGATAACATGCAAATATAGTCTACAAGAGCTACAAGTTTAAAGGGTCTTTTTTCAGTGTTAAAACCGATTTGCCCTTTTCTAATTTTGATTTAGTTTGGATGAGTGATAGTTCTTGTGGTAAATATATTTTTTTGACAGTTAAGTTGACAAAAAAGTTACAGTGAGTATAGGAGTTATGCACCCTTTAGGTCTCAGATTGACATAGGTCACTAGTGACACAGTTGTTCACTTTAAAAGCGATGGACATCAGATGCGGAATTTTGGGCTAGTTCTGAAGCAATCCTCTAAAAAATTGTTATCTTTTGTCATCTGTGGTAGATGCAGTGACGGCTGTAACAGCAGGAAAAGTGCAGCTTCTGAACCAGGTTTTCAAAAGGAAAAGTTGTAAAAGAGGGCAAACTGAACAGTTTGACGCACATACCCAGACTTGCAGTACTCATGAGCCCGCGCAGATGTGTTATGGGCCGGGAAGAAGTGAGCACACGCATCGCTCGGTGTTGTCAGACTTTCAGAGAGCCAAAAGAGACAGCCCCCGACCCACAGCGTCTCTGCCCGGGCACATGAGTACAGGTCTGGGTGTGTGCGCGGAACTTCTGTTTGCACAGTTCGCGCTCTTTGTCAAATAAAAAAGTTGAACGGCAGCGAAAATTATGGGCAGTGCAGTCCCTCTGAGTCCTCAGGACATGTGCTGTACCCTGAATATGAACTACTGAGCTCAGGGAGGAGGTACAGGGCACCACTGTGTCAGAATAACAGATGCAAGCGATCATTTGTACCGGTGTTCTGTCGAGATTGGACCCCCCTTGTTAGTGTTAGTTCTAGAAAATAAGTAATATTTTTTATTTTCAAATTACTTTTGCTAACCCTCACCCAAGCCCCAATCCTAAACTTAGCCTTCGAATTAATTGTAAATTAATTGTATACTGTTTATATACTACTATCTTTTGAACGTATCATTTTTTCAGTCTGTTTTTTAACCTGTTTTTGAGCCTGTTGCTGTTCCACATTTGCAGCCGCAGTCGCAGTTTGAGACCAGAACGATGGTGTAATAATTGGGTTTGTGGGTCAACACTTTTTGGAGCTTTGGGAGTTAAAGTGGTACAAAAGGAGTAAACCAAAAAACCTACGGAAAATTACTTTTGGCAATTTATCTCCTGCTGGCAACATGTGGAACTTGTTATTAAAACAGGTTTTGCTGTGGTAGGTCTGTCATTGATGGAGGTGCATCAGAACCAAAGCTCATGTATTTAGAAAAACACAAATAAGTAGTGTTTTCATAATTTTTAGTGCACATCATGATTGCTAGAGCGATGTATTATCAGGAAGTTGAATTTTAATGTCCTGCACCCCATCTTCAACATCTTTTAGTCGTTATGTATAAAGTGTGTTCAAGTGCTTGTTAAAGTCTCGTTTGTTGCAGCGGTCAGATCCAGCTCTCCTGAAGGCGCGTGCTGCTTGTGTCTCTCTTGTTTGCATTGTTGGTGCGGATCTGCCGCTTTTGTTCGGCCGCATAATGGTTTTTGTGACGGTGAAAAGGCTGCGTCTCTGTCGGATGTCCCGCGACCTCACGCTTCGCTCTGGGGGCCTCCTTTTTGGTTCGTCTGTCCCGGGTTTGTAAAAGGAAACATGCCCCCCTCCCTCCGTCCGGTCAGGTCTGTGTGGGTTCAGACCGGCCCCAACGATCAGGAGACGACAGGGAGGACAAGAGGAGGAATGACGATTAAATTAACAAGTGTAGAGGCTCTGCAGATGACGTCACAGCAGTCGAAGTGTTTGCTCAATGGCAAAAAGTTACATTTGTGTGACCCGTTTTTTTAATTTTATTTTAGAATACCTTCGGTCAGGAGTCTGCAACCTTTAACACCAAAAGAGCCACATTTGTCCAATTCAAAGCAAGTCACTGTCAGAAAGAGTCGCTACTGTATTAAGTGTAAAAATGCTTAAACAGTTCAGTGAATTTACACAATATATTTTACAAAAGAAACCACTAAAAACATTGTGTAAGTCACAAACATGTTTTAGATGGAGAGACAAAAGTTTGTTTCACTTAGCGCTTCTTTTATTATGTATGCACCTGTGCTTTTTTGAAAGAGAGAGTTGAACTTAGGTCTGGGCAATATCGTGATAAAATCGAATCGTGAGCTATCTCTGTGACATCTGCTTTTTTGATAATCGTCACATCGTCATTTCTTTTTTCTTTATTTGATGCATCTGTCTGTTCAAATATAGTTTTTTTTTTTCAGCTACTTAGTCTTAGAGTTGCCAAATCCAAGTCCTTACAGCGACTTTGGGCTTTTTTTTCTTCAAAGTCTCTTCTGGACTGCGCTTTTAAGTCATAAAAGGAATGACTCTTAGCAATTTTTCAGGTTTGATTTGTTAAAATATATCAATTTATATGACTGGAACATGAATTTTTAGCATGTTTTCATGTCTTAAAGTCGTAAGAAAAACACGATATGACAAAAACGCAATCGATTATTAACTTTTTATTGAAGGGCTGAGGTTGCTTGTTTCTCTCTAAAAATCTGGCAACACTGGTCAGCTTTTGACAGCTGGGTTTAGCTGTTGATGGTGAAGTGCGTTTGCCTCAAAGACTAAAGGAAAATAAATGATCTACAAGAATCGTGATAAAATCGAAATCGTGATCTGGCTCCAAGAAAATCGGGATGTACATTTTTTGCCATATCGCCCAGCCCTAGTTGAAGTCCAGTTACAGCCGTCAATACCTTTAGAAATGTACACACACACGAAACCGGAGATACTACGAGCTGTGCCTTGAAAAAATGAATCAGTTTTTAAGATTTCTTTTATGAATCAGATTCAGTGAATAATTTGCCATTTTGGGTGTCTGTTCCAGAACACCCTTTCGACTAAAAATCAAAACCGAACGATCACAATATTCAAGTAAAAAAAATAAAATAGCATTAAATAATTTTGTTTTCTGTGTGCTGTGGAAAGACCTCAGAGAAAAAAGTGTCGTGACTCAAAAAAGATTGGGAAACTGCACTAAACAACTGTTAATTTAAAATAAACCCATCGTGTAGGTTAATATGTTCTTTAACTTTTATATTGTCTGGTTCCTCATAATCAAATCCAAGACTGGTGCAGCTGCTAGGTCAATAGACATAAGGACACTTTAACAAACAGTCTGGACAATATTGTGAAACTTATTGTACTGCGAAAGTTGTTTATAGTATTGTGTAAAAAAAAATCCACTTGAAAGGGAAAATATTTTGCAAAATCAACTTTTAAATCTTGTTCTAACATCACTTCCTCATCACAAATGCAATTTGAGTCATGCACTGAAGATGACACGTTTTAGTGTCGAACGCATCGGCTTATCCATTTATAAAGGATTCTTAAAGTGAAGCTAAACTCAAACAACTTTTATTGGTAGTTAAACTGTGTATTGAGTTTAATTAAATTGCCTACTCATCCAAGTAATTTTTGGCAATTTTAGTGCAATTGAGCAAACTAGCAAGTTTCAGGTCAAAACAATCACAAACTGACTGTGTCTCATTGCAAAGGCCAGTGTATTTCTAGCTTATGTGACATCATGTGTTTTGTTTACTCAAACTGAGCACTAATTACAAACACCTGTTGTCAAACTAATCACACTGCTGCTCTCTTCCTCTCCTTTTCTTTTCCACGTTGTTTTTCAGTGAGTTTGTCTGAAATGTGTTTGTGGGGAGTTTAGGGGTGAGATTCACTTTTGTACTATTGCCTCAGATTCATTATTGACTGTTGACACTGGCTGGTAACACGAGCGAGCAAGTCTCTCATTCTGAACAACTGGAATTCTGTCTGTGAGAAACAATTTTTCACCTTTGAATCTCAAAAAACACTTTACTGAAGGTTGCAGTTTTTTATGTTTTATGTAGATCTCAAGTTTTTTTATGTTCAGAAATCATCTTCTCATTTTGAGCATTTCTGCAGCTTTAGCATCGGGCAAGATTGATTTGAGTTTCTTTCTTCTGTGTCTTTTTGTTTGCAACGAGTTGATTGAGCTCAAACTCAATTCCTGATGTAGAAAATGCATATCGTATCCTAAATTCCTTTTAAAGTACACATACTGTATTATGCAAAATCAACTTTTTTGAGTTTTTAATCATCTTGTAAAGTTGCTTTCTCATCAGAAATACTGCTGAAGTTTTGTCTGTGAGATATCTATCATTCTCCCCAAAACACTGTTGTGAATGTCCCTGATCTGTGATGTCATTGATAGATCTCTGAGATCTTCTACTGTTTTCAAGTCTATAAATCATCCAGACTTGTTTTGAGCATTTCTGCAGCATTAGAATATCAGGCAAGATTGGTTTGATCACATAACCTGTGTAGTTTCCTTCGGAGCCAGTAGATCAGTGTTTCCCAACCAGGGGTACGCGGCCATTTGCCAGGGGTCCTTGGGATGATAGCAGATTTAAAAGAAAGGTAGAAATGCAGGTTTTGTAATGTGAAAAGTATTGTTTGCAGCACATATTACATGTTAAGAGGCAACTGTTTGACTTGAAATACATTAAAACAATAAAATGCAAGGGTTATTCATGAAAATATATGAGTCATGATAAAATACCCCTAAAAATACATGACGAGTGTGCCTTGAGTTGCTGCCAAGTGTGCCTTTAAATATTGAAAACTGGCATATATTTCATCTATAAAAAAGGTTAATCAGCATTAAGATGTTGATTTACAATTTGGAATTTATTTACAGCAAGAAAAAAAGCAAAACCAATCACCATTTATGCATTTAAAGAATAATTTAAAGATGTTCTATGTAATAATGTATAATTTTGTGTTCCAAAACGGCTTAACTTGGCCATATTTCAATAGGTGGTGTGCGGCAGAAAAAATTTAAGCAAAGAAGTGTGCCGTGACTCAAAAAAAGTTGGGAAAGACTGACATAGGGGGTACTCAAGACGAAAAAGTTTGGAACCACTGCAGTAGATGGAGCTAATTTTTGATGTAGGGAACCCACTCAACCCAAGTGTGACTTTACTAGACTTTTTATTAGGGCCCGACCGATATGGCTTTTTGGGAACCGATTCCGATTCCGATATAGAGGAGGCTGGGGGTGCCGATAGCCGATAAGACAGCCGATATAATTAGAAATAGAAAATTACTTTTTTATTAGGAGCAGATGTTAAAAAAAACTCTGTCTGGCTTTATTGATTTTAATTGGGGTTTATTTAGGTCACATTTAGTGTTAGTTCGCCTCTTATGAGTGACTTTAAAGGCTTGAAACTTGTTTGTATCACATTATATTTGACAGACCTGTACTACTGAAGTGAATTCGAGATGGTAGGTGCGGTTAGCCTCATTAATATGCACGACGTCGCGGCAATTAAAATGCGCAAATGCCGACCATTAACGCCTCTTTTCATGACTAATTTACATGTCAATGTGTGTCCAGTAATCATACAGACACAACACTTTACAGTCACCAGAGAGAACGAGCTGAGGCAATGTTATTGTTGTAGCCTCACGAGCTAACCGCTAACTTCTAGCTAAGTGAGCAACAAATTACATTGAAAGTTAAAGCAAACACGTTTTCAACACTCACCGCACAGATAACCTCTTCTCAGATCCCAAGTCTTCACAAAAATAATTCCTTTAATCCAAACTCCAAATGAGAAAATAGTGAGAAAGCCAACTTTTCCCTCTTGTTGACAGCAACTGTGTGTCCTCTTTTATGACGAGGATCATCCCCTTCTACACTTTGATAAAATAAAAGTCCTTTCTGTTGTTGCGGGCGTCATCTGTGATGAAGTTATTTCCTTTTCTTGCGTTAGTAGCGGAGTTGAGAGCATTTAAATCTAGCGCTGCCTCAGAGCGCACTAGCAGGTTTGAGAAAAAACAACAACACAAAAAGTGCATAATTTTTGTTGTTTATTTTTTCTCATAATTTGCATTACACCTATTTTGAGTTGAAAAGATTTCACTCATTTGATCAGCCCTATACAAGTCAAAGTAGTTTAAACGATGCTAAACAGTAGCTGCTGCAGTAGATTCAGTCTCTCTCTCTCTCTGTGTTTCTGACTTTGACTAAAGACTGTTCCCATCAGCTCTGACTCATCCGTGTTTCCAGGACACTGACTTTACTCTGCTCTCACTGCACGTTTATGGGAACCGACCAGGCATTTTAAACCTTCCTCAGCGATGATAAAGAAAACCAGAATCTCTTCTCTGTCATTTATGTTGTTACTGTTGTCATTCTCTGCGTCTTTGTCTAACGCAGCTGCTCAACATCTTCTATCGATCAGCTCAGTCGAGCTCTGACGTGAGTGACAGCTGGATTTAACCAATCACAGTAATTCTTGAGCTTTTAAACGATCGCCCACTCTGATTTCTTATTGTAATGTAGATGTAAATATAGTCTGAGGTAGTTACAGGAGTTTCAGTAGCTGGGAAAAATCACAATTAAACAATAAAACTCCTCACGCCTTAAGAGTTAGTTATATGATTAGAAACATACTTTACAGGATTTAAAGTTTCATGCAGAAAACCACAATATTTAATGGTTTGTGAAGGAAATGGTGCAAAAACGGCAATGCATGTTAATAGGTTGTATTCACCATGTAGAATTTGATGTCATAAGTCCAGACGGTGAGCAAAAGCCAGTTTTGCCAGACATTTGACTAGACTCATTAACTTTTTGTGTTACATATTAGTATTAAATATTATTGACTTATATAATGTGTTTATGTCACGTGCATGCAACCTCTTGATAAAAATGAAAAGTTGGCCAAATTAACTGTGAAAATAATACATTTATAAGTGAAGCTAAACACGCGGTCAGAGACTTACTCCGCCACAACTGAACCCCAAACAGACTCGCAAAAGTGGGAGATGCTCTGAGGCTTTTTAAGAGACGCCCAGTGGTGTGAACAGACTTTGATTGGACAGTGACCAAATATGAACAGTGAGCTTGTGAGTGATGTGAGTTTTGTGTGGGAGCGATCCTGACGTGTGGAGAAGTTCACAGCTCTGAGGCTGTGCAGGTCTCGTTTGTTAATCACACGTCAAGATTCTTTAGTATTAACTTTACAGACATATGAATGAAGCCTTTTTAGCCGACATAAGCACATGAGCGTATGATGTGAACATGTGAAAAAAATTTAAATTAGAAAAATGAAATGACAAAATAAGGATTGAACTTGTGCACCTCGCACCACATGTTTATCTGAGCTAAATGACTGATGACGTTAATTTGCAGCGGGCGACTGCTTTCCAGTTTGCCTTAGCAGCGGTGTCAAGGGAGGAGTTTATTCCACCTGGGCGGCTCGTTTGCCGCGTCAACTTGATGTGACGTCAGCGTGTACTGAAAATGCACTGACAGCGTTTGCACAGCGTGACTGCACAGTCGTTGTTATTGCACACATAACAGAAAAATGAACGAGTTTGCACAAAAATGTTCAAAAAAGACCCGGAAACAGTAGATATTTCCATTTTGATCTCATATACACAGTTTGACAGTGAAAAAAAAATTGTTTCTGCGTTTAGTTTCTCTTTAAATTTACAGCATAACTTTTAAAATAATTTTAGTTGTCTCATTTTGTAGCATTTTTTCAATAAACGATCTACCGTTGCGAATATCTTAAAAATATTAATGCTTGTGATTTGCTGTTTCCATCCATTCGTTTGATTTGATTTTGATGAACTGTGCAGACTTGTCAGATCAAGACTATTTTAAGTGTTCTGTTCACACAGATGAGTTACAAAGTGTCGTGGTGGTTTTGTTGGTTAAATAAAGAGCTGTCGGGTATGATTTCACTTCCTCTTTGTCTAACACGTACTTTCTGTTTCAGGACAGTGAATGAAAGAATAATAACGACGAGCCCAGTATTGATCCTCCGAGTTGGTTTGTTGAGTCTTGTTCTTTGTGGTCTGGGGGCGTCTGTGTCTCTGTGAACCCCAAACGCTCCACTTAACAACTCAAGCGCGAAAACACGAACAATCGCTCAAAACCCGCCTCAGTCCTGTCGTCCTGGTCTAAACCCGGGTTAAACCTAGTCTGGGTTCTCTCTTTGTTTAAACTCAATATTATGGAGCTGCTCTGCTTCTAAGTCTCTTTTTGGAATTATAGTCTTGGAGATGTGCAAAAATTAATTATGAATATATCGTTTATAGTAAAAAACAGGCTACAGAAGAGCTCATTTACAATAAAAAAATGAGTGATGGTGTGTACTTAAAGACAAGGCAAGTTTTAACATCAGATATTTGTGGATGAGAGCTTTATAAAACAGTTTTAATGGAAGATTGCTGCATTTTGTGATTAATTTCGGCCAGTTTGGCTCATATCAGCCTTCAATATCGGTCAACCATATTCGGTCAAGTCCTAATATCAAACATGACAGTTTATTCACAAGATTTATGGATTTTAAGAAAACATACGGATATTTCAGCTTTTGCATTGAAACTATTGATACTTTACTACTCAAGCTAAAGAAGCAGCTAACATTAACTCTGATTTTATTGAATAAGCAGTGCATAGCAGTAATGTTTTTTGAGATTTTCTTCAGTGGTGTTTAGCACAATTCAAGGTCTCTGTCTTACTGCTTTGTGTTCAGTCTGTGCCCAGACTGAACTTTGTGTTTCCACTAAAATTATATGATAATGCAGCACAATCTGGAAAATGAGCCAACAGAGTACTCTCTGAATAAAATAATAAAGACTTTAATTCTAATCAGAACAGAATGCAGCGCTCTGATTGGCTGAGCTGGGTGGTCCTCTCCAGTTTCACATTAAAAAAGAGAAAAGAGGTTTTATGTCAATATGGAACCTAACTTTATTTTTAATCAACATTTGAAAAGTCATATTTAGTGTTCATATTTAGAGGTCCATCATCAGTTGTCAACACATAATAGATATTATAATAAAGCACATTCAGTTAGGTCTTGCACAAGTTCAAGCTTTTTTTCTTCAGACACCGTGGCTTTTATTTTATTATTGTGTGTATTATACAACTATAGTGCGTGTGTGTTGTGTGTCCTGCAGGAGCAAAACTGATCAATTCTGGCCTTTCGATTCGATCGCTTCATTCTTCGACAGTTAATGAAGATTTTGAAAAACGTGGATCCCTACTGTTTTCTTTGTATTTCTGTAAATCCACGAGAGCCGCCATCTTTGTCGCTGTGTCTTTGCTAAATATTGGCTAACATATTTCTTTAAGAATCCTAAAGATAATTTACGTTGTTGACTGAGAGGGTTTGCGTGTTGAGTTCACTCGGGGTTATACTTCTGCGCATGAATCAGCTTTAGTTCATGTCATTGTTGTAACGTATAATCTGTGTCCATATGGCCCTGTCTGCTCCTGTCGGCTCCTGTCTGCTCCCGTCGGGGTTTCTGTTTGGGTGGAGGGAGGGTGGAGGCAGAGTGGGGGGAGGATGGGAGTCTTTATGAACAACCAGGCATCATGTGGCGGCCATGTTTGGACTGTATATGCTCAAGGACTGCAACCAGCAATTGTTTTAGTAGTCGACTAGTCAGTATTTGTATGTATTGATTTTATTATTAGGAACAGATTGTATTATTAGTTTGATAAATAGCACTTGAGAAAAGAAAAGAATGTTTATTATGAAAACAGCAGATGAAATTCGGTTCTCTGCAGCAGAGGAGGGCAATTATTTTTACCCAGGAACCTGGCTATCAATATTTGTGTTAAAAAACAAGAACATGCTCCAGAGATTATCATCTGAAATTAGAGCTGTGCCAAAGATCAAAATTGTGATCTTAGCACAATCTCAACAATCGACTAGCAAAGTTTAACTAACAAGTTTATTTACCGATCATGTGGCAGTAACGACTTTCCTTGTATTTCTTTCTTTCTGTTTTAAATTCATTTTATTGCAACATGCAAATTTATGTAAAATATGGTTATTTCATTGTTTATTTTGACCATTTGTAACACAAGTACAGACACAAACTACAAGCAAATATTTTCAATAATGTGTCCAGAGCTGCTCTAAAACTCAAACGTTTACATGTGGATTTCTCTGTGATCTTTGGTCTCATGCTCAAGCTGAAATTGTTCTCCACATTGTGATTTATAGAGAGATTATTTGTTTATCAACACGGGCGATGCACCTGATATGCAGAAAGTGCTGCCGCTGATTGACTGAGCTGGAGCAACGACTTGAGCCAGGACTGTTTCTCACTACAAGTGTCTATCACTGTGAGAAAACAAAGTTATCATGCTAAATCAACATTTGTGAATGAAATTTGACCCCACAACCCTTAAAAGTTACATTCAGAGTGAAACACTGTGTCTCAAGTTTCAGGTGACAGACGTCTGTCAGACCGGTTCAGACCTGATCTAAACAGCTGCTCTCATCTGGTTTCATTGTTTAATCAAAGAAGTTTCCCCAGCCAACTAGACGAACAGCGTCTCTTTCTGCAGGTGAATTGGCGTCGACTGATAATCTCTTTATAAATATTGATTCATTTTACTGCGGCTTGTCCACACTTCCAAATAACATGCAGGTTAGGATAGGGCTGCTAAAATATTAACCACGAATTTAAAGAATAATTTAAATCCTGATTATTCAAATGATTATTTGCTTAGAAAAAGTCCAGACCATTAGCTCTCCTTACAAAAATGGAACATTGAAAATGTTTCTATAATTGTAAAGAAAAAGTCTGGGACCAACTTCCATACCTCAAGGAAATATCTGTGCGCTTAGTTACAAACTCACTTATGAGTCACGGTTAATTAATTCATTTATTTATGGAATGCCCCTTTAGATGTCACATCTCATTTTCAAGGGGGGCCACAACCAAGAACAATTATAATAAATAATAATTATAAAATACAACATTAGACAGACAAGACAAACATGCTCGCACTCACTCCTCTCCAAACTCCTGCAGAAAACAAGCTTTACATTAAGTCACAGCTACCAGTGGTATCAAGGGTATACATAAAATTATGCAGCAGTTATTCAGTGTTTGGAAAAGCATAAGGTTAATAATCACGATTTGTAAACGATTACAGCAATAATCATAATTGAAATTGAAATTCGATTAATTGCACAGCCCTAGGTTAGGGAACGCTTGGTGGCAGTCGGAGGTTTTCATTTTTTTCTAGTTCCCGTCTAAAGATGGCCACCTCACACTGTCTGCTCTAGTCTTGTTTTATCCCTGCTCATGGTACAGCAGTGCTAAAGGAGGAGGTCGGCAGCATCCTGTGGCGTTGGGGCGCAGAGGGGCGGGGCAGGAGATAATTGGAGGTCATTGCCCCCTCTGTCCCACTGTGACCCTGTAGATCCTCAGCGTTCATATGGAACACAGAACATGAGCCGTGTGCACTCAAGCAGCTTCAGCGTCCAATTTACATCCAAAACCAGCACAATAAACGTCAAATGAGCATTAAATTGGTCATTGTGTTAGCGTTTGATATCAATCTATAGTTCTTTAAGATTGTGGTACATTTAGTTGAGCAGCAGATGGTTGTTGTCAGTTTTGAGAATTTTCTAAATGCAAATCATGTTTCCTAAAGATTGTGTAAGAAATTCTCAATGAAATACTGGTAGTTATTTAGTTTGCGAATTTTCACCAAGGATCACACTGTATCATGGTTGTTCTCAAAGTATCTGCAATAAAACCTATTACTCTTTGAAATACAACTGATAAAAGTTTCTGTATTTGATTTAAATGAAGCTAAACTCCTTAATTCCACTGACAAACATATTTTAAACAAAAGCGTCTTTCTGGAAAGCATCGATATAGGGTGAAAGGAGGGCTGATGGTGGAGAGCAGCAGTGTGATTGGTTTGACAGCAGGTGTTTGTGATCATTACAGTTTTGAGTGGACTAATCAATGCTGATGTCTGATAGAGTCTAGTAATGACATTGGCCTTGAGTAAGTTTCAGGTCAAAATCTGACAGCCTCAGTGCAGCTTGTTTGTTTAGCTTCACTTGAAACTACATTTACTGCAGATATTTGTATAAATTTATGAAAAACTTTCAGACAAATCATTTGATTAGATCCTCACAGTACTCCTGGTGCTTATATAAGAATAAATTTAGGCTTAGGATATGTTTCTGGTCAAGATATACATTGACCATATCGTACGTAAGTATCGAGATTTTTTAATTCTGTTTAAATGGAGCTTATAAAGCTGATAAAAACACCAGTTGGTCATGATTTTAATTGAGACCGTTTAACTTTCTGGGGATGAAAAGTCAAATGCAAAATCCCATTGAAATAGAAAGCTGAAACAATAGTTTAAGGCAGGGATCCCCAAAGTGGGGTCCGAGGCCCCCTGGGGGGCCTCAGGATCTCTGCAGGGGAGCCTCCAAGGGTTGTCCACTCATCAAGCATGACAGAAAACTGTGTTTGAAACTAACTTTAAAGTGAGGCTAAACACGCGTTCAGAGACTAACTCCGCCCACAACTGAACCTCAAACAGGCTCGCAAAAGTGGGAGATGCCTGGAGGCCTTTGAAGAGACGCCCAGTAGGTGTGAACAGACATTGATTGACAGCACCAAATATGACCAGCGGTCCTGGTCCTGACGTGAGATTTGCAGCGGAGGGAGCTGTACAGCAACAGCCCCAAGTCTTTGCTTACTTGCACGTCAAGGTTTTTTTATATTTGCTTTGCAAAACATACGTATGAAACCTTTGCTTTAGTGCTTTAGGCTGCTACATAAGCACATGAGCCTGTTATGTGAGTATTTTCTAAAAATTAAAATCGAAAATGAAAAACACAGGCACGAGTTTCGAACCAGCGCATCGTTGAACTAGTGATGGCTCAACGCGCCACTCGCTCAACAAGCTGAGCCAAATGACGGCTGATGTCATTATGCAGCGGGTGATCTCTTTCCAGCTCTCCGCAGCAGCGATGTCAGAGGGAGGAGTTTAGATAAACCATCTGGGCGGCTCGTCTGCCTCGTCAATACACTGTGACGTCGGAGGGTACTGAAATTGCACTGACAGCGTTTGTCCATCGTGGCAGTACAGCCGCGGTTTTTGCACACATAACTGCAAAATGAACGAGTTTGCACAAAAATTTCCCAAAAAGGCCTGGAAACAGAAGATAATTCAATTTTGACCCCATATACACAGTCTGACAGTGAAAAAAAGTTGATTCTGAGTTTAGTTTCTCTTTAATGTTTTTTATTTGATTAATTTATTCTTTTAAGTCCACAGGCATTATTATTTTGCTGTTTTGGCTTCTTAATATGAGAGTGTATACATCCTAGTTAATTTTGAATGGAGTGTGAAATATTACTGAGGGGCCTCGGGCAATCTACGGGCCAATAGGGGGGCCGCGGCTCCGAAAAGTTTGGGAACGGCTGGTTTAAGGCATTCCTCATTTTTCATTATACATTGGTTTCATTCCATACTGTGGAAAATTTTAGCTACAGGAATCAGATTTCCATGGAAACAAGCAAGAGGAGGCCGACTTCTGAGACACAATAGAGTGAATTTTAGGGATTTGTAAACCTGCTCACAGTAAAGACATGTGTTTATCGTGTTTTTAGTCCAATAAAAACCTCCAAAAAAAAAACCAAAACATGCTTTTGTTCAAGTCTATTTTTAGGCAAAAAAGTTAAACTGTGTACTTTGTTAAAAAAGAAAAAATTCAAAGTGAACGAAATATGAAAAAAAAAGTCATTTAATCTGTTGTACTAAAATGACTAAACTGTATTGAATTAGTTTGCAAAACACGTCTACATTCTAGATAAATCAATACAATTCTACTTTCTAATCAGCAGCAAAAAGCCTAGAAAAAGAGATTTAACTTCAAAGATGTAACTTAAGAGATCAAGCTTTACTGTATATCATATGTCGAGATATAAAAAATAAATATACATTTTTGTTCATATTGCCGAGCCCTACACGCAACTAAGGAGTGAAGTTGAAGCGTAGTTGGACTAAGTATGGCTACAGTGTGTCTGTGTTCACATAATCATGCTCAAATTATTTTTACTTGAGGATGGGAAGATAAATATTTTTTTATAGAACTTAAGACTCTTTGAGATGTCAGCTGCTCATTCGATGCCATCCTAGTGGATTCACTTGAAACGTCTTTAATAAATGAAAAACTGAAAGTATATGTTTTTGACTCACACATTTCCGTTGCCGTTTCAGGGCCGCCTGCCCCGACCTCTCTGTTCCAACCTCCGCGGCGTCCCGGCCTCGGCACGGTGGGGAAACCCATCCGGCTCCTCGCAAACCACTTCCAGGTCCAGATCCCCAAGATCGACGTCTACCACTATGACATCGACATCAAGCCTGAGAAGCGCCCGAGAAGGGTCAACAGGTAAACAACTCAACTCAACTACTGGAAAGGAATGGGAAGTTTAAACAGAATCTTATCGCAATATATGCAGTTTTATTGTTTCTTTATTTAAAATTGAGAAAAATACTAGCAGAAATCACTGAGATTTCAAACAGACTCTTAAGTTAGTCATGACAGAAAAGAGACATAAATTAAAGGTGCACTGTTTAACTTTCTGGAGGTGAAAAGTCATCTACACAATTCAGTAGAAATAAAAAGTTAAAACTACACTTGGGGAATTTCTGAATGGAGATGAATACATTTTTTGCTATAATATGAAAAAGATCAGCTAAAGAAACCACTTTTCTGTGGAAACAGACGTGTTCAGGCTCCTCCAAGCCAAATAATAAACAATTTTGTGGCCACGCAAGCCCGATCAAAGTAAAAACGCAGATTTTTATTATTTATTTAGTGTAACAAAGGCATCTAAATGACAAAAATAATATACATAATATACACAATTATTTTCACTATTTTGTTATTATAGTGCCTTCCAGTGGTACTTAGAGTTCCGACTTGTAAATTCCCACTGGAACAGCCCTCTAACTCAGAGTTCCTACCTGGATACTCTGAGAAAATTTCAGAGTCCGAGTTAGAAAATCAAACATGGCAGTGCCCTGTGCTTTGAGAAAAAGAAACCTTCGACAGCTTCATTAGTGATTGCACCTGTGCTATTTTTGTCTTTAGTTTGTCTCTAAATTTCTCTGGTGTTTTTGACTCTGCTCTTGCAACACTTCTGTCGTTATAAACCTGCTGTTATGTGCTGCCATGATAAAGTTGCACAAAACAGCTACACAGAACTAACGTAAACAAAAACCCAAATTCACTCTCTTGCGATGTTTTACAAACTGTAAATGTAACAGCAATGTCCGCGTTGATAAACTGACATAAAGAGATTTGTGTTTTTGCTGTTTGGGGCAATTTTCAAGCTATTTATTACTTGAACGCACTATTACTTCCTACTCCCATCCGGATGTGTCCCAGTTTTTAGTTTTGATAATCTGGTCACCTTACTATAACACTTAAGTTAAAGATACACGGTGTAAAACTGTTGCTCTGTTTGTTTCAGGGAGGTGGTGGACACGATGGTGCGGCACTTCAAGATGCAGATCTTTGGGGATCGACAGCCTGGATACGACGGGAAGAGGAACATGTACACGGCCCATCCTCTGCCCATCGGACGGGACCGGGTACGTCTAATGAAACTCAGTCTGGGTGTTTACAGGCAAAGAAAAGATGGATTACTGTATCTTAATGTATAATAACCTAAGTTGTATTCATTTAGCTCAAGGGCCAGTCCAACACGGTTCTTCTCTGGCTTGTGTTCAGGTGGACCTGGAGGTGACTCTTCCTGGAGAAGGGAAGGACCAGACGTTTAAAGTGTCTCTACAGTGGGTGTCTGTAGTGTCGCTGCAGATGCTGTTGGAGGCGCTGTCGGGTCATTTGAACGAGGTCCCGAGGATTCGGTTCAGGCTCTGGACGTAATCACGCGGCACCTTCCTTCCATGAGGTACAAACTCATCTGTGGATATAGTGAAGGAAAGTCTTATTAAAGCGTTCTAAATTTGATTAAAAGGAAAATTCATCTGAAGTGAGTGTACAGAGTTGGAAAATTGGAAAATGGAAATCTAACCAACCTGACTCTACCAGATGTAGATTAGTGGTGTCACAAAAAATGTAGAATAAATCTAGAGAGACCTAGCTGTATTGTTATAGACAGATGCTATGAGCAGTCAACTTGCCATGACGTTAGTTTTCCCCCAACTAATGTCAGTGATAGTCTGTCCTCACACTGGCAAGTGAAGACTTAAATTCAGAAAATACACACAATCTCAGTGTTTTCCATTTGTAGAGGAGAATATGGTGCACCCTCCATATCATAAATAAATACACTGTGTTGTGCTGAAAGTTGTACATATCTATTTGGCTAAATTTGTGATAAATGAAGCCATTGAAAATAATTCCAGGTTAACGCCAGGGTGTTAAGTTTTTCAGATGACAGAGATTACTTAGAAATATTACCATTACAATCGAATATTGCATAAAAATATGGATTCACCATCTTGATCTAATCTATTACTCATGTAATGAAAACAGTGTAGGGCTGCAACAAGTTAATCTATTAATCGGCAACTAATCGATTATTGAATTAATCTGCAACTAATTAGCAATTGAATATTCGTTAACTGGTTCATACAGTTAGGTCAAGTGACTCAAAAAATTCTAAAAATTAAACTTGCCAATAGATCTAGATAGTTATGTGATTATTTCAAGTGCTTTTTTTTGTTGCTAGATTCAAATGAGAAAATGCATGTTTTAGCAAAACATTTTATGATTGTTCCATTGGCAAATCCAATTTTAAGGAAGTAAAACAATGCTCAAATTAAAATAATTGTTACTTGATCAATCTGTTATGAACTCATGATCTAATTTAACACAATTTTAAGTATTTTTTGTCCCCTTTGTGTTTGATAGAAATCTCCAAAACATCGACAAGACACAATTTAGCTTTGTCTGCGTCAAAATGTGTAAAAATCTTCAAGTCACGTTACTAGCTTTGTCTAAATAACTAATCGATTATCGAAAAAATAATTGCCCAACTAACCAATTAGCAAAATGATGGTTACATTGTCTCGTATTTCCATCAATGATAAACCAACACTTTGAGTAATACTGAACACTTAAAACCCCAAATCATTTAACAAAATAAGGTATTACGGGTTATTGTTAAATCATAACCTCTGCATCATTCATATGGTCACATTTACATTGTGTTTTTTAGGTAACAGTTGTGGAATTACCTTTCACATTCCTATTTGTTGGACAAAAGACAATCATAAACCTCATCAAAACAGACAAACTATGTGAAAAAAGCAAAATGTTTAGTGAAATTTTAAATAGACTGAAATATTTGGTCATACACACTTAAATATTCTTAAATCTCTTCATCAGTTTCATTCTTTCCTCCTGTTGCTGATTGCTCTGTTCTTGTTCTTTCTCTTTCCCTCAGATACACTCCTGTGGGCCGGTCGTTCTTCTCTCCTCCTGAAGGATACTACCATCCTCTGGGGGGCGGCAGAGAGGTGTGGTTCGGCTTCCATCAGTCCGTCCGTCCTGCCATGTGGAATATGATGCTCAACATCGATGGTGAGTTTAAATATGACAACCGAGACAAGAATAATAATATTAAAGAGAAAAGAAGACAATCAGAAATCAAGTTTTTGGTAGTAGTCAAAGTTGAAGGTGTTTTTTTTGGCTGGGAGTGAACATTTTGTGAGAAAAACAGAAGTTAAGGTACAGGTACAGTCAATCAAAATCCACTAGAGAATAAAAAGGTTTATTAAGTATAGATGCAGCTTCTTCAGTTCCTGTATCGTTGTTGATACTTCGATACCAGTGTAGGGCATCGAAGTAAAATGGTTTTATTCACAAAGCCCAGATAATGTACTAGGAATCGATCATACAGTATCATGTAGCTGTTATTTATTGTGGAAAATAACAACCTTATGTGAATACAATTTCAAAGTCTTAAGTCTTAAATTTGACCTCTCGATCTCTGCAAAAACCTTGCAAACATTATGAGATATTCTGGATAAACATCTGCCTGCAAACATTCTTATTATGTTCAGTTAAATGCACAAACACAACATCAGCTGAACCGGTATCATGAGACTGATACTATAACTAAATGTAATGGATCAGTGCTGCTGATATCTATTCCCAACACACTGGTTCCTTAAAGCCAGATTATGAAATTTTTTCTCATTCTGACTTAGTTAGGTGTGATTGTCCTTGTGGTAAATAATAAATATATTATCATAGTTTTACTTTGAAAAGTTGCAAATTATTAATAAAGTGACAAATAAATGTTGAAAATTACAGGAAGTAATATAAGTTATAAAAAGGAATCCCTCCTTATGTTGTCAAAAAGCAGAAATGGGAGTCACTTATGAGCAAGTCACAAGTCAGTCACAAGTAACAGGATTGGAGGTCGGAGTGCATCAGTGGGTCCATACAGTTCAAATCAGGTGCATCTCAAGGACAAGAAGCGGCCCAAAGACTCAGGAGGGTCTTAAAAGCATGAATCAAGTAGAAAAATAGTCCGAGGCAAACTGATTATCAAAATAAAAGTCTTTTATTAAAAAGCGTGACGCCTACGCGTTTGGACAGTTGTGTAGGTCTTCTTCCCTAGAAGAACTACACAATGGTCAAAACACACTTTAATAAAGGACTTTTATTTTTGATAATTGGTGTGCCTCGGACTATTTTTCTACTTAAGTCACAAATAAGTTTCAAATCATAACATCCAAGTCAGCGGGTCATCAGGGTCAAGTAATTCAAGTCATTGCACTGGCATCAGTCACGATAAATCATACTTTTAAGACCATCAAAAAAATAAAATAAAAAATACAGGATTTATATGACCTTCAGAATGCACTGTGGCATTGTAAAAGGCTGTTCTATTTTAGCAACATTAGAGTTATAAAAATTAAAATTATTGTGACCATCTAGTAGTTTATACGTAACCACAATTAGTGCATTGGGAAATCACAACGTTTGTTTCATTAATGTGGATTTCAGTCCAAATTTACAATGTGGTTGCTAAGAATTACCTGTACATATGTCACTGCTAAATGTGCTTCGAAACAATAAGTGTGTAGAGCAGCTAAAACCTAACCATCTTTTCTGTTTTTGTCTTCCAGTTTCGGCCACTGCGTTTTACCGAGCCCAGCCTGTGATCGAGTTCATGTGTGAAGTCCTGGACATCCAGAACATAAACGAACAGACCAAACCACTCACCGACTCCCAGCGCGTCAAGTTCACAAAGGAAATACGAGGTGAGCCCAAACACAATGAATTTACCGTTATTCTTACAAAAGCTCCCAGAGACGAGACCGGAGCGACTCATTCAGGATCAAGTTACCTGCAAAATGAAATAAAGTCAGCTGCGTGAGTGAGTCATAGTGCGGTTTATACAGGTGCAGTGTAGAAGCTGTTACTACAGTCTTACTACAATACGGAGATGTCACAATATCAGAGCTTATTTTTGCAGTTGCAGCAATTATTATAAGAATCCAACCAAACAGTAAATTCTTTTATTTTCTTTCAGTTCAATTTATTTGTGTAGCCCAAAATCACAACAGCAACTATCTCTGAGGACTTAAAAAATATTGTCAGAAAATCAAGGAATTAAACATTTGGTCAATACCAACAGAAGCATTAGAAAATCAAAAACATTATAATTTTTTTTTTCAGAAATACAGATGTAGAGGGGTGCACGGTAGCAGAGTTGTTAGAGCTCTGGCTTCCCAATAAGGAGGTTGTGGGTTCGATTCCCGGGTGGGACCATATCAACATCTCGCGATCTCTCTGGGTGGAGTTTGCATGTTCTCCTTGTGTCTCCATGTTTAGGTTCATTGGGCATCATGGTACATTTCCCTGTGAGTGAGTGAATGAGAGAGTGAATGGTTGTCTGCCTACCCCGCGACGAGTTGGCCACTGTCCAGGGTGTTCCCCTGCCTAAGGCCCAAAGTCACTGGGATAGGCTCCAGTCACCCGCGACCCCAAATGGGATTAAGCGGTAGAAAATTAATGAACACATGTAGAGAGAGAAAGAGATATTGTCCAACGCAGGGGTACAGCAGTTAGCGCTCTGGCCTGATAGCAAGAAGGTCCTGGGTTTGACCTCCAGGCGGCCTGGGCCCACTGTGGGTTTGCATGTTTTCCCTGTGTCTGCATAGGTTTCCTCCTACAACTAAAACATGTCCAATGTGCCCTCCCCAGGACTACAGCTGGAAATGAGCTGTCAAGCTAGAATCTGTTACAAGCATCTCTGCCATTGTGCTCAATGTAATTGTACATTGTACTTAGACCTATTCTGTTTTTTCCAACTGTTCAATAAGAAACTAGAACATATACAGATCAGTAATTTACCTTTTGTTTTTTGTAAAACACAAAATTGATCTAAAACGACTTGAAAATAGCAGCAGCTCTATTGACTTCCTGTTCAAAACTGCAACTTCATTTTAAATTTAACTGTAAGAAGCAACATATTTTAAATAACTAATTATTACTGTTGGAAAGTGGCTATGAGACGGTTTTGAACCACAAATGCTTCACTTTGAGCATTCATCTTTTAAATTCTGACAGGTAAATACAGACAAGTGGGAGGGGATAAGTGGTAGGTGAGAACAGGGTTTTTCTGAGCATGGACCCTAATGCAATTAGAACTTTCAGTCATTGGAGCCAGAAACCAGTGGCAGAGGGAAATGATTCATCTAGCAGGGCGAGGACAGGCTGATTCTAGAGAGGGAGGTGGGGATGTAGGAAGGGTCCAGGTTCTCAATATTAAAGAGCATCCAGGCATCGACACTGGAGCAGCAGCGTCTGGACAAGGGACAACATGTGAAGAGAAAAGAACAGTTTAAATATTAACTTAGTAATAAAACATTCTTTACAGGGAAGTAGAAGTAAAGAGGCGAGAGAAGCTAAGGCAGGTTTATTTGTTTAAATAATTAGCACTACAATAATTCAGGGAACTTACAAAGCAGGAAGACAAACTCACACAAATAAAAACAACAAAAAGTACTGCGCAAAAGTGATTGAATAGGGGTTTTGTTAGTTGTTGTGAGAAAAGACATTGTTCTTATGATTTAGTTGTGACCCAAATAATCACAATTATCGACTAACTTAATCTTGACATCCCTGTACGTTGACGTTGATGTACACGACTGTTTTGTCTTCGTGCAGGTTTGAAGGTGGAGGTCACACACTGTGGTCAGATGAAGAGGAAGTATCGAGTTTGTAACGTAACGCGACGGCCGGCCAGCCACCAAACGTGAGCCTGCGCACAAACACAAACTCACACAAAGAAGAAATATGACACTTAATACATTACAGACAATTATTTTTTTTAATGTTTATTCACAAAAGCTTTTCTAACATCACTTCTGTCTCGTTTGTGGTCAGATTTCCGCTGCAGCTGGAGAACGGACAGGCCATGGAATGCACAGTCGCCCAGTATTTTAAACAGAAGTACAATCTCCAGCTCAAATACCCGCACTTACCCTGTCTGCAAGTGGGACAGGAGCAGAAGCACACTTACCTCCCCCTAGAGGTCAGCAAAGCATCACAAATCTTGTCTTGTAACTGCATTCTCTCTTGATAATGTGAAGCTCTCATCTGTTTCTGGCAAATCCACTTTTTATTCACACTGTTAATTTGATCTCGTTGGATTATATATTACATCTTTTAAAATCTCATTTGTGTAAACATGTTGGATGCATGAATTGAAAATAAGCTTGGTCATCATGAACAAAAGACAATTTAATGCAAAGTGTATTAAGGATTAATACAGCTTAATTATCCCAAACTTATCCCCAATCCTTAATCCCTACCATGGCTTCTTAAGTGGTTACTAAGCTTAATAACCTGTTCATGAAGTATTTATTCATGCAATTAAGCTGTAGTTCCTATAAAGTGTATTAAATATTAAGAATTGTCTCAAAAAGAGCAGAATTTGAAACAATGTGGTGGCAATTTTAAAAAGTAGATTCAAGGTAAGTGCTGGATTTGAATCCCCAACCAAAACATTTACAGGCACACATATTTATTATAGCAGTGCATAATACTTTTACTAGTAATCCCCATCCCAAAATGTGACTATATTCAAATTTTTATTACAAACTTTGTGGCTTAGAATCTTTCGCAATATTTTTAAGTAACTATGCCAAGCTTGAATCAGTCTTGTTAAAACTACTGGTATTTGTTTGCTGTTGTCTTATATCATGCTGTATAGCAGGGCTATTCAACTTTATTTTCCACAGGGCCAGATTTTAGCGAGGACCATGGCTTCTGGGCCGGTTGTAGTTGCACAATACATCATCGTTTTTGACTATGCGCTAAAATATATTTCTATAGTGATACCATAAATTTTTATTGCTCTACCAAATGTCCAAATCGGCGTTAAACCACATAACCAAATCTGAATCGGGAGAATCAGAAAGTCGCAGAGACATGGGACTCCCATTTGTTCCCACGTACCCTGTTCACTCAACCATCACGGTAGTATGCTCGGTTCACGCCTCATTCTCAGACTGAACCGGGCTGCCACCGATCAAGTCTACACCAGAACCCGTCTCCGCGAGCTGGCTCCACACGTGTACCCAGGTACGTATCTGTCCACGGGAAAACCAAAAGCTTGGGCGGGCGGTTGGACCTCTCAGTGCCGCGGATGGCTCTGCACACACCCCAGGACACGGTCATCTGTCCCGGGCTAAGCAAGCGGCTTTGTCCGGCTGAAAGCGGCACTTCCCTCCTCTCCCGGAGCTCAGAAGCTGTTGAACATGCATGAAGCCTGCTCTGCTTGGCCCGCCCCCAGTGCCTCCCCTCCCCCGTCAGAATGGTGACAGTGAAGTGAAACCGAAAAAACAAACATCGTCTGAAACTGAGAGGATTGGCATTGGAAAAAAAAAAAGTTAATATTGAAAAAACTCAAAGTGACGGAAATTTATTGTATTGTCACTGTAATTAAAAAATAATAATTGAAGAAAAATACATCAACCAATTTTTTAAAGATTGTAAATTAATTGAATGAAAAATAATTTTGAATATAAAAATTTCAATGCCAACATTTTATTTTTTGGTTACGAAATTATTTTCAATGCCAAGGATCCGCTGGCATCGTTCTGGCTCCATACTAAACGAGATCGAAAGCATAAATAAATCAGGACTGAAATATACACTGTAAAAATGAGATCAAATTGGATAGTGAGTGAATAAATACTCAAAAATTATCTTTGTTTGATCATATTTTAGTTGTCTTCAAACTACCAAAACAACAGAGCTAAGTGGATTGTTTGGCTAAAATATGAAAAACGCAACATTATCTCTCTAGAAACAAAGAAACAAGAAAAATACACTACATTTACAAGGCACATCTTCTTTTCAGACACTTTTTGACTCATTAAGAAATTCAAGTTTGACACAATTTCTTGAATAATTACCCAGTGAAAACCATTTGAAAACAAATGAGGGCCAGTTCAGATCTTGAAGGACCGATTTGGCACCCGGGCCTTAAGTTGAATAGGCCTACTGTATAGATTTTTTATAAAGTAGTACTGAATATTTATCAGGATGCATTCAATCCCCTTACAGCTTTTCAGTGTTTTGACATGTCTTCTTCAACCTGACTGTCGATATTTGAAATGTCTTTTATTAATCCTGTTTCTTGTTTTGCAGGTCTGTAACATAGTGGCAGGCCAGCGCTGCATAAAGAAACTGACCGATAACCAAACCTCAACAATGATCAAAGCTACAGCTCGTTCTGCCCCCGACCGACAGGAAGAGATCAGCCGACTGGTGAGTGACACAGACGAGAGAGAAAGTAGAATGTAAAAGTATTACCAACGCTTACAGGAATCATATGTAAGATGCACAACGAGTGGTTTAATAAAGGTATTAGAATCACAGATGAATTTGGGTTGCCATGCAGAGTGTGGAATAACCCATACATTGAATATTAAAAGCTACTGACCAACCAGAAACTATGTTTGCTGTGAATCATGGGTAACTGCCTGATTGTCACAGATACTTGTTTCTCTGTCATGGTTTAGCTTTTAAAGTGAATTTTAGATCTATAGTGAGATGCTAGGTGAGAACTGTGTGGAAACGGCTCCACTATCTATCACAGACAGTTGTGTCTGTGTAGAGTTTAGATCGGGCCCAAAAAATCCAGTCCAAACCGGCCCAAGCCCAGGCACATGGTGTCTGAACCCGACCGGAACCAGAGTCATTCACTGTCTGTCTGAGCGCAAGCCAGAAGCGTACTCACACACTTTCTTTTGTCCTTTCTTCTCTCTTTCTAGATCAGCGCTAAAGACATAAAAGACATGCCTTCCCTCTCATACTTTCCTCCTCCTCTTTACTTGCTTTGCGTGTGTCACACATGCACAAGCCTTCTGCCTCTTTCTCTTCACTCCGTGCATCACCGTCCTTGCTCACTCCATTTCAAACACTTCAAATTTGTCACCACGCTGATTTTGCGCTGTGTTCTGGACACTTCTGGTGTGTTCAGTGTGATTCTGTCTTGACCCGAACTCGACCTGGCCCGACAACTGAGATAGAAATGAATCTAGAATCTAAGCTCTGTTTGAGTCACGGTGCAAAATCAGTTCAAACTTAAACCTCCTGACTCATGTTTCAAAATCAGCTTCAGGCTGAGGGAGTTCTGTGAGACTTAGGGCGCACTCACACTGGCACAACCGAACCGTGCCTAGGCCCGGGTGGCCCCTACAGCGTGGTTCTTTTGTCCAGTGTGAGTGCAAACGAACCGCGCTCAGACTCGGCACGGTTCTTTCTCTGGCACGGAGTAGGTGGGCCAGAGCTCGGCACGGTTACTCATGTACACGCACACGCACAACTTTAGCACTCAAGCCCACTGTGACCGCTGATATTTGTCACAAGAAGAAAGAAACTCTGCACCAAATTCCGTGGAAATGCGCTTACCTTGAGTTAGCATCATGACCGGAGAGAAAAGTTGTGAAGTCTCTTGTCTCCTGTTGTTTTTGCTGCTCCACGTGATTATTAATCCAAAGCCTGGCGGAGGAGCGCGCATCACGGGTAAAACTCTCATCTGCCTCATTATATCAAAGTTATAACGGCCCGCAGGACTTATTTTCGCCGCTACAGCTTAGCACCTCAGCGTTTGATCCACTCTTCACCGCGACATGTAAACAAACGGCGCTAGAGGATGACGTCACCAGCCTGTGGCACGAATCGTTTATGCAAGTGTGAGTGCGGACCGGCGCGGGTCTGAGAATTTCTGCAACCGGGCTTGAGCGCGGCACGATTACAAAGCCATAGTGTGAGTGCGCCCTAAATCTGTTTCTGTCGGAAACCTTTCCGAGCCAAAATTAGTAGCATTCTGCGTTTTTTTCCCCCTGAGTTTAAGTCGGACCTTCAAATTTTCCAGATCACATAAGTGCAACATCATTTCTATTATTGTATAGGAGATGCTGTACTTAAAATTCGTCTGTAGATACAAAATTATAGTTTATTTACAAATCTTGAGCGCATTATTGGGCATATATTTTTGTGACATTACCATCTTATCTGACTGACCTTTATTTGTAGAATATTTGTGTCTAGCAGCCTTCAGTTACTGTATTTCAACCTTTATTTGATTAAATACTAAATAAAATAGACTCAAAGTGCAATAGAAATAATCTTTTCACTAGTTACAAACAAGTCAGAGTAATCCATCATTTGTCCAGAAAAGTAGAAAAGGCTTCAAAAGTTGTAATCTGAACAAAGTTTATGAAGCTGGAAATAATATTTGTTGTTGTGTGCAGGTCAAAAGTAACAGTATGGTCGGGGGTCCGGACCCTTACCTGAAAGAGTTCGGTATTGTGGTCCATAACGACATGACGGAGGTGACCGGCCGCGTCCTCCCTGCTCCCATGCTGCAGTATGGGGGAGGGTGAGTACTGACTCTGGGCGGGACTGTGGAAGGGTGAGTACTGGGACCGGCGCTGCTCTGGGGGGAGGCACATGGAAGGGGCGCTGCAGAGACACACGCACAAACAGAGCTCCAGGGATGTTCAAGTTTTATTTGAATTGATTCATGTTTGAGTAATCTTGTGTTGTCCTGCAGCTGATTGATTTGTCTGAATTGAACTGACTATTTTATCAATCTGGATAGTAAGGTTCGGACAATATATGGTTTTGTGATATACCGTGATATAATTTGCTGTATCGTAGCCGACACAGTCTCTTAAGAAAATGTAGATATTCAACAAAATCTCAGAAACTTTTAAGCACATTTTCATGTCTTTTCAAGTAAATATGCTACAAAAAGCCGACTTTTTCTTTGGGTTAAACGGGTAAGTGTAGGCCTCAAGTTACTAAAATGTTTACGTTTAGGGCTGGAGCTTGGGTAGGTTAAGATTTACCCGTTAAACCCACAGAAAATGTCGCCAAGTGGCTTCAACAAAAAATTATGGTTATTGGCTTTGGCTTTTCGTAACATATTTACGTTAAAAAAGGCGTGAAAATGTGCTCATCCTACGTTTTTGGCATTTTGTTGTATATCTGGGCTGATTGTTGCATGTATCGCAATACTTCAATCTATAAATAAAATGCAGAGTTTAAGAACATTTAAATGTACTGTTAGGCTCTGTTACATTTACATACGTCGCAGTCAAAGCTGCTGTTCACATCAAAATTGTGTCGACTACAAGCTCTAAAATCAATTGGCACCATTTATATGTAAATACATTGAATAAACTTCATCTTTGAATTTCTTTGAACTATTTCTGCAGCATTGTAGATCCTAAAAATATTGAAATATATAAACATACTGTTTTGCAATACAAATTTACTTTAGTTTAATATAGTTTGTATCATATGTTATTGTAAAAATATGGCATTACCTAATTGATATCAAGTCACAATATCCTCTTAAAAGCGTATTGTCCCAGCCCTACTAGGTAGACTGATTGGTCTTAACACTGACGCAGTCACATTTTTGTTAAATACTAAAAAAAAAAAAGTCATGAAAGAAGCATCTTTCTCATCACAAAAGACACAAATTGTCTGTGCAAGTTTTTCAAAAGTCAAAGTGGACTGTAATTTTTCCAAAACATCTTAAATAGTTTCAAACGTGCACTTCTGCCTAAACCACAGTCCTGCGCTGTGATTGGTCCAGCTCACAGTGGCCGTCTTTAACTCTCTGGCGGGAACTCTCCAAATGGATTCTCTAGAATTTGTTAAGATCATATGGCAAGAATCCATCTGTAGAGCCAGGTTAAGCTGATGCTCGAGTGTTCAGAAATGTCCTGTTTTCACCTACCACCTATCCAACCCAGGCGTCTGTATTTACTTGTGATTACTCAAAAAAAAAATCAGATTTCAAATAAAACATGTAGGGTTCAATGCTACTCTCTCTCCTTCCTCTTTCTCTCTCCCTGTGTTCACTCCTATCTCTTTTCTCTCACTCCTCCCTCTACACTCTATTCTTCCTCTTTCTCTCTCTCTCTGCCCCCTCTTTCTCTCTCTGTCCCTTTCTGTTCTCTCCCCCTCTCCTTCTCTCTCCTTGTCTCTCTCCCTTTCTTCTCTTCTGTTTTCTTTCTCTCTCTCTCCTTTCTCACTGCAACATCTCCTTTCTAACTCTCCTTCTCTTCTGTCTCTTCTCTCTTTCTCTCTCCTTCTCTTCTGTCTCTTCTCTTTTCTCCCTCTCTTTTGCCCCTCTCTTTCTCTCTCTCTCCTTCTCTTCTGTCTCTTCTCTCTTTTTCTCTCCTCCCTCTCTCTTTCTCTCTCTCTCCTTCTCCTCTGTCTCTTCTCTCTTCTCTCTCCTTCTCTTCTGTCTCTTCTCTTTTTCTCTCCTCCCTCTCTCTTTCTCTCTCTCTCCTTCTCCTCTGTCTCTCTCTTTCTTTCTCTGTCCTTCCTCTCTCTCTTTTGCCCCTCTCTCCCCTCTCTTTCTCTCTCTCTCGCTCTCTCCCTCTCTCTTCTGTCTCTTCTATTTCTCACCTCCCCCACTCTCTCTTTTTCTCTTTCCTTCTCTTTGTCTCTTCTCTTAAAAAAATTGATGATAATAATAATATTGGCGAGGACAACAGACGATTTGTAATACTTTTTCAAAGTGTTACTGATGACCTATGACCTGGAGTCTCTGTTTGTGCTGGAATCCTTTTGGTGAATCTCTGCTGCAAATCGTTTTATAATCTTTTTAATTCACTCCATTCACATTTGTCTAAAAAATTAGGAAAAAAAATCTAATTATCTGTAATGATTCTAAGTTTATTGTTTTGAGTGAATTGAACAAGACAAGACAATGAGCAGCTGAGAATCGCACACAATCTCAAATCAACTTTTCAGCATTTTTTTATTCTTAAAGATGAATATTTTGCATAATATTTGAAAAACGAGGTTGATTTGCGATTTGAGGAAGGTGTGTCTCTGTGGAAATGTGACGCTCTGCTGCTGAAATAAAGGAAGACAAAACTCAAATCCACCTGCAGTTTTCTATACAGCTAAACTTTGAAGTACAAAACGAGTATTTCAGTTCAAAAACACAAGTAAAACCGCTTAAAGTGAGGCTAAACACGCTTTCAGAGACTAACTCCGCCCACAACTGAACCTCAAACAGGCTCGCAAAAGTGGGAGATGCCCGGAGGCCTTTGAAGAGACGCCCAGTGGGTGTGAACAGACATTGATTGACAGCACCAAATATGAACAGCGAGCCCGGTGAATGTGAGTTTTGTGTCGGAGCGATCCGGGTCCTGACGTGAGATTTGCAGCGGAGGGAGCTGTACAGCAACAGCCCCAAGTCTGTGCTTACTTGCACGTAAAGATTATTTTATATTTACTTTGCAAATCATACGTATGAAACCTTTGCTTTAGGCCGCTACATAAGCGCATGAGCCTGTTACATGAGTATTTTCTAAAAATGACCCTAACCCTAACCCTCGAAAATGAAAAACACAGGCACGAGTTTCGAACCAGCACATCAAAGAACTACTGGGGGCACAACGCGCCACTCGCTCAACAGGCTGAGCCAAGTGACGATGATGTCATTATGCAGCGGGTGATCTCTTTTCACTCTCTGCAGCAGTGGTGTCAGAGGGAGGAGTTTAGATAAACCATCTGGGCGGCTCGTCTGCCGCGTCAATACACTGTGACGTCGGAGGGTACTGAAATTGCACTGACAGCGTTTGCCCATCGTGGCAGTACAGCCGCGGTTTTTGCACACATAACTGCAAAATGAACGAGTTTGCACAAAAATTTCTAAAAAAGGCCTGGAAACAGTAGATAATTCAATTTTAACCCCAGATACACAGTTTAACAGTGAAAAAAGTTGATTCTGAGTTTAGTTTCTCTTTAAGATTTCATGAACAGAACATAAATTAATTTGTAGGTCTTACGCTCATCACCTTACACATTTTTTTTTTATTCTACTGTAATAAACTTGGCTGCACTGCATTGTGGGAATTTGAGTCTTGTGAGCCTTAACATCTTGTGATTTGGAGCTTTTCTCATTTGGTCTGAAAAATCTAATTTCTGTTGTAAAACCTCTGATGTTGAAAAAGCTCAATTATGTTTAACTGTTAAACTGCTAAAACTGTGCCACATGTTGCCTGCTCAAATCAGTTAATTTAATTTATATACCTTGTTCATCTTAAGTACAAATATTTATAAACATTTTATTTTAAAGGTTTTCATCATCAGTCACAATTTTCTAATTTAACTAATGCATAATGAGCCTTTAAATTACAATGTGTTTTGAAAGGCTAACAACATGCACAAGTGAACTTCCTGGATTTCATTTGGACAAACGTTCTTTTATTTACTTTTTTTTTAATTTGTTTAGTGCAACAAAGACCTATAAATGATAAAAAACTTGCTTTGTTAAAGTCTATTTTTGGTCAAAAAGTTACACATTGCACCTATAAGTTATGTTTTTTAATAAAGATGAAAAACTACTATATTCACCTTTTTCTGCCCTGCCCCCTTTTGTTGGCAGCACACTTCTTGTTTAGCTCTGTTAAGGTAACTTAACATGTTGGCTTGTCTAAACCCAGCGACTGAATTCTACAGGCTAAACGCAGCTAAACAGGAAGTGCACTGTCAAGATAAGTGGGAGGGACAGAATAGGATGAATACACAGATATTTTCTTAAAACTATTATTTATCAAATCACCATTACTGATTGGTGTGATAGTTTGGCCATTAACATTGCAAGTTAGCCTTGGCTACATGTTTAACGTAGCCTACAGACCAAAAGTTTGGACACACCTAGGGCTGTGCGATATTGACAAAATAATATCTCGATTTTTTTAGGCATTCTCGATGTGATATTTGGACGATATTTCATCAGTCCAACAGAATGTTTAAAACATTATCAACTTTTTAGTTGATGTAATTGCTGCGTTCATTTGTAGATTTGAACAATCATTCACTTTTGTATTACAACTAATTAGCTGCTTAATCTAATTCTATTAATATTATTATCTACAGCAGCTGTCCAAGCGGTGCCCTTTCACAATTTTTTTTGCCTCGACTTCCTGCTAGATTGACCCAAATTAAAAATGCCTATTAATGTCATATTGAGCAATTCTTCTATAATGGTCAAATAACAAACATTTTGATGTATATAAACTAAAATGAATGATAATGCCTATAAACATGTTGGTGCATAAATTAGATCAAATGCAAAATTTGAATGATCACCTCACAGTTGTATATACAGCCTTCAAGTTTGTGCACAATGTTCACAATACAAATGTGAAATCAAATGTGAAAGTTTACACCATCACGTTTCAAAATTGTATTTTACTTAGTTAAATATACTCGATATGAATTTTTGAACAACAACATTCACGATATTATCTAAAATTCGATATTTGACAGCTCTACCCTTCTCATTCAAAACTTTTTTTTGTTTTTATTTTCACGACTATGAACATTGTAGATTCACCTGAAGGCATCCAATCTATGAATGAACACATGTGGAAGTATGGTACATAACCAAGAAGTGTGAAACAACTGAAAATGTCATATTCTAGGTTCTTCAAAGAAGCCACCTTTTGCTTTGATTACTGCTTTGCCACTCTTGCATTCTCTTGATGAGCTTCAAGAGTTGAATGCTTAGCATTGTTGAGCACTTTTTTGCCTTCACTCTGCGGTTTCAGCTCAACCCAAACCATCTCAATTGGGTTCAGGTCTGGTGACTGTAGAGCTCATCACTCTCCTTCTGGTCACTCAAGGTGTTTATATCTTCAGGTGAATCTACAATGTTTATAGTCATGAAAATAAAGAAAACTCTTTGAATGAGAAAGTGTGTCCAAACTTTTGGTCTGTACTGTACATACTTGTACCTGCTAAATAAATAAAAAGCAGTAATGTTTTTCCATATGACCGGCACATGTGGCACAAAAAAAATGAAATCTTTGCAAATGTCTCAGGGTTCCACGCTTGACTTTTCAAAAATGTATTTCTCTTGGTATGTATAAGATGCTAAAGTCTAAAGAAGTTATTGTTCTAGTCTTGGTCAGAATGACTAGAAATAAAAATATTTATCTTAGTAGTTTGACAAGATAAGAATGAATTGCTTTAGTGTGACGCAGCATATTTCACTTATTTCAGACATTTAGGAGATTTTAACTTGAAATGTAATTTGTTAGTGAGGTAAGTAAAAAGAGAATTGATAATCTACAGGTGGTCCATCAGGGAAATGCATCTTACTCAATGGAAATGGAAAATATAAAATAAAAATCCTGATTATAGGACTTTTTACATTTTTAGATACAGTTTTTACAGTGTAAGCTCTGTCAAAGCCTGGTAGCCCTGTTTCTGCTGTTTCATGTTGTTGAATGTAAATATCTGTGCGTTGGGGCTGAGTCGGGGGGTTGACTAAGGGCGTAGGGTCTCTGTCCACAGAACAAAACCGTAGCGACTCCAAACCAGGGCGTGTGGGACATGAGAGGGAAGCAGTTCTACGCCGGGATCGAGATTAAAGTCTGGGCCGTGGCCTGTTTCGCGCCTCAGAAGCAGTGCAGAGAAGACCTGCTCAAGTGAGTAAACAGAACCAGGGGTTAAGTTATGTTTATGCACCAGACTAATGTTCACTGTGAGATCGTCTCCTGTCGAAACGCATTAATAATTTTAAATAATAACTGTGTTTTTTTAGTTTTAGGAATAGAGTTACATCATGGAAAAACTAGAAAAGTTATGAAAAGTAAAATTCATTCCCAGGCACTGGAAAGTTTGGGGTTTTATTGGTTTGCGAAGCTTAAAATATTTAGGTTAAAAATAGTCTTCAATATTTATTCCTATTCTAACTGAAGACCCAAAATATGACATTTTAATGCTTTAAATTAGATAAATGAACACCTTATTTGTCACACAATTCCTAGAAAACATCTACTGTGTTTTTGTCCATGTGTTTTAGGGTTTAAATTAGGCTACCTATGAAATGTTAGTAGAAAGGCTTCAAAGCTGTCATCTGCGTAGTTGAAGATCGAGATGTTTCGACTCTCATCCGAAAGTTTTTCCCTAAAAATTACTGAAAATGACTTTTGGGTGAGAGTCGAAATTCTCAATCTTCAAATACACAGATGACAACTTTGAAGCCTTTCTACTATGCATCACTCCTGGACGAATGAGGGATTACACAGACTATGAAAATGATATGTACAAGTGTTTATTTAAAATTCTAATATGCAGCTGACCACTTAGAATTTGTGGATCTTTTGTTTGCCACAAAGCTAAACACACAAAGACGATGATTAAGCCAAAAGTGGCTTTTTATGTTGCTGTACACGTAAGATTATTGTATTCTAGATTATTCCTTTGGATAACTGATTGAAACATAGCATGTGAATAAGAAACAAGATTATGGAAAAGTCATGGAAAACATAGAAGTGAATAGATGGTGTTGAATCTTGTATCCCTGTTTTCACTTAGCACCTTGGAAACAAAAGTAAAGTTTTATCAATGAAGGATCAGAGGCTTATGATTTCAAGTCATTTTGACCAGGGAAGTCAATGGATTTATAAGTGATTTAGGTCAATTTGTGTTTTACAATGAACAAAGTAAATCTGCGACCTACATATTAATAGTTTATTATAAATACATGACAAAACCAATAGGTCTCCTTTAACACTTCATGGAAACCCAGAAATCCAAATACAGCTGCAGATTTTAAGCATTCAGTGAGAATAGCTTTGTGGACTCTGGCCTTTACAATCAGCTGCAATCTGTCTGGATCCTTTTGAAGCTGAGGAAAATCATCTGCACAGTACGCACAGCTACAGTATATTCTAAACTCTCCTTTTCCTCCTCCTTTCTCTCTCTCATGTGTAGGGCATCCAAAAATCAAGTAGACATAACAATAATTTAAAAAGGACAGTGTTTGAACTTGGTCGATGTGAAACGGATCATTTTTAAACTCAACATTGATTGATTTTCCGGTTGCAGGAGTTTCACAGACCAGCTGCGTAAGATCTCAAAGGATGCTGGGATGCCGATCCAGGGTCAGCCGTGTTTCTGTAAATACGCACAAGGAGCCGACAGCGTGGAGCCAATGTTCAAGCACCTGAAGATGTCCTACGTCGGGCTGCAGCTCATCGTGGTCATCCTGCCGGGGAAGACGCCGGTTTATGGTGAGAACGAAGGCCTTCACTCACACACTGTAAATACAACTCTGTTTGCATAGTCACAGTCTTTTGGTGTAGGTCCTGGAAAAATGTTTTGCTCTCAATGGTTCTTCTTTAAAGGTCTGATTAGGTTGCATTTGATCTGTGTCCTGTAAGAGTCTTCTTTACTTGTTTTGGAGTTCCTTAGTCAGGGGTGTCCAACTTTTTCACAGTGAGCCGCATTTGAACCTTATATGGAGAGAGTGCCATAAACACATGGCTTGAAGTGAATCATTAATAGTTTGCATTTGACTCTTTTATTAAACCCACACTTTAATAAAGCAATAAACATTCATCAAATGTTTGTTATTTTGACTATGATAGAGTAATTGCTCAGTTTGACATTAAAATATACTTATTGTAATTTGGGCTACCATTTGGCCCCGGGCCTCAGTTTGAACATGCCTGCTTTAGTTATTCATTCCGCAGGCACAAAATTGATGTATGGCTGAAAAATGTCACAAACTATTGTTAACTTATCTTCATTGGATTCTGCATTTATTTTTATCTCTAGAAAGTCTGTCATAAAAATCATTTCCAGAACCATCATAAATATTAAAAGAATCTCTCAATCAAACGTTGTTGTATTTTGTGAAATGAAATGTCTAATTTTAAGAAATGTCTTTCCATACTTAAGTGTAACTTTCTGGAGATCGAAAAGCTTGCAAACCTATTGAAACAGAAAATTTAAACAATAATGTGGAACATTCTCCTTAGAAATAGAATCTGTTTTATACCAGACTTCTAGTAAAGAAACTTCCCTAGAAACAGCAGGGGAGGCCGTCCTTTATGCATCAGAGGAGCACTGGGAGCTATGCGAGCTTCCTCAGAGTAAACACAGAGACCCACTATTAGAATTATGTTTTACTGGGAAAAAACGACTCCTTTTACATTATGTAATTCCAGCTTCTTAGAAATCTTAATCTCCAAGTCAGTGGTTCTCAAAGTGGGGATCGGTACCATCCTGGGTGTCGCGAGTTGATTTTTAGATGTAATTTTATTATTCTTATTTATCAGTTTTTACATTGAAAATAGTATGTTGTAATTTCAGTCAAATGACACAACAAACTACTAAAATATTTAAGATTAAACCCTTTTTTGACCAGATTTACAACTTGAAATCATTAGAAAAGTCTATTTGATTTTGAAGTGGGGGTAGTGAGTCGCTGTCATGATTGTTTTTTGGTCCTGGTCTGAAAAGTTTGGGAACCTCTGCTCTAAATGATCACAAACTTGTTCTAACCACATGTAGTTTTTTACTTTAGACTGAATTGAATTTTGACACAACATAAATTTGAGCCTCATAGTTCAGTTCCTGTGCTGACGTGAGTGTGTGTCTTGCAGCGGAGGTGAAGCGCGTCGGAGACACTCTTCTGGGCATGGCCACTCAGTGTGTTCAGGTGAAGAACGTGGTGAAGACGTCTCCTCAGACTCTGTCCAACCTCTGCCTCAAAATCAACGCCAAACTGGGAGGAATCAACAACGTCCTGGTCCCACATCAGAGGTGAGAGTCTGGCTTAAGTAAAAACACTTCTGACCAGCAAGAAAACAGTTCAAAGAGGGATTATTTGCTTCTGCAACACTCACTATAAATGATTTCATAAATGATTGGTAATAAATGTGTAGAGTCTGAGCCTGAAATGTGTTTTGAGGCTTTAACACCAGTTGTTTAAGCACTCTGTATTTATAATAGTAGTTCTGTAGCAACACATTCAAAAGTTCTCTCTCCCTCTTTGCTTTCTCTTTTTCTCCCTCTTTCTTTCTCTCTCTCTCTCTCTCTGTCCCCCTCCTCTTTCTCTCTTTCCCCCTCACTTCTTTCTTTCTTTCTTTCTTTCTTTCTCTCTCTCTCTCCCTCCTCACTTTCTCTTGATCTGTCTCTCTCCTCTTTCTTTCTCTCTTCTCCTCACATTGTCTCTCTCTCTGTCCCCCTCCTTTCTCTTGTCTCTCTCTCCTCTTTCTTCTATCCTTCTCTCTCTCCCCTCCTCACTCTCTCTGCCCCCTTGTCTTTTTCTCTTTCTCTCTCTCCCTTCTTTCTTTTCTTTCTCTTTCTCTCTCCCTCCTTGCTCTCTTTTCTCTCCCTCCTTGCTTTCTCTTATTCTCTCTCTCCCTCCTCGCGTTCGCGTTCTCTCTCTGTCTCCCTCTTTCTTTCTTCTTTCTTTCTTCTTTCTTCCTCCTCTTATCACACCCCAACCTTTCCATCTATTGCTCGCCTTCCCCCCTCACTCCTCGCTTTCTCTCTCTCTTCCTCCTTGCTTTCTCTCTCCTCTCTCTCCCTCTTTTCTTTTTCTAACTCCTCTCTCTCTCTCCTCATGCCTCTCTCTCTTCTCTCTCCTCTCTTTCTCCCTCTTCTCTCTCTCCACCTCTAACTCCTCTTCTCTCCTCCTCACTTGTCTCTCTCTCCCCCTCTTCTTTCTCTAACTCCTCTCTCTCTCTCTCTCTCTCTGTCCCTTCTCTAACTTCTCTCTCTCCTCAGACCGTCGGTTTTCCAGCAGCCCGTGATCTTCCTGGGAGCAGACGTCACTCACCCTCCGGCGGGCGACGGTAAAAAGCCTTCCATCGCGGCGGTGGTCGGGAGCATGGACGGACACCCGAGTCGATACTGCGCCACGGTCCGAGTCCAGACTTCCCGGCAGGATCTGTCTGGGGTAAATGCTCCCAGTGCGGTAAAAACTATTCCTTTATTCAAGCACTACATGGTATTTGTACACTGGAAAGGGCTTTAGGACTTCTGTTTTTGTATCGTAGGAAGTAGTTTCACATGCTATTCAGAAATGTTAATTGTCAGAGATCTCTACTACTATTTTTATTCAGTCTTCTTTTTACAGTTTTTATTGGTTGTAGACAATTGCCGGTTTATTATATCAAGCTAATAGCTTAGCACTTACTATTAATGATCTCGAGACCAGATTTGATAGAATCTGTTATAAGTAAATTGTGTGGGTCAGTTTATTTAATTTTCCTTGTGCACACTCATGTGGCAACTTTAGTAAGATTAAGGTAAGATACTCCAGTCTGCACATGGACTGTCTGAACCCACTTTGACCATTGATCTTGTTTATAAAGCACGCACACGTACAAAAATATAACGTACGTCACATTTCACTCTTGGTTTGTTACTTATAAAAAGACAACTTGACATAGAAAGGAGCAGTCCAATCTGAAAATGTTAAATTTTGCACTCCTAAGGTTTCAGAGATGAGGCAGAAAAAGTTTACAGAGAATTGTGTTTTGTTTATAGGTACACTTTCAGTAAATATTCTATGCAGAGTTTTTTAAAGGAGACCCCAGAGTCCTATTTCTGAGCCCAACCAAATTTAAGCCCAAACACTTCAGCCAATGAGTGAGCAGGTGGGCTCACAAAACCACACTCTGCACTAAGCAGCAGCTCCAGCAACAGCAACAATTTGATAAAAAATGGCAACAATCTAAGTCTAAAAACACTTGACAATATAGTGGTATCATATAGGAGATCTTTTGGTCCTTGTTTAGTTTTACATTATAGTGGTTAAAGAAGGAGAATTATAAACTTGACCAAAATCATTCACAGAAGTATTTGATCTAAGCTTTGTTTTACAGATGTTTGTGTTTTGTTTTGACAGGAGCAGTTGTTCAGTCAGGAGGTGATCCAGGACTTGACCAACATGGTGCGAGAGCTGCTCATTCAGTTTTACAAATCCACTCGATTCAAACCCACCAGGATCATCTACTACAGAGGCGGCGTGTCAGAGGGGCAGATGAAGCAGGTGCACACAAAACACACACTCTACTGTTAACAAACCTGCTGCACTCTTTCTATAGCTGCTACTTTTCATGAGATTGTTTAAAGATTCTTTGTATTTCCAGGTTGCATGGCCGGAGCTCATCGCCATCAGAAAAGCCTGCATCAGTTTGAGGAGGATTATCGGCCTGGAATCACCTACATCGTGGTTCAAAAACGACACCACACGAGACTCTTCTGCTCCGACAAGGCCGAGAGGGTCAGAAAATCTACCTTTTGTCAAGATTATTTGTGTGCTGTGATTAAATTTAATGAATATGTTGTTGTGTTCCAGGTGGTAAGAGTGGAAATGTCCCGGCTGGAACCACAGTGGACAGCACCATCACACATCCATCAGAGTTTGACTTCTACCTGTGCAGCCACGCAGGCATCCAGGTGAGACCAGTACATTTATTAGTGTTTCACTAACAAAGACCACATCACACAAAAGAATGTGATTAATACATTTATTGATGAGTAAGGAATAGAGGGAATGACTGATCAAGAGACTCTGGATGAGGGCTTCAGCTCAATGGTCAGCCCAGTCCATTTAAGACCAGACCTCCCAAACACATACACACCATTCCTGGTAGATGGACAGATTCAGGAACGTGCTGGGTAGGAGGATGGGGACGAGTGGAGCTGGAGACAGTCTCCCATTCTTTATGGACTACAAACTAACACTTCTGTTTCGCTGAGGGAGACTCCTGCAAGCTCCTTTTAGGCCCATGAATAGCACTTAAATTTCACTCACACTTCACTCTTGTGCTCTTCTTTTATTGGCATTTGGGTCTCTGAAGGGAAGATTATCACCACCTAATACTGGACACTTTGTTATTTTCTCTAGTTTATATAGTAATATTGTCTTGACGTGTCAAAACTGTTAATTTAAACGTTCCCCTCGATATTCCCAAATATTCCCTTCACATCCGTTTCATTTTCTTGACCAGTTTGTCATTACTAAAAAGCATAAGTCTTTACAGTTAAAGCTCAGCTCTGAATCTTGGATGCTAAAGGTTACTTTCTGTCTTAACTTTAGTTTTTTTTATTATATTGTAATGTGTGCTTGACAGGGCAAATCCTTTTCAGAGTTTACAAGAGGATCACAAGCATCTCAAACATTTTGAGTCCAAATTTGCAAAGTAAAAGTTGAACTTATGTCAGTACAATTTCTTCATACTTTAAAATTCTTTTGTTTGAAAATCAATTTTTAAGTAAACATCTTTAAACTTGTATAAAAGCTGGAACGTGTTTCTGTGCGTGTTTAGCAGTTTATGGCACCTGCTGCTCACTTGCTGTGAAATGCTTTACAGTCTCCTTCACACTCTCCCTTTGTTAATTTCAGACACCACTTGTCTCACAGGAGCGGGCAAATCTTAGTGTTCAGGGTGTAGGGAAGTGAGTAGAGTGCAGTTTGGGAAAAGGCCAGCACTAGAGACTTCTGGGTACTTGAGTGAGGCGTGGTTTGCTGGTGAGAAGGTTGATGTGGTCCTTCTCATGAAGCTGAGTCAATCATAATTAACTCTATTTTGTAGGTACAGGTTGTTACATCACTGTATTACAGCGATTCACACTAGGGTTGCAGGACTAATAAATCCCCCCAAGGTCAGACTGCACACTGTCCAGCTCAGAGCTGCCTTTTGGAATGAACTTTGACTTGGCCGATGCAGCCCTTTTCACTTTGCAAATACACAATTACCTCTAGTGGTCTTGTGACTGTGATAATTAAAAGTGACCTCGATAGCACCACAAGAGCACTGGGCTGAACCTAAGTGAGAAACTGCTCCAACACAGGCGCTGAAGCTGAACCAAGTCCAGTCTGAGCTCTATTATATATTTTTATTTAGTGATTTTTATTCTCTGGTAACATTTTATCAAACAAAGTAATCATTACAGATTCACACACACATTGCAGATTCAGGTCGGTTTATAAAGTAAAAACTGCATATAGTTTCTGTATTTGATTTGTTTATTTTTGTAAGTTTCAAAAACTGCATAGACATTTACATTCCTCTTGTAGATCACATAAAATAAACTTTCTCTTTCTCTCCTCTCTCCTCAGGGCACGAGTCGACCGTCCCACTATCACGTGCTGTGGGACGATAACTGTTTCACCGCAGACGAGCTCCAGCTGCTCACGTATCAGTTGTGTCACACGTACGTCCGGTGCACGCGCTCCGTGTCCATCCCAGCTCCTGCGTACTACGCCCGGCTCGTGGCGTTCAGGGCGCGATACCATCTCGTCGACAAGGACCACGACAGGTCAGGACCAAACCGCTCTGTTAAACTGGTTTTAATATGTCTGTTTGTCTTTTAGTGAACTAATCTGTCAATGATATCTTTATGGGGCAAAAATGTATTTCTCTGTATTCTTTAGGCGTCTTTCGATTACAATGTTCAAACAATATTATGTCCTAACACGTTTGTTAGATTGGCATGTCTTTAACTTTTTGTTTAGGTTTAATGGTTTTGCGTTCACGCCATTTTAGAGTGGACTTCTAGAGTAAGTCCAGATGGTGGACAACAATTTTCTCCATTAAAGTGCATATGTCAAGCTTTTAAAATGTTCAAATTTGAACATTAATACCTGTTGTAAATATAAATACAAATTTGGCATAAATTATGAACAAAATTTACTATTTGACCAAGAGGAAGACCTCTTGTTTGTTTCCAGGAAAGCAGCTTCTTTTAGCTATATTTTTTCACATTATGGCAAAAAACATATTTATCTAAAAACTAAAAACATGTCCAATGTGCCCCCCCTCTCCAGGACTACAGATGGAAATTAGCTGTAAGCTAGAATCTGGTACAAGATCTCTGCCTTTGTGCTTTATGTAATTGTACATTGTCCTTAATAAACATTACCTTATCTCCAATAAGATTGTTCTAATCTAAAGAATGAGAATATCTTCTATTTGTATTGAATTGTGAAGCTGACTTTTGAAGTTTTCTCAAAGGAAGCTCATTTTGTTTTTAGTGAAATTAACAAAATACATTTTTTTTTTTTTTCTGTCACATTAGAGAAGTTTTGGCCCAGTTTACAGTTTGGTTGCTGTCACTAATTAAGACTAGAAATCACATTTGCCATAAGATCTTAAATATAATTGTCCTGGCATTATTTTAGTGATTTGTTAAGGATGTTCATTTTGTCTTCTTGAAATAGAAAAGTTTAAAAACCTAACTCTTTTATATCAGACAAAGGCTTATATAACTTTAGGCGACTAGCCTCTGCTGAGCTGCTCCAGGGCTGCTGCTGTCACACAGTGCAGGGGGGATTAGTGCGTGACATCTGTCTTTGTAAAATAGAAATAATATATACTATAGAAATAAATAAACCAAACTAGCCCTAATACCTAACCTGACTCACAGTAGATGGATAAATGTTGATGATGACCTCTTGATTTGAGTTCTTCCACATTATTTATTTGGAACTTCCCCAACTGAAAGTGTTTGGAAAAAAGTGGGACGTTTAATTAAATACAAGCTGATTGTGTGAGCCAGCCTAGTTTGTGCCTAACCAATCACAGCAACGATTCGTAATGATGCGTCCAATGTGCACCTGGGACAGAACAAGTGTCACTTTTCTTTCAAAAAGAAAATACCATTCACTTAAATTTGTGAATTTCCACATATCGCGAGAGAATCTGTCTGGCTGGACAGTTTACCTAATACCAATGTTTTCCAAAAATGAATCTGAATTTTGTCACTAAATCTACTGTCTGTGTTTGTGTTTTCAGCGCGGAGGGGAGCCACGTGTCTGGACAAAGCAACGGCCGAGACCCTCAGGCTCTGGCCAAAGCCGTTCAGATCCACTACGACACCCAACACACCATGTACTTCGCCTGATCCCCCCTTTTTTCCCTCCCCCTTTCTTTCTTATTTACCCCCTTTATTTTCAATTCTCCTTTTTATCACTCGTATCTTCTTCATTTCCTCTCCTTTTTCTTCTCTTTCTTTTGCGGCTCACGAACAATCTCCAACCAGCGTTCTTAAACAAAAAAACGCCGCACTTCTTCTTCTTCTTTTTTTTATTTTTTTTACCCCAGAAACTTCTCGTCAAACCAGCAAAACTAGCACTGCGAAGCCAGAATATACACCTTCTATAGGCGCGGTTTCCAATGCACAAAACAACACCATTATTATTTACAATCGAGCCATTTTATTTTGTTTATTTTCTATTTGAATGTCTGCACTCTTGAGTTTTGTAAAGGTTATTTTTTAGCGGCTACACTAGCTCGCCCTAGCTAAACCAGGACTGTTCTCACTTACCTCAAATGCTCTTAAACGGGGCAGAAATCTACGTTTTATCGGGTTGTAACGTGGCGGGTGGCGGATTTTAAAACTATATATATATTTTTTTTCCTTTTTAATCGTGTTTTAACTCCACAATCTTTACAAGCGAGGTGAACTTGGGTATCCACGCCCTACATGCTAGCTCTTTTAGCCTACTTTGAACCCTCTTTTTCGGCGGTGAGATTGACGATTCCGCGTGCGTCTTTTATCATTGTAAATAAGCCATCGTATATTCATGTACTGCTGTATCCGAATGGTTGTGTAAAGATTTTGTTTTTTCTTCATGGCAGGCCACTGAATTGTAAAAAAGAACAAAAAAAAAAAAGAAGAAAAAATATTGGGGTTTTTTTTGGAGGCGAGAGAAACTGCTGTAAATTATTTTTCTTTTTATAAAGTCACACGTACATTACAATATACAGTAATAGCATATATTCTATAAAACATATGAGCTTTTGGATTGGTTGGTGTGTTGTAGCGACCCAGTTGGTAGTTTCGTCTTGTATTTTGTAAAATGTTGACCATTTAAAACTTCTGATTGGAGACGCAAACAGCAGCATTAAAAACAAGGACTATTTCTGTATTTTTGTTTGTGAATGTACATTATTTAGTCCTTGTACCACTGCTTCTGTCTGCGTCTACAATGTCTATTGTTGTGATACAAAAATTTTACAAAATATACGACTAAATTGTCTAATTTACCACCAAACATTATGATATATTCAGTCCTTTATGGATTTTTACAAAGAATTCCGAGTCGCAAAGACAAACTTGACGATAGGGCTGCAATAGTTAAATAACAGGTAATCGCAATGAGATGACTGTAAAAAATCAGTGTCATATGAAATGTGTAGATGTCAGTCATGACATTTTGTTCATTGTAAAACACAAAATGTGAAAAGGGCTTGGAAATAAAAAGTCCATTGACCAGTTCAAAACTGTAGAAATATAAGCTCCGCCTCTTCTGTGTAAAATGTAACTAACAAGCAGCACATTTTTATTAAGTATTGTGTTTATAAAAAGAGGTGTATATGTTCAGCGTTTTACGAAAATGTAACTTTATAATTGGATAGCTTTTAGCTTTGAATCAATAATTCTCATTTTTATAAACACACAGGTTTTCTCTATACGGTGTGAGAAAGTCTGAACAAACTGCTAGTGATTATCAGATAAAACGTGATTTTCAAATTAAGACTCGTCTAATGCTCCGTAAGAAATGAATGAAATGAAACAATCCACGGGGCCATTGTCTCACTAAATCATAAACTAGCTTTTCACTAGAATGTTTTTATTTAATCACAAAAATCAGCCCTTTTTTTGTTTAAACCTAGTCTGTGTCAAAACTGGAACCAATGTACAATGTGCTCTAAAAAAATAAATAAAGTCACCATATTATTATTTTTTTAAATTCTTCTTTTAATGTTACACAATTTGAGGAAAAATATTTAAAGGCACACCGTCTAATTTTTTGACAAAAAAAATAGACTTAAGTAGAAGCAAGATTTTGTCATTTAGACCTCTTTATTGCACTAAATAAACGTTAGAAATCTTAGTTTTTACTTTAAAGGGGCTTCTGTAGCCACAAAATGTACATTGTTTGGCCCAGAGGTGAGCCTACTCGTTTGTTTCAATGGAAAAGCTGCTTTTAAGATCGTCTTCACATTATGACATGAAACTTATTGATCCTAATTAAGAATGTTACAAAGTTATGTTTCAACTTTCTATTGCAACTGACTCGTGATGTTTCGCCTCCAAAAAGGCATATTTTTCGGACTATTTTTAATTTGCAATTTATATTTAATAACCGAATTCTGCAAAATGTTTTTTATGAATTGACAAACTATAAAGAATCACATGTATTTTGGAATTTAAGCTTCAGGATTAACAGTTTTTTATGCAGCAAATCACATTAGAATTGGCAATTTGTGAAGAAAATTCCAATACTTCACAAAGTGCAGCTTGCAAATTAGCAAACATTTTTTATCCAGTCAATTTTCAATTAATTGTGCAGCCTTATTCTTAAGTTCTATTACGACTTGAATAATCCAGATCAACCTAACAATCTTAACATCTCTAAAAAGGACTGAATAAAGTTACGTTTTGGTGGCAAATGTTCGTTTCCGGTTCAAACGCAGGAGCTGACATTTCGATTGCAAACTCTGGGCACAAAAAACTTTCACGCTTTTCCGAGCCACAACTTTCTTTTAAAAAAAACTGCTTTCGAAATGTCAGACTCGTGCGTTTTGACTTTTACATGACGGGTTTTTTCTTTTTATCGTGTAGCTATCAGCGGTCTGCGTCGGGACCCATTATGAAATGCATTATATGGTCTTAAATATTAACAACCCAATCCTTTTCTTGTATAAATAAAAAGTTTTGGGCTTAAATTCTCCGGACCTTAAAGTATACAGCTGGATTTTCTGTTTGTGAATTTAGTTTTAGCGAAAATTAGAGGATCTTTTTTCTTGTTTTTTGACGATATTTCTGCTCAAATCATTGCACTGAACGGGCGCTAGGTCGAAGAACGAAACGGAGGGCACTCACAATCTGTAACTTTATGCATTTATACATAACCAATCAAAAAGTTTAATATAATAAAAGCGTTTTCGTGGTTAGAAATAGTAGTTTACCATTGGTGTCGTCTTGTTGTTGTCAATGTTTAAAATATTGTGATGAAATTTTACAAGAAGCCAGTCGGTTTTTAACGATTGATTGATGATTTTTTAGTTTGTTTTATTTCGTGCGGGGTCAAAAACGGTTTTATCGATCGGAAGAACTGATTATAGCACTCGTGGGATAAAAAAGAAAGGAGGAGACAATCTCGAGTAGATTTGAAACGGTTTGAAATGAGTTTGATTTTTAAGACTTTTTAAAAACTGTTTCTATTGCTGTGTGTATAAATATAACCATAACCTTTAAGAGATTTTTGACAAGGGCAGAATAGGGAACATGTGGATATCATCTGTAGTATATGTTTAATTTATGGCCCATTTTCCTTAAAACTCAGTTATACAAAATATCACAGAGAAATATCAAATCAATGTATTTTTGTAAAGCTCAAAATTAGCTCTGATGCTTCCAAGACTGCTGATTTAGCGAACATCAATGGTAGAAAAAAAAACAATAAACATTCATTGGTCAGACCAAACCAGTAATAAAGGCTTCAACTTCAGAACCATCGAGTTATTATAATGACTAGAGAGAGCGTAGCCATGGTAACCCATCAACAAATGTCCAGTTCCGGCAGCCATCTTGTGTAGAGAGAGTTTACTAAATATCTCTTGCAAACTAATAGGAGGCTGAACTTTTAAATACTTTGATAATTGAACCTTTTTGTATTTGTACATTTATCTATGCTTTTGTTCAACCAACAAATGTGAAAATCATCTGGACAAAACAACATTTTATTTTTAAGCTAATTCAAATTTTTCTTTTATAGTAACAGCCAGTTGATGCAAACACAATAATGATGAATGAATTTATTTTTTGTTTTATTTAATACAAAAATAATTTAATTCTGACCAGACAGAAAACAGTTCTCCGTATATTGGGACCATTAAATATATTAAATTTATGGTTAAATTACCTCCTTTAATCTATGAATTATCTAACCTTGTTTTAACATTATTTTGAATTAGAATTTTGCTGCTTCTCCCCTTGCAAGATGGCCGCCGCAATTGCCACGGCAACAGGAACCATGCTCTTTCTAGTCATTTTAATAACTCACTGATCAGAACTTTGCTCTTGTTCTTACAGCACAAGGTGCAAGAACAAATGTCTTACTAACTTACAAAGTTAGAATTGGCCTTAAGACTGCACGCATCTAATTGCAGATCTGAGTTTAAGTCTGTAGAGCCAGAGTCCATTAGCAGAGGGAAACGACTCGTCTAGATATCAGTGTGGATTCTACAGATAAAGTTAATAGTCTCCACATTTACTGGGCTGGATTTCAAATAAAAAAAAAAACCTTGTCAAGAAAATCACATTAAAGTAATTTGTTGGTCCAAATTTGCAGCTTTCAAAATTCAAAAAACATCCACAAGTTCCCTATTCTTCCCTTTGTAAAAAATATTTTATCACAAGTCTCTACTATTTAACTGTGTTCATCTTTTTCACACTGGACTAAATAATTGACTAAGCATAAGCACTGCCTTTGTTTCTGACCCCTAAGTGTTGTGGCTAAAAGTTGGATTTTTCCGGATTTCGGGGCCAGTCGCTGCCCACGCCTCATCAGGGGAGAACCGTCCGACTTAAAAACTTCTTTGTAATAAACCGAACATGAAATTTTAGGTTTACTATGAACAAGTTTGGGCCCTGTCCTGATGGAGGCGTGGGCGTCACAGCGGCGATTTTAAATGGATGTTTGGATTTTTCGAGCAGGGAAAAGATGAATTTGCGTAATGGATTTGTGGATTTTTTTAAAAGGGGTCGAACAGGCAAGGCATGCAATAAGTTTGTGTTGAAATGTGCACTAGTTTTTAATCATTCGCCTCTAAAGAGAATGGTTTGTTTGAAGCTTAAGCAAAAGGGCTGTGTCACACTAATGCTGTTCTAGTTTTAAATGTTTTGGAAAAAAAAAAAAAAAAAGAAAATAATTGAGTTTACTACGTTTGTCACCAATTCCTGCAATTTATAATATGCTTCAATGGATGGTATTTTAATAACATTGTCCTTTACATAGACTTTCAATCTGGTCTCTAGTGACTTTGCTCCTTAAATGTGTGTATTGCAACAAAAAAATTTATTTTTAATGTCATTCATTTTAGCTGCCAAACATCTATGTTGGATAAAATTGGTTTGTAGAGTGCTGAACACAACTTATAGACTAGATTAAATTGATTATAAGCTATTAAAATAAAAAATAACTGGAGAAATGGGGCCCAGTATCTTTAGTAAAGCTTTAATAGTATGTGATGGGGGTTTGGGGGTTCTCCACCCAGAAAATCTGAACAATTCATGTGTATTTTTTTTTATTTTTTTTGGTGCATTTGATGCATATCTATTTGACCATTTGGAAAAACTAATATTTTTTTACTGTTATTTATTCTACCAGAACTCATGTTGCATTTAAAAATAAGCTAAGCTGATACCAGAAAGCGGATAAAGACATTTAGCTAACGTTGGTTGTTGTGGTCCTAAACAGATGCTTATGCCATGAGCTGGTTTAATTGATTAGTTTTGACTTGACGACGACAAAACTACTACTACACAGAAAATCACATTATCATAACAGATGTATTGATTATAAAATTTGAATTAACAGTTTTATATATATTCACCAATAATGTGGCAAAATATAACGCGTCAATCAAATTTTTTTGGCCCAAATTACAAAAAGTGCAGTATTTAATGTCAAATTTGAGCAATTCTTCTATTATGGTCAGAATAACAAACATTTTTTGTTATACAAACATAAATTACTATATTATATAGCCCTCCGCTCCATATAAGTTTCAAAATGCGGCCCACTGTAAATGTTTGGACTTAATTGTTTGACAAAATTGCCAAATAAAGTTGACTAAAATATAAAAATTCTTTAAAACTGTATCACTGTAGCATGAGAACGTTTTTGTAATAAATTAGGATAAACATAACGGAACAAAGAAAGTACAGTTAAATTAATATTTCTCATTTAGGTTCTTTACATCAACCTTGAACATTTTACAATTTGATATTTTTTAAACTGAAACGGCATTAGTGTGGACACGTCTTCTCTTATTCTCCATTGGAAAAGCTTGTCACTCCGTGTATACTTTACAAAGCAATATTTTCAGAGCTTTTCAAATTTATCAAAAACAAAGCTATAATTCTACTCATTGTGATCTATCGTCGGTCTGTTCTCGCTATCGTGTCTGTAATGATTTTTTATTTTAATATATATTGTTTTAGTTTTATTTTATTTGCTTGTATCAATCAGTGGGAATGTGCATTTTGGTGGAATAGTTCTGTAGCCTTTTGTTTAAGTTCGTTGTAACATATTATTGCTCGCATGCATGCCCAAGTATTGTCCTTTTCAAACATGGAAAAAACATTTTGAAATCCATATTTATGAGAAAAAATGTTTCTTTTGGAGGCGTTGCGTTTTTAAATGTCTTCAAATTTTACCGTTTTAGCATTTAGCAATACCTGTCCAAGTATTTTAACCGATTGTTTAGAAATTTGAAGGTACAATTATAAAAAAAAGCGTCAAATTTTATTCCCGGAAAGTCGATTTTTACTTTTACGCTCGGTTCGTGTCAAAACGAGGTACTTTTCTTCAACTTCGAACCCGTTAAAAGACCAAATCGCCTTTCCGCCATTTTGTGGACGCTAAGCAACAAATTATGGCAGCCATTTTGTGTCAAGTGTTTGTACCTTCAACCAGCCGACTCTCAAAATGGACTTTAACTGTTTTTAACTTTTGGAAAATCACCCGCAACCCTCCCCAAAACAGAACCTTTTAAAGTTTTGTAAACAAATGCATTTTGAATTCCTGAATGGAGGCAAAAGTGAAGTGAAACGTAATGGTATTTCAATAGGGAAAAGATGGCCAAAAATTTCAAGATTTTTAACATTTTAATCAAATAATAATCTTATATCTTGGTCTGACAAACTAGAAGTAGCCAATTGGTGAAAATAAAAAATATTTTTTGCTTGTTTGCTGTTTTGAGAGATTATTTTTCTCATTTTAGTTGAAGCTAGACTCTGTATCAGTTGCTCACTTGTTTAACCGTTGCTATGGTGATGTGAGTATGCTCTGTTGCCATGGCAGTTGTAGTTGGCAGCCATTTTACAACAGCAGGAGTAAAATTCTAACTGAAAACAATGCTTAAACAAGGCCATGAAATTTATGATTAAAGATGGTAAATTCTAATACAATTCTATATTTATGATGTTATTACAGAGAACTCCACTTTGTGTCTAGACATTTTGATTATAAGATCCAAAACGTCAAAAAACATCAAACGGTTGTACGTTTTTTATCATCGAAACACTTCATTTGTAAATATTCTCTAACTGTAAGCTTTTTGTCATCACATTTTAACCTTTATTTGGAAGAAAATGTGTTTAAAAGTCTCGGTACATGTTTGATGCTTCGCCCACTAACGGACCTCCTTTGGGGAAAGTTAACATTGAGAGTGAATCAGAACAACAGTTTTATCACTCACTGCTGAAAAACTACAACAGAAAATGTGGCGTTAAGGAAATATATTGTGTCAAACATAGATATGACGACATGGAGATGAATAAAGTGATCCACGTCCAACTACGTAAATAATCTAACAATGCTAACAGTAGCTACGAGCTAACGTGATGCTAACATCGCCTGGCCTGTTTTAGCATTTTTCTTTGACGTTCTGTTTACTTTTATAAAATAACGCCACATCAACAACCTCCATTTAAATGTAGTTGTGACTTGACCTGAATTAGTTGTGCTAAAAATACACAAAATTTGCCAGAAAACATCTTAAAAGAAGTTAAAATTTAGCTTCCCATTAGCTTCTTATACAACTCTCCCACTTAGCAGGCCACGCCATCCAATTATGACGCTGTAAATACTGTATCTATTAGCGACAGCGTTACACTTAGTGTTTCTTAGAAATCCACCAATTCGGATAATTTGGCTTGAAGATGTTCATGTTTATTATCAAAAACTATAGATCTTAACATGTCCAATTAAAGGCCACAGTCATAATAATTGGCTCAATCGATATCATGTGACCGATAGGACTATTGATACAGCAGAATATCATCATCAATGCCGATATCCAATCCCAGGATTGGATTTTTGCATCACTAGTTTTTAATTTCATCTATTCTATAATTTACCACAGATGTTTAGAAAACGAGGTACCTCATTTTCTATTGGCCAACGTTTTACTGGCCTCACTATGTCCACAGTTTATACATTTTTATGATTCTTTTTCATTGTAAACCACAATTATGTAGGATTACAACTGTTTTTGACCAAGAATGACAACATTTTTAAAAATCCTCCATATCCTCCAAATAGCTCACGTTTAATTTCTACCCTGAAAACTCAAAATTGTAGTTAATTTACAATACAAAAAGAATGTTATTTGTTACGGTTCACTTCACTTTGCCTCCATTCTGCGATTTTAACCATTCTGCCGAGCATTTTAAAGGGTCTATAGCATGGATTGTTTTAAAAAGTCCCTCTCACTTTGATAATATTTGTAATTTGACATTGTGTATTGTGATTTTTTTTTATTTTCTCTTCTTTTATTTCTTACTTTGGGGTTTGTTTCCTGCTCTAGTGTTCTCTACGCTGTGTGTGGTTGTCTTAATAGCAATATAGTCCCACATTGTCTGAAAGTCTGTCCAGAATTTAAGCTTTCGGACTTTGTGAATGGAGCAGAGTTCTTCCTGTTTGTTGGAAAAGGGGGGGGCTTGTAGTGTTGGCTCCTCCCCTGCTGCAGAAGGCCATTCACATGTTTATTGCTATTACGTGACATGTTCATATATATTTTTTTAGCCTGCAGGGAATTCTTGTGTTAATGTGCAAAGTAATAAATTGGTATTTTATGCCCATAATCTTTGGTCCGTGTTGTCATTTTTAAGAAGTTCTTTGTTGTACATAATTTATTTTGTCCATACAGATCCTGCACCTCATGGCATTTATCTTTTACAAAAGTAACTAACAACAATTGGGTTGCGACTAACAATTAGTAGCAGCCTTTCAGTTATTTAGAAAACAAAGTCACTTGAAAACAAATATTTTGCAAAATCTGAGCTGAGATTGTTCTGTAAAGTTATGTAATTAAATGAATACAATGTGAAGATTGCCACACATTTTATTCAAATGTTTTTTTTTTAAGTTATAAAGATGTCACAGAAATGTCAAACTAAAATGAAAATATGTATTCGCAAGCTAGTAGTTTAATAATGTTCTAATCTGTAATTATATTTAAAGAAAATTACTGACATTGAGTCACAAATTATACAGTTCAACATCCTGAAGCTATATATTTATCTAGCCAGTTATGAGAATAAATTCTGGATGGTTACCAAAAAAGTTAGTCTCGAGCCCTGAACAAAAATCTGGGTTAATAATAATTAAAGGTTAATAAAACAAATATTTATTTGAAATGCATCTGAATAAGTCATGGAAATGTTAAAGGGAACCCTGGTTATGAAGACAAATATGGCTTAAATGCTAGTACTGCTCATGCTTCTTAAAATAAATTGCAAAAGTATAACTGCTTACAATTTTTTATAAAATCGTCATTGTTGTTTTCAAGCCACTGGGAGCCGCCATTTTGGTTGATGACACAAAATAGTGTTTCCATGGTTACTCCCACAATTTCATCAGTGAACAGTTGCCACAAAAACACCACTGACAGTGTCCAGTTCTTGCCTCTTCTTCTTGATTATCTTCCTGTATTTGGCCAAACTCCAGCTCAAACTGAAGGTTTAACTGAGGAATTAATGTTGCTTAGTTACCTGTTACCTGACAACACTATTCCATGTAATTTCTTTCAAACAGTATTTTAATAAAATCACAAATACTTCCAAGGTATTTGCCCTGTATTTATATAAGTGATGATATTATAAGGGTTTTAGGATAAACATGTGATTATATCCAGGGTTCGCTTTAATAATTGTTTTGGAAAAGTCATGGAAAATTATAAAATACAATCTGTATGCACCCTGTACACAACAATATTAAAAATTCTCCAAATTCATTCACATTAGCAACCAAATTAGCTTTTTAGGACCCAGAGACCTCTCCACTGGACCACAAATCTGATGCTATTCGATGCATGCTTCCTGTTTAGTTTCGTCTCCATGGACACGGGGGACGGCCGTTACCTGGGCGACAGTTTCCACGGAGATGAAGCTCACAATGTAAACAGGAGAAAAGGACGATCGTGTTACACAAATGTTTAATTTATACGAGACTTGGCACCAGAGAAAAAGGTGATCGCAGAACGACTGAATGTTTTCAAAAAGCAAAGGTTTGGGTTTGAGTGAAGTAGCAGAAGCATTTAAATACCTTTATACCAAACAATCTGCCCCACACAAAATGACTGTGCATGACAAAATTATTTAAGAAATTAATTCTCTTTTATTAGTGTTAACAAAGAGACACAAACATGCTGTAACTCAATTCCTCATTTGGGAAACATAATCCTCAAATGCTTTATTACACATTTTTGTAAGTTCTTAAAAGTTTTCAGCATGTTCAATCCATGTAAGCAGACATTTCATTATCAAATTAAATCTTTTTTTTTTTGTATAGCCCAAAATCACAACAACAGTTAAGGACTTCCCAAGATTATGAATTAGCAACATGAATAGTAGGAAATAAAAATAAAAATAAAACAATACACATTAAATAAACAATAAAACATTCAGAAGCAATGATTGATCAAGCATGTCAAAGCAGATTATTGGTAAACAAGCAAATGAATAATTGTCCAGAGCATCCCATGACCCTCCTTGGGATGCTTCTGAGGAAGGCCACAGGAAGTAGGCCTCGATGATTGACTAAATCAAAAGTTGAATCTATTTTAAGAAATATTGACATATTGCAAAAGATGTTAGACAGAAAAAGAAAAATAGGTCTACATCAACACTTTCTGATATGTAATGCTAAACTGGAATAATATCACACTAAAACAGTTCTAAAATGATAATTACCATTATAATTAATATGTAAGTAATTTATTTGTTGCTATCAATAAATTTGCCTCTCTCATCAGATAACACCCGCGTACGACAATTTGAGAAACAGTCACTTTTTTTGGTATAATTGATGAAGAGTTCCACTTACAGCCAGCAGAGGTCACTGTAAGTTCACTGTAAAAAGTGTTTGTGTTGATGTAACTTAACAATGTGAGTCAAAGATTTTAAAACTTACTTTTACGTTATAAGAGATGAGTGAGGACAGAGAGAGAGAGGAAGAAAGAAGGAGAAGTGATGGGGAGAGAAAGGAGAGAGGGAGAGAAAGAGGGGAGAGAGGAGAGGAAAGAGAGGAGAGAGAAAGGAAGAGAGAGAGAAATAGAAAGGGGGAAAGTGATGAGGTGGAGAGAAAGGAGAAAGGGAAAGAAAGAGGGAAGAGAGAGAGGGAAAGGGAAGAGAAAAGAAAGAAATTGAGAGATTGATGGAGAGTGAGAAAAAGGAGAAAGGAAAAACAGAGAGCAAGCAAGAGGAGAGGGAGAAAGAGAGGAAGAAAGCGAGAGAGAAATATAGCTGGACAGGGGAAGACAGAGAAAGAAAGAGAGGGGTGGGGTATAGGAGAGAGAGGAGAGAGAGAAAGAGGAGGAGGGTGTGAGAGAGATGGAGAGGGATGGAGAGAGAAAGAGGAGAGAAATAAAGATAGATGGAGAAGGGGAGAGAGAGAGGAGTTAGATAAAGAGATAAGAGTGAGCGAGGGAGAAGAGAAAATGGAAAGAGTGAGAGATGAGAGAAGGTGAGGGAGGGCGGAGACAGAAAAAAATTGAAAGAGAGAGGAGAGAGAGATGGAGAGAGAGAGGAAAGACAAAGGGGAAGAGAGAAAAAAAGAGGAAAAGAGAACAACTCTTAGGTTATTAACTGGCATAGAGAGAGAGGAGGGGGTGAGAGAAAGGAAAAGGGGAGAGAAAAAAGAAAATGAGAGAGGAAGAGAGAGAAAAAGGGAGAGAAAGAGAGGGGGAGGAGAGAGGAGAAGAGAGAGAAGAGAGGGTGAAAGAGAGAGGGGGGAGGAAAGAGAGAAGCCAGAGCGAGAAGAGAGCGGAGTCAGAGAAGAGAGTTAGGAGAGAGTGAGAAAGAGAAGAGAGGGGAAGGGGAGAGAAGATGAGACAGAGGGTGGAGAGAAAAAGAAAAGAGAGTTAGAGAGAGAGATGGAAGAGCGTGAGAGAGAGGAGAGAAAGAAAGAGAGAAGAGAGAGAGGGAGACAAATAAGAGTTAGATGGAAAGGGGGAGATGGAGAGGAGACAGGAGAGAGATGGAGAGTGAGAGGGAGGAGAAAAAAAAAGAGAGAAAGAAAAAAAAAAAAAAGAAAAGAGGGGGGTGAGAAAGAGGAGAGAAAAAAGAAGAGAAAAAGAAAGGAAGAGAAAGAGAAAAGAAAAGGGGAGAGGAAAGAGAAAAAAAAGAAAAGACAGAGGAGAGAGGAGAAAGAGAGAAGAGAAGAGAAAACGGAAAGGGGAGAGAGGGGGAAAGAGAAGAGACAGAGGAAGAGAGAGAAAAGGAAGGGAAGAAGAGAAAGGAAGGGAGAAGAGAAGAGGGAGAGAGAGAAGAGAGAAGAGGAGAGAGGGAAGAGAAAGAGAAAAGGAAAGGGGAGAAGAGACAGAGGAAGCCGAGAGGAGAAAGAGAGAGAGAGAGGATAGAGAAAGAGGAAAAAGGAAAGGGGAGAGAAGAGACAGAGGAAGCCCAGAGGAGAAAAGAGAGAGAGAGAGAGGGATAGGAGAAAGAGGAAAAAGGGAAAGGGGAGAGAAGAGACAGAAAGCGAGAGGAGAAGACGAGAGAAGAGAGAGGAGGGATAGAGAAAGAGGAAAAGGGAAAGGGGAGAGAAGAAACAGAGGAAGCCGGAGGAGAAGAGAGAGGGGAGAATGAGGAGAAATCACAAAACTCACATGTATGAGTTTAAATGACAAAACTTTTTTTAAGTTACTGCCCTAACTTTTTACAGTGTAAGGTTGTTGAAAGAATGTTTTAATTGAGGTCAACTACACTGTAGCTCCTCATGACAACACTGCACACGGTTTCTCGAGTACGGGCGCATTTATTAGCCTTCACAAATGCCGTAAACGCAGTGAAAACTACAAGACAAGGTAACACAGAACAATTTAGACATTCATTTTGGTTTGGCTAACAGAAAGTCTTGTACAAATTAGCTACCTCGTGGCCGCCTGTCACTTTGGAGGTCATCGGCGAATGGAAAATGGGACTTGTGCATACCTTTTAGCCTCTGTACAACATAGCTACGTTAGCATAACATGACATGAAAAACAAAAATTACAATATAACACATGTGCAAAACAAATACCTTGTGCAGCTAGTTAGCTAACATCTTAGCTGCCTTCTCCGTGGCTCTTGCTCTGAAGTCTTTGAGCATGAGCGTGTATTCATCACTTTTTGAGGACCAAAATTTGTATACACACTCACTTTCTGGGGACCTGCCTTCCTTATGGGGACAAAAAGCTGGTCCCCATGATGTAAATCCTTCATTATGAGATCAGCAACATGGTTTTAAGTTCAAATAAGGTTAAGGTTAGGATTAGGGTGAGGGTTGGGTTAAGTTTAGGCAAGTAGCCACTGAGGTTAAGGTTAGGGGTAAGGGTCCATGAAATGAATGTAAGTCAATGTAATGTCCCCATGACAGATGGAAACCCAACATGTATGTGAGGGCGCGCGTGTGTGTGTGAGGGCCCGATAGTCTCTCAAGTTCTCGTGAATTCTCGTGTTATTAACAGTACTAAACCAAACAAAATAACTTATGTATAACAGTGTAATACAACTATTATTGCATTTTATCCAAAATAAATCATGTTTTTACCAATTTTAATAATAAAAAAAAATTCTTCTTTTTAAACCAAAATGAACTTAATTTATAACTGAATTCCTTTTAATGACACTTACATACACATTTAGCATTTAAAAACACTGATACTGAATGACTTTTCTACATGGCACTTGTTTTTGCAAATTAACTCTTCATATTTAGCCTATTTTTTTTTTTTTTGTCAAATCATTTCAACTTCTACTGTTTTGTCCTTTTGTGTGCTCTGCTCCAACAAAAACCCACCTCCTCTTTTCACAAACTGTCTCACTTTCAATGCATTTAAACAAAACCAAACGTTGAAAAGCAGCTGCGTTTTTCAGCCTCCATTGACGCAGAGAGAAGAGGCCTGGCTTTTCTTTGTCCCGCTCCAAACTCCACCAGAGAGAACATTTTCAACCATAAACCTCCACAAACCGCTCGTATCAAAGCGGACAGACTCGATGGTGGTCGGATCGTACCATTATTCCCGGTGAAAAAGGGGGAAGGGCAGAAATCTCAAGGACCACTTCAGCTCCGGAGCCCATTTTACTACAAACACCACGTCTGGATCCAGAGGAAAGAGGATTTAAACCAGATTCTGTCAACTCTAATACAACATACAGAAGATGGAATTATGTTTTTTAACAGTTTGGGTAAGAATTTGTCGATTAGATTTTGTGACATGTTTGTGAAGCAACATTTGGATAAAAACTATAATTTCTATGAAAACAATAGAAGGACTCAGTGTGGGCAGTAAATCTATTCTGTCGGTGGAATTCTTTTTTACAATTTGCTTTTTTTTACCACAAGACTCAAAAAAAAACCCTGTTGTAATAGATTTTTTGATTATTTGATTTAACAAATTGCACAACTCAAACATTTTTACATTATAATTATTTGCTTCTGTTTTTGTGTTGAAAAACATTAAGGTGTTTAACAAAATGTATACTAACTTATTAATATTTTTTGCACAAATCTAATAGAAAGCGCATTTTCCAGATTAAAAATATTTTTTATTATAATATTATTATTGATTTCTTTGTTTTTTTCTTTTGTTGAAAAACAATATAACACATTTTTTTAAATTTAACACTACAATTTTCAAATTGTGCACAGTATCAGAGTGGTTAGAACTCTGGCTTCCCATCAAGGAGATCGTGGGTTCGACTCTCGGGTCGAGCCAAGTTAACAGCTCACGATCTCTCTGGGTGGAGTTTGCATGTTCTGCCTGTGTCACGTGGCTGCATGTTTAGGTTCACTGTAAATTTCCCTTGAGTGAGTGAGTGAGTGAATAAATGAGAGAGTGAGTGGTTGTTTGTCTCTAAGTCTGAGATGAGTTGGCCACTGTCCAGCGTGTCTGCCGCCTACGGCCCAAAGTCACTGGGATAGACTCCAGTCCCCTGGGCCCCCTAACGGGAACAAGCGGTAGAACATGAATTTTCAACACATTTTATTGCTGCATCATTTGCATATTATACAGTTGTATTGACCCTATTTTGTCCCACCCACTTGGCTTGGAAATGCACTTTCTGTTTAGCTCTGTTAAGGTAGCTAACGTGTTTGTTTGTCTGTCTTGTGGGGCAATTTTAATTAAATATAATGACAGTTAAAATAAACCCATCGACTAAAATCTACAGGCTAAATACAGCTAAACAGGAAGTGCATGTCCTAGAAAAGTAGGTGGGACAAAATAGGGTCAATAGGCTTCCAGAGTAACAATAACTAGATATATAGATACCTCAAAATACATTTTCTTTTTGTTATTATCTTAAACCAGTCTTATCAATGACATGCAGAATGGATTTTATTAAGGAGAGTTGAAATAATCTTTAATTGGGGTAAACGGCAAAGCCATCAGTTGGTTTTAAATGACGCTTAACTGTTTAGCAAATTGACTCTTCTTCATACGTTTTTAATTGGAACAAATACATTTAAATATATGAAATGTGAACAAATGGCAAAAGAAACTGTTTTTTTTTTTTTTTTTAATAAAAACATCAAGAGGTCTTTTTTATGGTCCATTCATTTTCTACCTGTTGTTCTAGTTTGGAGTCATAGGTGATTAAAGCCTGTCCCAGTGACTTTGGGCCTTAGGCAGGGGACAGTGTTAAAAATCACTCAAAACAAAAACATACATGTCTAGGTCTAGTGATGCACCAATCTGTAAAAAATAACAGGACAGTTAAACTTAAATATGGAAAGTTATACTGTATGTCAATTAAACCGATGTGAATCTGATCATTTCTCTCTCTCTCCTCTTTCCCTGTCTCCCCCGCTTCTCTCTCCTCTCTCCCCTTCTCCTTTCTTTTTCTCTCTCTCCTTGCTCTTTTTTCTCTTTCTCGCCTTTTCCCTCTTTCTCTCCCCTCTCTTTCTCCATTTCTCTTTTTTCTCTCTCCTCTTTTTCTCTCCTTCTCTCTCTCTTTCTCTTCTCTTTCTCTCCCTTCTTCCTCTGTCTCTCTCTCCCCCTCCTCGCTTTCTCTCCTCTCTTTCTCTCTCCTTTCTGTCTTTCTCTCCCCTCTCTCTCTCCCCTTCTCCTTTCTTTTTCTCTCTCCTTGCTCTTTTTATCTCATTCTCTCTCTCCCCTCTTTCTTTACTCTCTTTTTTCTTTCTCTTTCCTTCTCTCTATATTTCTTTTTTTCTCTCTCTGTACCTCTCCTTTTTCTCTCTCCTCTCTCTTTCTCTCATTCCCTCTCTCCCTTCATCTCCTCTCTCTCTTTAATCTATCTTTTTCTTCTCTTTCTCTCCTTTCTTCCTCTGTCTCTCTCTTCCCGCTTTCTTCTCTCTCTCCCCTTTCTTTCTCTCTCTCCTCTGTGCCCCCTCTCTCTTTCTCTCCTCTCTTCTCTCTCTCTCTCCTTTAACTTAATCAAATTTGAAAATCTCTGACTCACATTGTCAAGTTACATCAACACAAACATTTAGTTCAGTCTAACCTATAGGCCTTGTGACTTTTTACAGTGTACAGTATATGACCCATTCTGTTGCTTTGACAAAAACTGTAACGATCCTTTTCATGGCCAAATAAAGACACATTTTTATGATTTATTTAGGTCAAATTTTGTGAGTTTTAGTGAAATCTAACCCTGTATTTCACCCTCTTCTGTCGCCTCTGCCAGGATCTGCTCTCTCACTCAAATCCTCCGCCGTCTCACGTTCCAGAGTTCTGACCCGTTCCAGGTAAATCAACACTGGAGCCTCGGTATCGCTTACGCCGCCCTAACACCGGGACTAGACCTGGACTAAAGCCGGTCCAGATCCTCTTTCAGACCTCGGCAGGACCACACAGGACCCTGCTGCATCTGCATCATCGCTCCGGCGCATCGCTATGGCACGCTCAATTATTCATACACAACTCGCAGATGAACAGAGAGGAGAGAAAGTTTGACGGAGTTTAGAGAGAATATTACAAGACAAGACCGCAAAATGGAGAAGGACGATTGACGTTTTGTTGGACGAGCTTAAAACCGACGGGAATGTAACGGATTTTTGCTTTTGTCGAGAAGAAATAAGCAAGGATTATACAACTTTTTATTAACGGAACATATCGAATACGCCTTGAAAATTGCAGATAGCTTCACACTGTTTTTGGAATTGTTGAAGCTTTCGCAAGGAATATTCTACTACCTATCAAGACAAGTTGGTAAAGTTATTGTGAAGTTTCTGCAAGATCTGGACAAGAATCTAGCAATATTTATACCTTTTAATGTGCTGTACATACCTAGTAAAAAAAGGATTCGAACTTTCTGGACAAGAATCTAGCAATATTTATGAACTTGTCTTGCTTTGTAAAGGTAAATGCTTGGCAAAATCTTTGGAAACACTGGATTTTTCTACTGGAATATTACGTCTAAGATAAGTTTGCCGACTTTAAGAACAACTTACATCTGCAAATTTGTTTTTTGGGGCAAAGAACATTTTGAATTTTGTATTTTTGGGGATTTGGACTGGAATCTACCGTCACAAGACAAGTTAGTTTTTCAGTCAAGATTTGTAGTTCTGCTCATTTTATGAGGTCTTGACGAAGTTTGTGAAAGACTTTGGAGTTCCTCGTCGACATCAAAGACAAATTAGCAAAAAGATTGTACAAGAACGTGATAATTTCTTCACAAAACTGGAATATTTGTTGTTTGTTTGCAGGAAACAAGCTACGGCGTTTTGTTTTTCTGTCGAGTGGAAGGCAATCCCTGGTCGTTGGAAACCGACACCGCTTCTGGTCACACAACACCGTGGCTTGGATTTCATTATTTATTGAAAATACTTCGCTTCTTTGCGCGAGAAGCTACATTTTCGGACCAAGAAAGACGTTCAGATTTCTCAATTGTCTTTTTGTTCAACAGAAGAAGTGTAATTACTGTTCAGTTTGTGTTGAGCTAATTCTCGATCATCATGGTGAACACTGGAATGCAACTGATCAGCTTCACGTGCGCGGTCACCGGCTGGATCATGGCCATCGCGGTCACGGCTTTACCGCAGTGGAAAGTCTCCGCCTTCATTGGCCCCAACCTGCTCACCTCGAGATCAAGTGGGAGGGCATCTGGATGAACTGCGTCTACCAAACCACGGGCCACATGCAGTGCAAAACCTACGACTCCATGCTAGCCCTGCCGCCGGACATCCAGGCCGCCAGAGCGCTCATGTGCATCGCCATCTTCATGGGCTGGCTCTCGTGCACCGTGTCCTGCTGCGGGATGAAGTGCACGACCTGCGCGGGGGACGACCGGCGCGCCAAAGCCGGGATCGCGCTCTCCGGGGGGTTTTGTTCATTCTCACCGGGCTGTGCGTGCTCGTGCCGGTGTCGTGGACGGCTAACACTGTGGTGCAGGATTTCTACAACCCAAACGTCCCGGTCATGCACAAGCGCGAGCTGGGCCAGGCCATTTATCTGGGTTGGGCTGCTGCTGTGATTTTGATGATCAGCGGAGCGGTTTGAGCAGCACATGTCCCGCCATCGAGAAAGGAGGCAGGTACAGGAGAGGGTACGTGGGCAGGAGTTTCGCCAATTCGCCGGCGACGATTCCAGACGTGCCCAAGCCCATTACGACCAACAGTGTGCCCTTGAAAGAATATGTATGAGGAAGCCTGGGTGATATCAGAAGTGTGTTTAGACTAGTGATGCACCGAGCTAAACCTACTGGGTATCTATATTGACGCAAATCCATGAAATTTTGCCGGATCAGGTTAAGTGGAGTATTTGCGCAATAAATTACAGTTGCACAAAACCCAACCATTTTTAGTCCCCACACTGGTATTGGCAGATACTTGAAGCCACGGTACGAAATTGGTTTTAGAACTCAAAAAGCTAGATCGGTGCATCTCTAGTTACAACCTGATCTCACTGAAATGCGTAAGTATAGACCCTTTTCATGTAAGTAAACGTTCTGGTGGGCGGAGCTTAGCCGGAGGCAGAAGAAGATGTTGCGTCCATTTAAACCAGTGTAAAGTAGCACGTTTTTAGAGAGATTTTTAAACACTAAAGCAGAAAAAAATTCAGGTTCAGTTCGGAGCTGTCAGAATATGCATCTTCCTCTTCCTCTGAGGGACCTGACACAGTCTTTGGAGAATTACTTCTGGAGGATGGAAGTATTTTGTCTGAGCTTGTGTGATTCGTCAGAGGATCTCTGCACTTTCACGTGGCTGATGAGGTGATTTTTGCATTTTTTTCAGGTTCGTTTTACTTTGTTAGACTCGGGCTGTGCGATATTGACAAAAATAATATCTCGATATATTTTTGGTAATATCTTGACAACGATATTTTATCAATCCAATGAAATGTGTTAAAACATCGTAGTTGTACATTGCGTTGACTTTGTAGAATTTGATGACCCATTCACTTTTTGTAATACAATTAATCTGTAGCTGCTTGATCTTATCTCTATTAAATATTATTGGCCTACGATATACAATGTGATGTCATGCGAACGCAAACTTTTGAAGACAAATGTGAAACCAATCACAAAGTTGCAAAATATGACTTTTGTGCCCTTAGATGAAAGTTTAAAGCATCACTTTGGTAGCGGATACTCAACATTAAATTTTTGAATATCCAGAAAACATAATTCACCATAATATCTAAAATACAATAATGCACAGCTCTACACAGTAGTGGCTAAAATGCTGTCGTTTAAAATATGTTAAAGTATGCACCTCCCATTAGTGCTTCAGAGGCAACACAACATTTACTAGTAATTATTATATTGTTTATTGTTTATTTGTTTGGATCCCATTAGCTGTCAGTAGTTAACAGCTACTCTTCCTTTTATTTTATGATTAACTTAATTTTTGATAGGTTCAATTTTTGTAGCTCTGAAATCTGTTACTTCGTCAAAGGCTTTTCTAAAGCAGGAAATAAGGGTCTTGTGTACAAAAATTGATCGATTGACAACAGTACAGTCTTAGCTAGAATTCTGAATAAAACAGATCAATTTGAACCTCAAACTGCACTTGCACGGTGGGTAAGGTCAGGCTACATTAAGCAGTAATGTCCGAGTTACAGTTCACAATAAATGGCATTTTAACCACATAAAACCTTAACTTTTACTGCGTGAAGCTATGAGTTCTGGGTTTTTTGCTTCCAGCTGGAGATGTGACGTCACGGAGTCCTAGGTGATGGTATTCTGAAAAGGGTCATGCAAATTTTTAATGTTTGTATAAACACGTCATTGTCCCTTTTGTGTTCTCTTGTCCTTTTTTGACGTGTTGCTGCCCAGTTCATTTAGATGTAAAGCTGTGTTATTATGAACAATAAAGGTGAGGAAGCTGATTTTCACACTGCAAACACTGCCGCCATACTCATACGCACCAGGATGTTAAAGATTAAATAAGTCTAAAAGACGCAAAAAGAATAGTTCTATTTGACACTTTTCACAGCGTCAAATAGAGACGATGTCGTAGTATAAATACGCATTTCAGTGAGACTGTGTTCCCAGTTAAGACATGCCTTTACCTTTTTGTTTAGGTTTGTAGATTATGATGATGGTGTCAAAAGTCCAGATTAAGGCTGCACACTAAAGCTAAATCAAATCGAAATCATGTTTGAATAGGGCAAAGGCTTTTGACTTTTGACAGCCATAACTTTTTTCACAAAAGTTTAGATCAGTTCAAACATGTTCCAAAACTGTATCTTTATTTAGCGTTTTACTATTTTTGATGCTCTATATCTATTAAACACATTCATATTGATCACACACTTGTTTATACACTTATTTATTTTGAATATGTATATTTATATTGTAGCTTTCTAGTATTAAATGAATGTATTTTTCTCATATTGTGACATGTAACAGCGCCTGAACAAGTCATATTTATCACATTATTTATTTATTTCTGTGGCTTTTATGATGGCACTGTTGTGGTTTTGCAGTGTTATTTGGTTTTATTTAAAGTATTTTTCGGTTCTAATAAATTGCAATAAATGGTTTGTTAAAGAACGTAAGCATGTTTTTTTACTTAATTTAAAAGATTTATTTATTTATTTGTTAAAAAATGTGTTTACATAGAAAACTTCAGTCATTTGTGCGTTTATGCTTGTCTGAGGATCCGACTTATCGTCTCAAAAGCTTGAAAAACACTGTTCCACCTGCTGATGTCATGATGTGGGGCTCCTCCGTGTTTTAAAGTCTATAAGACAGGATTTGTTTTATGATCTCATGTTGTATGTTTGGTGCAGTTTCCATCTTCATTGTGATCCATAAAGAAGGACACTTTGACAGCGTTTCTGTAAAAGGAAAAATATGTTAGTTACTATGTAAAACTTAACTCTAAGCAATTCTTCAGGAGGTCATCAGTTAGCTCCCGAGCAACAGTTTGGACATGCCTGGTTTAAATTGTTTATCTACTTATTTACTAAAACATACCTTTATTTAACTACAGTGTCAACATTTAAAATGTGATTTTATGACCTCCACTAACCCTAGCCCTAATTAAATTCACATTCAAAGCATTATCTTTTGTCTTTGTTAGGGATGGACGATCAGATCAATCATCACGATACTGTGCCCACACATAAAGAAACGGTCTCTCCGGTCTTGGAAATGTTCATAAAGGGTTCAGCTGTGTATCTTTGGAGCAGCTGTAGTCAAACTCTCTTCCACATATAGGCTTGTAGAGCACAAATCAGACAGAAAACAGTCTAAACAGTCTATGGATCCACAAGAGATACTGTATTTGATTCCACTGCATCTATAACCTGGTAAAAAGTAGGACAGACGTGCTCCTTCTTCTCTGTGTGCGTCTGACTGTAGCAGCAGAGGAGAAGAGAAAGGGGGCGGAGCCAGAGTTCAGTCAAGTCATACAAATACTGTTACAGATATGATGAAATGTAAATCAAATAGAATATTAATAACTTAATTTTTGTTTTATTGTTTCACCTCATGTCATGTTTTGTGTGTTTTCTTATTTTTGCTACTGAACCACTCAAATCTAAACTGCTCCTCAAGAAGACAAAGAATAAAAAGAGAACCCTGAGTACATAATAACAAAAGAAATATCTTCTGTTTGTACCAGTGATTCTGTCTTCTGTTTTTGGAGAGTTCAGAGATTTCCATCTTTCCGGAGCTGATTCCATCTGAGAGAAGTCGTCCGGCCTCAGAGTCAACAAAAGAGTCTTCCTTTTCATAAATCTGAACAAGTGCTTAAGAAAAATCAGCATCTCAATATAGTCAAGTCTACATACAAAAGGAATTACTCTAATAATTCAGTATTTACAGTATAATTTGCTGTGACCTATCAGTGTATGAGACTGAGTGATATGTTAAGGAAAAAATGAGTTAAACAAAAATGAGTGAGCATATTTGTGAATAATGCCAGTAACAAAACACTGTGTTGTACTTAAATAAAAAAAACTTTAAGGGATACTGCTGTCTGTAGTGTCTGTCTGCGTCCTGGAGCCACTGCATCATATCAGCGACAGACGGAGCCGCGGCCATCGTTCTGTTAAGACTGAGACGTCCAGAGGAAACTGCTCCTGGATCTGAAACACTGAGGCACCTGAGAACCGACCGAGTCCCGCACAGACTGTAGAGACGAGCTAAGGACAAAGGATGGGGATGTAAGAAACACAAACTTATTATTATCTGCTACTAATTACATGCAATCTGTCTGAGAAATTATTATCATCTGTGACTGTTTCTACTATTAAGACTTTCAGACATTTTTGAAGAAATCACATAATACAATGTCTAAGTTCATAAATTCCATCAATATTTAGATTTAATTTTCTTTAGACTATAACAGGGGTGAGCAATCATTTTTTTCTGAGGGCCATAGTCGAATTCAGACTAGTGAAAAAGGGCCGGACCAAAAAAAACAGGCTACTAATCTATTGATTGTGTTAAGAATCAATGTAAATGAGAAATTGTTCTCAATTGACCTACTTGGTAAGATATCGTAAAAATAAAATCAATAAATAAAAGAACACAAGGGCAAACACATGCTCCACAGCCAAGACAATCAAATAAAGGAAAAATAAGAGATTTTAATGTTATTTTTTCTGGTTACAATTATTTTAGTTAATGGACTTAAATTATTCAACTTGTTTTGAGGTGTGCAAATTTGATTCAAGCTAAAATACCTTGTAAACAATGTTTTGGAAAAAATTTATATGAAAAATAATCTAACGTTATACTCCAACAATATCTTAAATACTTTCCTCATATTCAACAACACCAGCAATAGAATAAAACAATAGACCAGGTCAGAGCCTATCCGTCACAGACCATTTAAGGGAAAAAAAACAGGGCGAGAGAAACCCTCCGCAAAGGATAGGTGCAACTCCGACAGAGAAATATCCATAAGCTTATCCACTATACAAAACAGAAAGTTACAGCTGTCACCAAACTACAAACCATAATCCAAAAAAACGTGACTTAGGGAAACTTAAAACAATAGACTTACAAAACGAAAGACTACTACGCACACCATTACCCTAATGTAGGCCCTGGGTATACCTCCACCATCAAAAGTCGAAATTATCTAATAACTACGATACATATCTTCGAAGACCAAATACAACAACTAAGCTACCGCCGCTCTAAAATCTATAGTAAAAAATAGATGGCAGACACCAAATCAAACATTCACTCAAACACACAAAACCTACATCCCGCTCAGAGCAATGTAAAGTAATCATACTCTTGCGACGTCTTTAACTATAACAATAAATATTAACCTTGTAGAAATTACAAGCCATCAATAAAAAAATGCCCCAAAACAACAGGTTAGCAGTATATAACGTGAGTAATCATCCCAACTCGATCACAATATAACATACTCAATTAACACAAACTGACACAAACAATACTAATAAGCCACATATCAGACGCGAATTAACTCACACTGCCTGTTACTTATTTCTGACATAATTACGATCGTCTAAAAACTCATTCGAGAATAAGAGAACTCCCAAAAGCTTTACTACTATGATCACATGAGTTTTTCCATCACCAAATAAATGACAGCTAAGATAGTCGAGTAAAAAGAACTAGAACTGAATCAAGGGACACTTCACTGAAAAAAACACAACGGCACTCGCTACACCATTCAAGCCCTAGAAAACTGTACATGAGGACTCTGGAGCGACACGTGCAACGATTCGACTCTACCAAGTTGCACGCTCTTATAATAAAAAGAAGACGTTTAGCGGATTTTTTGCACCGCAGCTTGGAACACGCCACTGAGACGAAGGTCAAACCATACACGAAGGCAAACCAAGTAATAGCGCAATCTCGCATGAACCCAATCTTAATGTTTATACAGTAAGAATGGCGTCATAGTTGCCCAACCTACTCTCAGTACTGCACAAGAAAGTACACTAGTATACCATACTTCTAGCAAGACAAATACGTTTGACGTTCATAACAATTGAACAAAAAACAATATTAAAAATGGAATGTTAACTCTTTAATATGGTATTATAAAAACAAGGCATACACCACAAACAAATACATGAGTTGCCCCATAAATCAGATCTCAAATTACAGCCTAAACTCACCATAAAAAACATAGATATCTAGAGACCCGACTACAGCTGCCCTAAATAAATGCTGGTCTTATGAGCCTAAAACAAGTTTTAATCATAACCACAATAGAGTCATCGCACAGTAGAATTTATCATACAAACAGACATCCTAAAGACCAACTATCACAATATAATGTGAACCCAGAACTGGTACTTAATAACAAAGATTTCACACCAACAAACTATAGATTACATCAAAAAAAAAATGTAATCTAATTACAAACCAGATAACATTAAGTATCACTACCACGACTTGAATAAAACAATGATCATGAACAGTATATGAAACAAGTAAACCCACACCAAATAATAATTGCCAAAAACATAATCACGACAATTTTAATTCTAATCAGCGGATAAAAATACCTAAAAATTAGACTAGCATTATTCGAAGAGTATTATAAACCACTAAACGCTCACTCCGAGCATAATAATGACAATTGGCCCGGACCTGTACAGAGAAGTAACTCGCCTATACTCTCAAAAACATGCTGGATAGTCGTGATATAAAACAGGCTGGCTAGTTCTCTTGGACTACAACATCAGCAACATGCCACAAGTAACTTAACAAGTATGTGACTTCACACACCTTAAATTACCATATCCTATAACACATTTTCTTTGATTTGTTACACCATATATCTTTTTGTTACTCTATTATACCAATATCTTCCAGGATAATCATTACTCATACCGCTATTTTCACTTTTATTTTGTATCTTATGTACTATCCTACAATGCACAATCCCTAAAAAAGTAAGAAAGTTAATAATCAATCAGCATACCAATGACCAAAACACTACACCCAAAAATGTTACATTGGACTTATTAATTATTGGTTGTATATCTAATATCCAAAATGAACAAGCTATATTCCCATCGCCTACTTGATCCTATACCAGCTGAAAAGTCATTTCTTAGATCTACTATCTCACACTCGAAACTACCAACAATAAGCGCAATAATTTGAATATGTGAAAGCACTTCTTCTACAAATCAGAAAAACGTACAATATACAATTACATTGCTAAGATGAGATACAATTAAATGTAATAACTCTCTCTTCTTACCTAGCAATAAAAATAACATTATTCACTCTATAAAATACCTTAATGATAATCATTGAAAACACAACCAAAACGATTACAGGCTAAAGAAACGTGGCAAAATATAGTTATAGATCAGCCTATATCGCACATACAAAATGTAAAACTGTACATTAAATAAACATGAGTGCCGAATATCATTACAACCACAAAATACTTACTTAGGTTGCATAAAAACTGTATTAATTAGTTTTACTTCAGATTACTCACAGTTTCTCGTTGAGTTTGCACATGACAGTGTCCGTGGCGTGATGCAGTTTGAACCTGAGTTTTGCCTCTAAATCTGGAAACACGTTGAGCGGCGTTTTGGTTAAATCCACTTTAGACAGCGCCAAAAACTGTTCAGCCAAGTTTCCCAGTGAAACTATCAGAGGATCACACTCGTCCAGCACCGTTCTCCACGTTTTTTGATTATTTTCAATACACTGGAAAGCTTTTCTAATGGCCTGGTGTAGCGGCGTTAATCGTACTTGCGTCATTTTTATATTTTACACAAATTTACGCCCCCAAACGATTATTTTTGACATGTTCTGCTGTTATCTTGTCGTCCACGCTGCTGCCATGTTGTTTCGGCTTCACTTCCGCTTATTTTCCGTCAACATCGAAATCCTGGACTGTGATTGGCTGAGCGTGAGTTTACTCTACGTACTGACGACGTCTCTTCTTATTGTTGTTTTCTTCGCTTGGCCCCGCCCTGCTTCAACATTTGAAAATTGCTCCGCCAAGAGAAAAGCAGACGCTGTCGCCGCGGCCGAAAACAGAAGAAAAGAAGACAAAACACTAATAAGGTAGTTAGTTTTTATGTGTAGTGCATTGGGATTCGTTGGTGATTACGAATGCGTATTTAAACAAGTGTTAGCTGTTGTAATTAATCGTAAAATTAACGCAAACAGCCAAAACATGCAGTACTTAGCTTTAGCAGTGTTAGCTCTTGAATGTTAACAACAGCATTCTTGCTGAAATCGGCTGATTTGATTAAACTGACAATAAAATAAATTGGTGCAACACAGTGTGTATATATTTTGTTCTCCAGTCATGGCTCCCAGGAAGAGGACAACAAAGCAGCAGAAAAACAACCCAAAGACGGCCAAACTGGAAGCTTTTCTCGATGATTTTGATAGTGAAGGTAAGATCAATGAATAACGTTGCATCGTGAATAAATGTTAAAGGTTTTTCAACTTAATTAGTAAAGCTGAGAATAAGATTACAAAATGCACATAGCTATTAATTTTTATCAGAGTGTTTATTTTATTCTTTGTTATTGTCATTATCTAGTGTTAGATGTTTCATTTACAGGGTTTTTGCCGTGTCCTAAAAAGTAAATATAAAAGTTTAAATTTAAGGCCTTAAAAAATCTTACATTTGCCACTATAGGTCTTAAAAATGTTTGCTCAGATCTTAAAATGTTTTATGAAGCAATTCCTGTCAGATTTTCTGATCTATTTGACACTACTGCAGCTTTTTCTGTCAGAACATTTTGAATAATATTTTCAATAATACAGCATAATTGGTTTGCATCTACTGTTTTTTTGGTTGATGTAGTAGTAGACGAGATGGTCGGTTGCTGTATTAATTGCATTATTTTTGTTAATTCATTAGATATTTCATAATTGTAGCAAAATAAAAAAATACATCTTAAGAAGCCCTCTGCAAACGAGCCAGGTGAAAAGCTATAGATCCTGACTCGCAAATAGTTCTTAATTTGTTTGTTTTATAGTCTTAAAAGGGTCTTAAAAAGTCTTAAATTTGACCTCTTGATCCCTGCAGAAACCCTAATATTAGCATTGAAACACGTTCCTAGTTTGTGAATTGTTCATGTCAATCGCAATAAAACTTCTGATTCTGATAGATAGCTAACGTTATTTTATACTTGGAAGTTTACTCTAAACTGTCAAATTGTTAAAAATAACAGAATACACATCCATGGTGAACTTTCTCCTCTTCATCATTATAACTTATATTGTTTGGCTTATTTAATTTTGGTCTCTTGTTGCAGTAAAAACACGAGTGGTGCAGCTGAAGGAGAAGCTGAGCCAGTTGTTGAAGGATGTGGATAATGGCTACAACATGGCTCTGATCAAACTGGCCCAAAGCCATCAGACAGCTCAACTGGATCGAGTACTACAGTGAGTCTAAATGCATAATAATAATGTAAATGTTGTTTGGATACAAGCAGAATTACTCTTGTGCCCTTGCTTTATGTGTTATGTTTAAATCTACGGACTAAAAGTGAGCTGAAAGTAACTAAAACCTTTTCAAATGTAAATAACGGGGCACGCCTCTGTGAACGATACGAGCCTGTGTTGCGTAGTTATTATTATTTTGCTGATTTATCTTGGTGACTTTTTTGGTTTACTTCAATTACAACTGATGCTATTTTTTTAATACATTATCATGCCACTCTTGCAACATAAAGTGTAGTTCTATATTTTGAAAACACAACCAAATGATTAATTCCGTTTTGTCAAAAGTATCTATAGAGGTTATGCAGGTGACCTCACAGCATTCTAAATGTTCATGCTGAGTGGCAAGGATGCATTAGAGTCAATGGAGAGAAAGGACATTTTCTCTTGTAAGAGTTCAATAAACAGCTAAAACAGGAAAAATAAACTACAGTTTGATAACAAATTCAACCCACAACAAGTCTAAAGAGAACTGGGTTTTGTAACTGACACGTAAAAAGAGAAATCAAGTCAACATTTGTAGCAAAGAAGATAAACTTTAGCTTCTCACATTTATCAGACATTAAAATTACACACAGTTGAACTTATTACCTTTTTCTTCTTAAAAAAGATGTTTTTGAGTCTGTTTGTTGCATTTAAAATGTCCTAAATCACCAACTGTTGTTACAGACAAGTTTGTAGCTTACAAGCCGTTGCCACGACAACAAAGAAATACATTCAAGAAATGCCACTCATTCTAAATTTTGCTAAGCAAAATGATGTCAGTGCATAACCTCTATAGCAAACTTTATTATAGATATTTATGGCTGACTTTTTCTTGTTTTTTTGCTGTGTAGAAGCAGAAAGCCAAAATCTCCAGAGGTGGACAATGTGAAGGTGAGACAGAGTTGTGTTGTGTCGCTGTGATCAGGAATGTTGTGACTTAGAAATGACTTTTGATACACATTTTTTTTAGAGAGAAGAGCAGACGGCCATTGTTGAGAGTGTCGTGGCTGAAGATCACGCTGTGCTTCTGCAGAATGTTAAGAAAAGTCAGTTTCACTCACAATTTTTATGTTGCTGCCAGTTTTCTTTTTTGTTGGCTTTGTGGCATTCTAAACTGAAACCTACCCTTATTGAAAAATGAATTGTCCTGAAGAAAGAACAACAACAACATAATTTATAAAGGCCTTGCTTAATCGGATTTATTAGTAAAATAAAATTAGAAAAAGGCAAAAAATGACTTTGACAAAATATAAAATAGCTAGGATAGTCTTAAAAAGCTTATAATGAGATTCTTTTCACACTTATTGTGCATGCTATTTTCACAAATTTTGAATGTGGAGACCCAAACACAAAAAAACACAAATAGATTTCAAAAGTTATATATATTTTTGGTTTATAATCATTAAAACAAGAGCAACATCGCTATCAAATGATTTGATGTACTGGCCACTTTTAAATATGAAACAGAGATATACTTAACAAAGAATTAATTCATCCTTTTTTGGTAAGATGAGCTTCCTATATTACATTCTATTATTAGATGTACTAAATTATTATTGATGGAACTTGAGAGGGAACATAAAAACATGTTACCACAAGAAGAGTGCCAGTGCAATGTCAAAAATAAAGATAAAAAACAAACCTTGATCTACTGTTGGTAAATAAAATAACTTGGCATAAACCCCAAGTTTAGTAAAATCCCCACTGTTTTAACAACTGATGATCCAGAGCTCCATACTTTCCACAGCTTCAAAGAAAAAGGGCGGCTCCAAATCCAGTTCAGACGGCGAGACTCCGGCCGCCACACGAAAGGTACAAACCACACACAGCTAAAGACATTTGAATTCAGTCTAATTGTGTTTTTGTTTTTCTGGATTCAGGCGAGAGCAACTAAGAAACCTCCAACCACGTCTAAGAGAGCCAAGGCCCTGTCTGTGAACCAGCAGAACAACACCATCCGCAGGTGAGTTTATTCTTTATTCTAACAGTACTCCTTCACCAAAAACACGGCTGGAGTTGTGTCTGTGAAATACTATTCTTTCTTTCCCCTCTGAATCTTCAACAACACTGCTCTGAATGTCTTGTTTGTTTCAGGTCAAACAGGAAGCCGATGGTGACTCCGGCCAGATCCATGTTGGACACGTCTCTCATGATGGGCCCCACTCCACTCGTCACACCTCGCTTCGACCCCAGGTTTGTCAAACGTACATGTGTCTAATACTCTAGTGCAGTGATTTTCAACCAGTGTGCCTAGAGTTACTGTCATTTGTGCCTTGAAAAGATGAGTTACCTGTTCTAGAATCTTCAGCACAACATTTCACCTAAGTAAAAGCAAAACCATAATTTACTAATTGAGATGGGACGAGATCAAATTGTCACAATACTGTGCACTCACGTAAAGAACAGTCTCACGGTCTTGGAATGTTCATAAAGGGTTCAGTTGCGCATCTTTGAGCGGCTGTAGTAAAAAGTCTCCTCCACATATAGACTTGTAGAGCACATAATCAACAGAAAACAGTCTAAACTCTCAGTTTTTATTTTGTATTGATAGGACAAATTAAAAAATACAGTCAAATAAACGTGGGTGTTTTTCACCCTGAAAAAAATAATCTAAGATGGATCCACAAAGATATATTTGACCCCATTGCATCTATAACCTGGTAAAAAGTAGATCCAATCTCGTGGCTCGGCTCATAAAAATTTTTTCTTGTCCCATCCCTATTTACTAATTTAAGGAGTAAGAAATGTAATGGACAACACATTGGGTAAATATTGGAAATAAATGCTGGTTATGTGCCAGAAAAAATGTGGTTAAATTATAATTTTGATCACATGTTTGTGGAGACAAGCTGCAAACTAAATGATCTCTTCTCTCACTTCTTTCTTGGTTCTTTTCAAATAAATATCATTTGCAAATTGCTGTGGAGCCTCCATATGGTTTGCTTTTTCTTTTGTTTTGGTCAATTCAATCAGATAATTTCACAACGGGTAAATTCTGATGTTGCATCGCACATTTAACCTTTACATTAAATTATTATTTCAGTCTTAAAGCTGTCATATTTTTTAATTACTCAATGTTCTGTTTGCCAAAGTCAGCGCCTGGTGGATTCCTCTCAGCCCTTGATAAACTCTTCATCATGATTAAACGCTTTTCTCCTGCGTCCGTCCTCAGGCTGCCCAGGACTCCGGCCGTGAGAGTTCCCCGACACAAAGAGCGAGTCTACAGCATCTCAGTGAACGGCTCGCCCATCGCCGGGGGCAACGACGACATCGTCATCAACGTGCCCATCGGAAACGGAGAGGTGAGAAAAGACCGCACTCTTTCATCTCAAACAATGTCAGAAGTCCTATTCATCCAGGATACTTTATATTTACCAAGGGACATATGTAAACTTTAAATTACAACAACTGTGATTTTTTTTCAGAGCCATATTCATGTGATGTAGGGCTGGGCTGTATCATGTTGAAAAGTGAACTCTAGAATATCGCGATATGATTCCACTTGCATCACAGCTCATTTGGCAGTGTTTTTAGAGATTAATAAGCGACAAGCCTTCGAAAAAAAGCCAAACAATCCATCTTATCATTACACATTACACATGTGGAACGGACCTGTGGGCGTCTTCGAGTGGGACAACTTCGCCAAGGGACCAAGAACCTGATGGACAAAGTGGTGACAGTGACTCAGAGCGGCTGCATCACCATCATCGGAGGGGGCGACACTGCTACATGCTGCTTCAGTGGGGATGTTTTCATGGCTCAAACTTGAAAAACAACTAAAATTCACTGGACTTTTCAGCTCTTGGCAATTTTCCTCTGACCTCTCTAAAACCTTGAACAAAAGTGACATATGCTCAGACAGTGGAGGCTCTGCAGAGGCTAAAACACAAAGTAAAACATGGTGAACTAAAACACATAATTATAACAAAGATGAACGCATTATAGTTTCGGTATATTGTCAGCTATATCAATCCCGCAAATGTTCTCTTTTATACCGTGATAAAATGTAACCCCTTATGCCCTGCCCTAACGTGATGGCAAACATCTGTAATTTACTTGTTTTGACTTTATTCGGAAACAGCAGGCAGATACATATGAGTAGTTATTATTTTTATTTAATTTATGACAGCTACATTGCTTCTTTTTTATTATAAACAGAACATAAAGTTTGCTGTGGAGACTAAATGTGGCTCTTTGTCACGTTGTATTGATCGAGCAGACTCACATCCACAGATTCTTATGAAACGACTGCAGTCTCTTTGAGTGAAAAACATTGCAGAGTTTTGTCCCAAACAAAACAGTGGAGGTATACTTCAAAGTCATTTGTGGCAAATAGTACAGGGTTTTACACGTCCTGAAAAGCTGAAAAACAATTAGCCTATTTTCCAGTCATGGAAAACACATTGAAATTGAGAAAAACAAACAAATGGCATGGAACATCATTTAGTCATAAAATAATGGGCAAACTATATTTTACTACTATTCTAATGTAAGGTGAGCAAAGTTTGGCTGTAACTGTAGGCTATAATTACTTTTCTTCATGGAAACATGGAACTGGTGTTTTGCTACCGTCACTAAAATCTAAGCTTTCATTGTTTAATCCAGCAATCTGTGTCTGATCTGTGCTATTTTCTCTCCGTGCTGCAGAGTATTCAGCTGTTGGCCAGTCAGATGGACTCTGTGGATCTGTCTTTGCTGGACGAAGACGGCGCTGAAGAGCATCCGACTGCTACAGGTTTGTGTTCATGTCCTTTACTCAGAGGTCTGTGCTAGGCATGGGACAATATTAAATTTGCAGTCACGATTATTGTGACCAAAATAATTGCGATTAACTATAATATACGATAATTTACTAACCTTAAAAGTGCACAGATTCAAATCACAGAAATATTTATTAGTGCACTATATGTATGTGTTTGAACAACTACTTATTGTATTTTGGTCTAACTACAATCAACAATGATTCAAGGTGAACAAATGTTTTCATGTTGAGAAAAAAATCTACTAACTTTGTCTCTGAGTCATTAATTAACTTAAACACATGAACCTTTTCTTCATTGAACCATAATACAGCTTCTTACTGGGTTCACAATAGTCAGATTTTAGATGCCTTATTAGACACAAGCGCGCCTGCTCCTATAATTGCGATTATTGTCACCTACAATTATCACGATTATGAAAAACGCAACGATTATTTAATTGCGGCCCTTAAATATGGCGATTAGCGATAATATCGTATATTGTCCCATCCCTAGTTTGTGCCAAACGCTGCTCAACTTTTTTTTCTCTTTTAGCACAGTTTGGGGTCACACAAAATGAGAAGCGTTTTAACATTGTAAACAACACCAGCGTTGGCATGTTATGGAAAAACTAAATACAACACATTTTGTCATCATTTCTCTACTTTGCCATTTGCTTTTTTAAACCATAAGCAAACCAAGAACAAAGAATATTCTCAACTCAACCAGGTGTAAAACACGACCAAACCATGTGTCGAGTAGAATTAATCAAAGATAAAGTGTTTTTTTCCGCTGAACAACACAACTCAGCCTTTTGCCTTTTAAAGCGATAATTGTGTTTAACTGTGTGTCTTGTGTCTCGACAGAATCGTCTCACGTCTCTGTGTGGAACGTCAGAATGAGCCTCCGTCTGTAAACAGATTTTTATTTGAACCTTTTACGTCTGAATGTTTTTATTTTGTTTTTAGCCGTAGTTTCTTGAAAGATTTGATGGGAATGATTGAGTTTTGTCCTGTGTATATACGTATGCATCCTTTTGTACCCACAGATCCTTGTTTTTATTAGTTTCAGACTCTGCCGTGGTCTAAAACGCTCAAACATAACAGACTTGTTTAACTTTGTACATTTCTAAAAGACATTTTTGGTGTAAACTGAGTAAAACTCCAACCAAACATTGTCTTGTTTTTTTTAATATAAACTTATTGTTCCATTTTTTTCTGAACTGAAACCAAAACTTTTTTCTTTCTCTTGTTCACAAATGTCCCACCGGCTGGTCTGACAGACACATGAACCTTACACAGACTGCACTGTCTCAGGCTGGTCACAATAAAAGGAATCAGAAGTGTTCAGTTTTAGCACAATGACACAGATGGAGCTTGTTTTGAGGAAGCATGAGCTTGTGTTGAATGTTGTAATCTATAGTTAAACTTGCATTATTTTGTAACGCAAATGGAATTTTGACTGTAAGTTGTTTACAAAGACATCGTTTGAAAAATTTAAATGGTAAATTCTGTTATACTTAAAGGACTGTACCTGATTTTTGCATCCTAAAAATGTAAACAAACAGAAATAATTAATTTTAACCTTTTTCCTTCAGCTACATGATTTCCTCACGTAGCTAATGCATTCTGAGCTTCAGAATTGTTCATCATGATGAGTTTTAATGTTTTTTCACAGCTTTTAGCAGCGAGGTGAGTCACTATGCTAACAACAGTTAGCCACAATGCTAAAACAGAAAAAGTTGCACACAAACGGGATTTATTTAGACATAGACAGGACTTTGGGGACTAATTTCCACCTGATTAGATACATTAACAAGGCATCAGTGCTAGGGGGAAATTGCTTTTAAGTTATCTTGTTGCAAAAAAATCGAGTACAGTCCCTTTAATGTTAAGTGTGACGTCACAGGTCCAAATGATAAAAGAGAATAAGACAATAGACATTGGTCAATTTAGTTTACGGTAGCTGCTGAAATCAGAGTTGAGTCGTCACTTTGGCTGGTGCTCTGGAGAACCCCACTGCCTCATACACTTTCCTCCTACATGTGGTTCTTGTGCTGGGCTTCGTTCTCAGGAGTCCTGCCCTTTTTCCAAGACAGTGACTCCTAAAATCCCTTCGAGGGGCTGTACGTACCACTTTTTCTTGAAAAAATGATTTTTGTTCAATATTTGATAAAAACAAACTATGACGCACCTGAAAGGTTAAAGATTTTCTGACAAATCTTGTTTGCTAAATCAACATCTTGTAAAGTCCGCTGAGATAACTGCTGTTGTGATTTTGGGATATACAAATAAATTGAATTGAAATTGAATAAATAAAAATCACATTGTGTTCCTCCTATTTAGAGTCAAATCAGCCTCTGGGATGAATCAGACTCAGTTACAACTGTGAACTTACAAATAAAATGTCCCCAAAATTTTAATAGGACTTTTGTATTGGCTCTGCCTAAATTTTTTTGAGTAATTTTAGGTCCCTAAAACTCTTACCCTAATAACTTTCAGCTTTTGCAGAGAAAGTGTCAAATATACCAAATCTAGAGTCATTCAGGTCTCAGCTGTCAACACCAGCTTTACCAATCCTTTTATCTACCAAAAATATTTTTTCTTTTGTTTGAGAAAGAAAGTTCTCACTTCGGATCAGAGCCTCCAGAAGCTAAAACTACAAGGATACAGCTTCACAAAGACTGCAGCCATTTGTTTGAGCTCCAAAGGATCAGAAACGGTTTTACTTTGAATTTTTACCAATTTTAGTCAGACGTGTGAGGGAAAATGGGCCGGAATAGAGCTGGGCCCAAATTTGGTCTGTGAGCACCTCCTCGAGGGACGAACAATCAGTAAGATACAATACATTTAATATTTTACCTCAGGTTTTTATGCACATGAATATTTGGGCCTCAAGGTCAAAAAGGTTAAGAACTCCTGCTCCAAAACACCCTCTTTGACTTGTGAATTTCCCAGCTTGTGAGAGTCCCAGCTCACACCCACAGTTCTGGTCCTGACCTGGATGGTTTAGGGTTTGTGGTTGGTTGGAGGAAACACCACCACCTTCTCATCCAACCAAAGTGCCCCTTACCCTGGTCACACCCAGGGTAAGGGGCAGTCTCTTTTGTAACCTTGGTCCCGGGCACCATCTTTTCCCCTGGCTACACCGACTGCAGGCCTGGAGCTTCTTCTGGCGCCAGGGAAAGTACAAATGGTACTCCAAGTGGGATTTAGAAATAAAAATAGAGGCATGCTTGCGCCCCTGGTTCTGCAGATGGCACTTTGGCTTAGATCAGGACCCTGAGATATGCTATTCTTTTTTTTTTTCTTTATTTGTTTTTGTTTTTTTCTGGTGTCTACAGCAAAAAGTTAAAGCAAAGTTTCATGTGTAACTTATCTTTTTAGTCACTAGATGGAGCTGTTTCCTCATAAATATTTAGTCCTGTTGCGTCTGTTCCGCTTCTGTAAATGAATCTGTTTTTCATGTTTTAATACAAACTGTAGCGTGATGATTGTATTACCTGTTAGTTTGGCAGCTAACGTGATTATTTCTTAATTGCAGTTTCGTGTTGTAGCAGAAACAATAAAACAATAATGACTTTAATAATCGTATGTTCAGCTCGTGGCAGCGCTTAGCCTCGGTTCAGCTTCATTAGTGCGAAGGAGCTCGTTAGAAATGTCCCGGGACAGAAGAGGAGACACCGGAGCAGCTCACCTCTGAACCGGACAGACGGACTGACAGACACGAGGGGCAGAGAGGAGAGAGAAGAGGAGGGAGGGAGAGAGGAAAGACTACAGAGAGGAGAGAGAGAGGGAAAGGAGGAGGGAGGGGGAGAGGAGAGAGAGAAGAGGAGGGAGGGAGAGAGGAAAGACGACAGAGAAAGGAGGGGGAAGAAAAGAGAAAGAGAGCGATGAAAGAGAGGAGGGACAGAGAGAAAAGAGGAGGGAGAGTGAGCGAAAAGAGGAGGGAGAGAGGATAGAGAGAAAGAGGGGAGGGAGAGAGGAGGAGGGAGAGACGAGAGAGAGAGGAGGGAGGGAGAGAGGAGCGACGACAGAGAGGAGAGAGAGAAGAGGAGGGAGAAAGAAAGAGGGGAGGGGGAGAGAGAAAAGAGGAGAGACGACAGAGAGTGGGAGGGAGGGAGAGAAAGAGAGGAGAGAGAAGAGAGGAGGGAGAGGAGAGACGACAGAGAGAGGAGAGAGAAAGGAGGGGGAAGAAAAGAGAAAGAGAGCGATGAAAGAGAGGAGGGACAGAGAGAAAAGAGAAGGGAGAGTGAGTGAAAAGAGGAGGGAGAGAGGATAGAGAGAAAGAGAGGGGAGGGAGAGAGGAGGAGGGAGAGACGAGAGACGACAGAGAGGAGAGAGAGGGAAAGAAAGAGGGGAGGGAGAGAGAGAGAGGGAGAAAGAAAGAGGGGGGGTGGAGAGAGAGAGAGAGAGGAGGGAGGGAGAGAGAGAGAGAGAGAAAGAAAGAGGGGAGGGAGAGAGAGAAAAAAGAGGAGGGAGAGGAGAGAAAGGAGGGGGTAAGAAAAGAGAAAGAGAGTGATGAAAGAGAGAGGAGGGACAGAGAGAAAATAGGAGGGAGAGTGAGTGAAAAGAAGAGGTAGAGAGGATAGAGATAAAGAGAGGGGGAAAGAGAAGAGGTAGAGAGGGAGAGAGGAGGGGAAGAAAAGAGAGGAGAGAGAGAAAAAGAGAGTGGAGCGAGAGAGAAATGGGAGAGGGGAGTTAGAGAGAGAGAGAGAAAAGGGAGAGAGAAGGAGAGTGAACAGAGAGAGGAGAGAGAAGAGAGAGGCAGAAGAGAGAGAAGAGGAAAATAGAGAAAAGAGGAGGATAAGGAGAGAGAGAGGGGGCAGGGAGGGAGAAGAGGTAGAGAGAGAGGAGAGACAGAGAGAAGGGAAGAGATAGAGAAAGAGAAAAGTGAGCGAGATGGGAGGAGTGAGAGAAAGGGGAGAGGGGAGTTAGAGAGAGAGAAGAGGGGGAGAGAGAGGGGGGCAGGGGAGGGAGGGAAGAGGAAGAGAGAAGAAAGAGAGAGGAGAAGGGGAGAAAGAGAGAGAAAAGTAGAGAGGACAGAGAGAAGAGGGAGAGGAGACACCAGAGCGCCTCACCTCTGATCCAAACAGATGGACACACAGGCCACTGGAGAGAAAGAGGGGAAAGAGAAAAAGAGGAGAGAGAACGAGTGGAGAGACAAGCTGAAGTCCCTAAAGCTCAGTCAAAACTTTGTTAAATCACCTTTAACTTTTGAAGAAAAATGGTCAAAAATCCCAAATCTGCCCAAACTCTTGCTTTACGTCTCTGTAGATTTAAAGGTGCATGGCGTAAGTTGCAAAGGTTTTGAACAAGGGCGCCATCTTTGGCGTTTTGTGGCACTGCACCCTCCCTACGATCAGCAGCTGAAAACGTATTTTACGGCTGAAAAGATTCTTTTGACACATCGTTATTTTCTGCTAAATATTTTCTGACTTAAGAAGACAAAGGTTTTTGTATGAAAAAGTAGATGCTGGCTATTTTATGTTCTTTTTGACTGAATGATCAGTTTACACACTCCAAAAGTTACACTTTTTTGAGAGTTTGAGGAAAAGCTTTGTTTTAGCGTGAGAGAAAATTGTAAACAAGCTTTTTACAGGCCTCATTTGTCATAAACTAAATGCTCAATGACAATTTATTACTCTAATAAAACATAAACTTTACCAAGACAAAGAGCTAAGCGCTAAGCTACTAAATCTGTGTCTAAATGTGCGATGTACTTGGACAGCCTGAGAGTCTTACCTTCTAATGAAAATAATCACCAGATGAACGTCTTATTTATCTCCTCTTTCTCAAAAACATGTCCAAGTGCTCCTCGGCCCTGCAGTCGGCTTCATGCCATGCCGTTACGGTGGGCTGGTTGTTTTAAATTCTTTCGTGTGTTACGGGGGTTCGGAAGCTAGATGGCAGTATTTACCAATGATTATTTATTTTATTTTTCATTAAACAGCCTTTACAACCGTCGTCCATTGTATAAAACCGAGAGCTTTTGCTAAATAAATAGAAATAATGACGATAATCCAGTGAAGGAGGACCAGCGCGGGAAAATGCGACCAGCGCCACTCACATTTATGAGCCTGTCTGCGCTCACAGAGGCAAACTCGGTAAGTTTACAAAACGTCATGGCGCACATCCAGGCAAGTGCCAATGGACGGTAATTTGATATATCGTAATATTGAACATTTTAACGTACGCAATGCACCTTTAACAAAGAAAATTCAGGCAGAAGTTAGTTTTTGTTTTTCCTCTGTGCAGAGCTTGTTCAATCAGAATCAGCAACACAAATGTAGTTTATCTTGTGTGTTTTTCTCATGGTCTTTGAGTCTGGAATAAATAAATGATGATGTAATATATTATCTAATCTGGTGGCATCAGTGACGTGAATAAAGTGTTCCCAGTTTTAGGAAACACCAGAAATGCCTCTTGGATTGTAAACATTTTGACTGTGTGATATTAGAGCGAGTGAAACAACGCTGAGGCTAATGTGTAATTAAGTTTCTGCGCAGTCATTTACCGAGGGCAGGTCCAGCCAAGCCGCTAACGACCAGCAGGGATAATTAGGAACGCAAAAATCGGACACATCAGCAGCTTCCAATGCACCTTCACCGAGCGCAGAGGGAAACATATTTTACACAAAACAAGGAGAAGAAACTCTGAGCCGATAAAGACTGGAGCAGGAGCTGTTTACCGGGAGTTTAAACTGTGATTTAACTTATTCCTGTTTGTTCTTGCATCAAAAACATCTCCAAAGTTGTTTCATCCAAATGTTCCACAAAAAAATGCTCACCTTGTGATGTCATGAAGTGATAGTTCTGATGTTAGCTGCAATTTTAGCCCAACTGATGCACATTTATTTTCTACCGCTTGTTCCCATGGGCTTAGCGGGTGACTGGAGCCTATCCCAGTGACTTTGGGCCTTAGGTGGGGAACACCCTGGACAGTGGCCATCTTATCCCAGAGTTAGACAGACGACCATTCACTCTCTCATTCACTCACAAGGTAACTAACTTACACTGATGATAATTTAAGTTTTTTTTTATTTTTACCCTTTGTTCAGTTGAGATTTACTAAAGTTTTCAGTATCATCTGTTGCAAACAGAAGCTTCATAAATGTTAATGAGGCCAAAACAACAGATTAGGCTTTAAAATAAAACACAAGTGTTCATATAATTCTAGCTGTTACGCTTAAAAACACAATGGAGCACTTCTAATGTAATCACTTAATGATAGTGTAGAACCTGAGACCAGTCTTGGTCTTAAAACTGGTCTTCAGACCATTTTTTAAGGTCTTGGTCTGGTCTTAGACTTAAGCATGTTTGGACTCGGTCTTGTCTCGGACTCGGGTCTGACATCAAGACCACATTCCATTACCACCATGGTCTGCTAAGCTTGCAGCAGGAGATCAGTGACCTGTCCCAGGCACAGTTTGCAATGGAGTTCAACTGTGGAAGTAATTTCCCCATTACAAATGAAATAATGATTTAGAAAAATTCATATGATATACCTGCTTGTCAAAGCCTGATCCCGTCAGATCTCAGAAGCTAAGCAAGAAAGGGCCTGGTTAGTACTTGGATGGGAGACCGCCGGAACACCAGGTGCCACAGTGGGACGGCAGTAGATTGTCGTTGTGTCCTTGGGCAAGACACTTAACCCACACTGCCTCAGTGTCTGCGTACACTGAGTGAGTGGATCCCTGGCTGTAAAGCGCTTTGAGTGCCTTGTAAGGTGGAAAAGCGCTATATAAATAGAGACCATTTACCATTACCAAGGTTTAAAGATATATTGTGAGCTAGCCAGCGGTGCTAACTCAGATCCACAGAGTTGTTGTTTTCAGTCTAAAAAGCACATCTATAACTTAACATTCAGCAAAACGTATTAATACCATTGCACTTTATAAAGCTGCAGAAATGGATTTTTAAACAAAAATGTAGATTTTATGGTCCTGACTCACACAGAGCTGATTAACCCCGAGGACATTTTCCAACTTTTAATAAATCAGTAATTTAATCAATATTTTTTTTCAAAACGTCTATAGATATTTAACATGGGAGCCCAAACTTACTCTTGATAGTCTGTGATCTTGGTCTCAACTTTTAAAAGTCTCGGTCTTGACTTGTCTTGGTCTTGTCTCGGACTCGGGACACTGTGGCTTCAGAAAGGTCTTGGTCTTGAATAGTGCGGTCTTGACTGCTACATAACTTGATGACATCACAAAGTGGAACAGAAGTTTTCTATTTCAGAGAAAATCTCAGTCTACATAAAACAGGATTTGTGTAATAAACATGTAGATGAAACAAAACACATCTTCTGGTAAATTTTTGATGAGGAAAAAACGTCAACAAGGCTCTTTGAGGGTTCCAGTCTTAAAATATCTTAAATTAAAACCTGGAATAGAAATACCTTTAGGGTTAGCGCTACATTTAGGTCTTTATGTCTTAAATTTGAAGCTTTTAAAGATTCTGTTCTTTTTTTATATCCATTGGTTAAAAAGTTTTAAGTGTTAAATGAAACTTCTCCACACAGAAATCCAAAGTTTCTGACAGTTGTACATAAAAAAAAAACCTCTCAAACCCTACATGTGCGTCTGCTTCTCTTCATCATTTCAAACTGGAGGAAAAGCTAAATCTTCCTGACAGTGAAGCGGGCCCTAAACGCCTCGTTCATCCTCATTTTACTGCTGCTTTCACACAGCAGCCTTAAACAGACAAGATCAATACGGTCTTTATGCCCCAATAAAAACACTTTTATTTCTCTGATTCATCAAATAAACTTAGTTTTCCCTTAAAACTGTGATTTCAACAAGAAAAACTTTTAGTCTTTCCAACATTTGTGCATCATCGATTCTTAAAGGGCATATGATACGTTCTTACACTATTCTAGTTAATTTAGAATATTAAACTATGGTGACTGCCAATGGAAACATAAGGCCGTTATTGTCATATTGTATTTTTTCTGTTGCTGTATGTATAAGGCCAGTTCTAATACATATAATCTGCACTTTACAGGAGAAAACCACAGTGCTGTCTTCTCATCTGTAACATATAATTCAACCTGGACAGACTCAGACAGACAAGATGATGCCATTAATAATGATATTTTTATTACAGGTCTGGCGCTTAGGCCCCCATGTTATACATGATGAGCTGTTAGAGCCTCGACACTGGAGGTGGTGTAGAGGGAGAAGTTCAAAGCTGAGGTGGAAAGGGCTGAAATGCGGCAAAACACTTGCTGAAGTCACGAGTGCAGGAGAGATGATTGCTGAGACAAATAGCTGGTATGGTCAAACGGGGGATAACTACTAATAACAGTTAACCTTTAGGGATTAACGGTTAACTTTAGGTCTGAAGTTCAAAAATGGGTAAGTTTAGGTCTGAGGTTTGGAGTTTAGGATTAGGATTGTGTTAGTCTTCATGACTTAACATTCACCATTAGAACTAAACAAGGACAGAAACGCGTGAAATACACAATAAAAAAATAGAAGTTGTGTTCATATGACACACTGTTTACAATAGCGTCGTATTGACACGATTATCCATGAGAACAGACTGAATATTCATTTCTTAGCTCCATGTACAGCATACAGTGGTCCTTCACTTTTGTAGATTTTTTTAATGCAATTTTGCATTCTTTTACAGTGCCGGTCCTATAGACGTGCGCTGTAAGCGTGCTTTTCTCTCAAACGCACTCTTTGGGGACTGTATCACATCGCAGCATTCACAGACAACAGCACAGAAGCTCTTTTAGAAAACTTTAGACAGTTTGGATCATGCTATATATATAGTATATAAATCTTAGACTGAACCAAACAACAAAAGTTAACACTTCAGTTCACATTACTACGGAGAAATAGGTCTAATATTTGGTTACACAGCTAAGTGAACAGATGACAGACCTTTCAGAGACAGATTTACTGAAAAAGATTTGTTTTGTTACGTTGCCGAGTCCTCCTCTCTCGTCTTGTGAAGTCCACATTGTCTTTGCTCCGACACTTCGTCTGTCACTCACTCTGGTCCCGTTAATGTGAGAGAAGTTGTGGGATAGATCCATAAAAACACAAATATAAAGTCCAGCAGTGTGTTTGTTTTGGATGGAGCCGTAGCCGCTGATGTAGCAGAGAAGTCGAGTGTCTTCTTTACTGTTTGTGTAACATGCTTCTGTCCACAGCGCCTCTACAGGTCAAAGGCAGATGTGTCTCTACAGCGCTGGTTTGATTGGCATAAAGTGTTTTGTGAACAGAACCGAGCCAGTTAAAGAAAGAGACAATGATGCAACTTTGGTTCCCGATTGAGTAGAGCCCGGTTCAGTTTGTATTGTGAATGCAGCTTAATTAAATATGTTTTTCACCATTTTTTGTATTCAAAAACCTGAGTTAAAATGGGGTTTATATTTGTATTTTGTAATAAATTTGAACCTTTGTGGTTTCAGAATCTTGCGTACAACAGAGCATTTATGAAATCTATAGTCAGACCTAAATAAAGCCAAAGGTTTTGTCCCTCCAGGGCTCCCATAACTCCCTCTGATTACATTACTCCTCCTTTGCATTTCTTATTAATCCCACATAATACCTGAGCCTCTCTGTGACAGCACCTCTTTCTGTGGTCAGACCTTTGTCTCCTCGCGCCTTCTTAATGAATTGTTTTTTCTGCATTTTGGTCCGAATTATCCCTCTGCTTTTCCTCCTAATTTTCCAATTTGCTCTGTCATTTAGTGGTAATGGGAGCGCGCAGTGGGCCGCAGATCAGGCGCGTAAACCTACATCGATTCACACACCGCGGCTTTGCAAAGACCTTTTAATTATTTCTGCAAAGGCAATCCCGGCCCGTGCATCCAGACTCATTTTACGGCCACTTTGCTCTTCTTCTCCTTTGATAGAGCTAATAAATGGATTCACAATTGGCTGTATTTTTTTGTTAATCCCAAGCTTGTTGCCCTTCGAAGTATTTGCATCTTATAATGGAATGAGAGAAGGTTTGTTTGGAGGAGGAGAGTCCAGGCTTAGTCTGTTTAAAACATGGTTAGAGCCTGTCCTTCACAAAGAGAAAAGAAGTCAGGAAAGATTTGAACTTTTGGACAAGTTTACTTCCATCATGTGAGGCCTTCTGGTCGTCTAAAGTGAAGAATCTTTGTAATTCCCCAAGACTCAGTTGTATAAAATCACCAGTTAGAGCCAAAGATATTACAACCTTAATTATTATAATTATGAGAGACAGCTTAAAGGTGCACTGTGTAACTTTCTGAAGGTAAGGTAAGGTAAGGTTTATTAAGGACAATGTACAATTACATTAAGCACAATGGCAGAGATGCTTGTACCAGATTGTAGCTTACAGCTAATTTCTCTCTCTTGCTCTACCAACAACAACGAAGTTTTTGTGTCCATAATTTGGGCCTTTCCATTGCAACAAGGTACCTTGTTTTCTATTGGCCAATGTTTTTCTTGCCCTAAACATGTCCAAAGTTTAAATATTTTATGATTATATATGTTTACCATAAGTGCAAATCTGTACAAGTGTGTTTCATTTTTTTTTGGTAAATCCTCCAGGCAACCTTTTAAAGCTCTAAAATAATCAAATAAACGATTTTCAAGCTTAGTTTTCTTTCATGCATGTTGCATGTGGGCAACTTTTGAAAGTCCACCTGTCTCTGTAGCGCCCAAAAAAGCCACGGACTGATAAAAAGCCAGCATTAAGCAGTGTTTCTTTTAGCTGCAAACATCTTGAACACAGCCTATTCATGTTGTCATATTTGCTTCTTGTTTCAACCAGGAAGTGCAGATATACATGTCGAAAAAAAACTGGGAAAAAACACCTACCCAAATACCTGCACACTTTATATTCCAACATGCAATAGCAGCCTTAATTTAGCGACTGTGTTTCTTTATAAATAATAACAAAAATAAAATACTTACATCAGGACAAGCTGCTCTCACCTTTCCTCAAGTTCCAGAGTTCGGAGCGGATTAAAGAGGATAAACTGACACTCGCCACGGGCCAAAAATAAGATCGACTTTTCCCGACCTTCTTCCCAAACATCGATAAAACCAAGAGGAGCTGACACATACATCACTGTCATATTATCTTCACTTACCGCAAATAAAAAGTCATTTCTAAAGGCGCCGGGCCGTTAAAGGGGGATTCTTAAAACTCAGAAGGGTGAAGAGAAAGATGAGTGGAAAGGTTTGAACGGAGGAAGCACTAAAACAAAATAAATGCAGTCACAATAGAGCACAGACTAACTTAAATAATGTCGTAAGCATCACTTCCACAGAGCTGTAAAGACAAAATATAATAAACCTGTTATTAAAGAGAAGCTAAAGCCCCTAAACTCCACAAATACATTTCAAACTGTTCATGAAAAACTACAACAAGTGGACTATAAAATGTGACGCTGATTTTAGTTCAACGTTTCAACCTTGAAATTATTCTTTTTGGCCCCAGAAAGTGAGAGAAAGTGACAGCAGTCTGCTCTCTCTTTCTCAAAAACCCACAAACAAACCAGGTTAGATTAGACTGGTATGTCCTCCCCACTGGCCTATCCAAACGAGCTGTAAAACAGGAAGTACCCTCACATTAGTTCTGTGCTTAGGTCTTTGCACTGAGAAAAAAAAACTCTGCTTGTGTTTGAGACTTGCCATGAAATATCAATTTAATGTGTTGGGTGTTTGTGTCTGAATGTTACTTTAAAAATAAAAAATAAATAGACGAAATGCAAACCATTTGTGCAATTACAGTAGTCAGTCTGCACTGCAAGGACTTTGTATCTAGACTTGCTCCAAAGTGACTTGGATTCAGAATTGAATCTGGATTTGAAATTATTTGAAACTGCTTAAGTAATGCAGAAGATTTCACTTGTTTCAAGGTGTTTCTGGCTGGTTATATAAAAAAAAAAACTTGGCTTAAAATAATAAAGATTTGCTAATGAGATAAGAACAGTTTTCTTGCTCATTGGCAAATAATTTGGATCGAAAAATGAAGTAATGTCTTGACATCAGTTCGAAACTGAAACAAGTAAGGCAATGTTTATTAAGGACAATGCACAATTAATTACATTAAGCACAATGACAGAGATGCTTGTACCAGATTGTAGCTTGTAGTAAAATGATCTAGATCTCTGCAACGAATAGAGCTTAGATGAGTCAAAATGCTTAGAATGAGGGTTCAAATCCTAAAATCCAGCAATTTAAACTTTTTTTTTGCAGAGTGGGGCCACCTAGTGGTTCCACTCAATTTAATGCCACTCCAGTTTCAAGGTCAGGTATTGCAGGACTGCAAATGGTTCCCAAAAAGCAGGAAGTACGGTCGTCCAATCAGGACAACAGGGCGGAGTGGTGTTTTGGTAAGCAACCCTCGTTGAAATAGCAGACTGTATTGTTCTCCTCCTTTGACCTTGTGTCAAAGATTAACTTAGAAAACAATATTGTTGGACACTTGTTGAATTTGCAAGTTTACCAGATAGAAATGACAACAATCACGGATACACATGTTTATGCTTTACGATTAGTTAAATAAAAAAAGAAAGCGGCTGATGCATCAGGCTACAATTAAACTACTTAATAGTGTTTTTTTTTCTCCCAATAAAATTAGCTTTTAACCACAAGATGGCGCAAAGGAGCAAACAAGCACTTTTACAAAGCATAGAGTAGATGCTGAAGCTTCGTTTGCATCTGTTGAATAAAATACTTGCAATAAACTTTGTTAATACAATCTCAGAGAAATGTGTAGGCCTATCTATGTTTCTTTAGGTTTAACGGCTAAGTTTAGGTCTGGGTAAGTTTGGGTCTGTGGCAGATTTAGGTGTAGACTTTGCAAAAAAAATAAAACTAATAATGTATACTGAGATCAGGTTGACCTTACAATCTCTGACAAGCTCCAACAGCAGCAGCACAGGACAAGTCAGCTTAAATAAAACATACAACTCACCATCAGCAGCACAGTCTGTGAGAGAAAAGCTCATTTTTACTTTCTCGTGTTTACTGAACGTCTCTCACAATTTCCAAACATTTTAAAGAATCCATCTCAACACAGATACGTTCCAAAAATTAAAAAAAGAACCATAAAACTGAAATATCGTCGGTGAATCCTTTTTTTATTGCTGTGGGACTGATGCATGCATAAGCTTCCTCGCAGCCGGGCCGCGTTTCTCCTCGCTCTTTTGATATATTGTGGTTTTATTACACATCTGAGTCTATCTTTGAGGAAATCTGCTCAATAAATCGCTTTATTTACCTTATCTGCTGCACTGTCACTGTAGCGAGAGAGAGAGAGGACGGAGGAGAGCAGAGGCAGGTGTGGAGGCTCCTCAGTCGTCTTATTAAAAAGTATTTCTTCTTTTCGCGCTGCTTCATACTTTATTGCACCAGATTGGAGAGGGATTTTCTCACAAGGCTGCAGATATAAGAGAGAGAAAGAGAAAGGCTGAGCGCTAAGCAGAGGAAATGCTACAACTCTCAGTAAATTGAATCTCTGACAGTTAATAATAAAGACGTTACAGGTTTTAAAAGGGTGTGGAGGATTATTAAAGCGCTCACAATGTACTAAACCAGAGATAAAAGAGTCAATAAATGAAGCTTGAATCACGTTTATTCTGTCTATGCATCATTTTGTAATAAGCCGCGGTCATAATCCAGTGAGAAAAGGCATAAGATTGTCTAAAAAGTGAAAACATATCTCTTTACAGCAGAATTAAGTAGCATTTTGACCTGTTAAATGTCTTTGTGAGTCTCTGTGATGATGGTTTGATGTATTGTGGGAATTGGAAGCATGTGTTGTCTCTCTTAGTTGTCTCCTGTAGGAAATACGGCAACTCCTCGCTCTTTCAACACAATCCCGACCTGAATTGTTAAGTTTGGATTCAGCTGGCTCATTTAATTACACAATAGAGTTGTAGGGGGAGCACTATTGCTGAAGTTCTTGTTTAAATAGAGCTTAGAATTAGAGATTAACAAATCCTCATAAAAAAACAACAAATCTACAGCTCAAGACTGTAAACCAGGGTTATTTTATTGTTCCAAAGACCAGATGCTTTGGTGGGCAGTGACCCTGGGGCCGGGCCTAAATTGAACGATGAGGAGCCACCTTTTTTATTTGTAGTTGAACAAAATATTTCTAAAATTAGATTTGTTTCAATACTGGTTAAATAACTATTGGAAATATAAATAAAAAAAAACACATTTGGATAGATTTGATTTCGAGGGCCTAATTTGGCCTAAACTTTGGTTTGTGTAGGACAGGGCTATTCAAATGGTGGTCCAGGGGCCAATTGTGGCACACTGAGCAGTTGTTTTGGCCCAGCATGATGAAATAGGGACAAAGGCAAAAGGCACTGATTTGATCCAGATTCTGTCATGTGATTTAAACAGCCAAGAACTTATAAAGGAATTTTTGGTCGACGTCACTTTCCGCCCTACTGCGCATGCTTTATGCAGAAAGAGCTGCTCTCCATCAAGTTGATTGAGGAAACTTCTTTGAATAAAACAACACAACGGGACAAGAGCAATGTTTGGATCAGGTTGAACCGGCCTGACAGACGTCTGTCTCCTGAAGCTTGAGAGTGTTTTTCTCTTCGTTTTTTGACTAGTTTTTTTGACTCGTAACGTTAAAGGGTCGTAGGGTCAAATTTCATTTCATTCATTTTGTTTTCGCACAGTGAAAACAACTTGTAGTTAGCTGACAGCAGTGCTGGTTAGTGTTGTGGCTCTTTCTGCTACCTGTACATACAAAATAATGCCTCTCGATGAAGTGGATTAAATTAAATAATAACATTTATTACCACATAAACTGAGAGAGCATACTGACCAAAAAAACAAACAAAAAACAGACTTTTTGTGTTATAAGGTAAAAAAATGATTCCTATTTAAAGTTATTTTATTATTCATCAGAACAAATAAGTAAAAACCTCACCTGGTGGAACAGTGTTAGAGTGGATAGCACTCAGGAAGGTCACGGGGTCGAATCCCAGCTCGGCCCGGGCCTTTCTGTGTCAAGTTTCTCCCCTGTATGGGTGGTTTCCTCCGGGCACTCCGGTTTCCCACTTACTAAAACATGCAGATGAGGGAAATGCTGGGTGATGTCAGAGGTTGAGGCGTCAGGTGTTTAGGTGAATGGCTTTCTGTGTGAAGCACTTTGGAAAACATCTGTCTGTGTAAATGTGCTGCATCGATGGACCCATAATCAAACTCCAACCCATAATCAAACAAACAAATAATTGGTTTTGGATCATGTTTTTTCATGTAATTTCTGAACTTTTTCTAATTCTGTCTCTTTTGTCATCGCAGCAGGTCGACTGTAACGACTTGAGGAGTGTAAAACTAGTCTGACAGCTGAACTCTGTAAAGTGACGCGTTTGAAGATCTGCCGGAGCCACTCTTGTCCTTGTGCAGCGGCTTTGACATCGGCTCTATTCATTAACACTGTTGTGACGAGTGTGAGAGCGCCCCCTGCTGCTGTAAACCGTGAACTCCTGCCGTGCGCCGGAGCAGAGCCGTGGCAGGTTTCAGGCTGACGAGAGGTGACCTTGTTCGGTTCGTGATGGAGATAAATGGGCTAGGTCGTGTGACAGCGCCCCCCGGTGGTCCCACGGCTGCCTCGCGGTGGTCATGTGACAGCTCAGAGTCATGTGACACGTCGAGGCTGGTGGATGGTGTCAGACCTGAACAGTGAGACATTTTCACACGTTTTAGTAAAAATCAACATGCTGAGATCAAGGTGAAAGGAAACATTGCACTGATTATGTTTTTTTTTTTTTAATTTAATAAGACAGACTGAAAAATGTTTTGACCAAAGGTGTTATGTATTGCTTCGCCTACTAATCTTTAATGGTTACAAGTTTTCTTTTATACATTGTAATACTGTGCTATTTTATTTTTAACAAAGCAGAACAGAAACATTTATAGTCTCCAAGAGTTCAAGCCGCTGCATCTCTTGCGCGCCGCCACTCGCTCCTCTGAACCTGAAATGCAAAGCAAACATACAAAAAACAAACAAAAACATGCAACATAGCTGTAGTCTTGTTAGAAATTGTATGTTTGAATTGTGTTTTTTAATCATCCAACATTTACTAGTTTAGTAATTGAGTTGAACTATTTGCAAACCTGTCTTTGGGAGAAGAGAAAACATTTCAAGAAGGACTATTTGAGATGAATCCAAGAAGCTTAAAGGCTGCTTCTACTGCAAAGTCAACAGGTGTTATATTTTAAATTCCTAAGTCAGACCAGTGGTTGTTATTTGTTGTACCTTTATGTTTCGACTGCTTGTCTGTGGTCATCTTCTGAAGCGTCACTTGATGTTACTGTGACGTGTCTTTGGCGTCAATTTCCCTCTAGGAGAGGAAGGACGACAGCGTCCTCTGTAGTCCGACTTCTTGGCCATACTGCATGTCAATGCCTGATCCCATCAGATCTCAGAAGCTACGCAAGTTAGGGCCTGTTAGTACTTGGATGGAAGACCGATGGAACACCAGGTGCCACAGTGGGACGGCAAAAGTAGAGTAGTAGTTTGAGTGCCTGGAAAAATAGAAAAGTGCTATATAAGTAGATCATTTACCATTTTTAGAACAGTATCCAAGTATGAGAAAGAAGAAAGCTCCCTCATCTCTATTTAGTGTAGCAAGGCACGTTTACTGATTATATTGCCTCATTTATTAGCACCACATGCCAACACTGGAGAAGTAAGTCATTCGTTGAAATCCTTATTTTAAAGAACTTTTCCAAATTTTTTTCAATTTTTTCCTATAAAATAACTTATTATTATTATTTTATAATATTAATACTTATTTATTTTCCCTCAGCATATTTTTTGTATCTTTCAGGTACCGTGTAGGCCACACGGACAGTATGAGAGTGTTGTGGTATGGATAAACTCTCCCTCATTAAGAACAAACATCGGAGTAAGAGGTTCCTTTTCAATGATTATCGGTGACTGCCGGGCGCCCGGTTCAACTCCCGCTCAGGACACAAAAACGCAGAGGCAAAACCCAACCGGTCACAAGTAGAAAGTACTTGCATTATTAGTCTAAATGTTATTTTTTTTACCCATCTCTGCTTATCTGTTGTTGTTTTTAGCATTGTGGCTGCATACCAGCACATCTCGCTTCTAACAGCTGTGAAAAAGCTTAAACCACATCGTGGTGAACAATTCGGAAGCTCAGAATGCAGTAGTAAGTGAGCAAGACGTGACTAATGTTTAAAGTTAATCATTTCTGTTTGCTAATATTCTTAAGGAAGCAGAAATCGAGTATAGTCCCTTGAAATCTTTGTTTTGCACTGAAAATACCACTTTCACATCTGATTTATTTGATCTTGTATTTATTTTCACTGTTAATCCTGTGTTGTAGAATTGTTGATGTGAAGAGTGTGGAAACACGCTAATTGAAACACTATTTTTCTTAAGTTTTGGGTTTGTCTGAGTGCAGTACATGTTGATTCAGTATTTCCTTGTTACTGAACCGATTCCTCCAGAGTCACATGACTTTTTGATGCACCACAACATCCGAACACAGAGCAAGAGCTAAAGATTATTACACGCCATAAGAACACTTTTCGGAACAATTTACACTGGATTCGAGACACATTTTTGAGTTGTGAGATTGTCCTGATTTTTTCGTGACGTCTGATCTCACCTCGTCAATTTCACCCACAACCCCCTCTCTTTGTGTTGTTCCCAGAATCCCTTGCACTCTCCATCTCCTCTGCTGTGCCATTCATCATGTTTGTGCATTCACAGAGCAGCAGGTGACAGAGACTGGCTTTACCCACAATCCCACAGAGCGATCCGGGGTCAAGATGATGAGCTGAAGCCTGGGGTCATTCAGAGTGTGACCTTTGACCTGTGACACACTTTTACTCTCTGCACATTACTCACACAGACCCCACACTCAGGCCTGTTCTGAGTGAAAGATCATCTATCCTCGGTTTTTATTTGATATTATTTTTGAATGATCTATACTATACACCATTAATAGTTGATTATGTACATACAATTTAAACTTCGAGTGTTCACTGCTGACAATACATTATTTTTAATGTCAATGTTGATTACATCATGGTGTCTGATTTAGAGCAGAAAAACTAAAAATAAAATTAAAAAAAATAAAAAGCTAAACATATAAAAAAGCTAGCCCATAAAGGTGTTTAGGTTGATTATGATTTGAACAAAATGATGATCACACTGCCCAGTGCAGGTGCAAGGTCTATGCGACACCATGTTGTCTTTTATTAAATTTAAGTTATCCAAAGGCAACGATGTATGCCTACGCTACTCAACCGAGTGTTTGAGTGAGAATGAATTACATATTATCCCTGCCTTCCAAAGAGTGAATGAGCCTCAATGGTGCGAATTGAACGAACAATAAAACAAACAATACAGAACATGATCTGAACTGATGCAGAATGGATCAATTACACATGCTTGTAAGGTAAGTTAATGTTTATTATGGACAATGTACAATTACATTAAGCACAATTGCAAGATGCTTATACCAGATTCTAACTTTTACAGCTAATTTCCATGTGTAGTCCTGGGGAGGGGAGGCAGATTGTTTTTTGTTCTAGGAGGAAACAGGAGTACCCGGAGAAAACCTGTGCAGACCAGGAACAACCTGCAAACTATAGAAAGGCTCAGGGCCGCTTAGTGGTCGAACCCAGGACCTTCTTGCTATGAGACTAGAGCGCTAACCGCTGTGCCACCGTGTTTAAACCACTGCTGTACCAACGTGGCTCTAGAGGAGTACAGACACAGAGAAAGGACTGCCTGGGGGAGAAGAAAGTTGTGGTATTGGGTAAGCTACACTGTATAAATCATCCATCTCCCTCCTTCTCTCTTTAAACGTGATCTGTCTCCGTGCAAAACAAATCCTTGCAAATGGCCGGGAACACAGAGAAAAGCGTCAGGGCGTAAAGAGCATCTTTCCCAATGGACGCTTTCTAAAATAGTTTGCGTCAAATTTGCTTCAACTTGCAAAATTGGACGCTTCAAAGCTGTCCAATCTGAATGCAGCATAAGACAATTTCCTCAAACTGAAATGAAACTGACTAATGCATCAGTTTTATTGATGGTACAGTGCTTGAGACGTGGCTCATATTACTACATTCATACAAAGATTTCTAATTAGATGCATTTTCTTTTCCTCTCATTTGTAAGCTCATTTAAGAAGGCACCATTTGCTGTAGGACAATGATCTGCAAACAGAAGCAGTTGTATTGGTTTAACTTTGGCAGAGGAACAGCGCTCTTTGCTGTAGTTATTTTTACAGTTTCTGCATTTGAACTTAATTAGTGCGAGTCTGAAGCCCTGTGTAAACAACATCTGCGCTCCGTGTCCTCCGGGAGACTTTGTGAATGAACACAACTCATTTAGATCTGTTCAAATGCAGCTAGAAAATCATTAAGACGAGGCTCAACTTTAAAACTAACATTGGAATTTACAAGAAGCTCAATTTATAAAAAGTTATGTTGTTCAGGGAAAGTGTTACAATCAGGCTCAGTTTAAGTGTAAAGTTAAAGCGTTGAGCACAGAAATGAAAAAATGAGTAGAAAAAAAAAACATACATCTGATTAATTGAGTGTGAAGCAGAAAAAATATAAACATCAAATGTGATAAAAGCTGATACGCACAACTCAAATGCTCTACAATAGTTTTTACATTTCAAATGCTCATCACAGTGTGACGTTTCATCAGACGTAAGCTCAATACTCACCTGTATTGGCTACAGGTGATAAAATACAGGCTTGCCATGGTGATGTGTAAAATAACAAATTTACATGAAACATACTGAAAAATCCCCCCTCAGACAGCTACATAAACGATGATGATACATAAACATAAACAGCCACAATATTAACATATTTATAGTATATTTACCATTTAATGTAATTATTTTTTAAAGGCCAATGCACACCGAGTGCAGCTGCCTGTGGCGCGTCACTTGTCGCGTTTCAAAATGCACTGAATGTCACATTCATTTTTCTCAGAGACACAATTATAATGAGTAAGAAAGCTGAAAACACACTGGGTGAAGGGAGCAGACAACAGAAGTTGACATCTCCATGTCAATGAGCCCTTAATCGTCAGAAACGCTTTACGCCGGGCTCACACTGCATTCAGTCTGGGCTTTGGTTCGGCCACTAGAAGTCCATCCGGTTCGGTTATCCACACGGATGTGCTCTGTTTGTTCGGATCCTTCCGTTGACTTTTTCCAGAATGCTGGAGTGCTCCGGAGATTATTTTGATGAAGTTAGAACAAACGAGGAAACAAACGTTGGTGAAGTGCATCTCATGGTTTCCAAAATCAAATGATTACGCTACTACTAATAATACATTCAATTGGTGATTAGTGACTGATTATGTTTTATGTATTTTAATCCTTTGAAAAGGTTGAAATAAAATGAATGATTATTATTATTATTATTATTAGAGCTCTGGCTTCCCAATAAGGAGGTCATGGGTTCGACTCTCGGGTCGGACCATATCAACATCTCACGATCTCTCTGGGTGGAGTTTGCATGTTCTTCCCGTGTCACCGTGGGTTTTCTCCGGTTTCCTCCCACCTTCAAACACATGCATGTTTAGGTTAATTGGGCATCACTGTAAATTTCCCTGTGAGTGAATGAGAGAGTGAATGTTGTCTGTCTAACTCTGGAGTTGGCCACTGTCCAGGGTGTTCCCTGCCATAAGGCCCAAAGTCACTGGGATAGGCTCCAGTCACCCGCACCCCTAACGAGATTAAGGTGGAACATGATGAATGAATGAATGAACATCCATATATACATGACTATAGAACACATAAATGCCTCTTTCTGGAGGACAGCCCTCAGGACTACATTTACCAACCTCAGCACAAGCCTGGTCTCATGGGTTTTGGACATTCCTGCCCTCCTCCATTCTGCTGCCTGGGTGCGGATCAACACTTGTTGTTCTCCTCTGACACACTTCCGCTTGCTTCTACTTTCATCCTGCTCAAACCCTCTCTCCTGCTTCAACACTCCACTCTGCTGTGGATTTATTCTCCATAAGAACTGGACATTAACACCCATGGGGCTTTTGGCTTTTCTTAGTAATGTGACGTTATAAAAGTTAACAAACAACTCTACAGCTCATGGACCATATTTATTCTGTAGCAGATGACATTTCAGTTTTCCTTTATGTTTGTAGTATATTGTATTGAACCGGGACTATTTAGAAAAAGATCAACTGATAAAACGAGTCGAGCCTTGTTTAGTTTGTTTTCTGAATGCAGCCTTAATTAAGTCTTCGTTTAGAGCTGAAATCATCTGTCTAATACATTCACAGAGAAATATGCTATAATTGTTTAATCCTGATGTTTTCTGACTGAGTCTAGTTAAAGCCTCAGCTACAATGATGGAACAGTTATAAATTAAAGAGTATTTCGCCCTCCGCTCTGTCTGCGCCGGCCCATCCGTCTTCAGCCGTTTCACGTTCACTGCTTTTCTTTGACTCGCGGAGGTCGGAGAGTCAAGAGCTGCACCGGGCTTTTCTACACCCAGACATGTCTTACAGAAAAAACATCTCGAGGAGGTGAAGGCGTTTGTGAGCGGCGCGGCAAAAAGAGCAGACAGTTCACGATGCAGCGAGCGTCAAAGGACAAGGTCAGGATGGATTTACCAATGAGAGTGCCGAGAAGAGGGAGATGTCAAAATGTACTTGGTGTAAGGAGAATAAAGAAGAGTGCCCTGCTTTTAGTTTCAAGTTTTTAAATCAAACTACCCAATACATCTTATATTTCTACAATTTCATTGATTTGTATAAATGATCCTACTTAAAACAAATTTCTTGTCATAAAAAAGAAATGAGGAGGGACATGTTTCAGTTTGTCTTCAAGTCCAAGTTGAGTTCCAAGTCCTACCCTGCATGTACACTAAATGTGAGTGGTGCGAGGTTGGACCAGCTTAGAAAGTGCTTAAAACCAATGCGCCCATGTATACGACCTCTGAGGAGTGTGGATGTGAGTGTGGGAGCCCGTTGGTCTGCGGAAAGAATGTGCATGAAGTCTATTCTTCCCGGAGACCGCAGTGGTCTGGTGTGCTTTCAATTCATTATACAGTGTTCTTGTGGGAATTTACGTGAATCGCATCTGGTGTACAAACTCGCACATGTCCTGAACCAAACCCGCCTCGCAGTCAGTGTACATCCACTGTAAGACTTGGGAGTCAAATCTCAAGTCATCAAAATAGTGACTCAAGCATGACTCAAGTCATGATTGCAATGCAACTCTGCAACATACAATGGCCTCATATGACATGCTCAATGAAAAATACTCTTAAGGCTTCTTACAAACATTTTGGCATTTACAAAATTTGTTCTGTAAGAACGTTTGTCTGTAAGAACAATTCTAAGAACACTTGGGAGCACTCATAAGAGCAAACATTCTGCTGTTTTAGAATATAATTTCTTATATAGTTCAGTCAAAATGTAATTCCTACATGATTGTAGGTTATCTGTTTGTTTTTTTTTGCAAATTATTGTATAATTTTAGAAACAGAAAAGTTATCAGTGTGACTGGTAGGGTCTTGCACATGCCCTGAGTGGGAGTTGAACCCTTTCTCCGCGCAATAGTCGACGGACAAACTCATTGAGCCAAAGGAAACGCTCCCTTTGGCTCAGTTTGTTTGTGGGTTTTATACCTGAGGGGGTGAGTTTATCCTTCTCCACCACACACTTCACCAACCTGGTCCCTCGTGTGGGTTTACACTGGTTCAGTTTTACTAAAAAATTCTGGGAAAGACTCCTTTAATAGACCTGGCAACAGGTATAGTCCCCAACGATAAGAATTAGATAAAATCTTATTGTTGTGGACTTTTTGAAGCAGATAAATCAAATTTCTTGCTAAGTCCAGCTGGGAGAAATGTCCATTGTTGGACATCTTTCCTCTGCAAATGTGGAAAGTAACTTAAATAAAGTGATTTATCAACCAAGAAATTTTTGTAAAGCCAAAAATCACAGTTGCCTTGAGGGTTAAAGATGTTTATCAAACGAACGCTGGAAAACAAAACTTTGTCATTGGCATATATGGATGTCCAACATTCACAGCAATCAAGAAAAATAATTATTATTCCAGCATCTCCTGTCTTTAGACCTTCCTTCTTAGCAAGAAAAAACTCAAGAAGAGAACTACTGTGAAGAAAAAATCTACTCACATAGATATACAGTATATATATATACTGTATGTCCAAGACTTTTGCCTTTTAAACTTCAAATACTTTGCAGAACCATTGTTGCGCCCTATTAACAAAAACAACATCACCAACACCAGAACATGTAAACTTCTCATGCAAACATGGTGCTCTCTTAAGCCAAGAATCAAACCTGAGCCCTCCTTGTTGCTTTTCTCTTTCATACGACGAGCTGTTAGGAATCTCCGGTGCGCTGCCGTGGGAATTCTCATTTTCCGATAATGCGTCTTCATGTTGAACTCTGGCCCGGTTGTTGTAAGGCTGAAGCGCTAACGAGCCGCGGTCCTCTCGTGTCTCCCACAGGTCCTCCGAGCGCGCCGTTTAATTGATACAAACCAATTATCTGACTTATACCTTAACATCACCTTAGGAGGTCGTGGAGAGGTCACGGAAAAGAGAGAGAGAGAGGCGGAGGTGAAGAGAGTGGGTGGGCTGGAAAAGGAAAGTAAGAAAGAGAGAGATTATTAGGAGTTAAAGAGGAGAGATGTGGACTGGAGTGTACTACAAGTGTTTACTTAGTGTAGAGTATTTTTTCTTTCCAGAAGTGATTTATTGTAGAAAAGATTCAAAGTTGTCATTTGAACAGCGTTTTCGAAGATCGAGACGTTTCAACTCTCATCTGACAGTCGTTTTCATTTTGAAGTGACCTGAGAGACTGGCTGTATTTACACAGATGTGTGTTTCTGTCCTGCCCATGAGGAGGAGCTACTCCCTAAATCTGCTTGACCAGCTCATAAACTTGTTTGGTGGGTTCTAGTTTAGGCCAAACTAAATATACTGTATACGTATGTTTGAAAAATGCATTTGGTGTTTTTTCTTCTTGAGATATGCCAAGCAAAAAAAAACAAAAAAAAACAACAACATTATTTTTTACTAAAAAAAAATATCTAATCAATGTTTTACTCAAACATTGGTTTATCAATAGCAGCCAAAAGTAATAAACAAAACATTAATCCAAGCCTAGTTTGGTGAACTGTGATTTACTCTGATGCAGAGTCCAAAGCAGACTGTCCAAAGCAGACACTTGACATCTCTTCTTAGATTCAAGTTCATTAAAGTCTGAACTGAGGAAATCCTCAGGACTGAATGAAGGTGTTCATCCGTAAGGTCATCATCATGTGAGGTGTTGGGTTTATCTTCAACAGAGAGAAGAGTTGTTCACATACGTAGACATGTGCTGCCAACATAGAGAGCATTTGAGCTGTCTACGAATGGAGAACTGTGGGATCTGTGCTGCACCGACAGAGTCATGCTTTGACTTGAGCATGTCACTGGAGCTAATCAGCTTCATTTAGACGTTGGTTGGTGACACGTCACGTCAATCACAAATTGAGTCTGTAAATTGTCGGGAAAACTACACCAAGTACGCTTAGTTTTTCAGCAAACTCTGCAATAGGCAACGCATCGATTTGCTGTTTCACGATTTGGCAACACAAGTTTCCTTGCAGTCTACATCTCCCACAAGCTCAGATTGGTTCTAAAAGTCTTCACTACACTGTACATGTCTGTAATCACAAGCTCTCGTCACTGAAGCTGCAGGTTTAGGACATTGAGATGGCCCAAGATGTCACACAGGAATACCAACACACTGAAGCTTTTTAACCCTGCTGTTGTGTCTTTGCCTTTGCTCTTTCATAAACAGACAGATTTCCTCACGCAGCTCAAAGCATTTCTTTAGCACTTGTCCTTGGCTACACCTCTGTGTGAAAGGAGACTCTGAATCTAACTTCTCTATAAAAGACTGCAGGTGATTTAAACCTTTTGCTCTTATGAAGTTAACTACTCGAGCTATGGCTTCCTGGTGGATTATACAATGGTAAACTGAGCCTATCTTCATGGTTGTCCTGCATCTTTTTCTGAATCCTGCCCAGAAATTTGCTCTTTTGCCCACACAAGGTGATCCCTAGGCAGATTCATTTCATTAAGACATTTGGACACATCTTCGAAGATTTATTTTCCTGTGGTTGTACCAAGCATGGATTTTAGTCCTTAAAGTTTCTCTGCAACAGAAAGATTCAAGTCCACTCTACAGATGAATATTGATAACTGGGCAGACGTGTCACTTCTCTCATCTACAGCATGTGAGTTTAAAATCTATCCCTTTCTCCTTCAGCTGATGGGGTAGATTGTTAGCATCCTAATTAAAAACCGTTTGGTCAACAACCTTGCCAGTGTCTTTTTTTTGTTATTGACAAACTGCTGTTCAAGTAGAAAAGACATTCACAAGCCTAAAGTCTTTCTTAATGCATTGTTTTGTTGTCTCCTCTCTCGTTCAGCTCATGTCACTTCTCTGTCCCTCCTCCATGTGTCTGCGGCTCCCTGCGGTTCACTCCATCTCTGCTCCACCTTCTCCTGGACTGTCCCGGGACGTCGAGGGGGTTAATGTGTTTTTAATGAGGCCAAAGTGACAGAGCACAGCCGGGTTTGTACCAGCTTCACACCGCCGGAGCTGCTGCTGCTGCTGTACCCTGAGGACAAACTAACAACACAGAGAGAGAGAGAGAAGAGAGAAGGAGGTGTGAGAGAAAGAGAGAGGAGACAGCAGAGGAGGAGAGGGCAGAAAGGAATTTTGGAGAAAAAGAGCAAAGATCACAGAAAATGGAAAAGTAGTGATAGAGGTAAGTAAGGCCAAGCGCTTAGGATAAAGAGGAAATTTGAAATGTCAGATAAAAAATAGCAAGTGTGGCTTAAGCCGGGTCGCCTGAGTTTGGGTGAGAGCGCATACAGTGGCCATACCTGCTTTTCAAAGCCTGATCCCGTCAGATCTCAGAAGCTAAGCAAGAAAGGGCCTGGTTAGTACTTGGATGGGAGACCATTAGAACACCAGTTGCCACAGTGGGACGACAGGAGTAGATTGTCATTGTGTCCTTGGGCAAGACACTTAACCCACACTGCCTCAGTGTCTGCATACACTGAGTGAGTGGATGCTAGATTGTAAAGCGCTTTGAGTGCCTGGAAAGGTAGAAAAGAGCTATATAAATAGACCATTTACAGTCACACATACATGCACGAGCCCTATCGCACACCATGACACATGCAACATCACATCTTTCCTTTCGCTGTAGCTCGTCTGACTCTGCAGCCTATTGGCCCAAAGTTAGAAAGCAGATGTTTGTCTCGCAGATTAGTTTACTGTGTGTCTTTGTGCGTAATGTTACGGATTTTCCAATTGTGCACTGGGAATTTATACATTTGATTATGAGAAGCAGGCTGTGTACTGCCAAATCTGCATACAATGACCAATGGCACAATCAGAACTTGGTCAGCGCTGAACCCCTCAGTGCTGACCAGGTTCTATTAACAGAGTAACACTTGTTTGTAGAACTAAGGCATCTGCACATTGTCCATGGCACAATAGCGCTAGTTTGGGTCGGGAAGATTTTCTTAAATGGACTTAGAGGCAACAGAGGTGAAGAAGTTGGACATTTTTCCACTGTGGATTTTAAAATACTGTAGATGCATGGAATGTTATCAAAAAGAAACGTTTGTAATTTGGAGCGTCAGCTTTAGTGAGAGGAGAGAGAAAAAGAGGAGCAAGCGCTTCTCTTTATAGTGCTTCTGCTTTGCTCAAAGTAAAAAAAACTAGCGTGTGAGCTTTTTTGACATGGTACATTTGATGTTTGAGCCCGATCTCACAAGAAAGCGTACATTTACCACGACATTACACAATATGTAAATTAGGTATGATTAGCACGAGTTCACGGCCGTCCTGCGTAATTATAGTACGCGTCACAGTCCCCATTCGTTTCAATGGTGGTTGTTAAGACGTGTTCTTTTTTATGAATATTCATGAAATCCTGATTCTAATCTTAACCTGCCCCAAGCCCCAGACCTAATCTTACTAATTTTAGTAACTTTATGCCTGAACTTACCCGTTTCACCTGAAGAAAACGTCCCCACGTGGCTTCAACTAAAACTCGTGTTTTTTTTGACGCTGTGAAATCTCGTGTCATTTTTACTCTTTTTCATATCGTGCTAAATGCACGGTGTAATATAAGTACTAAAAATAGCTGTGAAGTCGTTGTCCAAATACGCTGTTTTTGTGTCGTGGTAAAAGTACGCCCTCTAGTGAGACTGTGTTGGATGTTTAGGGATACATTTCATTTGCATGTGTCTTTTCAGAAAATATATTAAAAGAAAGTTTACGTCTTTTTTACATCCCGGTTTGCGGTTAGAAGGTTCAAAACCTCGCCCGGGCACGACACAAATCTTATATGTTTAAAACCTGTGACTGGAGTCTAATCTAGTCTTTTCTGCTTCAAACTACACGATTGGAATGCGAGTCCAGTCGCAGACACCTCCATACTACACGAGTGACACAACTGCGACTAGCTTCAACTAGCTTCAACTGAAATTTACATGGAAAAATTAGCAAAACGTCATAGTGTATGGACAACATATGCCTTTAGTGAGATTGGGCTGAAGTGAAGCTCGTTATAGCTCTGGAGCTCGAGGAGAGTCATGCACAAGACAGACTTAAGTTCTTGTCTTCTATAAACTCAAACTGTATAAAGAACAACCATTTGACCTGTAGCTCTGCTTCTTCAGAGATACTGCATAAATTCAAGAGTGATATTCAAGATTTGCACAGCTAAGGCAAGGACTCACTGCTCGTGTAAAATCATCCACTTTTGCTTGTGTTTTAGGCAGAATTCAAAATGAATGAGAAACTGAACCTTAGCCAATCAGAGCAGTCGGACAGCGCCAGACTCCGCCTCCAGTGAGTCTCTTAAAATTTAGAAACAGCAGCCAAAAGTTTACAAGCTGATTTAATAATCCTATTTCCTTTTGTGAGAAAATGAATCTTTCCAAAATGGCCTTGCACTTTTCTTTTGACACGTTTTAAAACTGCAGAAGATTTGAAAACCCTCTGGGGGGCAGCCAGTGTTCTCGCTTTGAGAAATAAATTATGCAATTCTTTCTTAATCCCCCTTGGGACAGAGATACTTTTGATGATAAACTGCACATTTATTCACAATCACACATAAATCGTCTAATAAAAAAGCTCCAAACACGTCACACTTATTTACTCCGACTCTCTCTTAATCCGGAGTGTGTTCTGCTCTTGCTCTGCTCCTGCGGCTGCATAATGTGTCCGTAAAAAGAATGGTAATGATTTGACAGTAATTAATATTGGTGCTTAGAGAGTGCAGTGGGAGAGTGAGCCTCCAGGGGCACATGCGCATTACAAAGTCCCTCCTCATCTAATATTTATGCCTCCGGACCGGTGTTTTTAAATGAGCCGGGCTGAAATGGACCTAAGTGACTGAATATTAAAGGCATTAGGAGGAAACGGCACAGAGGAAATATAGAGGTGGTCTTTAACTGTACATGAAGTTAATTAGATCTACAACAATGGAGATTATTACTGTAACTACTAGAGCGGCTAAAGGAATAGTACGTAACGGCTTCACTTGGACTCAAACCCTGCAGCTGTGCGTCTGACTCAGATGTGAATGTCTTGAAGAACTTAAAACAGGGCCAAATGTAGCCCACCAAGTAGCATGCTTTAGCCCAGCACGAAGCAAGTTGGTCCGGTTTGTTAGCTGTTATTCAGTAGCTTATTGTACTGTCATTATTTGAGTCTGGCATCAAATTAACAGTGTTCCCAATTGACCTAAACATGCATGTTTCTGGAGGTGGGAGGAAGCTGGAGCACCTGCAGAGGACCCATAGTAACACAGGGAGAATACGCAAACTCCAACCAGGGAAATCATGAGAACCCACATTCTCCTCAAGTCAGAGCTTTAACCAGCGACGTGCGGTCAGGGGAGGCAGTGCCAGTCCAAATGGGGGTTAAAAAATACTTGATGTCAATAAAACTAAATATTATATTTTGTATGTAATATGTTTTGTATTTGTCAGATTTTTACAGTTTGGTCTCTCCCAGAACTTGCTGATGTAACACAGGTTTATGGCGCTGAGGCTCGCCTTACTCCAGGCTCACACTGCATTCAGTCTGTACTCCGGTCCGACATACAGAGGCTTTCTGTTTCTTGAAAAGTAATGAGAGGCTCTCACACAGCGATCCGTCCGGTCCGGCGAGCCGTGCGACTCTGTTCCGGCCGTCTGGATCTTTTCCGTTGGAAGGAACTTTTTCCGGACCACCGATGCACTCCGAAGCCATTTTTGGTGAAGTTGTGAAAACAAGACACAACAAACAAGAAACCAAGCGAGCGCAGGTGAAGAGAATCCGGTAGTTTTCAAAATAAAATCCGTTACATTACTACTAAAACAAATATGTCAAAATGCTCGACCTATACACGACACACAGGATGTGAATAAACGCCCCGTGCTTATCCATTGTGCGCCAAACAATCAAACAGAAAATTAAGTGACGTGAAATAAGTCCAGAACTCAGTGCAAGTTTGTTTACACAAACATGTCAGTGATCACGTAATCTCCCAAGTTGAGCGTAAACCCCCGTGAAGTTGTAGTCTCGCAAGGCCAGCAGAGTCTGTACATACGCATGCATATTGTGGTCGCAGTGTGATTGACCACCGGTCCAAAAAGACGTAATAATCTCCACAACTATTGTACAGTAGCGGTTATTAAGTCTCCCGCACTGCAGTGACGTCATCAGTTTTTAAGAGATCCGCAGTACAAAAGGTCCAGGATCGAAACTCGCGTCTCATTTGCAAAGTGACTTAAAAGGCTTCTTGAAGTGAAAGTAAACAATAGACCACTCTGTTGCTACAAAAACTGCTCAGTGACTCTTTGGTGTCGTACAACTCATTTGTAATTCTAATAAACAACATATCCTCATCTGTCCTGCTCTTCTCAAACTCTCATCTTCAGTCTGGACGTCCCACAGTCGCAGCCAATGGTCTGGACCTTCACAACACTCAGACTCTCTTTGTATTTGTCCAGTAGATTTAATATAAGCAAACATCTGACTGGTGTAAACTCGTATGTGTGTTTGTCTTTGTTTTACACCATTAGAAACTCTGCAGGTCCAGTTTATGAGATTTATCGCCGGTGGGAAAGTCTCTCATGAAACCAACTCCCGAATTATCAAAACGTCTGTTCAGAATATTTGAATTCACTTGCCATTTTTTCCCTATTTGCACTAAATATTAATTATCTGTTACTTTACAATTATCTAAATGTAGCTTTTCAGTGTGGATGTTGTAACTAAACATGTTTTTGATGTAAAGGATTTTAAAAAGAACAGAACTGAAGGGTTTTTAAAGTAATTGTCAGTAAAAAAATCCTCTGTGCTTGACCTGAGCTGATCTCGGCTCCACTCCAGGACAAACTCTTCGTTATGTAAAAGCCTCATCAGACTAAACTTTGGAGAGTCTGATGAGCCTCACTTGTGCAGCTTTGGGTTTAGTGTCTAAATGAAGCGTTGCATCTGCGAATACAACATGTTCTCATGAAATGTGTCTAAATCAGTGTTTCCCAACCAGGGGTACATGAACACCTGAGGGTTTGTGAGCATTTATACACCTATATTTATTACCAGGTGGAATTGATTTTCAAAATAAAAAAAAAGCAAAAGTAAAATTGCAGCATAATAGAACTAAAATATTACACATCCATAAGAATAGGTCAGGTCCCTCATTCGTCCAGGAGCAATCTATGGTGGAAAGACTTTAAAGTGTCACGTGGACTGCGTTTTCGATTCTCATCAGAAAGTCTTTTTCAATCTGATGGTAGTGACCTGAGACTGGCTGTTATTAGGTGTGTTTATATATATATATATATATATATATATAAACAATTTTTTTGCGTATTTATGTTACACCGTACATTTGTACGGAAGTCCAGAGCTGCCAGACTGGAGTAAACATTTTTTCCAGCTTTTCTCGTTATAACGACTTTATATTTACGTTCAAACGACAATATTCTCGTTATTACGACTTTTTATTTACGTTCAACGACTTTTTTTTACGTTCAAACGAGAATATAATGTCGTTATAACGACTTTTTATTACGTTAAAACGAATATATTCTCGTTCGAACGACTTTTTATTTACATTAAACGACAATATATTCTCGTTAAAACGACTTTTAATGAAAAATAGACAGCCCTTCCATGATGCTCTGTTTATTAATCATCACACAGATTAAACAGGATCTTCCAGTGTTACTGCTACATATAAGATCTCATGGCTCCTTTTTATAAATACGTGAGCATCGCTTTGATATAAATACGCCGACTTTCGTCTTTCCTCATTTCTCCGCTGCTCTCTCTCTCTCTCTCTCTCCCCCGTCTCTTCTCGATCGTCTCTGATTGGCCAGCGCCTCGTCTTTTTAACTTATCCTGGTCCGGAGCAGGTTGTGAGTTTGCCGGCATGTTGTCGTTGAGATCTGCCCCGATAGGAAGTGATCCAGTTTCGTAGGACCGCCAGACCAGTTTAACCCAGGACCTCGTTAACCCCAAATCTAGCTTCGTAGTACAGGCTCTGAGCCATCCAGCTTGTGGCGCATCATGGGAAGAGCAGTCTGTTTATCATAAAAAAAGTCGTTCGAACGAGAATATATTTTCGTTTTAACGTAAATAAAAAGTCGTTCGAAGAGAATATATTCTCGTTTGAACGTAAAAAAAAGTCGTTTGAACGTAAATAAAAAGTCGTATAACGAGAATATTGTCGTTGACGTAAATATAAAGTCGTTATAACGAGAAAGCTGGAAAAAATGTTACTCCAGTCTGGCAGCTCTGGACTCCGTACATTTGCTATATGAAAAGTGCAAAAAAAGTTTGGTTGAGCCATGTGGGGACATTTTAGGCATCAAGTTTTGGGGCAGGTTAAGATTAGACTCAGGATTTTGTTAATATTCATAAATAAGGAAAAAGTCTCAACAACCACCATAGAAATGAACTGGGACAGCGACGCATGCCATAATTATGCAGGCCAGCTGTGAACTCGTGCTAATCATATGTAATTTACAGTTGTGTAATGTCATGGTAAAGTACGCTTTCTTGTGAGATCGGGTCACTTCCATTGGAGTGAAAATGACTTTCAGATTTGAGTCAAAGAGTCCCGTGACAACTTTAAAGCCTTTCTACTAATTCTAAGAAGGATCAGATATTGCCAAGTCCACTTCTTTAAAGCGACTTTGAGCTTTATTTTATTGGAAAGTTACTTGTGAATTTTGACGGTCGCGGGTTGGGTTTTTTGGGGCTTGCTCCTTATTGGCACTTTGACGACATAAACAAGATGTTTTTTTGGCATTTTTTTCTAGTTTGATTCACAAAAATGTGTCTACTAATGACAGAAATATTTTCAAGTTTTTAAGTCTTTATTAAAGGTGGATTCGCTGATTTTTAAATTACAATTTATTACTTCCTCTCATAATCCTTCGACACATGATAAATATTGACATGTGTTTGTTTTAGTTGCATTTATGGATTATAAGCTTCTTTTTACAAACAAAGTGAAACTGAAGAGGACCAACCCAGCTCAGCCAATCAGAGCGCAGCATTCAGCTTCTGATTAGAACTTTATTATTCAGTTCAGACAGTACTCAAAGGTCTAAATTTTTCACAAAGTGCTGTGTGTACTACATACTTTTTAGTGGAAAGCACAACGTTTACTAATTTATAACTAAAAAAGTTAGCCACCCACCTTTAATGATCAAATATATAAAATACGGCAAAATCCTTTACCATTGTTTTGCAATGATGCATAATGTTTAATTGTCCTAATTATTTAATTACTTTTTTAGTGTGAGACTGAGGTCGCCTTTTTTGAGCTTTTTTTCCAAAGTTTGGTTGCTTGTTGCTCTCTGAGGAAGATTTTTAAGCATTTGTTTTTCAATATGATCAAACAAAACTATAAAAAAAATACAATAATTGACTATTTCCCACTTTAATGAATTGATTTATTTGTTTAAAACAAGCTTGAGTGTCCTTCGAGTGTGAGACAACTTTTATGGTTTAATCGAGACAATAGGGAACCACTGGCCTGCACCACGCCACAGTGTGTCATAACAACAGATTTGTTTTATGTATTTATGACACACCGGGCGATTTTGCCCCTGCCGGTCTAATACTTAAGCGCAAAGCGCAAAGAGTTCTCTGTGTTGGCCGCTATGAGCTCCAGAGAGCAGCTCCAGCTCGTGGCACGGCTGCTCTGCTTTGTCTGATGCCAGTTCAATCAGTGAACCTGCACAACCTGCATAACCGTGGAGCAGTGCAAGAAGTTCACTGGAAATAAGAAATAATAATAATAATCATATTTTGCCATCAATTCTAATTTTGTCAGTTATGTAGTTAGAACAAGCCACGTTAAATGCAGTTATTGAATTAGGCAATATATTTGTAAAATAAAATGGATTCACTTTTTAGTCAGACTTGGCTTCAATAAGTTTGTTCTATATGTTTTAACAATACAATGTTGTGTCGACCTAACTTATAATAAAATGATCCGATGCTCGTGGTAAGACTTACCTGAGAATCTTGATCCGTGCGTGAAAAGTTTATGATAAAGCAGCGGCGTGTCCTCGTTATAATCCTTTTGAATGAGACAACTGCCGGTAAGCAGGTTCCCGGTCCCGGTGTGATGCGAGCGGAGGTCTTTCGTGCGTGACCGCGTCTGCAGCCCCTGTACAGACGAGCGCAGGGTTGTGTCCACCTCGGGTCGGTTCTCTGGATGCGCGCCGTGGTCCAGGTAAAGCACGGGGCTCTGGTCCAGACTGTGCCAAACGGTTCCGCGCTCTTCCTCGTGCTCACTCACAGTGGTCACCGCAGTAAAATTGACAGCCTCTGGTCAGAAACGTCCAGCGGCCTGGTGCGCGTGGCCGCGACCCGCGCTGACCCAAAAAGCGCTGAAGGGGCCGGACCTCACGCAGCACCGTGCTCTCCTGGCTTTATCTCTCTGCTCTGTCGTGGCAGAGCTGCATTCACACTTAACACTGTCTCATGTTCACTCTATAATCTAAGTCTTTTTTATATTAAGTCAACAGGCTTTATGTAAAAGAAAATACATTTTTTTAGACAAAGTTGTTAAAGTTTGTCATTGAATAGACTTTTACCAAATACATTTCTATTATTACACTTTTTCCCAAACTGAAGCTCTGTAGTAACTTTTGCTGTGATATTAATGCACTGCTTACGTGTCACAGACATGACACGTCTAGGCCGTTCACTGAATGAAATTGTACCCCATACATCTGGTGGGCACACACCTGCTTCACTCACGGCGTAGCTCTTGAGAGAGCGCACTAGAGGCCAACAGAGGAATAACTGTCTTAACCGGTCTAAGCGGGAAGTCTTAAAGGGCAAGATCGAGGCCACAGTGTTTAGTTGACACACTATCAAATGTGTTAAAAAGACATTTTATAGTTTGTTTTTTTTGGGCAAGCATAGAACTGGGGCTTAAAGTTGGTTAAGATTATGACCAGGATTCGTGAAAGGTTATTCTGCTGCTTGAAATTAATAAAAAGCAGGAAAGGGAAGTTATTGGACATTAAATAATTTTCTCCTCCTCACCCTGTCCTTCCTTTTCTTCCACTTTCTCTTCTTTCCTTTCCCTCTCTCCTCTCCCTCTCTCCCTTCATGTTTTGTAGGTGCCGAGCTAAAGGACACTGCGGGGCCTTAATAAAACAGCAGAAGAAGCGATGTAAACAGAATGACAAACAACAGGAGCAGAGCCAGGCGACAGGGACAAAGAGTGCCCCCTGCTGCTGCCTCCGGGTCACGACACGTAATAAATCACAGCGCAGACATCAGTCAAAGGCAGAGGATTCACTCACATCCATCTGACTCACACACACAGAGACAAAGACCAAGAGAGAGAGCAACGCTGGAGCAGGACGCAGTGAAATCAGCCACAACATAATAACCACCAAGTATTGATCTGCTGAAGCTGAGATGCCTGACTTTCCTTGTAAATGTAAAAGTCTCTGAACAGCTTTCCCATTGATGAACCAAGAGCAGAGCAGGTTTGGGTGCATTCACTCAGACACACTCAGAGCTAGAGGTGTGGCCGACCTCTGCAGTGTGTTTAAAGTACATCTTATAACCACAACTTTTACCTCGACCATGTGAGCTCGACCTGAACCTGGTTTAAGCTAAGCCTGAACTAGTCCAAAGCCCATTGAGCCCTGTCAGGTTGGGGTAAAAATCTTGGACTTTAAATTAAAAAAACAAACAAAACAGAAACATTTTTACCAGTGTGCGTTGTGTAGATTATTATTTATGTTGCACAGATGAGTCACTGAAGACAGTCACCTCTGATGTACACTCAGGCTGTTTACATAGAGGCCAGGAAAACTGGATAACTAGCCTAGTCTAGACCAGTTCTTCAAAGCTCATGTAAACTCGGTCGGACCAATTGAGGAGCTATACCACATTTTTTGAAACCAATTGGCACATGGTCCTGACTGATTGTAGTCCGCTTCCCGTAAACAGACAATTGGTCTGTCTGAGCATGCTCACACCTGCCCATTGTGCCACATGCAAACATTTATGTTTAATACAGTCTACATGTCCCAGGATCATGTATCTTACAGACAATATTACTGCAGACATTATAATAACAATATTTAGGTAATAAACATAATGCAGCTGAATCCTGCAGTACTGAATCTGATGCAGCAGAACATGTCTCTCCAGGATAATCGTTTTACTCTCTTCCATGCAAACTGAAGTGGTTTGAGGAGAAAACCAAATAGTCCTTTTTTTCCCCTGATCACAAACACAGAGTTTGATGTGGGTCGGGTTTCGTGCGGGTTCTGCAAGTCACAAACCCAGTGCATCCTTGTATAAGGGCTTCAGAGAAGTGCGGACACACGTCTGAGACTTGCACAAGTCTGTGGAAATAGACAATAGTTTTTTTTCCTCGGGCTACCACAGCAGTCTGATACTGCATTCAAATAAAATCATAATTCACGTGAATCCGCGTGGCTTTGGGCAAATACGGGCCATGGTTAACTGAAGCTGGTGTAACAGACACTTTGAAGAAAACCTCCACATGTTCCAACCCGAAACTCGTTGTCAGTGTACGGGAGGCATCAGTTAGTACTAGACAGCACAGTGGTGCAACATACTGTATATCCCTCTCGTCTTATGGCAAAGGAGGTCTTGGGTTTGACTTTTGCACAGCACAAGACCTTTGGATTTTGCATGTTCTCCCTGTGACCATCCCAAAGCCAAGTATCCAGTCTCTAAATAAAGATCAATAAACAGCTATCATTAAAAAACGTCACATCACACATGCAGTTATCATTTAACTTTAACAAGTTGATTTAGTGTTTAGCACCATTCCAGCATTAAAAAAAAAAAATCAACTCCATGAGCAGTGAAATTCCACTCACCAAATCTCTAAATCCATCACTTTCCGATCGCACATGCTTCACATGTGGGAGAACTCAGTAATCCATTTAAACCTCAGAAAACTTTGTGCTAATGTGCTTATTGTCTCCTTGATGACTTTATTACACTTGAAGAGGGTTCTGAACTGCTGACTGCTTATTGGGTTTGATAGAAATAATTAGAAACTATTTTTGGCTCCAGCCGTAACCATCCATCACCAGATCTTTCATAACATTTCAGCGACATCAGAAACTTTGCCACAAAACACACACCTTCCCCAGACTCAGCATTTCAAGTCAAACGCTGCAGACTTAGAGCTGGCTTACCTGACTCTCACACTGCTAAACCAGATTTCAATTCACCCACCTACTTCCTCGCTCTCAAGAGTTGGCCATGTATTTGTTAATGCTTGGAACAACTTTTTACAACAGCAATGTGCACAAAACATTAACAAATTTAAAGAATAAGTAAATAATCCTTCTGTGTTCTGTATGGTTTTGACATTATGACAATCCAATTACATTCACTGGAACGTCCCAAGATAAGACATTGCACACATTTAACATTTGTTATTTTTTCCCTCTACGAGTTCAGGAGGTGTGACCAGAATAGGGATTTTTGTAAGATATATTTTGTGTTTTCTCTCCTTCTGTCTGTGCGTCACTGTGACTCTGTTAGGACTTTTTGTCAGGAGCATCATGATGAGGTTCACCTGCTGCACAAGCGAGGACCTTTACAACAGAAGCATCTGGTGCATCTGCCTTTGACGGCGACGCTTCAAATGTCAAATGAACACACATGTCATCTCTAACGTACCTGCTCCTTAAATGATGTGAGAAGCAACTTTACAAGACTATAGAACACGGCCAACACTATTTGTTTCAACTTTTTCATTTGACGGCCACAATGCTGTGTCAGTGTAACAGCTCCTTCCTCTGTTCTCATGTGACCTTTATAAACCTGCTTATACCATGGTCAGAGAGAATTACAGTGTTAACTGGTGTGCATTATATTCATATTTATGCACACGTAGTTCGGCAGGTTAAATCACTAACATATGAGCCCGATCTCACAAGAAAGCGTTCATTTACCACGACATTACACAATATGTAAATTAGGTATGATTAGCACGAGTTTATGGCTGTCCTGCGTAATTATAGTACACATCACAGTCCCCATTCATTTCAATGGTGGTTGTTAAGACGTGTTCTTATTTATGAATATTAATGAAATCCTGATTCTAATCTCAACCTGCCCCAAGCCCCAGACCTAATCTTACCAATTGTAGTAACTTTATGCCTGAACTTACCCGTTTCACCTGAAGAAAACTTCCCCACGTGGCTTCAATTAAAACTCGTGTTTTTTTGACGCTATGAAATCTCGTGTAATTTTTACGCTTTTTCATATCGTGCTAAATGCACGGCGTAACATAAGTACTAAAAATAGCTGTGAACTTGTAGTCAGAATACGCTGTTTTTGTGTCGTGGTAAAAGTACGCCATCTAGTGAGACTGTGTTGAACATATCAGTGCACTGAATACGTTTCCGCTGCAACGCGCAACATCTGAGCAAAACCAATGAACTGTTGACAGCCCGAGATTGACAAACAAGAATCTCTGGTTTTCTGTCGCTGTCTGAATCTCACATAAACTAACTCTACTTTCGGTGAGATTATGTTAAGGCTTTTATTGTGCAGGAGCCACAGGAAGCCAGATTTTTAACTGTGGCCTGACATCGCCACATATAATAAAAGGCCTGTGGTGGAAATAGACACAATTGGCCGCGCAACGGTTGGCAGTTAATGATCATTTAAGAAGCAGGTGTGTTAGAGATGACATTTGAATGCTCGTAAAAAAGAACCCTGCACTTTGACTACGAGCTCAAAGAGTTATGTATTTACAGATGATGAAGCAAAGTTTCTTCTGTATTTTAAGAGTCACGGGCACTCAGAAAACAGAGTCGCAGTGACGCATAGACAGAAGGAGAGAAACCACAACAAATCTCTCACGACAATCCTTACTCTGACCACGTCTTTTGAACTCATAGAGGGGCACATCAGGTTCAAAATCAGGTCAAAACTTGTGTAATGTGCAGAAGATTTAATTTGTGAGTCCGCGTTTTTTCTCAATTTAGACATGACTGCTGGCTACCAAAGTGATGTAAAGCTGGGATGTGTCTTTTGTAAAATTGGGAAAAATCATTGGTTTTGGAAGTGTTTCTAGGACATGAGACACTTGGCCTAAAATAGAGACTGTCCTTGGGAATCATCACTGAATTAAGCACTTATATTCAGAGATGTTCATGACGACTGTTTTTGCACTGAACTTGTAAACCGTTGCCTCAGTCCTTCTCCCCTGCTCGTGCCTGTTCTAAAACTCTTTTCACTTTACATTTGCAGAAGTTTTTCCGTGCACAGCGAGACAGTGACAGACGGTTGAGTTTCTCTCTCTCATTCTGCAGCTCACAGCGGGAAACAGAGGGAAACCGCAGGATTTTAAAGATGGCTCCTCGGGAAGTCGCTCCTGCAATAAACCAATCTGAATCCATATCCTGTGCCGTGTAGGTCTGCAATCATCCTCTCACACATACAGACACCGCAGCTCTGATGGAAGTCTGCGCTCAGACATGGACCGTTTGACCCAGCGATGCTCACAGAGAATCAGACTGAACGTTACACAAGTCAGAAGGTTTGTGTTTGATGTAGAATCCAATCGAGGCCATGGCTTTGAGTAAGTTGGTGAAACTGGCTTTATTCTGACTATACTGTATATGGCAAAAATATTAAACAACCAGACACAAGTACATTCAAGGAAAAAGAACACAACTTTTTAATTTTTTAAAATTCCTTAGAAAATGAGTACATTTGTAAAACTGGGTTAGCTTCATGATTTCAGTCCACAGTAAGCTGAAGACAGGTGAACAGATTTCTTGGTTTGGCTTGACTGATTGTGAGAACAATAAGAGTGCATTACAGGGTCGTTTATACACACAAAATCATGTTTGAAACTCAGAGTTGACTTTTACCCCTGGTTAACTGTGCTCAAGTCTTTTCTATAAAAGGCACCAGAATGAAGCCAGAAACACACTTCTTCACGATGCCACGATGTCCAACCAGAGAGGGATGGAGCTATTGGCTGCTCCAAGCTTGACGGTGTTGTCTTGTGTCTCCAGGGTGTTCGGAGTCCACCGCTCTACCATTAAGGGTCTTTCACACCAAGCCGAGGGTCGCCCGTCTGAACTGGTTTGACAACTTCTGCCGACAGGCGGCTCACGTGTGTTTGGTGTGAATGGCGCTGTCGGGGGGTCAGAGGAGCGCGGAGCACGTCGTGGAGGCGAGGTTTTGAAGACTTGCAGGTAGAATCGGCATCGTCAGCGGTCGATAGTTGCCGCATGTGCGGCTGTTTGATTGGCCCGTGGCTAGCGAATCAGTGCGCAAGAAAATAGTGCGGAAAACCGAAAATGACGCTTATGGAAAAACAGTATTACCTGAGCATGGATTGTTGTTATTTGCCGGGTTCAAACGGGACGAAAGTACGGAGAAGAATGGCTACTACTTGGTCCGAGGAAAACAAAGATGGAGGAGAACCAGCTGTAGTACGAAGGCTGGACTGTAGCGGGAAATAGAAGTTTAGCTTAATCCGTGAGGTAGATAAAAATCTGTTCGCCACAGAGTTGACAACTCCTCGCGGCAAACTTCTGTTTTGTCTTTTTCATCAAGCGTTACGTCACGCCGCATGCTCACTCGGCATTTGTTCGCAGACTGTTGGCTGTTTGGATCGTGTTTGTGTGAAGGCTTTTTTACATCGATGCGCCCAAAGAGACTAGAACAGACGGTGCGTCGCTCCCTCCCTACCGACAGCGACTGGGAGTTTGTGTTGGTGTGAAAAAGCCTTTAGTCGTCTTGTGGAGCGATACCAGGCCACTAGTTTTCTAGCGACCGCCCTCGCACTAGTCCGCCCAGGTTCCAGCCCTCCACCAGGTCCACAGCCCAGACCATTGGGACACACCACAGGTCAGTGTCGACCAGAACCATTTGTAATCTCCTCCGCGCTGACAGTATTCCACCATATCGGCCACATGTTGAATCAGTGCAGAGCTCGGGTCAAATGGTGCACTCACATCGTCGTTGGACTTTGCAGAGGTGGTCCCAATGGTCCCATTGAAAATGTCGTGGGGACATTTTCCTTAGGTTTAACAAGTAAGTTTAGGCTTCAAGTTACTAAAATTGGTAAGTTTAGGTCTGGGACTTGGGGCAGGTTAAGATAAGGATAAAGATTTCATTATTATTCATGAAGTAGAACACTCTTGTCTGCTTATCTTAAGTTTCCAAAAAACGTTTCTTTTTGTCAGACAGAAGCGTTTCCTGGTTGGTATGGAACTTGCGCCCCTACTGTCTGGCGTCTTCTCCAGGACAGCCTGCAGTGACGCTTCTCAGGAAGGCTACAGAAAGTGCTGAAACATGTAAGTAAAGAAACACTCCTGTCTGACAAAAAGCAAAACATTTTCAGAAGAACACTGTATGAACTGGGACTGCGACGTGTGGCATATTTACACAAAAATCCGTGAACTCGTGCTAATCATACACAATATACATGTCATGTAATGTCGTGGTTTATGTACTCTCTTCTGTGAGATCAAGTTGCTAAATCAAGTGTGTATAAAGGCTTTGAAAGTATATTAGTATTTTGACTGAAATGTACTTGCAGACTCGCAGATTTATGTTTGATTAACAAACATGTATCATTTATGACTGAAACATGGATATTTAGCTTATATTTTCATGTTTAAAAGTATTTTATTAATGTTATGAAGTGTTACAAACTTGCTTTGTGGCGACAAACAAGATTCAAATTAATTAATGATTTTAATAACCTTTGATTGAGGTTGACTTGGTTGCTTACTTTTCTCTGAAAATCTGGCAACACTGATCAGCCTTTGACAGCTGGATTCAACCACTGACAGTGATGGAGGAACTTTTTGGAAACGCAGATAATTGTATTTACCTCAAAGGCAATCAAAAGTAGACTTCTCTACGTGAATCGTGATAAAGTCTAATCTAGATCTTGTCAAAAGAAAATGGTTAAATACATTTTTTGTATCTCTCAGCCCCAGTTATTCTCAAACTCAGTGGATTTCAATAGTTCAGTTGTTTATGTTAAGAAGGTAAAATTGTGTAAAGCGTCTTTGTTATTTTCCCTCTGTTTACACAACAAACCCATCTTAACTTTGCCCCAGAGGTACAAACACTAAAGTGCGCTGAGTGTAAACATGAATGTGTGGCTTCCTAATTTCCACGGACACTCGGGGAACAAAAGTATCGCCCGGTCTCTCTCTTCTCTGATTCAGATATCACTGCACAGCCTTGTAGGAGCAGAGCCATTCATCCTGTAGTGTCAGGCTTTTGGACCAGAGCCCGGGCGTTTGGCTCCGAGTCGGAGAGAGAGGGAGTGGTAGAGGAGAGAGGGAGGAGAGGAGAGAGAGAGAGAAAGAGTGGGAGGGAGAGTGGAGAGAGAGAGGAGAGAGAGGGGGGGGGGGAGAAAGAGAGTGGGAGGGAGAGTGGAGAGAGAGAGGGAGGAGAGAGAGGAGGGAGAGTGGAGAGAGAGAGGGAGGAGAGAGAAAGGAGAGAGAGAAAGGGGGAGAGAGTGGGAGGGAGAGTGGAGGAGAGAGATAGAAAGAGAGTGGGAGGGAGAGTGGAGAGAGGAGAGTGGGAGAGGAGAGAAAGGAGAGAGAGAAAGGGGGAGAGAGAGAGTGGGAGGGAAAGTGGAGAGAGAGAGGATAGAGAGAAAGGGGGAGAGAGAGAAAGAGTGGGAGGGAGAGTGGAGAGAGAGAGAGAGAAAGGAAGGGAGAGAGAGAGAGAGGGAGAAAGAGAGAGAGAGGGAGAGAAAAGAGGAGAGAGGGAGGAAAAAAAAGACAGAGCAGAGGAAAGAGATGAGAGAGAAATAGGAGGGAGGGGGAGAGAGAGAAGAAAGAGGGGAGAGAGGGAAGGGGAAAGAGAGTTAGGGAGGGAAAAGAGAGAGGAGAAAGAAGGGTAGAGGGAGGAGAGAGGAGAGGAGAGAGAGGAAAGACAGGGTGAGAGGAGGAGAGAGAAGATGGAAACAGAAAGAGGAGAGAGAAAAAAGGAGGACAACAGAAAGAGAGTCAGAGAGGAGAAAGATGGGAGAAAGAGGTGAGAGGAGAGAGGAAAGAGGGGAGAGAGAAAGACAGATGGGAGAGAAAGAGAAGAAAAAGGCAGAGAGAGGGAGAGAGAGAAGAAGGAAAGGTAGAAGACAGAGAGAGCGTGAGAAGAAAGATGGAGAGAGAGAAAGAAAGGGAAGAAGTAAGGGGGAGAGGAGAGAGAAGAAAAATGGAGAGGGAATAAAAAGGAAGAGGGGGATAGAGATGAGAGAAGAAAGAGGGAAAGACAAAAGAGAGAGCTAGAGAAGGGAGAGAGGAGGACAAGAGAAAGGGAGAGACAGGTAAGATGAGAGGGGGAAGTTTAAGACCAGACTCAACTGTAAAGATGGATGAGGAGAAAGAAGAGGTAGGAAGAGAGAGAGGGAGCAGGGGAGAAGGATAGAAGAGGGGGGACAAAGAGAGATATACAGAGAGGAGGAAAGAGAGAGGGAAGGACTAGAAGAGAGAGAAAAACAGGGAGAGAGAAAAAGACAGATAGGAGCCAGAGGGGGAGATTGTTCTGTGACCCGATGGGAAAATTTTGTTATGATGAACAATTTTTTTGCATTTGCACTTCAGTCTTGTTTATTTAGTCTTCTCTGCTTCTTCTCTGAGCCTCACAAAAGATTTCAAGTTCCCCAGATTTGTGACGTTAGAAGTCGAGTTCCAAAAGTCCTCTGCTCCATAAATTATCACCACATCAGTCTTTGTTCTTTATGTCTTCTACATTTTTTTTGTTTTTCCTGAGGGACAGCCCCATCTCCGGATAAAGAGTCTGGAGGTACTGCTGCAGGGACGTCCCCAGAGCCCCCGTGACCCCGCTCTCCCCCTCGTCTCTCTCTCTCCTCCTCTCCTCCCTCCTTCACAAGGTTCTCTGGAGACTCTGCTGATCTTTAAGTGAAGAGATTTTGCTGAGCTGGTTTGCTTTTTTAGTCTTCAGCCAATCTAACCATTGTCTTCTGAAAGTCAACTAAAAAACATTGCCTACGTAGCAGCCAATATACATTTTTGGTCCTTTTTCAGTTAAGCAACGCATATTCAGTTCGTTATAACACTTCCTGTGACTCATAAAAGCCTCATAATCTCCAGCTAGAGAAATTATTTATTGTGAAAGAGCAGTGTAATAAATGCCTATAATGAGACATCTCAATACCACGATTCAGAAGAATGTTTTGGGAAAGCCTACAAAACATTTTTTTACACATCAAGTTAGTAACACATTCTACGCTTAAAGACATAATGAACAAGAATGAAAGATAAATATGTTCTTAGAATGCAAAATATATTTTAAAAATATAAAATAAAAACATTTAATTAAATGCGATAAATTGCGAGTAAGCTCAGAACAATTATACGATTAATCACAATTTAAATTTGTAATTGCTTGACAGCCTTAATATATTTTTTTGAAATTATGAATATTTGGGCCCTGCTTCAAGTTTTCCTCCAACCCCTTCCACAGACTGCAGGATTAACGTCCTTTTTGGCTTTTTACGCACACAAAGTGAAGCTGAAGCATCCTTGCACAGCCAATTGATAATTGTTTCAGCATTTCTTCATTCTCTATTGGGAATGAATAGAACAAGAAGAAACTATCTGCAGGTATTTTCAGACTAACCCAGCCGCAGATTTATAAAACGGCCTATAGAGCTTGACTAGATCTAAAGCAGGACTAGTTTCTTTCTAAAAATCAATCCAAACCAAATGTTTTTTGAACCAGTGTAATTTCAGAGACCTTTTTAAATCCTCTGCGTCTTTAATTTCAAACCGCCCACTTTCTCTAATCAGCGTTTTGAGGAGTTCCCTGTACATTCCCCTGAGCCTCTCCTCCTCCTCCTGCCCCTCTGGCTCCTCCGGGGGGCGCTCTCCTGTGGGTCCTGCTCTGATTAATGACAGAGAACCCCCCCGATCCATCACGACCCCTCCCCCACCTCACCCCCCTGTCTCCCGCCTCTGAGCGCACCGGGATGTGTCTTTCCCCGCAAATTTCACACCAATTAATTAGGATTATTGACCGATGGGGCGTGCAGGATCTGGTTTACATAAAGATTAATATTGCATGAAATCGGCATAACTCAAAATTAGGGAGGAGACAAAGAGAGAGACGCAGCCGGATGGAAAATGCACTGCTAAAAATAACCACGCCACAGTTTTGAGATTCTGCTTTTCAGACGAGTTTTGTTTTTCCAGAGTTATACTAAGATGCAGTTTTCTTCAGAGTGGAAGCTGTCATGGCTGATCACAGGTATTGACAGTAGTTTAAATTACAAAAATAACTAGCTATTGTGGTAATTGAATTTACCTTATTTTAACCCACTAAGATTCAGACTCTCTTTTGGAGGGAGGAGATGGGAGGCATTGATGGACATGTTTTTAGCGGTAGGGGAAACGCAGAGAGAACATGCAAACTCCAAATAGAAAGACCTTGGGTCACCTGGGAATTGAACTCAGACCTCCTTGCTAGGAGGCCAGACCGCTAACCGCTGCTCCACCGTGTCATCCAATATATTTCCCTAACACAGTAATATACCTCATTACTCAAAAAGGAAAATGCTTCAAAAGATTAACCTGGCTCAGACTTTACTCGCTGAAAGCGTTTGGGAAAAGGTGGATCGTTTAATGAAAAACATTGAGCTAATTGGGTGTGAGGTATTCATTCATTTTCTACCGTTTAATCTTGTTAGGGATCGCGAATGACTGGAGCCTATCCCAGTAACTTTGGGCAGGGGAACACCCAAGCCCCAGTGATAAAAGATGGCCGCCGCTTTTCGTCAATGGCTGCGCTCAGTGCGCTCAATTCAGCTAACCTCTGGCCACTGAACATGTGGAGTTGTTCTTTCTCTCACGCGGACGTACGTCTGATGCGCGGGCTCGTGTAACACGTGACCCACGCTGACCAATCAGAGCGGGAGCTTGCTAGAGTGAGCAGAGCTGTAGCCGGAGCTAAAAATTAAAACACTATTTTTAAAGAAACTTAAGACATTTGAACAAGAAAATGATCACGATATGAAATTAGGCAAGATTTATCACAAACCTTTTAGAAGTGTGTAAGTGTCTGTGAGGCGAGCAGCAGCAGTTTGTCATTGCATTGTGCTCTATGGAAAAATGCTTTCTGGACTGAGGGATTTTCCTGCTGCAGTACCAACAAAGCAGCCACCACCTCAACTCGAGACAGTGTTAGGCTAGCAATGTCTTATCCAGATATTTAAATAGATCCATGGGGACACCCTGGACAGTGGCCAACTCGTCGCAGAGTTAGACATTCAGTCTTTCATTCATTCACAGGGTAAATTTACAGTGATGCCCAATGCTAAAACCGAATCAAACGCAGCAGAACATGTACATCCAGCAGCCATCTTTGCTTTGTTTGAATCAAGCTGTACTTCCTGTTGTTGTTGCAACCAAAGCCCCTCAACCCGCCCTGCAGCAATGTGATTGGGCTGGTCACCGCTGTGTCGGACTCCAAACCAATCAGATTGCTGGAAGGCCAGATGGATTATCTCGAGTTGCTGAATTCCGTCTAATAAAGTCATAATATATTCATGTGTCTCTTATATCAGTGCTTCTCAGTCAGGGGTGCAATGGCACTCGTCGGTACATAAGCACTTACCAGTCCACTTTAAAGGAAGGTGAAGTTGTAGTCATACCAGCTTATCAAAGCCTAATCCTCTCAGACCTCAACAGGTTAGGCTTGCTTCCGTCCGTCTGCCCCAGGGCAGCTGCGGCTACAATAGTAACTCCACTGTAAGTGTGAAGTGAATGAAAGATGCAAAATGTGAAGTGTTGTTGCAGTCTGGTCTCACCGAAATGAGTGTCTATGCACAACGTGTTCTCATGGAGTTTGTGTAAATACCATGACGACGCCCATGCAATTACACGCCGTTTTTTCTGGCGTGGTCTGGACACGTGATGTGGTTGAGGACAAACGAGAGGTTTTTTGGGGGTTAACGGCTAAGTTTAGTTCTGAAGTTGCAAAAATGGATAAGTTTAGGTCTGAGGCTTGGAGTTGGTTAAGATTAGGATTAGGTTTGTGTTAATCTTCATGAATAATAACACGTCTTTACATTCACCACTGAAATGAACTGGGACAGAAACGCGTCAAATACAACAACACAAAAATCAGAAATGGCATTCATGTGACACGTTTCTAATAGCGTGGTATTGACACTCTTATCTGTGAGAACAAGCAGCTATGCAATTTCTAAAACTGTGCATGTTTATTTCATGCATTGCTCATTTCTATTTTAGGAATGTGAAGACTTGTTTTTATTTATGAATAAATTAATGAAATCCTATTCTTAATCAACTCCAAGTCCCAGACCTATGTTACCATTTTGTTTTATGACTTCAGTGTGGCCTCAAACCAAACAGGTGTCTATAAAACACTAAGATAGTATTGTGTCTATTCTACACTTTTCATGATGTGTCTCAACGCCGTGTCATAGAAACGCTAGCAAGGGAAAAAGCATCGTCATGACACGCTATTTACATGGCACAGTTTAGAAACCTAATATATCAGAACATGTTGGTCATTCCGTAGAAAAACTATATGAATAAAATTAATTTTCAGTTATTAATTAATAAAAACTAAAAAAATACAATGGGCTAAGGGGATTTTCTTGACAAAAAAGGTTGTAAACCATAATGCAAACCAGCTCTATCCAGACTCTAACACAGATAATAGCTTTACACTGAACATAACGTATCAATGTAATTTATCTTTATTAAACTGTCGAGTGTCCCAGTGTCCGTGAACATTTCCAATATTCCATACAGTCTCCTCCTGGACAGTCGTGTTTTCGTTTTAGCTGAACCAACACAATCAGGTGATCCATCTGCGTCCACATGTACTTTTAGTTTATTATTCAGCCATTTCCAAACAAACACGCGTATTGACAGAGGCTCAGTCTGTGTCATAGAAGCTCCGTGGACCAGTGATTCCACCAGACGCTTCATTTATCACTGTTTGACCAGGATCCAGCACACTCGGAGTTAGTGTAATTGTTCTTTTTTAACCAAACATGTAAAAAAAAAAACACACTAGAAAAATGCATGTCAGATTATTGGTTTGTTGCTGTAAAATATAAGGATTAGGGCAGTCTATAGTGTCATGTGGACTTATTCTGCACTATTAGCTTTTACAGGAAACATCACATTTTCACATGTATTCCGTATGTGCATATGTACGTGCAAAACTGAAAATTGATCTAAAGTGGCTCATAACTGTTGAAGATGATTTCAAAATAGTTTCAAACAAATAAAGCTTTTCAGTTGCTCACACACATTTGCATATAAATAATGAAGGTTTACAGTTGTGATATACTTTGATTACATAATCACTGAAGTAATTTGCTTGTTATAATAACTACTCTTTTGTATTCTTTAACTGAACTTAAGTCAACCCGGAAAGTTTCATGTAGGTTCAGAATTACTTTGACACAGTGGCGGACCATCAGGACCTGCAAAGCCTTCTCTGCTGGCCTAAAAATATCTAAATAACAAACTGATATAAATTATATTTAGTGCGTGCTTGCTTAATCATTATTCAATAATTATTTATCAGCTTCTTTGTAGCATTTCCCATCGTTTCGCAGCTTTCAGGCGTGTATTTCAAAATTTATTGTTTTAACCAATCATATTTCAGCCACCAGTTGCTGTCAGGGTCAGTGAAATCTGCCTGAGGCCTTCACAATCAGTTTTGAAGACACCGTATCTTAAAATAAGTGCGTATCAAACTGTTGCTTCAGATTTTACGTCGACGACGCCAAGGCCTTCTCGAAGGCGAGCGGCAACGTCATAGATAACTACTGCATTTGATTGGCTGTGAGCAGTCAAGCAATATTACTGTTTTGTCACAGTGTCTAAAGAGAGAGAAATCGATTTGGTTGCAAATTTATTGGTAAATCCTTTCTCAAGAAGGACTTTTCAAGAAAAGCTGGACATTGTTCAGAAAGACCGGGCAACTAGCAACTCTCCGAACTAGTCACAAGCTGGAAAGGGAATTGTTCTGCGGGACACTTACAAGGTGCTTTCCAAAACTTTTGGAGAACCCAGAGTGGATTTACAGCTAAAAGATGCGCTATAGCGTAGTTGGCTATATTATGGAGTTTATTTAACTTTGGGCTAGTGTCATCTACTTTCTTAGTGCCGCATGAATATTTATGATTGAGTTACATGACTTAGTGCTCATTAACACGTCAGAATCAGAATCATTTGATAGATCTATCTATAGATAGATGGATCTATCTATCTATCTATCTATCTATCTATCTATCTATCTATCTATCTATCTATCTATCTATCTATCTATCTGGCATAAGAAACAACCACAATCCATAAAACCACATTTACACACGCAGCTTCACAAAACATCATTACCCCCTCACATCTGTCATCACACATTTCCTTTTCTGAACGCTACAATCTCGACATTACATTAAAATCACTTTGCATTGCTACAACACCCTACAAGATCAACAATGCTTTCATAAAATCCATTTCGCAGCCAGTCACTCTTTCACTCTTTGAAATAATATGATGTGATCCAATAGAGCGCGCCACACTTCTCCTCCCGTCTGCTGCGTGTGTTTTCTCTCACTCGCAAACCCAAAACCAGGCGCATAAATCAGCCCGTTAACCAAGAGGGAAATGAAACGCACATTTTGCATATTATTGGGTGTCACTTATTAAAATGTATGTTTGGCTGCAGAGGCAAAGAATCAGTCAAGTTAATGCTGTGGAGCTGTCTGCGGCGGAGGCGAGGGTTTTATGGGCGAGATTAACAACCGATGTCTATGGAAATGAGTCAAACGATGTGGAATAAACAAAAGGGAGAAGAGCGGCGTGGTGAGTGAGTGGTGATAAGTAAAACTGAAGGGAATTGGTGTTTTGTCAATAAAAGTGATTTGAGCAGTTGCGAGTAATGTCACAGCTGTGCAGAGAAAGATCAGAAGTTTAGCACCCAAGCTGCAAAACAAAATATAAGTCCTGGAGAGCAGGCTTTTGTGAGGCTGTATTATTGACTTTATAAAATATGAGATGTTGTAAATAGAAATGATAGTTTTACACCAATCAAATAGTTTATCAATCACATTGCCTGTTTAGCTCTGTCAGGGGCCAAACACACCGCACGAGGATTTTGCAGCAGAACAGCAGACAAGTGCCAGGCTCGTTTCATTTACGCGCCTACTTCTGTGGGTCAGACCTTGCACACAGCACGCCAAAGCGCAGAGCAGTCGCGCGCCCCGAGGCTCAGCCAAAGCCACTCGTCAACCCAAAATACGCTCCAAGTGTATTTTTCTGCTCGAGGTTTGTGCAGTGAAGCGGTTTTCAGTCAAATTGCACAGAAAATATGTCTGTATTGATGCATTTTAAAGACTCCAGCAGCTCTACAGGCCATTACACACTGACGAAACATCAAGAGATGAGAAACTGACTGGGACTGACGGTGGTTTTACACTTCTTTTTTTCCTTTAAAAAACTTACTCGTCTGACCTGACCAGCCTGTATCGCTGGTAAGCATCCGCTGTGTGACCAATTCCGTCTTAATTGGGTGCGTGCTAATGCTAATGTTTGTAGCGTGTCGCACTGGGCCATAGAGAGAGCTACTGCAAAGCTGAACGGAGTGTTCGGGTCTCAGTGTAGCTGTGGGTTCAGCGCCACGTCCACGTCTCTGGTAGGTTTTGGCAAGCGTCTTTGGTGCATAATGATTTTAGACTTAGGTTAAGTTATTCGTTTATCCTAATAGGGTCTGCCAGTGTCGCCCACCTCCCCTTCTTCTGTGGTCCTGAAACTGTGTCTCTGACTGACATGTGGACTGGATAATGTGTTAAGGGCTGGTCCCAAAACTGAACTTTAAACTGCAACTTGGTGTATGTGAAAGATTTAAAAGTGTCCTGATCAAGACTTTTTAACTGAAACTAAATTATAATTACACTATTTATACTTTTGTAAACCTCAGCCTCTGTCCACTCAATCTAACGAACCTGTGTCCTTACTTTTATTTTCTGGAGTAAATTCCAGTGGCGTTGTTGGTTGTTTTACAGTTAATTCATTAGGTTTATGTTAAATGTGCAAGTGTATTTACGTAATCAAGCCAGTCAATTTAATTTTGGCTATGCAATTATTTCCAATCCCCTATCCTCCCTTGGTTACACAAGTCAGTTCTGCGAAGAGGGAACAGTCCTTTATACATTACAAAACGACTACGCACAAGATACCAACGATATATCTTAATGTTAAAGATGTAATAATCCAGGCAAAGCAAAAACATAACCATGGAAACAAGCCGGTTCTTCTCCTCCTCAAACTAAAGGCCACGTGAGCCTTTTGAAACAGAAGGGCAGTGATAAAGTAAACTTAATTAAAGATTGTTATGTCAAAGCAGAAAAGCTGTTCTTCACGTTCACAGTGTCACTTGTGAATCATTCTAAAGTTCATAAATCATCGTCAGAAGCAGAGCAGCAGCAGGACATGAATCTCACCTTCTCTTGTTTTGGCAGATTGTGAGTTTAAAGACGCGAGTGGGCGAAAACAATATCATCTGTGTGAGAGGAGAAGACAAGGAGAGAGAAAAATAAAGAAAGAATGGAGAGACACGGAACAGATACGTGAGCGAGAGAAGAGCTGGACAATTAATAATATTGCAATCCAGTCTTGTCAACTCGTCTGTTATTTCTCTGTTAAATGGCAGACATTAGAAGTCTGTTTAGATTATGTTCCAAAAATCATCAGAGGAAAAAGAGAAAGAAAGACAGACATTAAAAATGCAACAATTGTTTACAGTTTTTTTCAATCGCTTTGGCTCCAAAGTCAAGATAATTGAACACACTTCAAAACTTAACATCCAGGATGTAAAACACATTCTACCTTTTCTACAACAGTAACACCCTGTCTGTCTTCACTCTTTTTGCTGAACTCCTCACACAGTGTTTTGCAAAACCTTACACACTATTAGCCTTCCTTAACTCTTCGGTCAGTGGTGTTTAACTATGTTTTTATAACCAACACTTTTGCTCCAAAATGATGTGTTCTTGGTTCAATCACCTGAACAATGTACACATGTGCTGTGACTCTTCTGACAAATAAATCTGTCCCATGAACACAACTCTATTAGGACAAGTAGAGTCACATTTGTTTTAGAGCGTCAAACCAGACCAGAAGAAGTGTGAGGAAGAGGACATGGACACAGAGACAAAAGTGTGAGGATGTGAGGAGGAAGAGGACACATGTGAGACAGAAGTGTGAGGAGGAAGAGGACATGGAGACAGAGACAAGTGTGAGGATGTGAGGAGGAAGAGGACACAGAGACAAAAGTGTGAGGATGTGAGGAGGAAGAGGACACAGAGACAAAAGTGTGAGGAGGAAGAGGACATGGAGACAGAGACAGAGGAGCAGGAGAGAGATGTGGATCAGCAGTGAACTACAGACAACACTATTACATACATGATGTAAGAACTGACACAGAGACAGGACAGATGATTTAGCCCAATGTCAGACACTTCACTGTGGCCAAGATAAAACAGGAACCAACTTTTAGCTTGTCGAAGTATTTTGTATTTTGTTTGACATGGTCAGTAAACAATTCTCTTGTTTCACATGTTTGAATATTTTTGTTTCACGATCTCCTTCATTTCCAAAATATTCTTTAACATAAATTGGTTTCATGTTGAAATAAATTCCAAACAGTGTTTAAGTGGTAAAGGTGAAAGTTATTCCACATGTTGCTTTTGTTTCATGTTCAAACAACAAAGTGTAGTTTTTACATGACTGTTACATATTTTGCACAAAAAGTTCAGTTTAGAGACGAGTGTTAATCATTCTGACCACAAAGTGTTATTTTCACAAAAGTGTCGGGAGTTTTGCACAAAAAGTGTACATGTGCAATCATTCTAAAATGTTTTGACCAATGAGTGATAAATCTGACTGAATATGTAGAGGTTTTGCCATATTTATGACAATTTCCAAAAAAATGTGCCAAAGCGATTAAAAAAACTGTAAAGTGCATGTGACATTTTTCAGTAACGCTGCGTCTGAACGTTGCCCTAACGTCTGTAATGCATTATTCTGGAGTTTCGCCATTTTGTAGTAGTGTCCGAATGTCCAGCAGGTCAAAAAGTAGTGCACTCAAAATTTCCCACAATGCACTTGGAAAAGTAGTGAGCATTGATAGTGACTAGAATGGTCAATATAGACCACGATGCATTATGAGAATCAAAAAAGCAATGCGGGTACTCCGTCAGGAAGTATTCATTCATTTTCTACCGCTTAATCCCGGGGTCGCGGGTGACTGAAGCCTATCCCAGTAACTTTGGGCCTTAGGCGGGGAACACTCCGGACAGTGGCCAACTCGTCGCAGAGTTAGACAGACAAACATTCACTCTCTCGTTCACTCACTAAGGGAAATTAACCTAAACATGCCCAATTAATTATCCTAAACATGCATGTTTTTGGAGATGGGAGGAAACCGGAATACCCGGAGAAATCCACAGTGACACGGGGAGATTGTGAGATGTTGATATGTCGAACCCACAACCTCCTTGTTGGAAAGCCAGAGCTCTAACCGCTTGGCTACCGTGCACCCATCCGTCAGGAAGCAACACAACTGAATAAAATATTATAAATAGCGACTTAAGACCACTGTTGAGCTGGAATACTGAGCAAAACACTTGTAACTAAAAGCTGTTAGCAATAAAGATGTCAACGTCAGCTACTTACCTTAGTTTGGGCTGAAAAAGTAAACTTATCCAATCCGTTTGATGTTTAAAATGGGATCCAAATTAAAACAGTTCATAAATGTGGACATGTCAGACGGACTTCATTTTTATCAGACTTTTGACCACCACGATTACAAGACCGGCGTCAACTTAAAATAGTGCACATTGTGTCCGAAAGACACAAGACCTGAAATGACTCACTGAACAGAGCAGGAATTTAAGAAAAAAATTAAGATTTCATGAGGTCTTTTGTCCAGCAAATATGACATATGAAGAGGTATATCCACAACTGTTACCTACTATCTTGCATGTTGATTTATTTTCTGCAGGCCCTGCTGGTGAGACTGATTTTTAGGTCGTTTGTCGTCCAGGAACTAGAACATAAACATGTGTCATTGATATTTACCATTTGTATGGCATAAATTTGCAAATTAAAAGCTACCATATAATTTTCTAAGTTAATATTTGACACAAGGTCAAAAGTCTGTTGACTCAACTTAGTTTGGTTCTGGCCAACGCACCACTCTGTCACTGTTTGCTGATTGGACGACTGTACTTCCTGCTTTTTGGGAACAGTCTGCAGTCCCGTGATGCCTGACCTAGAGCTGGAGTGAAATGAAATTGAGTGGAGGCACGAAGTGAGACTTGGTGGTGGAAAGGCAGTTTGGTAGAGAATAGTTTATAAATCGTATGTAATTTACCTAACAATCCAATACTGCAGTTGTAGCTATTACGATTATTGAAACAGATCCATTGGTAGGAATGGATCTGTGTTTTGTGTAACTTTAAATGTTTTGTGTAACTTTAAATACATTTTGTGCATTATATATTTCCTGTACATTTTGTGCTTTATTTGTACTATTTGCAGAAACTCCGATGATTTTTTTGTTTTTTCAAGCACAGTTAGGGACAGATAAATTATTAGAACAAAAAATACTTTTTAGCTTCAGAACTTTAGCCCTTTTAAATCAATTAATCAGGTCGATGGGACATGTTTTACAACTCAAATTTTTACTTTTATTTGTCAATTTCTTTATAAATGCAACTTAACTTCTGTAAAACTACGATAAATATTTACCACCAGAACTATCACACCAAACAAAGTCAAAATGTAATAAAATGTCCTAATTAAATGTGTCATAAGTTCTTTGTCAGTAAGAATGTGTGATTGAAAGTTGGAGAGGTCACTGAAGCAGACGTAATGAATCCATGTTTCTAAGATAATTAATTTACTTCATACGCTTGCTCTGCTTTTGTACAGTACGTTTGTTTTGAAGATAAATGTTTTGATGTCCTTGGATGTTGCTCCTGTTTGACCTTTCTTGTTGTTTTCTTAAAAAGGTCTTCAGTTTTTGTCTCCAAAGCACTTCTCTCTCTAAACAAGTGGATTTGTTTGAACTTGACCTGTTTTGACCCCAATCAGCTCCCTTAGTCATGAGAGAAAAACAATTCAGAATAGTCTTAATTATGTTTTTATAATCAGCTTGTTTTTCTGCCAGTTCAAAATGAATTTAACGATTGACTCATAATTTATTTCAAGACTTCTTTTGTTCTGCTCACTAAAGCCTGTGTCCACTGCTTCATTCTGCTGATGAAAATATTCACATTTATTGATTTATTATCGCTTTGTCTAATCTGTTTTACCAGTTAGCTGAGGTTAGTTTTGTTTTTTAACTAATAAACGTTACTGAATGAAAGTGGATTGAAGTGTCCTGCTCACTCCTGACATTACTTTGAGCAGCGCTGTTGAAGATGCAGTGACAGGACGTCTCACTCTGCCACAAAGATTCTAAAATACAGGAAAGCTGGATGTACTTTTCAGCTCATCTTTGATTGTACAAACGTCTTAACGATGTTTGTGATTTTCACAAAATGTTGACGAACCATTTGGAGAGACCTTTGCTATAGAGGGATTTTTGGTCAGCGTCACAAAATACTGCGCATTCTGCAGAAAGAGCCGCTCTCCATCTCCAAACTTCTTTGAATAAAACAACGAAACAGGACGAGAGCAGCTGTTTGGATCAGGTCTGACCCAGTCTAACAGACGTCTGGCTCCTGATGATTGAATTTAGATTAGGGCTTCAGTGAGGGTAAGCAAAAGTCATTTGAAATTAAAAAATATTATTGATTTTCTAGCACGAACTTTAAACAAGATGGCTCAATCTCGACAGAACACCGGATCAATCACAGCACAGAATTTTGGTTTGTGCATAAGCTTAAATTGGTTCCGAAACACGGATGCACGGTAGCCAAGTGGTTAGAGCTCTGGCTTCCCAATAAGAAGGTCGTGGGTTCGACTCCCGGGTCGGACCATATCAACATCTCACGATCTCTCTGGGTGGAGTTTGCATGTTCTCCCCGTGTCACCGTGGGTTTTCTCCGGGTACTCCGTTTCCTCCCACCTCCAAAAACATGCATGTTTAGGTTCATTGGGCATCACTGTAAATTTCCCTTAGTGAGTGATGAGAGAGTGAATGTTTGTCTGTCTAACCCTGCGGCAAGTTGGCCACTGTCCAGGGTGTTCCCCGCCTAAGGCCCAAAGTCACTGGGATAGGCTCCAGTCACCCGTGACCCCTAACGGGATTAAGCTGTAGAAAATGAATGAATGAATGGATCCGAAACAAACAATTTCAGCATTAGCAAAATAACACTAATTTGACTTTGGAAAAATGTGTTTACAGACGCAGATGTCTGCACTTTTCTCTCAACTGGATTCAATTATTCCCAACACAGTCTCTGGAGAAAACGTATGTATCCAACAATATGACAAAAGCATTTTGTCATATTTTAAATCTACCCCAAGCCTCTGCCCTAATCATACCTATTTTAGTAACTTGACGCCTAAACTTACCTGTTTAACCCCCAAAAAATGTCACACTGCTTCAACCAAAATTCATGGTTATTTTACATTTTGGATTTTTGTAACACACATAAAAAGGCAAGAAAATGCGCTTCTTGTACATTTTTGTCATTTCGTTGTATATCTACGTTTTCTCCAGAGACTGGGCTGATTATTCCCCATCGCGTTTCATTTTCAGCGACCGTTTATCCAGATTGATAACGTACAACTAAATTCAGAAAGATACACATATCAGACTGGTATGAGCTAGGTTAGCTCTTCACACGCTTTAGGCACATGCTAATGATTACCTTTGCCCAAACGTTGTGTTTTGAGGCAAAAATGGCCCTTACTGCATAATGTCCAGAGAGCAAAAGGCGGATGTACAGTGACTCCAGGTTGGATGCGGCTCAGGACTCGCACAAGTCCTGCAAAACTTGGAAAATGCTTAAAACCGATGCGTTCTGATGCATGGACCGTGGGCCAGGAGCTCCAGTCCGAACAAAAGTCCACAAGGAGTCCATTTCCAGAGACCACAGTGGACTGCATCTGGTGAAACAAGCTCTTTGCAAAACCCACGTCCTGACCTGAACTTGCCTCACAGTCAGTGTTCACAAGATGAACACATTTTCCTCAGATTGTACGTGCAAACTGTTTTGCATCTGGGCCTCAGTTAATAGTTCAAAGTTGCAGTTTTAGTAAAGCATAAAGAGATTTTGCAGCTTATTTTCCTTTTTCTTGCCCAAATTTCTTCTCTAAATGGTGAAATTTCTCCCCTGAGAGTTTAATAGAGCAGAACTCTCTAAACTTTAGTGCTGAACTTCAAGTATTTGTCTGTCAGATTGTGTTAAAATATCACACTTCTGTTTGTTCAAACTTAACACTAAACTGAGTTAAAGTTTATCCTAGAATTATGGACACTCAATTTGCAGTGCAGAATCAGCAGAGTTTGGACCCGAGCTGTCGGATCAGTTTGACTTGAAGAAGAGGAATAAAGACTTTGTGCAGCGAGAGCCAAAGTCTGGCGGCAATGTAGATTTTCAGAAGTGTCAAAAAAAAAAAAAAAAAATGCAAGGGAGAGTACGTTTTGCAATAAGTCAGTCACTTCATGTTGCAGGAAGGAAAGACACCACAGACATGAGGAGCGTGATGGAGATTCTTTCAGCTATTTTTCCATAGCGTTTCCTTTCTACCTCGGCACCAATAATTGTGCCAAAGTGACCAGTAAATAAATCTTGAAGCTAAACAAATCTAAAATCATGAAACCACATACATGAGACGAGCGGCTTGAGTTGTCTGTGGGCTGTGTGTAACATTTGGACTCACCGATGTCGCCGTGTCCCATTCACCTGTAGCTCACGCAGTCACAGTCAGACGGCTTTCTATGAGTGAAATCCTGCACAAACACCACTCCTTGTTAAAAAAGTCCATCCCCACATTCACACGTTCGCTCGATAGATCTGCGTGGATCAGACAGAGCCGTCTCAAAGGCTCCAAAAAACTTAAGTTGCTTCTCAGAGCTTCTTCCGGTTACAACGATGTACAAACTCTGCTCTACGTCATGAGCCACTGTTCATTTAGGCAACATTAGTTGAATCATGCACTGAGCAAATACAAGGAACAAAAAGTACAGATTTAGGCAGATAATTTTAAAAATAAATAAATACAAGTTCAGTCTAAATAAAAATGTACTTTCTTTGAGATATTCTTGCTGCATGGCATCAGCGTTAATTTAATATTAATAGAATAATGTTCCTTGTACAGGGAAATGTATAAATATGTATTGTTCTTTTTAAAAATAAAGCCAGATCTGAAAGTGCACCGAAAAATACAAAACCAACAATTTTCAAAACTGAAAACCGAACTGAACATTATTTTAGCGTACCATTACACCGCCATTTGTGTCTTAAAAAAAAAAAAAAAAGGAAAAATAGTGATAAACAATAACTAAGCAAATTATGGCTGCATCTTAATGCCACAGAATATGAGCCAAATAAATAAGTGTTTTATTATTTCTTGCAAAAGAGAAAAGTACATTAAGGATTTTATGAGCACTTCTATGAATTTTAAGATAAACCCTAACCTTTTTTTACACTGCTAAATAAAAAAAAAGTAATTCAGGTCGGGAATGTGTCGAGAATGGAGCAGAAGAGGAAAGTTGCAGTTGCAGTTTTCCTCGGCAGACACCTGAGAGTCGACACAAGCTTCAATACATCATCATGAAAACTTACACAGACAATCGGCCCGTTTACATGACGGCTTTAATTCCGAATAAAGATAATTTAATTCTGAATTAAAATTAATTCCGCTTTAAAAAGACCATGTAAACACTTAATTCCTAATAAAAAGTTTATTCGGATTTAAACTTAATTCCGAATAAAGTGGGTGGTTTATTCCGCTTTTAAATCCGAATGATTTTATTCCTTTCTCATGTAACCGTTTTATTCGGAATAAAAATAATTCCGTTCGCACTGCGCATGCTCGTTACGTCGCCTCTCTGACCCGGTGACGCTGCAAGATGGCGGCACGGACTCGAAAACTTTTTTGTTTTACATATAAGTGCGCTACAGGAGCTACAAACAATGAAAAGAGTGGGTGAGAGAAAACACGGAACACTCACCTTTTCACAGAGGCAGCGGAAAGTTTTGAACAAGGAGTGTACGTCATGTACGTCGAGAGAGACGCCGCTCTGATCCCAAACAAGTGGAAACTGGACTACAACTTTTCCTCCGCTCACAGAACATGACGTGGAGCTGATGATGTGATTCTCCAGCTGCTGCTTAAAGACTTTCATCGGAACGACTCCAAAAAAGTTAGTATCATTGCGTCCGTGGCGTTACAACAATCCCAGGTGATAAAAAAGTAAAAAGCCGGTATCCCGTATCCATCGGATGTGTGTTTTTCCGGTAGACGTAATTACGTAATGACGTATGTGCGTTCCCTTTCCTCTCTCTTTCTAACCCAGACGTTAAGCGGAATAAGATAAAGCCGATTTAGCGTGTAACATGTAAACCTTTATTCGGAATTATTATTTCCATGTAAACCTGAAGGAAAATATTTTAATTCCGAATTAATTAATTCGGAATAATTTTAACAAGGTTCTGCTTTATCTTGTCCTGGTTCCACATGCTCATTTCCACAGAGATATCTTGAGTGTGAACAACAGCCAAAGCGATAGAAAAGGTGATCCAGCCCCTGTTTCTCTCTGCCTGATCCTCGGCGCAGCTTTGAAGTCTGAATGAATGACATGAATGTTGAGCGCCTCGGTGGTGTTTGTGTCCCGGCTCTGACCCGCCTCGTGCCTGCGTCTCTGTCCCTGATGTCGGTCTGTGATCCACGCTGCGCCGCTGCCGTGTAAATGTCATAGTTTTATTCAGAATATTCAGAGCCGCCCCAGAGTCCTGCTGGATCACACGGGCTCCTCTGATCCACTGCACTCAAAGAAAGGTTATTAACGACACAAAGCAACATGGAAGACAACAGGCCGTGTGTCTCTCTCGAAATGTGACCGGCGTGACTTTTGGAAACCGGAAAGGCAAGACATGCTTCAAGTTTTTGTGGAAGTTATATGTAGAATAGTGCAGTAGTCAAGAATGCAATAATCGAGACCAAGACCTTTCCGAGAAGACAGAGTCCCAAGACCAACACAAGACCAAGATCATTGATGGCCAAGACGATACTTTTATAAGTGGAAACTGAGATGAGACCAAGATTACAGTCCATCGAGACCAAATCAAGACCACCTTTGTAATTTTATAGAGGGATTTTCGGTCGTCGTCACTTTCTACCCTACTGCGCATGCATTATGCAGAAAGACCTGCTCTCCATTTGTTTACATGGTGAAACTTCTTTGAATAAAACATAGAAACGGGACGAGAGCAGCTGTTTCTATCAGGTATGAACCAGGTATGAGACAGTGTTTTTCTTGTTTTTTCATTCACCTGAATGTAACTTTTAAAGGCCGAAGGATCGAATTTCATTCACAAATGTTGATTTAGCAGCATAACTTTTGTTTTCTCACAGTGATAAACTCTTGTAGCTACTGACAACGGAGCTTTTTCGACTTGTTTCCACTGTTTCTGTCTATGTGTGGCGGCTCTTTCTGATTGGCTAATTAATCTGTCAATTACACCCACTGACTTTCAAAAGAAAGACAAGGTGACCAGACAATATGTTTTTTATGCATTATCTGGCAACAAGTTTAGCAGTTTGGTGGCAATGAAATGTGGTCTCTGTGTCTAATGCTGCGTTCACACCGGACAGCGTTTAAGCGTCTAAATTAGCGCGTTAGAGCGTATTTTGACGAAGAACATTTTAGAAGTTGACGCCCCAACAGGTGCTCAAAACGCCCCAATGCGCTTCGAGGCATTGGGGGACAAAAAGACACTTTCAACACCCCAATGCACTTCTTCGAGTTCTTGCTTGTTTGCAAAAGGCTTTGTTTTGCTTGTAGACAGATAACGTTGAGAGAGAGAAGGGAGGGAGTTTATAACACATAGCTTACCCGATCGCATAACTTTCTCTTCCTCCAGGCAGTGTCCTTTAACTGTCTCTGTCCTCCTCAGCTCCTCCATTGTCACGTTGTACAGCAGGTTTAAACATTGCTTGCCATGTTTTTAATAGATCCGTATACTTATAGATCTATTGTTGTCAGCATTGTCAGTCCAGATTATGTCCCGCGTTGTTTGTTTTGCCGTGTCGCCAGATTTTCAGAGCAACCAATAACCAAGTCTTTGAAAAAGGCCCCAAAACAAGCGACCTTTCGCTAAAAAAGTTATTAAAAGACTTCAGTGAACAGTCCTCCTTTCCCCTTGATGTGCGAGGAGAACAGCATGTCACGTGTCGCAGGAGTGGAGTCTCTGATTGGCTGATGCCGACTTCCAACCGAGTAATCCAGCCTTCTTCATTTCTCCTTTTCTCTCCAGGTAAAGAGAGGGATAAAAGTTTTGTGTCAAAAGCTGTTGGCGAGAAAGTGAAAGTGAAACTTAACTCCTCCATGTGGCAGTCCTCCTGAGGAACAGCTGATTCATTTGCATGCGCTTTGTTTTGAGTCTAACTGAACAGACTGTATGTGTGTAGTTTGACAAATGTAACATTGTTAAACGGCTGAAAAAATTATTTTGGGCTTATACAGTAATTATTATTAAGGCAAGTACTGTTAAAGTACTGGTATCGAAAAAAATCTAACGATACCCAGCCCTAGTCAGTGGAAGCTACAGGTTTGAGCTTCCACTTCACAAGACGCAGCGTTTTCAGAGGCAGAAAGGCACGTGGATGCTCCAGACGCCAATATGCACCGCAAAGACGCTGTCCGGTCTAAACGCACCAAAAGACAAGAGTTCAAGATAAGTAGTAGATCTGGTAGGACAAGGACAGGCTAATCTAGAAGAGGGGGATGGACAGGTCAGGTCAGAGGGCATCTATTAGTCACTGGAGCAGCAGTTGTCGGTTCTGTCAGTGTACATTCTTTATTTAAACAGGATTTCTACATTTGAAGGTGACCTAAAGCAATATATTATTTACTAAAGCTGCTTCTAAAATCCCATCGTTCTGCTCGTATCCTGCTAATGCCTGCTCCGGAGCGCCGCCATTCTGAACGTGTCCATAGTAAACAGTTTAATTTGACTGGGGACCTGCGTGGCACAAATTACATCAGCGGCGAGTACAGTCATTTATTTCAGAAGGACAGAGAGAGCAGGTGCTTAGAGCCGTCTGGAGACACCCGAGATATGAAAAACACAGCCGCTGCAACGTCAAACAACTGTATTTACTGCAATTATTAATATCACTGCTCATTATGATGAAAGGACGGTTGGGTTTAATCATGTGGCGATCGTAGAAGGTTTGTTTAAAGGAGATGTCTTTACGAATAAGATATGTAGTAATGTGGATCAATAATGTCAATTCTGTTTATGTTTTTGACCAGAGAGAGAGTAAAGAGAGAGATACACAGAGAAAGAGACAGAGAGGAAATGTAGAGAAGAGAGAGAGCGAAAGAAAGAGAGTAAAGATGTACAGAAGAGAGAAAGAAAAAGAGAAAGAAAGAAAGAGAGTAAAGATGTACAGAAGAGAGAGAAAGGTAAAGAGATGTACAAAGGAGAGATTGAGAGAGAGAGAGTGAAGATTTCAAGAAGAGAGAGAAAAAGAGTGAAGATGTACAAAAGAGAGAGAGAGAGAGAGAGAAAGGGTAAAGAGACAAACAAAGAGACAGAGAAAGAGAGAATGAAGATGTACAGGAGAGAGAGAAAGAAAGAAAAAAAGAGAGAGAGGGGGTAAAGATGTATGTACCGAAGAAAGCGAAGATGTACAGAAGAGAGAGAGAAAGAAAGAAAGAAAGAGAGAAGGTAAAGATGAATGTACAGAAGAGAGACAAAGAGTGAAGATGTACAGAAAAGGAAAAGAGAGAGAGAGAGTGGAAAGATGTATAGAAAAGGGAGGGAAAGAGAGTAAAGATGTACAGAAGAGAGAGAGTGAAGATGTAAAGAAGAGAGAGAGAATGAAGATGTACAGGAGAGAAAGAAAGAGAGAATGAGAGAGAGAAGATGTACAGAAGAGAGACAAAGAGAGACAGAGATGGAAAGAGGAAGGGTAAAGAGACATACAAAGAGACAGAAAAAGAGAGATTGAAGATGTACAGAAGAGAGAGAGAGAAAGAAAGAGAGAGAGAGAGGTAAAGATGAATGTACAGAAGAGAGAAAAAGAGTGAAGGTGTACAGAAAAGGAAAAGAGAGAGAGAGAGAGAGTGGAAAGATGTACAGAAAAGGGAGGGAAAGAAAGTAAAGATGTACAGAAGAGAGAGAGAATGAAGATGTACAGGAGAGGGAGAGAAAGAGAGAGAGGGAAAGAGAGAGAGGAAGGGTAAAGAGACATACAAAGAGACAGAAAAAGAGAGATTGAAGATGTACAGAAGAGAGAGAGAGAAAGAAAGAGAGAGAGAAGGTAAAGATGAATTTACAGAAGAGAGAAAAAGAGTGAAGGTGTACAGAAAAGGAAAAGAGAGAGAGAGAGAGTGGAAAGATGTACAGAAGAGAGAGAGAATGAAGATGTACAGGAGAGAGAGAGAAAGAAAGAGAGAGAGGGAAAGAGAGAGAGGATGTACAGGAGAGAGACAGGAAACAGAGAAAGAGAGAGAGAGGGAAAGAGAGAGAGAGAGGAAGGGTAAAGAGACAGAGAAAAAGAGAATGAAGATGTACAGAAGAGAGGGAGAGAGAAAGAAAGAAAAGGTAAAGATGAATGTACAGAAGAGAGAAATGAGAGAGTGAAGATGTACAGAAAAGGGAAATAGAGAGAGAGAAAGAGTGGGAAGATGTACAGAAGAGAGAAAGAGAGAGATAATAAAGATGTACAGGAGAGAGAGAGAAAGAAAGAGAGAGTGAAGATGTACAGAAAAGGGAAAGAGAGAATAAAGATGTACAGGAGGGAGAGAGAGAGAGAAAAGAAAGAGAGAGAGAGTGTGAAGATGTACAGAAAAGGGAAAGAGAGAGAATAAAGATGTACAGGAGAGAGAGAGAAGAAAGAAAGAGAGAGTGAAGATGTACAGAAGAAAAAGGGAGAAAGTGCGAGAGGGGGTAAAGATGAATGTACGAGAGAGAGAAAAGAGAAGGAAAGAGAGAGTGAAGATGTACAGAAGAGAGAGAGAGAGTGAAGATGTACAGAAGAGAGAGAGAGAGTGAAGATGTACAGAGAGAGAGAGAGTGATTATGTACAGAAGAGAGAGAGAGAGAGGGAGGGTAAAGAGATGTACAGAAGAGAAATAGAGAGTGAAGATGTACAGAAGGGGGAGGGAGGGTGAATAGGAGGTGTTGGCTGTAGATTGCATCAGAGAGTGTTTACATAGAGACTCAGAAGTAGTTTATATCGACACAAATATGGAACTGGAAGCTTAGTTTGTTTACGGAGAGACTCAGTGTGACGAACTTCACCATATTCATGCGTTTTAATTTTACAAACATTCTTGCACTCTTTCTTTCTAACTGTCTTTCATTAGATCTGCAGCATCCCAAACCAAAATTTACAAAAGTACAATAATAGAAGTTAACATGAATACACTTAGAATTAGTCTTTTTATTTCTCATTTTTCTCTCTGTGTGTGATGGTCTATCTCTTTACTCTTTCTCTCTCTTTGTCTTTCATTCTTTCGCTCTCTTTTTGTCTGTCTTCTCTCTCTCTTTTTCTGGTTGTTTCATATCTCCCTTTCCACTTTCTCCCTCTCTCTCTATCTTCCATCTCTCGTCCTGCCAATGTCTCTCCATCTTTTCTCTTCCTCCCTGTTTTTCCTTCTTCCGTGTCTCTTTGTCTCCCTGTGTTTCTTCTTTCCTGCTCTCCTCCTGATTTTTATTATATTTCTCCCTCTGTCTCTCCTTCTTCCTTGCTCTCTTCCTCCCCCTCCTTCATCTTTGTCTCTTCCTCCGTCCGTCTCTCATTCCTCCTATTTCTTTCTACCCCTCTCTCTTCCACCTCTCTCCTCCCTGTCTCTCCTCCCTCTTTGTCTCTTTCTCCCTCTCCCTCCTCTCTGGCTCTCCTCTCTCTTTTCCCTCCCTTCCTCACTCCTTTTTCTCCCTCCCTCCCCTCTGTCTCTCTCCCTCCTTCCCTCTCTCTCTCCCTCTTCACTCTCTCCCTTTCTCTCCCTTCCTCCCCTCTCTCCCCTCTCTCGCTCTTCTGCCTCCTACTCTCCCTCCCTTTCTCCATATTCTCTCCCTTCCCCTCTTCCTCCTCTCCCCCTCCATTCTGTCTCTCTCTCTTACCCCCTCTCCCTTCCCATCTCCCTCCCTCCTCCCCTCTGTCTCTCCCTCATTCCCTCTGTCTCTCACTCTTTCCTCTCTCCCTTTCTCTCCTTCCTCCCCTCTCTCTCCATGTCTCTCTGCCACCCCTTTCTCCTCCCTTTCTATATATCTCTCTCCCTCCCCCTCTTCCTCTCTTTCTCCCCTCTCCTTTTCTGTCTCTTTCTCTCTTTACCCTCTCTCCTCCCCTCTACATCCCTCCCTCTCTCTCCCTCCCTCTCTCTCTCTCCTCACTCTCTTCCTTTCCTCTCTCCCTCCCCCTCTCTCTCCTCTCTATGTCTCTTCCTGTGTCTCCCTCCTTCCTCTTTCTGTCTCTCTCCCCCTCTCCATTTCTCTGTCTCTCTCTCTTTTACCCCCTCTCCCTCCCCCATCGCCCTCTCTCCGTCTTCCTCTCTCTCTCCCTCCTCCCTCTCTCTCTCTCCCTCCTCCCCTCTCTGTCTCTCTCTCTCTAACCCTCTCCATTCTCTGTTCTCTCTCTTTACCCCTCTCCCTCTCTCCGTCTTCCTCTCTTTCTCTCTCCCCTCCCTCCCTCTCACTCTCCCTCCCTCTCCGTCTCTCTCTCTCTTGTCTGCAGTAAAAGTGGAGGCAGGTGCAGGGCTGATTGCAGTAAACATGAGTGTACACAGCCTGGCCCAGACCACAGCTCATTTTCTCACTAATTTATGACACGAGAGCGAAAGAGAGAGAGAAAGAGAGAGAAATAAAGGACAAGGAAAGAGATGAGACAGACACAGCGTATTAGGATAGAGAAACAAGAATAAACAAGGATAAAAAATGAACGAATGAAGTCTATTTGTATTGCAGTGAAGCTTTATTGTTCTACCTGCTTTGCACTGAATTCATTCAACACAATTCAAAGGTGAAGTTTATTCAAATATATGGTTGCTAATGTTGAATTGATTACATTTTAAAGGACCCCTATCATGCAAAATTTACCAATGAGCAGTCATGTTGGAATGTTGTTATGTCATGAAAATATACCTGCAGTTGTATTTATAGTTCATTTACAATTTGAGTAATTCTGCTTTTTAGTGCGTGGTTGAGTAACATCTTCAGAGATCAAAATGTCATCAAGTGGTAGTTTTAAACAGGATTTTTAACACCGATTTACGTGCTTTACACAAGACCAGGGCTGTTCAATTATATTTGCATCCAGTATCCCCCAGCAACACGACATAGAGAACTACAGTATTTACTAAAAATCTACTATTTTCTGAATAAAATAACACACTGCTACATAAAAATTGTCAGAACAAACCCAGAGACAATCAAGATCAGACTTGAACAGGAGCAGATTAGAGCAGCACTGGACAAGACTGAATCCTAAATCAAGAAGAAACTTAGTCAATATAAGTCTATATTTGGCTACATTGGACATAAATAAATCTTGAAGACAAGACTTTATCACAAAATCTGAACTGGAATCAAATCAGGAGCACTATTAGCAGACACTGATTAAATAAGGTTCAGTCCAGGACTTGTTTTATCAAGCTAGGCCCAAACATATGGACCAGCACTACATAGTCTTTTGAGCCTACCTTTTTGTATTATTTGCAATTACCACAGAAGAAGACAAGTGTGACTAATGTGAAGGTGTGTGGAGTTCAGAATTAAAGACTTGGAGCTGGTGTTCTTGGTGATAGCCTGGTGCCCTCGAACACGGCGTGCTTGGCCAGTTCTCCGGTCAGTAGGAGATGTGCAGCTGGATCATCCCTGGAGGTGATGGTGGCCAGGCATGTTTCTCTTCTCAAGAATCACTGGGAGTAGAAGTAGAATAAAGGATATCTCATCTTATTATAAAAACACAGTGGAGGCATGTCTTTTAATATCACTTAATGACATCATAAGGTGGAGTGTTCAAGTGAAGAACATAGACCAAACATGGTGGACTTTTGGGTTAAACACATTTGCTAAATGAAGCAAATCCTAGTATGCTTAGGTATGATTTTGATGAGGACATGTAAAAAATAAAGTAGACACAAAGTTTTATCTACACAACATAACATTACAAATGTTGTGTTGGGGTGGTCTTGGTAAATGCTTGAAAAATTTACAACAGCTTAGGCTTGTTTAACAACAGTAATAAACTTATTACCATGGCAACCAACTCGCTTCATTCCCTGCGATGTTTGTACAGTTCTTGTTAACACCACGACTCTTCTTTTTCTTCTTCAATGGCCACGTTTACATGATGTTTCCTAATTCTGAATTAATTATTCCGAATTAATTAATTCGGAATTAAATATTTTCTTTCAAGTTTACATGGAAATAATAATTCCGAATAAAGGTTTACATGTTAAACACGCTAAATCGGCTTTATCTTATTCCGCTTAACGTCTGGGTTAGAAAGAGAGGAAAGGGAACGCACATTACGTCTACCGGAAAAACACACATCCGATGGATACGGGATACCGGCTTTTGGCTTTTTTCACCTGGGATTGTTGTAACGCCACGGACGCAATGATACTAACTTTTTTGGAGTCGTTCCGATGAAAGTCTTTAAGCAGCAGCTGGAGAATACATCATCAGCTCCACGTCATGTTCTGTGAGCGGAGGAAAAGTAGTTCCAGTTTCCACTTGTTTGGGATCAGAGCAGCGTCTCTCTCCGTGTACATGACGTACACTCCTTGTTCAAAACTTTCCGCTGCCTCTACGAAAAGGTTAGTGTTCCGTGTTTTCTCTCACCCACTCTTTTCATTGTTTGTAGCTCCTGTGGCGCATCTTTTATGTAAAACAAAAAAGTTTTCGAGTCCGTGCCGCCAGCGTCTCCGGGTCAGAGAGGCGACGCAACGAGCATGCGCAGTGCGAACGGAGTTATTTTTATTACGAATAAAACGGTTACATGAGAAAGGAATAAAATTATTTGGATTTAAAAGTGGAATAAACCACCCACTTTATTCGGAATTAAGTTTAAATCCGAATAAACTTTTCATTAGGAATTAAGTGTTTACATGGTCTTTTTAAAGCGGAATTAATTTAAATTCAGAATTAAATTATCTTTATTCGGAATTAAAGCCGTCATGTAAACGGGCCGAATGTTATTGGCAGGTCGCAAATAATGTTTTAGTGTATAGCATTTGCATTTTTAATTGTAAAAAAAAAAAAAAAAATCATAGGAGAATTATCTATGGCAAACTGTAATAATTATTTTATTCAAATCTGAAGGTAAAATAGGTCACAAAGTCAACAGTTTATGGATTAAAACACAGACAGGCATTCACACATTAGAAATACACAAGGACATGAGTTTGGTGAATTACAGGAGGTAATTACAAACATTTTACAGACACGGACAAATCGGACAAGACTAGAAATAAAATATTATGCCCTGTGAATAAGACATAAGATAACCCTCAAAAACTAAATATCTGGCTTGTTTCCATTAATTACCGCTGTTCCTTTATTGTCTTAATGCAGTAGCTCTTTAACTGTTTCTTTTTGGTTTGTATCAGGTAAACTGAGGCAAATCCACGTTCCATCCACACACACTGTATCTGACGTTTTAATTTAACTACAATAAGTGTAAACTAGCCGTATGAAGATTGAGGCGTCCCACTGGCAAAGCCTCATCACATCAGTGTAAAGCTCGTGTAAAACTCCATCAGGACAAATGTGTGTATTAAACAAGAGTCAGTGAGGAGCGCTGGTAATGAGTTTATGTGTGAGGGCCCCAGCTGTGAGCGAGCAGGGACCGAGAGGGAATTAGATCAGCAACACGGCCTGTAAACTGACAACAACGTGAGATTAGAGCAAATGTGTGACGTGTGCTTATTTGTTCACTTTCAATTAGGTAAACACATTCTCTAAATTATCTATTTTGTGACGGCGTCTAAACATTTAAATTACGTTGTAATGGGGAGTTGTATGTTCTCCAAAATATCAGAATTTTAATGTCAATGTTTTATTTACATGGGTTAATCATTAAAATTAGGCATACATTCTTTATTGAATGAGATTTGTTGTGGTTTCTCTCTTTATGTCTGTGCGTCACTGCGACTCTAGCACTATTTGTCTGGAGCATCATGGTGAGGTTCACCTGCTGCACGAGCGAGGACCTTTACAACAGAAACATCTGCCTTGTGACCGCAGTTCTTAACTCTTTCAGTACCAGCCTATTCTGGCTTTAACCCCTCCTTCTCTGCCAGGCCTTTTTGCTTTCAAGCAATATTCACAGCTCCACAAAAAACTTTGTGGAATTGTATTCTTGACCTGTTGTACAAAAGAGACCAACAAATGTCTATTTTCATTAAAATAAAATGTTTTATTTATTCTACATTAATCTGTTCTCTTTTATAGGCATTTGAAATGCCTTGTTTTTCATAAGATTTCAGCGTTTGAGATAACGTCCTTTTTCTAAAACAACCTTCATGTCAGTGTTGTTTTCCTCTGTTCTACTTTTAGGTGAAAGAATATTAGCCACTACAATGAATCAATGACTTTAGAACAAAAAATACAAGGTTTACAAGATTAAAACAATGAGACGAGTGTCTTTTTCATCTTTAAACCAACAAAAGCTGTGTAGCTTTCTGATGCAGATTCTATAGATTCAGCTTCTTTCATGGAGCATAGATTGTATTTAACCTCCAAAGATGAAGAAATACAGTAGTTTGACTTTCTTTCTTCTAGATTCCTTGCTGTGCCGATGGAGACGGTTCCCAAAAAGCAGGAAGTACAGTCGTCAGCGAACAGGAGTGAAGCGGTGTGTGGCCAGAACCAGCCCAGTTGAGCTATCAAACTGTGTTTTCCTCCTCTTATTAATTAGAATTGATATTGTATCTTATAATATGCGAGTTTACCACATAGAAATGGCAACTAACACTGACACATGTTTACGCTCTACTTCCTGAACGACAAAACGATGAGAAAGCAGGGATTGGTTGAATACTAAAAGTTCCACCTACTGTTAAATGAACAAGCCCTTTGATGCAATATCAGACAGTTTCCACAAAGTCAGATGAAACCAGCTGAACATTAGTTGCATGGAGACAAAAACTACATGAGGATGTCTGAGTTTGGGAATTACAAGAGGTACATTTTGGGGAAACTTTACAGACATTTTTACAGCCATGGACGCTTCACACGGGACTAGAAACTCACACAATCTTCAGAATTATTTAAAATCATCTGAGTCCTGAGGTAAAACTAAGGACCTTTTCACACCAAGCCGAGGTCGCCCGTCTGAACCAGTTTGGCAACTTTTGTCGACAGGCGGCTCACGTGTGTTTGGTGTAAATGGGTTTGTTGGGGGTCAGAGGAGCGGAGCAAGTCGTGGAGGCGGGATTTGAAGACTTGCAAGTAAAGTCGGTGTCGCCAGTTGCCGCAAATGCAGCTGTTTGATTGGCCCGTGGCCACAGGAGAACCGTGAATCAGTGAGCAGGAATATAGTGCGAAAACCGAAAATGACGCTAATGGAAAAACAGTATTTGGCCGAGCATGGATTGTTGTTATTTACACGGGGTCAAACGGGACGTAACTACAAAGGAGAATGGCTACTATTTGGATGAGGAAAACACGGGGAGTTACGACGACCGCAGTACGAAGGCTGGACTGTGGAGGGAAATACGAGTTGAGCTTAATCTATGAGTAAGACTAGAAACATCTGTTTGCCGTCAAAGTTTGACAACTACTACTCGCGTGCAACTTATGTTTCGTCATTTTCGTCAAGCGTTACATCACGCTCATGCTCACTCGGCATTTGTTCGCCGACTGTTGGCTGTTTGGATCGTGTTTGTCTGAATGTTCTTTCACATCGATGCACCCCATAGAGACGTGAACAGACCCTGCGTTGTTCCTCCCTACCGACAGCGACTGGGGGTTGTGTTGGTGTGAAATACCTTTAATCCTGTGTGAATAGTATTTATATCAAATAAGAAGGTTTTCCTTCCCTAAATACGCCACAAAATATCTATTTCTTACTATTTCTAACTTCAGAAAAGTTAGAAATAGATCTAACCGTGCAAAAGTAAGGTTATCATTGCCATTAATTAATACAAATGCACTTACTCTCCTTCACCAGCCAGCTGCTTTTCTATTTAGTGAAAAAGATCTTGTAAAATGGTCCCACAAGTTGTTTTTCTGTCACCACAAATGATAAAAGTTAAGATTGTACCTGCTTTTTCCTCTCTTCTCATAACACGCAGCAGATTTTGTACAAGTATGTGTTTGTTTCCGTTTGTCCGGCGCCAGCTGGAGGAGATAATTATTTCCAAACAAACTCTCCCCAGAGTGAGAATAAATTTACAAATGTGGCTTATCAAAGAGTCCCAAGACTGTGGCTCCGGAACAAGGAACAAAACGCGAGGGAGCGAGACAGAAGCGCTACCTGGAGATGTTTGTTCTGAAGGAGCTGGAAATACGACAGATCAACAACAAACATGTTAATAAGGAGAGAAGTGTCTGAACAAAGGATGAAACAATGTGGTGAAAAGAAGACGGAATAGAAAAACAAGATTAGTCAACGTATTAACATTAAACGAGGAGGTTAATTTGGCTTTCAGGAATGTCAAAGGTGCACTGGGATTGTTTGGTGCATCTGCTTCTTGAGAGAGTTTTGATCTTTAAATACTTTGTGCTATGAATTAAAAACAGAACAGAATTTTCACATTTCTACAAGTCAATATAAAAAAAAATCTTTGACTCACACCAGTCACAGTTTGGACTATTACACCACTGAAGTTGCACCGTGGAGTGAGATGATTGTTGTTGAACTCAAATGATGGTTAAAGGTGTGGTTGCTGATTTTCACACTGCAAACACGATTTAGGTTTAAATCTGACAACATCGTCTCATAAATCCTTCGACACATGATTACATAGCCATGCATTAATTTTTGGTTGCAATTACAGCTAATAAACTCAATCTTACAAACAATAAAGTGAAACTGGAGAGAACCGCCCAAGCACAGCCAATCAGAGAGCTGGATTTGGTTCCTGATTAGAATTAAAGTAAAATTTTACCTCAGAAGTACTCATGGATCTAATTTTTTCACAAAACTTTTTTGACATTTGATTGCCATGATTCTCTCTCGGTTCTGAGGCTTTTATCAAGAGCCTTCTATGTTTTTCTTGTATTTGCTGGTTCCCCAAGTTGGGTAACTAACTTTTTTGTCGTAAATCAGTAAACTTTGGTTTTCCACTAAAAAAAGTACTGAAGAAATGAAAGAATTGTTTATTTATAAAGCACATTTACACAGACAGATCTTCTGAAGTGCTTCACACACTAACCTTCCCCTCACTCTTTGGCAGCAGCAGAGGTGATTCGCCTAAACACCTGGTGCCTCAACCTCCGACCACCAAGTGTTCCCTAACCAGCATGTCATTGGTTGAGCCTGGAGGAAGCCACTTAGACATGAGGATGGAACATGCAAACTCCACACAGAAAGGCCCAGGCCGTGTGGGAGTCGAACCCGCAATCTTTTTGCTGTGAGGCGAGAGCACTGTCCACTCTGCCACCGTCCCAGACCCATCCTGCTTAAATTCAGACATTTGACACTTTACTTTAAGTTGTCACTGACTACTTGAATGTGAAGTGAGTGAAGTTTGAGTTTGTTCTAAATCACAGAGAAACATGTAGTATCTTTGTTTCTTATGTCTCACAGGGTTTGCTACGGAAAGAGGACAAAAACAACATAAAAGGGTAAACAATAAATTTAAGGCGCATTTACACAATCTTAGACAACATTTAGGTTGTAGTTTGACTTGATTCAAACCCTGTGACACATGGCTCTACGTCTACACCCTTTGTCCTCTGTTGTGTCCTTGTCCTCGCGTTTACATGCACCGCCGCTCAAACACAATCTCCCCAAAGACAATATATTCAGCTGGATTTATGATGGAGCCTAAATGACATGATAAAACGCTGATGTAAAGCCGCGGGCTGAGTGGACGGAGCCTCGGGAAGCTCGCATGTATTAAAAACACGGAGGAACGATTTACATAATAAACCTGGACAGAGCAAGTGAGCCTGTGTCAGCAGAAGTCGACACGCAGAGGAGCAGCACACGTCTGAGATAATGACCTGTAGCATATACAATATAAAACATGGACAAATAAGAATGGGCTTAGAGGACATCCTTGCCGCGTCCTTCACTTATACATATGCAAAGGTAGTTCTTATTCAGTTCAACTTTTTAATCAAATTGTGTTTTTCTGAGTTGTTGGAATGGAAAAATACGATTCCCAAGACAAGACAAGACACAAGATTAGGACCATAAGAATGAGATAAGACAAGAGTTTAACAGAATGTATAACAAACTGTGCATTCAAATGACAATTTTGACCTCACAGTTTTGTCTCTTTAATCTTATTGCTAAACTACTTTTTGGATCAGAATCAGCTTAGCTCTTTTTTTGTTCAAGCCAAACATAAACACATGAAGGATAAAACCTTTCGAGTTTACAAGTATGCTTGTGACATTTTTGTATCTTGTGACATGAGATCTTTTCCCATTCCTGCTAAGTAAAATATTTTTACAGCTACATAGATTTGACAGGCTATGTCCACAGGCGCAACACAATGTCTTTTTTCTGCAACAATCGCTTTGCTAATCAACAAGTCGATTATTATTAATTTGATTTGAACACATAAGTCAGGCAACTTTTGTGTTCAAACTGAAAACTCCCAAATCCAGCTCCTCTTTGGCCTCATGTCATTTCGATGTGCCGCAGCTAATGATTGGAATTTGGCTCAAAATTTCTTAACTAGATTCTAAAATTTCTCTTTCTGTTTTAAATGTAGAGTGAGGGACATTTTTAAAGACTCATGTAAATGTTTGACTAACTGAAGGTCATTTGCACACCAGGCCAACATTGTAAATAAGAATTTGTTCTTAATGTTTTGCCTGGCAAAATAAAGGTAAATAAATAAATAAACTTCTGTGTAAGAAAAAGTTTAGCTTAGTGTATTATTTATTTGCCAGAGACTATCTGCAAAACAAACTTGTGAAAGAGAATGTACTTTGCATCAGATTTAGGAAAAAAAAAGCTTATTTCCATATTCAGTCCTTGGCAGTTGTAAATACTATTTGTAAAGGTACATTACAAATAGTATCGTTATACAAGGTAAAATATTTAATAATTTGTCCTTTCAACGATATCCTTTCACATCACAAATCAAATTCTATGCAATACTTTACCAATTGTACTTATATCACTAATTTGTTCAAGTTCGTTTTTTCTTAATTTTTACTTCACAACGACGTTAATTATTCTTATTAAAGTTGTTGTAGCTAACTTTCTTAATTCTAAATGAGTAATGTTTGTGTTTTCCACTAAAAAAGTAAATGACAAATGCAGCACTTTGTGAAAAAATTAGAGCACTGAGTTCTGTCTGAATTCTATAATAAAGAATTTTAGTTCTAATTAGGAGCCGAATGCTGGCTCTGATTGGCTGAGCTTGGGTGGTCCACTCAGGTTCGCTTTGTTGTTTGTAAAAGATGTTCATGAGACATAATTGCAACCAAAATGAATACATGTCGATATTAACTATGTGGAAGGATTTATGAGAGGAAGTTGTCTGATTTAAAACTAAATTGTGTTTGCAGTGTGAAATCAGCTACACCACCTTTAACTAAGGGAAAGTTATATCATGAGCTTAGTTTAGTTTGTTTGAGCAACATAATCGTACATGTATAAGAGTACAAAGACTGTGGCTCCGGAACAAAAACAACAAGTTCACATGTACTTTTTGATGTTTCATCATTTTCCAGATAAAAACTTAAAGTGATTACATTTTACTTAACCCTAAACAAAAATTCCAGGTCTGATGTCAAAGGAGGCTTTGTGTTATTTTCACCAAATCTCGTTGTTGAATCTACATGAGAATGCGCCGTGTCGACAGTTTGTGCGGTTAAACTCCAAGTCAGCCATTTTGAAAGACGAGCCAAGGTCATCTCCTGCGATCTGACGCGTCTTCACAGGAACCAGGAAGTGAGTGAAGTTTAGAGGAAGAAGATTTGAGCTGAGTCCACAGGAAAACAGGGTCTAAAGGAGTCCAAGGACGAGATCTATCCGAGGATCCGGTCTGTATCAGAGGTGAGGCTGATGCAAATCCAATTATAGTGAGGGAAAGACCTTGGGACGCCACGTACGCTGAGTCTAATAATACATTTCATTTACAGTGTTTTTGAAGGTCAGTGGTTACGTTCACATGACAAAACAACTTTTCAGAACTCCTGGCAGCAGGTCAGAAGTGTGACACTGTTGTTTGATTATAGATTTGTTAAAGGTGCGCTACGTAAGTGTAGGGTTCTGTCAATCAGAAAATGCATTTCCTTTGACTGGAATGTTCAACAGTATGATAATGAACACATTCAACATGTAGAATTGCAAAAAAATTGCCTTCAAGTGCGAGTTAGATGAGGCACAAAAGATCCAAGGAACACTGGATCTTTATTTTGTATCTTGAAGCAAACGCGTTTCGACCATAAGGGCTTTTTTCAACACGTATTTGTTTAATTACAAGTATTATTGCTAAGAATGTACCCTGGAAAAATGCATTCTTGTGGCAGGGAGATCCGGGGTCTCATTATTAAAAGTGACATGTTCATCTTCATGTTAGTTTATAATTTATAAAAAACATAACTTGACCCTCAGAGATGTGGTAGAAAGAGATCATGTTCATGTTCATGTTTTCTTCGTGCGTATGTAGTTTTTCAAAAGGAATAAAAGTTTTTTTAAATGAGACTCTTTGACCTGTCACTTGAATCTAACAACAAATGTCATCAATTTTTTTTTGTGTTATTTACGTGCTTAAATTTTATGAAAAAGGAAAAATGGCTTTTGCCCACAATGGGGCTTATGATAGTAATGCCCAAAGCGAGGCCCGGGGCCAAAACTCGGCCCACCAGGCGGTCCAATTTGGCCTCAAAAGGTTGCTCAAGTTTGTTAATACTACCTTTTGAGTCAATTAGACAACTTATACAACATCTCTTCTCCAAAAACTTTTTACATGCACAACAAAATCATGTTCGGCTTTCAGCACACTTCAATGTAATACATTTACCCCGCCAAGGAAAAAACTATGCTAATTTGTCCACCGACGAAAAAGATTGGGGCACCCTAATGATCTCATCATATAAAATGTGAACAGAACCTATGAGCTAATCTCTAACAAATCTCCTTTTAAACAAGCCTGGTAGATGTACAAAAGAAAAAAACGTACTTTACTTTAACTTTACATTTTGAACTGAAGGGTTAGGGTAGTTTAGGGCAGGGCTTTTCAACTTGATTTTCCAAAGGGCTATTTATTTGGGTTGACAGTGAACTCTGGGCTGAAGTTGCACAATAGGACAACATTTTTATTTGGAGCTACTTAGAATTTTGTGGAAAAATAAAATACAAAAGATATTTAGATACTCAACTAGGACAAGACTAACTCAAATGTAATTGGTTAGAGAGCTTGATCTGGCCCCTGGGCCTTATGTTGAATAGTCAGCAAACAAACTTATAAGTAAATATCTATTGACAGCAAAAAAACATTAAATAAACACCCATTTGTAGTGTGATTTCCCATTTTCCAGGCTTATGAGATTACTATTTGGACCAATAATATCTTAAAAACTGACTTTCTGACCAGACAAAGCCCCCTGTGTCTCACTCTAACCACTGATTTAAACAAACAGTTTGATCCATCTGTGTCTGTGAAGACTTGTTGGACTTTGGAAACCTATTTGAAGCTGTAAAACACTGGTGCTCTTGCTGAGGTGAACAAAAGTGCTTCAAACGCCTGAATAATGCATAATATAGTTGTGTAATGTGGCTTTATTGTATTCACAAAGCAGATTCTATAGGTTCCTCTGCTTCTCCCTGTCCTCCTCATCTGCGTCTCACTCCTCACATAATTTCATTTTCTCTCACCTTAAATTAATTACTCTGCACCGTCAGACAACGAGCAGAGTTTTATTTATTTATTTATCGTGTGAAACATGGCACAAATCACATTAGACGGAGCGGCGGAGTCCTCGGGGAGATGTCTTTCTCTAACGGAGCTTGATTGTCTTTTCTTAACCTGCCTCAGTCTGAGCCTCATGTAAACACGAGTCTCTCAGGACCAACAGTCACGTCTGGATTCTGCCGACAAAGGACGACGTGATGACGAGTTAATCAACATTTAGAATCTCCCCGGTTGGAGTGAAGTCATTGTGTTATAAAGATTTAACTCAAGATGGTTTTGAGAAGGAAAAAAAAATTAAAGCAGTTATGCCCAAAGCCCAGGGGCCAAAACAACACATCAATTTAATCAACATCTTTCTCAAATAATCCTTTTAATGCAAAAAAAATAAATAAATAGGTCTGCTAACTTAAACTGCTAATTAGGTCCTCTAAGGAAAAACGTTCGGGCACCTCTGCTTTAAATGGTCTTTACAACTTTTTGAAACACAAAGGAGGGACATAAAACAGTAATGACTTGAGTAACTTTTGGCAACTCTTTAGACAAATGTGTGAAATGACCCTTCAGACAATATTACAAATTAATAATAAAAAACACTCTTTTGCTTTCCCAGCATGATGATCAAATATGGCGGCCATAATGCATCAATGGCTTTTGCTAACTGGCGTTTGTTGCCAGATTGGCGTTAGCTTTAGCCTTTTGCTAGGAGCTCTACAGGCTATCGGACATGCACAGTTATGTTTTTCCTATAAACTAATTCTTTGTGCGACAAGCAGGACGAGCTCGAGCCGAATGAAGCTGAAAGCTCAAGCCTGACTGTTCTGACCAATCAGAGCGAGAGCAGCAGTAGCCAAAGCTAAAGCTTAAAATGTTGTTTTATATGAAACATAGAACTTTTGAAATGGAAGAAAGTTTAAAATGTGACAATAGTTAAGAATTTCCACGAGATTTCCGACCGTTCCTAAAATTGTTGATGTTAATTGTGCTGTGGAAAAAATGCTTTCTTGCCTGTAGAGGGATTTTGAGCCTGCAGTATCAATGGAGCAGTCACTGCTACTGATTCATGACCTCCACTCAATTAAATTTCACTGCTTTTGCCGACAGGCGGCTCACGTGTGCTTGGTGTGAATGAGGCTGGGGAACAGAAGAGCATGGCACAAGTCATGAAGGCGGGTTTTTGAAGATTTGTTTGCAGAGTCTGCGTCGCCAGTTGCCACATCTGCAGCTGTTTGATTGGTCCGTGGCTACTGGCGAATCAGTGCGCTTGAAAACCGAAAACCATACATACAGACAAACAGTATTTACCTAAGCATGGGTTGGTATTATTTGCACGGGTTTAATACGAGACGTAAGAACGGAGAATGGTTACTGTCTGGACAAAGGAAAATTAAGACGAAGGAGACTTACAACAGTCGTTGTAAGGCTGGACTTGAGAACTTGAGCTTAATCTGTCAGGTAACTCTGCTTTCTTGTCGCCAGGGCATGACTAGTGACTTCTTTTCTCCGTCAGAGTTTGACTACTACTTTATGTTTGTCATTTTCATCAAGCATTACGTCACGCACATGCCTACTGGACATTTGTTTGGCGACTGGTGGTTGTATTGTGTTTGTGTGAATGTTCCTTTACATCTGTGCGCTCCAAAGAGACTTCAACAGACCCAGCGTTGCTCCACCTACCGACAGCGACTGGGGGTTGTGTTGGACCAAGTTGCAAGGCTTGTTTGCACACAAGTTTCAGACTCCATGCAAACACAGATTTAACCCTCAACGTGACTTTGTTCTGCTTTAAATGTAGTTAAAACTTACACAAGAGAACTTTTTCATATTTTTGCTTGGGGACATCAACACATCCTACACTATCAAAAGTAAACAGTTTTTAATCTTTTGTTCCATCTTTTTATTTCTCACTAAACACAGCCCCGATTTGAGCTGAAGGAGACGTACGTGGAGAATGTCCGCTGGCGGCAGATAAAACACATTATGTAAAACAGAACATAAAGTCTCGTGGGACGTTCTGGTGACGCTGGATCACAGGGAGCCGCCCGAGGGATCCAAACATGAGCGCTAATGTGAGGCAGATTAATCAATAATGCTTTATGAAGTGTGGTCTTGTATCGGTGCGTTTGCATAATAAACACGTGTGTGGGCAGTGATCAAAACAATACATGTGTGCTCTGCTGCTACATTTACAGAAATAATACCAAAAGAAATACTTTGTCATTATGGTACTTTTTTATACACTAGAAATATTTAGCTCAAAATCCATTAAGCATGAACATATTCAGGAATCGTCAAACTAGTTCTGAAATGCCAATTTTTACGATTTATCTAAAGAGTCGTTCAAAAGAATGTTTTTGAAGTTTTCTTCTCATTGTTTAACTCACATTAGCCCCTCCAGCATTTATTTAAAAGGTTTGCAACTCATTTGAACAAATATTTCAGACTACAAATACTTCAAATCGGGGGTTCGAAGAGTTGGTTGAGGGCCGCATTTAAAAATAAAAACTTATCTATTCAAAAATACAGAAGTCCAGAGCTGCCAGTGTGGAGTAAACATTTTTTCCAGCTTTTCTCGTTATAACGACTTTATATTTACGTTCAAACGACATTATTCTCGTTATTACGACTTTTTATTTACGTTCAAACGACAATATATTCTCGTTATAAAACGACTTTTAATGAAAAATAGACAGCCCTTCCCATGATGCTCCGTTTATTAATCATTACACAGATTAAACAGGATTCTTCCAGTGTTATTGCGACATAAGATCTCATGGCTCCTTTTTATAAATACGTGCGCATCGCTTTGATATAAAATACGCCGACTTTCGTCTTTCCTCATTTCTCCGCTGCCCTTCTCATCTCTCTCTCTCTCTCTCTCTCTCTCTCTCTCTCTCTCCCCCCCCCGTCACTTCGCAAAGGCCTAAATTCTCGATCGTCTCTGATTGGCCAGCGCCTCGCCTTTTAACTTATTCAGAACTCTGGTCCGGAGCAGGTTATGAGTTTGCCGCATGTTGCCATAGAGATCTGCCCCGATAGGAAGTGATCCAGTTTCGTAGGACCGCCAGACCAGGTTTAACCCAGAATACCTCACTAAACCCCAAATCTAGCTTCGTAGTACATGGCTCTGAGCCATCCAGCTTGTGGCGCTCATGGGAAGAGCAGTCTGTTTATCATAAAAAAGTTGTTCGAACGAGAATATATTTTGTTTTAACGTAAATTTAAAGTATAACGACATTATATTCTCGTTTGAACGTAAAAAAGTCGTTTGAACGTAAATAAAAAGTCGTAATAACGAGAATATTGTCGTTTGAACGTAAATGGTCGTTATAACGAGAAAAGCTGGAAAAAAATGTTTACTCCACACTGGCAGCTCTGGACTTCCGTACAAAAATGTTTTTTACTTCTACAAAAAGTATCTTTCAATACAAACTCTAACTAAGAAGTCGGTGTAATCCCTCATTTTTCCAGTTAAGATGACAAAAAGCGTAACACATGTGAATCAATGCACGCTAAAAATGTTCTTTTAGAAATTTTGAAAGTCCAATCTTTTGGCAACCTGCCCAGCCAGATGGTTTTCTCGCGATATTTGTGAATTCACAAACACAGGATAAACCATCTGGCCTTCCAACCGCCCGATTGGTTTGGGAGTCCGAACCAGCGGTGTTTCGGTGTTAAGGCGGCTGTTAGCGTCCCAGTGCCGCCGCCGAGTCTAATTCAAGCTAAACAAAGATGGATGTACGTGTTTCTGTGGTTTTAGCAGAAATACAGAGTTATGTCTTTTGAAAGAAGAGCTACATTGTGATGCCTACTTGTTCTATCCCACGCGGACATTGGATACACCACTATGAGTTGTTGCTTTGATTGGCTAAGCACAATAAGGTCGGCTCGAAGTATTTCACTTTGACACCTTCAGCGAGTAAAGTCCCAGATGGATATAGTGAGAACTCAGATAGGAGTTCAACACATATCTATCATGGAGTGAGTCAGGTTTGTCTCGGGTTCATACATAAATTCAGCTTGAGCCATTCATTTGTTAACAATAGTTCGACATGAAACAAGCCTGGACCGACTGTTTACCACAGACGTCCGACCGACATGACTGTGAGGATGTTACAAACTGTGTGTGAGACCGAGCAGACGATTGTTCGGAGGTGATGGATGATCTCAGCGGGAGGAGGAAAACAATTAGTGCTGTCTGCATCTCCCCTCCCTCCGTCTCCCTCCCCCCTCTCTCTCACACACACACACACACACATACGTGTCTTTAACATATTGTAGGGACGCATGACTAGAACATGCCTTGTGGGAACGTCCCTTTCTGCTGGTTCTACCGGAGCCCAAAAAATATGTTATGGTTCTCTAAATTTCCTTAGCAGTAATTTGACTTCAAAAAACATTTATTCCATTAAAACTTCTGGGGACATTTCAGGGATAGAGATAGTTATGAGACCCAACCATGTACACTGGTTATTGGAATGAATTTTAGGAAATAATGACACACAAAAATGAATAAAACTAAATCTTTATTAACATAAATTAAATTATAATCATTAAACTGTTCTTTTAAGAGCTGTGATTCGATTCTTTACATAAAATTTCACTGCTAACCAATCCCTCCGTTTGAGCGCGACTTTCTCAAGCCGAAGGCACTTATCACAGTCTGCTTTGCCCGGAACTCGGCACGAGTTTATGAAGTGCATCAAGTGCTTTTCCACGGCTTTGACCTCTCTTGGGTTCCACGTTCTCTTTACGACTGTCCGGCGAGCTGAAGTGGGGGTGCGTGACGGTCCTTTGCGTGACGGTCTTTGGACCGCTTGCAGTGAAGGATGGCTGGATGTTTCAATTGTAACAGGCTGGGATGTTTCATTTGTTTCGTCTGGCATTTCAGCATCCAGATCTTCTTCTATGTTCTGGTTCTCGTCCTCGTCCTCACTGTCCTGGAGGGCATGATCTGTTAAAAGTAAAGAAACAGCTTAGTCAAGCCGAAATGTACAAACTTTATGTATGTCTTCACCTGCCCAGATAGGAGCACCTTTCCTGGGCAGAGTGTGAGGCTCTCCTGGAACCTTGTGGAGGTGGAGGAGAGGCTCCAGGAGGCAGAGTGTCAGTGCAGTTGGCCCAGTAAGGTGCACCTGACCTGGACTTAGTGTGAGGCTCTCCTGGAGGAGGTGGTGGAGGGGCTCCAGGAGGCAGAGTGTCAGGGCACATGGCCCAGTAAGGTGCACCTGACCTGGACTTAGTGTGAGGCTCTCCTGGAGCCTTGTGGAGGTGGTGGAGAGGCTCCAGGAGGCAGAGTGTCAGTGCAGTTGGCCCAGTAAGGTGCACCTGACCTGGACTTAGTGTGAGGATCTCCTGGAGCCTTGTGGAGGTGGAGGAGAGGCTCCAGGAGGCAGAGTGTGAGAGCACTTGGCCCAGAGAGGAGCACCAGGCCTGGGCAGAGACTCAGAAGCTGATAGTGGCCAGCTTGCTGCCCAGCATAGACCCACTATTCTGGGGTTTAAAAGAGGGTTCCTGATTTGGGGCTTTTTAACCTGGAACCTGGCCTATCTGCTGGAGCTCAAGTGTGGATAGACAAAAAAAATCTTTACCTTCTGGGTCAATAGTGATGTCATCCAGGCCTTTTCCCTTGAATTCAGCCATACGTCCCTGCTCCAAAGCCATGAGGATCTTGCTCACTTTAGCCAGTTGAAGGGTGCCTTCTGGAAGTCTGTAGAACTGTCGGTGGACTCTTACATCATGCCCCAGGAAATCGGCCAGCTGATCCAACTCTGTGTTGCTCAGGTTAAGAACTTGAGACAGAGTTGCAGTTTGTTTTCGCAGTTTTGTGGAGGTGAGGCTTTCTGGGTTTTTTGCCCCACACATCTTGGCAAAATGCCGGAGACAGTCAGACCCACGAAAGTATGAACATGCTTTTGGTCTGGCAAAAAGGTATTTGTTTCCCGGTACAACCCCACACATCTCCCGCTTGCTGACAAGAAGATCCAATGCTTCCTGCATGGCTGGTGTCAAAAGAACCGGCACCTTCCTTCCTCTCTTCCCCGCTATCTCCAGTCTTCTGAAGTGTTGACACAGTTTCTTTTCTAAATCAGAGAGTGCATCACCCAGGTCTTCCAGCGCATCCTGGCTATGCGGAGACATGTATGCTGACAGAGGCATTTTTGATACTTCGCCGGAACGCCGTCTGTTGAAGAGAATTATCTGAGTCAGGGTGACTTTTGCTAATCCAGCCCAGTCCTGGGGTGACACTTGAGAAGACAACGTGGAGTGAAGTTTCTGCTGCTCTGCATCCAGAAATGAATGAAGCACCTGGACATCTCTTGTGAATGGAAGTAAAAGTGGAGCATTCCACTTGGCTTCTTGAAGTGTTCTCAGTGACGCTGCAGATATCATTTCATGCCATCTTGCTTCATAGATTTGTCGGAATGTACGGGCATTTTTAGCTGCAACACTGTTGTTCTGGATGTTTGAACGACTTTCAACCAACATTGAAATCTTTGACAGACTATGCCCTAATTTGAGAGCCAGACTTGGGCGTTTATATGTATTGTTTTGCCTGTCATATCCAGCTACACATTTCACAGATTCTACAACATGCATGAAATTTGAAGGCAAAACATGGTCCTCAATGGTCTTTAGCGCCGGGTTTTTCTTGAGCATAACAGAAGCCTTCCCAACTCTCTCAGTTTTTGACGAATATACTCATGTTTCCCAGCATCATGGCCAAAACGACTAAAAAGATTTTCACCAAATTCTAGAATACATGGATCTTTTTTCACTATGGAAGAAACTTTATCATTTATCATGTTGCTTAGCAGCTTCCAGAAGTCTTGTTTGACGCCCGGAGGTGGTGGTACAGCAAATGCACAGAGCGCCTGAACCCGCGTTCTTCCTCGATTTGGCTCACCGCTAGGCTTAAACTTGCATTTTGAGACATGTTTAAAAAGAATCTTCTTTCTAAATAGGCCTTGGCAGTGAACACAGTGCATGTAATCCTGGGCTTCTGTGTTTACTGATGGTTTCCTCCGGGGAACAAGTTCACCTGCTTCTCCGTTTAACACCTCAACATTATGAGCAAAGTTTCCCCTGTTTCGAAGATGTTCAAGATGGAGCTTTCTTTCTTTTGATCCCTTATTATAAGACATGGCTTGTGCAACCTCAAGTTCATTTTTATGAACATGCTCCAAATGTCGAGTTATTTTCAGTAATCCTTTATTACAGAACAAGCAATATTGTCTCTTATTGTACTGGCGAGACCCATCTGCTTTTGTACTTACTGCCTGCACTGACAGTGAACGTTGGCGTTGGACTGTCCAAGGAGGTGATGAGCTACTTTCTGGTACTTGTTGCTGTTCTGAAGGGGTGTCATTGGTATGTTGGATTGGGCTTTTTGAGTGTGTCCTGGGTCTATTTTTTGAATTTCCTGGCAGGTTGCTTTCTGTTGACATGAATGAATTAAATGAATCTCCACTGTCCCCATCGCTGTCGCTGTCGCTGTCGCTGAATTCAGGAACGAAAGCAGGGCTGCCCGATGAGGTACACCCAGACAGGTCATCTGAGTCACCATCCATGCCTCTAAAACAAGCAAAGCATCTTATTAGACAAGGTAAAATCAAGCCTGAAACAACCCTGGTTCTTCTGGAACTCAGGGGGTGTATAACCCAAAACCCAGTCCGAGCAGAGTGCACCAGAGGCGGACTGGATGTCCGGGATTCCCCCTCTCTAAAACCGACTATTCTGTCAAAAATACACGGTGCTCTGGCTTAAGACCCACCAGGGTTAAAGAGCAGGTCACGCTGCATCCATCCATGCCCTAAGAAGTGCCCCATGCCGAATTAAAGTGTTTAAAATCGGGTGAGAAATTGTCTGGTTCTCCGGAGGACAGGGGCCGACCCTCCGTGCAACCTAGCCGGGGATGAGTGCTCTTCCCGGGCATGAGAGTGAGCAATGACCCCCTACCAGAAATCCAGAGCAGAGTGCCTCAGAGGCGGACTGAGTGTCTCCATTAATCCCCCTCTAAAACGCGCTATTCTGTTAAATAGACACAGTGTGTGTGGGCACACACTTAAGTCAGGTTTTTTGACTTGTGGGGATTTTTCCCAAATTTGTACAGGGTGTTGTCCGGAGCTTATTTCATCAATTACATTGTCATTTTTGTGGGGACCGGGTTTTTTGTCCCGACAAAAATTCAGGTCCCCACTTGTAGAGTGTGCTGTCCGGTGGTTGTCCCTATAAGGTGATAAAAACAAACACACACATGTACACACACACACTTAACTGTTACCCTCGCCCAGAATCTCATCTCACTGGGGTCAAAGCCGTCAATCACCTGCACACTTTTCCTCCCACTGCTGCACTAAACAGGCATTCCTTTATTACAGTTGTGCAAGCTTCTATATCTGCTTTACACAATATTTAAGATATGCATTCCCCCACTGGGAATAATTAAAGCAGTGGTTCTCAAAATGGAGCTTGAAGTGTCTTGGAGGTCCTTCAAGTACTTGTTCTGTAGCATGAATCATTCCGTGAGTTGTCCAGTAATCCCACAGTGTGATGGAAACAAAAGCATCAACACAATAAGGAATAAGTTAAATTTAATCGTGCTGTTTGGTTCATTGTTGTATACAGTCTTCTGAGTGTTATTGTGATGCAGCTGTGAAGAATAACTGGCTGATCATGCTGATAAGGCACAATAGGCAATATTTTACCCTAGGTTCATGTTCAGTCATGTGTGACCTCAGACAAGTGGAGGAGGGCTGGACCAGTTTTGCTTGATTACATTTTGTAATTTCATCCGCTGCCAGTAGTGTTGTGTTAACACAACTCCAGATGTGAGAACGCCTGATGCAAAGTAATACATGTTGTGATCCAGTGTTGGATATCATTACTTTCAAAAGTATCTCGTTAAGCTGCTTGTTAGTGGGCACCGGAAAACGCTTCCTATTTGGAACCAACAGAAAACATGAGGCATTTTTAGTTCCTTGTCATTAAATCTCTCCGTCCAGCCCGATCTCACAAGAAAGCGTATACATTTACCACGACATACGTATGATTAGCACGAGTTTAGGGCTCTTTTGAGTAATTATAGTACGCGTCACAGTCCCCATTCATTTCAATGGTGGTTGTTAAGATGTGTTCTTATTTATGAAAATTAACAAAATCCTACATCTAATCTTAACCTGCCCCAAGCCCCAACCCTAATCTTACCAATTGTAGTAACTTTATGCCTAAACTTAGCCGTTTCACTTGAAGAAAACGTCCCACGTGGCTTCAACCAAAACTCGTGCATTTTTACGCTTTTTCATATCATGCTATATGTTCGGCGTAACATAAGTACGCAAAAAAGGACTGATATTGTGCTAAAAATACGGTATTTGTGTCGTGGTATATGTACGCCTTCTTGTGAGACTGTGTTGCTTCGTCAAACAAAACACCACACATGCCACATGTGCACTCTCTATAATGACATGAATTTCACTCAATAAACTGCAAAAAAGGATAATCTAAATTAGATAAAATGACTTTAATTAAGCATATTATTCTCAAAAGACTCGTTTTAAGATTTTTTTTAAGATATTCTATCCTGATTTACCTCATCTAGATGTAAAAAGCAAATTTGTTTGAGCCATAAAAGCTTGAATCTAGAATAGATTTGCCCAAAAATCTTTCAAGAAAACTTGAAAATAGCATTTTCTGCTCAAAACAACTAGGTTAGTCAAATTTCTTACTGCAATGGCAGATTGTTTAAGGTTTTTTTAAGGTTTTGTTTTTGCAGTGTAAACAGCAAAAACTATACACATGTGTAGCCTATGTGCCATTTGGAACCAGTCTCAAAAAGCAAGCTCCTTTAAAGTACTGGTATCGAAATCTAATTACTCGTTACCCCCAAAAGCAATTTACCAACTAATGCGTTACTCCACACTGCTGTGGATGCTTTAAGTTTTGAAACATACAGACGCCCAAACAAAAGTACAAAAAGCATGTCTAACTTACAGATAATGCACACTCTATCCTTTCATTTGATTATTTTTGCCAAAGAAAGTCTAAACAATAAGTATATGTAAGAGGGAGTTTAATGCGTCTTGTTCGGGCGAGCTGTCTGCTGCAGGAGTGTGCAGAAGTTAATGAGAGGCAGAAAAGCAGAGCAAAGACAGGTGTGAACACGAGAGGCCATAATTACACTCAGAATAGAACTCTCACTTACTTCGACTTCTACAGACAAAAGAAGAGAAAGACTTTGCTACAAGAAAAACTAAATAAACTTTGTCTTGTCTCTGCTATTTTCTATAACTGAACAAACCTCATTAACAAATTTCACGCTGTATTTTGATAGAAAATGTAAAGAACGTCAATTTGAAACTTTCTGGTTTTCATCTCTTTTCACCACAGAAACATTCTATTTAAATAAAAGTGAAGTAGATATTGAGAACATATTGTCTTGCTCAAGATCACAACAATCCAGGACCATCCTCCAATAAATCAAGAGCACTATCACTGTAACACCATGAAGCTCAAGGAAATAAGGGTGTTAGAACCACATGCAGACCATTTCCCTTTGTGGAGACCATTTGACTATTGAAGTCAGTTCACCCACAGTAGGGGGACGTTTTACTTCAGCCAATCGCTGCTTATTGTCTCACCGTATCAAGGAATTAGGATGTTTTTACAGTGATTTTTGACATTTCTGTGCAGTAAACTTGCGGATTAAAGGTACAAACTCAAATTCTAATTAATATTTAACACAAGGTCAAAGGAGGAGAACATATATGATAGTGTAGTAGTATTAGTACCAACCAATAACATGCACGTAGGGTAAAAATCCTCCAGCTACGGTAGTCCTGACCAAGCCTAGCAACAACACCTGGAGATGGGTCCCCGAGCGCTGCACTGCGGCGATCACTGCTCTGAGGAGATGCCCCAGAGGCATTGAAGGATGGGTCAATGCAGAGGACAAATTTCCCTACGGGGACAATAAAGTGTACCTTAACCTTAACCTTATTGAGACTGCTTTTTCTGTAGTTCTTGTCTTGGACTAACCTGGCCAGCCAGATGGATTATCTCAAGATATTTGTGAATTCACAAACTCCAGAGAATTCATTTATTTATTAGTTTATTTTAAAGGACAACGTACATTAATAAACATTTCTGTAATGTGAATTAGCCCAGATGGCTACTTTTCATCTGCTGTCCCTGTTTCATCTGGCCTTCCAGCCGCCCAATCGGTTTGGAGTCCGACACAGTGGTGACCAGGGCGAGTTGAGGGGTTGGTTGCAATGACAACAGGAAGTACCGCTTGATTGAAACAAAACAAAGATGGCGGCTCTTGTGGATGTACGTGTTTGATAATTTTTTAGCAGTTTTTGTTTTAGAGTATTTTCTTTTTGAAAAAGAGCAGAGATGTGTGTGAGACTTGTTCTATCCCACACGGACATATGACACAACATTATGATTCATTGCTGTGATTGGTCAAGCAAAAATAAGGTCGACTGCACACCCAGTCAGCTTGATGTATTTCAGTAAACATCCCAATTTTCAGCGAGTAAAGTTCCAGATGAATACTGTGGAAGAACTCAAATCGAAGTTCAACATAATAGATTCATCTGGCGTGAGCCAGGTTAGTCTTGAACTGTGTCTTAGACTCGATCTCGTCCTAAACAATGAGCCTACATTTCATTACCACCACACTCTGCTAAACTTGCAACAGAAGCACAGTGACATGTCCCAGACACAGTTTGCAAAAAGAACTGCACAATAAGTTTATGTAGACACTGATAATTCTCAGCTCTCAGTTTTCTTGGTCTTGGTCTGAGAAAGGTCTTGGTCTTAATTGATCAGTCTTGACAAATATTATTACTCACAATACAATCTGCCATCTTAACTCAACTCATCGTTTCAGTTCTGTTTGCTGATTGGCTGATTGTACTTTCTGCTTTTGAGAAGCCATCTGCAGTTCTGTGATACCTGACCTTGTAGCTGGAGTGAAATGACTCTGGGTGGAGGGACTAGGTGCGCCTCAGAGTCAGGACTAAGCATGGACCGGTCTCAGAGTCCGGACTAAACATGGACCGTTCTCAGAGTCAGGATTATACATGGACCGGTCTCAGAGTCCAGACTAAACATGGACCAACCTCAGAGTCAAGACTAAACATGGACCAACCTCAGAGTCAGGACTAAACATGGACCAACCTCAGAGTCAGGACTAAACATGGACCAACCTCAGAGTTAAGACTAAACATGGACTAACCTCAGAGTCAGGACTAAACATGGACCAACCTCAGAGTTTAGACTAAACATGGACCAACCTCAGAGTCAAGACTAAACATGGACCAACCTCAGAGTTTAGACTAAACATGGACCAACCTCAGAGATAAGACTAAACATGGACTAACCTCAGAGTCAGGACTAAACATGGACCAACCTCAGAGTCAAGACTAAACATGGACCAACCTCAGAGTTTAGACTAAACATGGACTAACCTCAGAGTCAGGACTAAACATGGACCATCCTCAGAGTCAAGACTAAACATGGACTAACCTCAGAGTCAGGGTTAAACATGGACAAACCTCAGAGTCAGGACTAGACATGGACCAACCTCAGAGTTAAGACTAAACATGGACTAACCTCAGAGTTAAGACTAAACATGGACTAACCTCAGAGTTAAGACTAAACATGGACTAACCTCAGAGTTTAGACTAAACATGGACCAACCTCAGAGTTTAGACTAACATGGCCCAACCTCAGAGTCAGGACTAGACATGGACTAACCTCAGAGTCAGGACTAGACTTGGACAAACCTCAGAGTCAGGACTAGACATGGACTAACCTCAGAGTCAGGACTAAACATGGACCAAGCTCAGATTCAGGAATAAACATGGAGAGTTTGTTGTGTGCATGAAAAACAGGACAAAATATAGTTCAAAATACTTTTTATTATTGATTATATATGTGCTTGCTTGTTGTATTGTGATTTAAATGCACATTTCCCTGTTATGTAAAGCACTTTGAATTGTTGTCCTCACATTATGCAATACTAATAAACCTGCCTTTACTTTCACACTTTGACAGCTACATTACAAAACACTATATTTGTTTGCTAAATTAGCATTGCTCAGCTTCTAATTAAAAGCAAACACAAACTAATTGCATCAAAGCAGCGACACAGGCAGGTTGTGTGTAATGTATGCGTGGCTTCTCCTCCTCTGCAGGCTCTCTCCTACTCCTGCGTGACAAAGTTTAGCCCCGGTTTGTGGAGTGCCCGGGCGGAGGGTGCTTTTGGGCAGGGTAAAGTCCCGCATTTGGGCTTTTAAGCGGCTGTAGTGCGCTGGTTAATTATGAGAGCGCGCAGACGAGAGGAGCTGAGAGAGCCATTATCCAGGCTCTTGATTCAAATGCACTGTGGAGATGTGCGCGGACGACTCTCCAGCAGGGCGAGTGGGCGACAAACACACAGACAGAGACTGGGTTTCAGCCTTTGTGAAAACACTGCTTTGATAAATGTCTGGTTTTTGGACATACATCATGCAATATTTACTCTTTTTGAGCTGTTAGGCATCGCTGCTTCATCAAAAACACAGCTGGAGTTGTTTTTAAATGTATTCTAACTTCTGTCATTCATTTTTTGTTTTTATTTACTAGATTTTTGAAGATCCAGAAGTTCCTGCAGTAGCCAGATGGTTCAAACTACCGTATTTTTCACCCTATTGAGCGCGCCTGAATATAAGCCGCACCAACCAGATTTAAAAAAGAAAAGTGACAAAGTACATACATAGGCCGCACTTGTTAATAGTAAGTCTATGAGAATCTATATTTTGCTGCATTGCCGTATAAGCCGCAGAGTTCAAAGCTTGTGAAAAAAGTAGCGGCTTATAGGCCAGAAATTACGGTATGTCAGGTATTGCAGATCTGTAAACGGTAAAAAGCAGAAAGCACAATCAACCTTTCAGTACAGTAAAGTGGTGCTAGCCAGAACAATGGTCTAATATAAAATCTGGATACAGTATTGTTGCTTGTAGCTGTTGCAAATCAGCCACAGTGGCTACTCCATTGTTACTGCAGCAGGAAAATCCCTCTACAGCAGGGTTGGGCTATTATTTCCCCCAAGAGCCATATTCGAAACCGTACAAGTGGTGGAAGGTCACTTGGTGTGAGAAATTATCATTATTAGAAGCATATTTCTGTAAAACAGGATTCCTAATTTATTATTTTGACCATTAATTATGATAATATTAGGACATAATATCCAAGTTGTCTAGATACACATCTGGCCCCCGGGCCACAGTTTTCAATTTTTCCATAGACTGCTTGTATTCAACAGAATGAGCGTCCACAGATTTAACAATGGAATGATTTTGTGGGAATTCAAAGATCTTTCATTTTGCTTTTTAAACTTTATAAAGTTTAAAAAGCACTTTCGGCTCCACTCGACTCACACTCATCCCTTTCATTGTGTAAACTAAGCATTTTACCCTCTAAGCTTAGCCTTGCGCTCCGACTAACCCCTAACTTTTGGTTTATGGTAAATAAGTAGGTTTCTGAGCAATTTTGCATGCCCATTGTTGGAAAAAAAATTTTTTTCTGTGTGTAAGGTGTGTTGATGATTTGTAATCATTCTTTAATCATGTAAAAATGCATTTATAACAACTAAGTTAATGGTTGATGTGTGTTTGGAGAAAACAATCCAAAGGACTAGTTTACAGTGGACCTCTGAACTGTCACAGAGCTGATCTTGCTATAGATTTGTAGTCGACAAGGTATTGAAGTTCAGACTGTGGTTTCCGAGAATCGACAAGATGAGATTATCAGTGGATGGTTTTGAGAAGAGACAGTGATGAACAAAAATGTCAAGAACTAAAGACTGAAGGACCAATCAACTTAACGATGCAAAAAAGGAAGAGGAGAAACTTCTGGAGGACACATAAAAGAGAAACTTTGAACTCTGCTTCTTTGTAAACAAGTGCAAGCGTGCGGTGGACGTTGACGCAAGAGAAGAAGAACAAGGTTCTTGGACTTGGTTGTTTTTCTAAAACAGGGATTACAGTCCAGGAATAAATTTCTCCACCAACACTCATTATTTGTTTTGTTGTTTTAATAGATGTCATGCCTCAAAAGTTTCACATTTTTTAAAAAAAAAATTGCAATTAATATTCTATTTGAAGTCTGAAACAATTCCAAGTACCCCATGGTAAGTGCTTGTGTATCCTCAGGGTTGAATGCAGTGTGAATGCAGCAGGCAGATGTTTCTGAGGAAAATGGCTCCTTGATGGAAAGAGGGTAAGATCGTTCCCAATGCCTGGTTCTTACTTTCATGTGTGAAAACGTCTGTTGTCATTTTAGTTCCAGCTTGCACCAATGCAAACTTCTCAAATCATTGGACAGTATTATGTCTGCATCTTTAAGCCTCCTTTGTGATTTCCTTCTCTTGTCTCTGATCTGTTGGACGTCACTTAATATGGCGCCTTTGATTGACAGCTGAGGAATGAAGGAATTGAGAAGATGAGTAAAGAAAGCATGGACAGAGACTTGAGAGAGGCCGAGGTATTTCTCCAACCACTTCTTCGCAAGAAAAACATTTGGGAAATAGAAAAGTAATCATTGAAAACACAGCAGAACAAAGACCTTAAATCCACACACAAAGGACTTACTTCTGTCTCCATCCATCGTTGTGGGCAGGTCTGTTCATCTGCAGTGAAGGAGGCGACAGTGACGGAGCACAGGACTCTGGGTAATGTAGTTTACGTCTGTGACTGATGACCTTTCATCGTCACTGAGGTCGTTCTGTCTTTACAGTACATCCTGGGCAGATTTTATATTGAATTGTTCAGAGGGATGTAGCTGTCAGGGTCATGAACTGTGAGGTGTGAGGGCAGGCGAGGGGCGGAGTCAGGGGTGAGGGGCGGAGTCTATGGTGAGGGGCGGAGTCAGGAGAGAGGGCAGAGTCTAGGGTGAGGGGCGGAGTCTATGGTGAGGAGCGGGGTCTGGAGTGAGGGGTTGAGTCTGGATGAATAAAGTGGGATTGGTTTGTCAAAATGTTATATTTTCTATTTGACGTAAAAAAAAAAAATGTTTTAAAATGTATAATTCAGCAAAAAAACTAAATAAATTAATAATGTAGTTTAATAGTTGAATAGGTTTATAGTTTATTAATATAGCTAAAACCTGATATCAAAAACGGAGAACCTGGAGACTGGAATTAATCTGAGATTAATCAGACTCATTTTCTAAACCCACAAATAAATTATACCTCAGAAATTCTTAAGAAAAATGGACTGAGGTTTTAGATAAATTACCCTGCGCTTTTTCAGAAGAAATGTCAAAACACAACAACAACAACAACAACAACAACAACAACAACAACAACAACAACAACAACAACAACAACAACAACAACAACAACAACAACAACAACAACAACAACAACAACAACAACAACAACAACAACAACAACAACAACAACAACAACAACAACAACAACAACAACAACAACAACAACAACAACAACAACAACAACAACAACACAGTAGCTTTACTGCTCTGCACATTTACCAAAAAATTTGATTCTGTTTTTCTTTTGTGCAGATCTTATTTTCGATTATGATTATGAAATGCCACTAGTCACCGAACTAATGCTGACAAGTATTAGTCAAAACTCTGACTGAGAACAGTTTTATGTGGGAATTATGGTAAATACCGAGTTGCCAAGTTGAAAATAACCTTTGACTTCTTAATATGGCAGACGGTGGCAAAAGAATCACAAATTAAGAATATTAAATGTTTTTCACTTGTTGGCAGGTTGTATTATTATTTGGAAAATTATACATATATGACAGACAAAGTTGAACATCACTATTTCCATTTACCGTAGTTAAGTAAACAGTCTAAATCTTTTTTTTTTCCTCAGACCAATCTTACGTGATTGTTTGCACTGGATTTACATTTATTTGTCAAGATAAAGTGTGTTTTTAACAAGTTTCCTTTAGTTACGACCACAAAACCATTTGAACACAATCCACTGATAACTACCACTTCGCAAGTGGAATTTACCATCTTTCCCAGAGCAAATGAAGCAGCATTTGTTCTCCTACGTACTTACATCCTATTTGAACTTGTGTAAAAAATAACAATCCCTGCTCAGCTAAATACTGTTTTTCCGTAAGCGTCATTTTCAATTTTGCCACGAGCCAACCAAACACCTGTATATGCTGCAAATGGTGATGCTGACTCTGCAAGTAAGTTTTAAAAACCCCACCTCCACGACCTGCTCCTTGACATCTAGCCCCTGACAGCCCCATTCACGGCTAAAACAAGTGAGTCGCCTCTCGGCAAAAGTTGCTAAATTGGTTCAGAGAGGCGACCCTCGGTTTGGTGTGAAAAACCCTTAAAACCACCAAACCTCAGCTTCACAAAGAGTCCAGACAATTGTTTGTGCTCTAACTAGACTAAGAAAAAACAGATTCTGTTTGATTTTTAGGCAATTTTTTGGATAAAATATGAATGATATAAACTTTAAATCAAACTTGAGTGATACTTTTTCAATTCACAAGACATTAAAAGGATGGAACTGTTGGAACTTTATTCATAAGATTCTAACACTCGAGTAAAAGAACTTCCAGTTTAGCGAGCCTCGTTCAGAAGCTGCTGTAGATTCTTTCTCTTCTCAGACGCAGCATTAGATCTGTGCCTCTCTCTCAGGATCCTCTCACATTCTGCTCCAAACTCCTCCAAACACCAAAACACTGCATCACATTAGCATCTACAAGTGGCTCGTGTTCAGAGGAGGAAACTCATTACATCTGTTTACTCCGCTCATTTACATAACAAGAGAACTGGAGAATGCAGATTATTATAAACATTTGTGTTGATTGGTTTTAATTCTTTAAATGAGTGTCTTTTGTCTTGGTGTTATGAAGAGAGGTTCAGGTGGTGTAGTTGGCTCATAACCAGGAAGTTGGTGGTTCAAGCTGTCTATGGGAGTTTGAAATAAGATAGTCGACTAAAACCAAATTTGATCTACTTAAACCTGCTGCACAATAAAATGTATCAAAGTGCAGACCACAAACAGAAGAGCATGTTGCAACTATTGTTTATCTCACAACCACAGAAGATACTTAACTTTTGATCCACTTTTCCCTAAATTTTAAGTGTCGTCAATTGGACTGGAGCCTGGCACTGTCTGGCTGCTCTGTTACTACTGCTCTCATCGGAACCTTATACCATGTTCATTGAGAATTCGTATGTTTATTGGCGTGCATTATATTCGTAAATACGCACACGTAGTCCAGCAGGTTAGTTAGTAGACAATCAGTGTCTCTGTTGCTACAACATGAACAGCACAACACCATATTCCGGCGGTAGATGTCATGACGCAAATCAATTGAACACAATTGCAGAAGAATTGGAATGTACAGTCTTCTGTTGTGGATTTTTTGTATTCATGTGGAAAAACGAATTTCTTGATAGTTGCCTAATCTCAAAAGTATAATTTATTAACAAAAGTACAATTATGCAGAGTCCTATTGCAGTCATTGTGGGAGATCTCAGTCCATATTGTCCAGTTGTGATGTTTCTCTCCATTTCCATCTTTCCTAGTCCATTGTTCCTAAGCTCATTGCTTTGTCAGTGTTCCATCCAGGACCTGCTCTCCAAGCCTTCTCCAGGTTGGTCTGTCCCCTGCTACCTGCCCCATGTTGCTTAAACTGATGAAGGAAGGAGCTTGGAGGCCCCAACGGCGGGGTGAGAGGACAAAATATGATACTGACAACATCAAAGTTTGATGGTGTTTTAAGAAATATCTCAGTAGTGAGACAAAATGTTAGTTAACATGTTGCCTACAGAAAGATTCAATATTCAAGTAAGACAAAGGCTTGCACTCTTTAGGTGTGAGAAACATTAGCATGAGTTTTCATAACAGTGATCTTCTGTTTATGGGTTTCCCTTGTGACTTCTTAAACAGACATCAAAAGACTGAGTAACATAAATCAACATTTAAAGGTTCAAACTTTTTGGCCAAAAATAAACTTGAATGAACACATATTTTTGTCATTTAGATGCCTTTGTTACACAAAATAATTCATACAAATCTGTGTTTTTAATTTGAGCAGGCTTGCATGGCCACATGATAGTCTTTGGCTTGGAGAAGAGCCCGAACACGTCTGTTTCCGCAGAAAAGTGGTTCCTTTGGCTAATTTTTCCAGAAAGTTACACAGTGCACCTTTAAAGGAGACCTATGATGTAACATTTACATTTGTGACTCTTTAACCACGTTACAACAGTGTTCTCTCATCATTAGTTTACTCAAAGTTTTATTTAGACTGATTCTGCATGTTTGAGTAATCTTGGACTGTCCTAAGATTGATGTTCCAGTGCTCAGAAAACCCATGTCTTCACCTACCACCTATCCCCGCCCACTTGTCTGTACTTAGTTGTGATTACTCAAAAATTAGGATTGCGAGTAAAACATGTAAGGTTCAGAATTGTCATGTAGATACTTTCCAACAACAATATAAAGTAATTTTTAAATCTGTGCTTTATTAAAGATAAATTTTACAGGGAAGAGGCGGGGCTTATCAGTTCTGCCGCTTTGAACAGGAATTCTATGGACCTGATGCTATTTCTAAGCCGTTTTAACACATTTATGAATTATTGATCTACTTATGCCATAGTTTCTTCCTAAATACACAGAAAAATGACATTAGCTCTCCTTTAAAGATTCTATAACACTACTGTCGCAACAGTTCGCTTCTGTTGGCTGATTGGTCAATTGTACTTCCTGGTTTTGGGTAACCATCTGCAGTGCTGTGATACCTGCCCTAGTGGAGTGGTGTTACCTTTTGTGCTCGAAAATTAAACTTCATTTTGCTTGTTATTCCAGAGCTATTCCTTCTTTTTATGTGTGTTTTTAATGACACTTCCTCGTTTCTCGCCTTTCCAGTTGTTAAGAAGAATTTGTTGTGAATATTTGGTGCCGTGACGACTCCTCACTTCACTTTTCCTCAGGTTTTATTAAAAATATGAGCAGCTATTTTAAGTGCAGTGGATCAGGAGTCATTTTCAGGGCACGTTTCAATTATATCTCACTCAATTTCACAAGAACGGCTTTGGAAAATGAATCTTAAAGAGCGGCTTTTATCTGGACTGCAGGCTTAAAACGCTGAGTGCAAATGTCTGTGTAAAAGACTGCTGTAATTACACTGATGCTATCTTTATGCTCAAGACGAGACTGAATGTTCTTTAAGCCTGTGGGATTTCATTTGGAAGTGCAGGTGCTGTTAGAAATGTAAAGAGAGCCTCGGTCTAATATTACTTGAATGGTTTTAATTAAATACGAATTTCCCATTAAAGGTAAACGGTCAGTGCTAAATTCACATGTGGTTATAAAAAAGCCTGATAAGACACTTTAACCCTTTATGAGGCAGAAGGTCCATCTGTGGGCCCACACACTTTGTCTGTTTTGTTCAACGTCGTGTAAAAATAACCAAGCTATCTGGATGTGTTACAGATAAAAGAACCCTCCGATATCAGTTTCTTCATTTTTCGAGGCAACACACTGGCACAGCGGTAAACAAAAAGGTCCCGGTTTCGACACCGGACACACAAAATACAGACATGCAGAAAGACACCGACTTTCTGTATGGACTTTGCATGTTCTCCCTATGTCTATGTAGGTTTCCTCTGGGTGTTCCGGTTTACCCTACCACTAAAAAGTGGTCCAGTAGCTCCTCTCCTCCAATAGGATTACAGATGGAAATCAGCTGTAAAAGCTCAAATCTGGCACAAGCATCTCTGCCATTGTGCTAAATGTAATTGTACATTGTCCTTCACATTCTCATCCACTTTCCAAGCTCGGCTGCTCTATCAAAAGCCACCAAGCTTGAGGGTTCTGCGCACTATCCTTGCTGTTCTTAGGACTGCACATTGCTGGATGTATTTCCAGGATCTGCTGAAGCCGCTCCTCCTTTGGAGGTCACTGGCCCAGTGCACCGATCAACCCGGGCATCACTGTTGTCTTCACATAACAACCTTCTGCTGGTCTTCTATGAGCCCTTGGTATTTCTCATGGTCCTTTCTCCTTATGTTAACATCACTTGGTATTGCCACATCCACCACCACAATGATGCTTTATTAAAGAAAATTCTGGCAAAATTTAAAATCTGATGTTCTTTTGTGCAGAGCTAGTTCTAAGTCAATCATCAGTCAGTCCAGTCATTTGATTAGATTCTGTTTGAAATGTTGGCTCTTTTAGTCAGACTGCATTTGAAGAAAAAAAAGGGAAATGCCAATGGCTGTATACAATATACTTACAACAGATAATGATAAAGGACTATTATGTGACTGTTATCCATTGGGTCAGTAACAATGAGTTGAAAATTCACGTATTTGTTTAGTTTCATCTCATATAAAATATATTTTAGGTGTTTGAGCTATAATAATAACACCAGGGGAATTTGGAACATTCTTAATAGGGAAAGTCAAAGTGTTTCATGGATTGCATGCTTTGCCACGCTGTGTAAAATAACACTTCTTCCTATTCTTGTGTGACTATTACACGCCCATTTTCTTGTCGTTGTAGAGACACGCATTTTGGTTTAGGGCACACACGAGGTCCGAAGTTACAAAATAGGTAAGTTTAGGTCAAGGGCTTGGAGTTGAAAGTTTAGGATTTTGTTAATATTGATGAATAATAACACATATTTACATTCACCATAGAAATGAACTGAGGTAAAAAAGGCACGCAAATAACAAATTGTGTATGACTCACTGTTTAAAATTCTGTGGTATAAACACGCATATCTGTGAAAACAGGCTTGGAAAGTTACGTTTTATGATAAAGTATATAAAAAAAAAATTAAGACAAGCCTAAAATCTCAACTGGACCACAAAAATAGCCTTATACAAGTTCAAAGATTTAGAATAGAATAGACAAAGCGGGTGAAAAGTCTATTTCCTCCTCACACCTGGCCAGGCCGTTTCTTGTAATGGTCCGAGTCTGTGTTCGATGGAGAAACAATGTTATGTGATTCAAAGAGAGAAAAGTCATTTCTGCATAATGTGTCCTTTAACTCAATCCTGACATTATTGAAACATATGGGCTCTCGCTTTATCTACAGCATATTTCATTACACGGAAAATGGGAAAATTGGAAAATGGAGTCTCCAGGAAGACCGCTCCTCCCTCTCTCTCTCTCTCTCTCTCCTCTCTCTCTCTTCTCTCTCTCTCTCTCATTCCTCCATAATAATGTGATTTAGTTCAGATTAAAATGGTGGGAATTGGACGTGAGGTAAAAGGCCACGTCAAAACAAAACAAATGGGACCAGCTTCAGAAACGGGAAGATGAACGACTGTCTCACCGATGGATGGAGGGAAAAGGTGGTAGAGAAAGGAAAGGAAGTGTGCAGAAGAGAAGGAGTGAAGAGGGAGAGAGAAGAGAAAAGAGAGGGACAGAGAAAAGAAAGAGAATGAAGGAGAGTGAAGGTGAGAGAGAGAAAAAGGGGAAAGGAAGATTGAGAGAGACAGAATAAGAGAAAGAGGGATTAAAGAGAAGGGAGAGAAAGAACGGGAAAAATAGAGAGAGAGAGAGAGAGAGAGAGAGAAAAGGAACTTAAGTGAGAGAGAAAGAAGAAAGAGAGTGAAAAAAAGAGAGAGTGGAGAGAGATGGAGGGTTGGCGAGAGAGGGGAGGGGGAAATGAGACTGATAGAGAGAGAAAGAGAGGGAAAGAGAAAGACAGAAGAGCAAAAGGAGAGAGAGGAAAAGAGAGAGAGAAAAGAGAGAAGGAAGAAGGTGAAGATGAGGAGGAGAAAAACAGAGGGGGAAAGCAAAAGGGAGAGAGAAATAAAGAGAAAAGAAGAAGGAGATCAGAGAGAAATAGAGAAGAGAGGGAAGGGAGAGGGAAATAGAGAGGGGGAGAAAGGGAGGGTGGTGCGAGAGGAGAGCAGGAAGAACGAGAGGCAGATGGGAGGGAGAGAAAGAAAAAATAATGGAGAAAGAGGGAGAGAGAAGAGAAGGTGAGAATAACAGGAATGGAAGAGAGGAGTGGAGAGAGGGGGAGAAAGAGTGGCAGGAAGAGAGATAGAGGAGGATGGACAAAGGAGAGAGAAGAGAACAGAAGGAGAGGGAGAAGGGGGGAGAGATCAGAGAAAGAGATTAGGGAGAGAGGAAGGAAGAGAAAGCAATGGAAGAGAGACCGAGAGAATAGAAGGGAGAGAGGGGGAGGCAAAAAGAGAAGGAAGGACAGAGGAGAAAAGATGGAGGGGAGAGAGAGGAATGGTAGAGAATCAAAAGAGATAAGAAGGGAGAGAGAGAGAGAAGAAAGATGAAGGAGACAGAAGAGGAGATGTGGAGGAGATTGAGGTAGGTGGGCGTGTCCAGGAGGCGGAGCTGTATTAATCTTAAATAAGACAGTTCCTTATATGGGCAGATTTCCTCTCGGCTGTGACCTCTGCAAGTGTCAAAGACTTATTAGAGTGAAAGGGCAAAAGAAACTCTTACTTTTCCTCCTGATTCAAGCTCGTCCTGATGAAACTGATCATTTACAGAAACACAGAAGACATTATTAAACCGACTGGGTTCTATTCTTTTATTCTCAATCAGTCACTTGTCAAGAAGAGAAAACACGCATGTTGGTTGGATTAACAATGCGTGACTTGCTATGATTGGATGTAATAAATGTAAATGGATATAGTTGATTATTTCTTTTGTGTTTTAACAAGAAAGAATGTGGCAGGAGAAAGAGAGAAGAGAAAGGTGGAGAAAAGTCGAAGAGAGGAGAGATAGAAATGAGAGAGAGGGAGAGAGTGAAGAGAGATGTAGAGGGAGAGAGAGCGAGACAGAGAGAAGAAAAGAGAGAGAGAGAGAGAGAGAGAGGCAAAAAGAGGAAAGGAGAGAGAGAGAGGAGACAGGTGAAGAGACTGGGAGAGAAGAAAGAGAGATGAGAGAGTAAAAAGAGAGAAACAGAGAGACACAGAGAGGAAAGAAATAAAGTGCGAAGCTGAGAGAGAGAAAAGAGAGAGGAACGATAGAGGAGAAAGAGAGAGAGCAGACAGGCAAAAAGAGAAAGGAGAAAGAGAAAGGGGAGAGAGGAGAAACGTGAAGAGACAGAGAGAAAATGAGGGGGAGAGAGAAAAAGATGAGAGAGTAAAAGAGAGAGGCAGATAAAGAGGAAAGAGAGACACAGAGAGGAGAAAAATGAAAGAGGGAAGTGGAGTGAGACGAGCGAGAGAGAAAAAGGCTCAGAAACCAAAAATAGAAAGAAAGAAAAAAGAGGAAACAGATGAACATAGAGGAGAGAGAGAGATAAAGGAAAGATAGAGGAGAAGAGAGAGCGATAAGGGGCAAAAAGAGGAAAGGAGAGAGAAATAGAGGGGAGAGAGAGAGAGAGGAGACAAGAAAAGAGGCTGAGAGAGAAAGAAGTGGAGGAGAGAGACTGAGGGGAGGGAGGAGAGAGGGAAATAGATGAGAGTAAAAGAGAGAGGTGGAGAAAGAGAAAAGAGAGACACAGAGAAAGACAGTGAGAGGAGAAAAGGGAAAGAGGGAAGTAGAGAAAGAAGCTGAAGAGAGGAGAGAGACTGAGCAGAGAGAAAAGGTGAAAAAGCAAAAGAAACACACAGAGATAAAGAACAAAAAGAACGAAAGAGACAAGAGGAAAAGAGAGAGTGAAGAGACGAGAGAGAAAGAGGAGAGAGGAGAGAAGGAAGAGAGGAGGAGAGAGAGTAAAAGCGAGAGCAGAGAAAGAGGAAAGAGAGACACATAGAGAGAGAGAAAGACAAGAGAGAGAGAAAGGAAGAGAGTAGAGAGAGCGGAGAGAGAAACAAGATAAGAAAAAGGAGAGAGAAAAAATAGAAAGAAAAAGAAAAGAGAAAATAGAGAAAAAAGAGAAAGATAAGAGAAGAGAGCAGTGAGGCAAAAGAGAAAGGAGAGAGAAAGAGAGAGAGGGACAGGAGAGACAGAGAGAAAGAAAAGGAGGAGAGAAAGAGGAGGAGAGAGAGAGATGAGAGAAAAGAGAGGTAGAGAGGAAAGAGAGAACATAGAGAAAGACACAGAGAAAAGAAAGAAAAGAGGGAATAGAGAGAGAGAAAAAAGAGAGAAGAAAGAGCTGAGAGAGAGAAAAAAAGGAAAGCAAAAAGAGAAAGCACACACATAGGAAAGAAAAAAGAAACAGGGAGACATAATGAGAGAGAAAGATAGAGGAGAAAGAGAGAAGCAGAGAGGCAAAAAGAGAAAGGAGAGAGAAAGTAGAGAAAGCAGAGGAGAGATATATAGAGGGACAGGAAGCACGAGAGATACATAGGAGAGAGAGAGAAGAGAGAGCTAGATAGAAAAAAGAGGAAAGAATCAGGGGGAGAGATAGAAGAGCAGAAGAGAGAAGAAGTGAGAGAGCATAAAAAAAGAGTTGAAATAGGAGACAAATGGAAAAAGAAGAGAAAGGATAGAGAAATGAAAAGGCAAAGAGAGAGAGAGAGACAGAGGTGACAGAGAAACGAGAGAAAAGTGTGTGAGATGAGTTTCTGTTCAAAGGTCATTCCCAAATATCATGGAGCAGATTTGGCTCAGGTCTGAGTCGGGACGAAGTGTTTTTTGTGAAATGATCAGAAAACGAGTGAGAGGAAAGGCCAGTGTGACAGTGAGATGAATGTCAGAAACACCATGATACCGTCTGCACCAAACAAGACTTTCCACAATTGTGACAGTGATGCTGATATTTGCATTTAAAAATAGTGATCACAAGATGCTGTGATTGATTTATCATATGGCACATTTTCACAGACAGAAAGAACCAGTGTTACAGTTGTGGAATGGTTGAAGCAGTGCCAAACATTCATAACTTCAAAAGAAAATGCACAGAAATACAGAACCTCCTCTAAAAATCTAGGCACAATATTTTGATTGGCTTGTTAGCCAATACTGATACTAAATTCAAGTTGTGAAACCACTCAAAATTGGGTAAATAAAGTTAAGTTTGTTACTGCCTATACTGTTTGAGTCTCTGCCCTTCCCACTCTTCTCTTTTCCTGAGGAGGTTCGAGACCCGGGAGATTGCAGCGTGCTCTTGGAGGAAGCCCCAAACCAGCAGTCTCTATGTTTAGTTTGTGCTTACATTTATTCAGTAAGTTCTCCTTACAAGTTCTCAAGAGTGTGGTTTCAGCAGCTCTCTGTCCCAGTGGTTGCTCCATGATCTGCAGCGGGAAAATCCCTCTACAGAAGAAAGTATTTTTTCCGTAGTGCACAATGCAAATACAAACTGTTCGTGTTTGGCAGAAACACATCTACAGCTTCATAAACTGTCAGATTTTGCAGTAATCTTCCTAGTTTCACATCAGAAACTTTTTTTTCAGTTCAAAGGTTTTAGTTTTGTATAAAACGGCTTTTTAGCTTTAGCTTCGGCTATCGCTGCTTACTCTGTAACTCCCGCTCTGATTAGTCCAAACAGTCAGTATGTTTCACTTCCTGCGCAAAGAATTATGGGAGAAACACAAATGCACATGTTCCATAGTCTGTAGCGCATCTAGTAAAAGGCGAAAGTTAACGGCAGTGATGCTAGAGCGCCAGTGAGCAAAAGCCATGACGCACAGCAACCGCCATCTTTGATCACCAGGACTTGCTCTATCCACTGAACATGTGTAGTTGTGATATTTGGAAAGTTCTTCGGTTCTTTAAGTTTATCTTTATTTTTTTTTGTAATAAGACAGTTGTTTGACCACTGCGAAGAGGAAAGCACATTATGGACTGGGGAAAATGCAAAAATAATTGTAAAAGAACACAAGCACAAACGATGGATACGAGAGGCTATTGAGATCAGGAAGCGAGGCCACAAAGACCATCAACAGAGAGCTTTTTCTTTGGCTCACACATGAGACTCACTTCTCCAGAGACTTTCACCAGGCGGAGGCAGACGTGGTCAGTCTGACAAATCTGTCAACGTCTGGGAAGATTCTACAAGAGAGACCGTCCAACACCAGACTCACTCTGACGAAGGCGGAGTCCTGCCGCCCAACGGTCAGGTAAATGAGCACTAGCTTATTACAAACTGTCTTATTACAAGAAAAAAATAATAATAAAGATATGTATAGTTGTGAGTTTCTTTTAAAAGTTAATGATAACCTAATTTTAAGAAACATTGAGTAAGTGAGAATCCTGGTGCTGTGGATGTGAAAAGTGGCATCTCCAGACTGATCTTTGAAAAGACAGTGTTTATCTGTGAGCTCTGGACCAAAGACTGAAGCAGCTCCATCTGAACTGACTTTAGATCGACTGATTCAAGTGTGAGATTGTTTGAGTCACATGACCAGACTTCAAAAACACATGAGCGAGAAGAGAGAGCTGAATATTAAAAACCAACTGTGGACCGTAAAAGGATAGAAACATTACCTGCATTTACAAGTCTGGTCTGTGCTGAATCTAATGAGGTCTGAAGTACAGAACATACAAACCATAATATTTCCCTTAAACGTGATAATCAATAAGGCAGAATAGACATAATAGAAGTTTATGCACATTATCCAAGACAATGAGACTGTTGTTATTATTAAAAAATGAAATATCTATTTTACATTTGCCGCTGAGATTGTTTTCTCCTCACAAAAACATTCTGCTGTCATTTCCTTGGACGCAGCTCACAGTGAGGAGCTGCAGTTTGATGACCACAGCGCCGCGTGGGTCCATTGTTCATTATTTTCTCACATTTTTAGCCTCAGCTTCAGATCACATTATGTTTTTGTCACACGTGTAAATCTCGCTGTGTTTGGGGCTATTTCAGTGCATTGTAAACACACGTGCAGAGAAACACAATGAAACAATGGAACTCTTCACAATCTGAACATGAAACAAAGCATCACAACATTCAAAAGACTAAAATTAAAAAATTTTCGATAACTCAACTTGTACTCAAAGTAATTTAAAGTGCTTTGCAAAGACGGAAGTGATCAATAAAAATAATTATAGAATAAACAATAATTAAATTAAATGGAAACAAGGGTGCAGATAAAACTCTTTCAGTCATATCTACATGCAAACAGAAATGTTTAGAGCCTGAATTTAAACCTTGTCCCAGTGGAGGCCTTTCTCTCATCGTCATGAAGACTGTTCCAGATCTCAGCTGCAGAAAAGTGAAACACTGATTCCTCAGATTCCCCAAATTTGTGAAATTCAAATTCCACCTAAATTAGTCTTCTTACCACAGGTGGTACTTCAACCACCAGTGGTACAAGCTTCCTCGGCACCACCATCACACAGGACCTGAAGTGGGAGCCGTCCATCAGCTCCCTGATCAAAAAGGCCCAGCAGAGGATGTACTTCCTGCGGCAGCTGAAGAAAGCCAAACTTTTGATGGTGCAGTTTTACATGGCCATCATTGAGTCCATCCTTACCTCCTCCATCACCGTGTGGTACGCTGGAGCCACAGTCAGGGACAGACAGAGACTGCAGTTCATTGTGCGCTCTGCTGAGAAGGTGCAGCCTTCCATCTCTCCAGGACTGTACGTCTCCAGGACTCGGGGGCGTGCAGGTCGGATAGCAGCTGACCCTTCTCACCCTGGACATAGACTTTTTGAGCCACTTCCCTCGGGCGGGAGGCTACGGTCCATCCGGACCAGAACCTCACGCCACAAGAACAGTTTCTTCCCCTCTGCCGTTGGATTCATGAACACTCTATAAACATGTGACTATGTTGATTTCCTGCACTCATCACTTTGTCACTTTAACAGTCATATCATCACCTGTCACTTTATTCATTCATTTATTATTCACTTACTCATGTTAGTATTATCTCTTGCACTACTGTTCTGATTATTGTGCATATTTTTATTGGCTTTTTTGCATGCCCTTTATTTGATTTTATTTATCTTAAAATTAAAATTTTCTGCAAAGGCTCACATAAACAGATTCATTGAACTGAGAAAAACAACCTCATCTCTTCCAGCCAGACTCACTCAGAAGAAAACACAGATTTACAACGAAACGTCAAAAATGTATGATAAGCACATTTTCACGCCTTTTGTTACGAAAAGCAAAACATAATATAACCACACATTTTGGTTGAAGCCTCTTGGTAACATTTTCTTTGTGTTTAATGAGTAAATCTTAACCTCCCCAAGCCCAGTCCTAAATTTACCAGTTAAACCTTTAAAGAAATGTGCTCTTCATTTTGCTAAGCCCTGTTCTGTAATTTACTGTAACAAGCAGCAAATTTTAACTTAATCTTTATATTGGAAACTGCTTATGATAATCTTGAACTTTACATGTTTACATAGAATCTACTTTGCTTTTGGTGATCACAATAAGGAAACAACATTGCTATTGTGGCTGCCGGCGCTGAAAATAGTTAAATTTAGTAAAGTTAACATGAGTAACATTTGAAACATTGTGACACATTCTAGGTCAGAAGTGTCAAGACGTTTTTCTTAATGTTGAAACACAGACTAAACGGAGGGCTGATCATGGCCACATGGAAGTGGTCAAAACAAGACTTACATTTAGAAAATGTTAAAAAATTCAGTTGTTTAGAGCCAACAACATAGTCCCAGGGCCATAGTTTGGACAGGTCTGTTCTAGGTCGGGGTTCCCAAAGTTTTCAAACCAGGACTCCCAAAACAACCATGCCAGCGACTCGTGACCCTCACTTCAAAATCAATTAGGCCTTCCTAATGATTGAAGTTGTAAATCTGGTCAAAAAAGGGTTTAATCTGAATTATTTTCAGTATTTTGTTGTGTTAGTTAACAGAAACACTGTTTTTAAAATGATCCCTTTATCTGTTTGTACAGCACTTTGGTCAGCGTTGTTGTTTTTAAATGTGCTTTATAAATAAATTGGATTGGATCTCGCGACCCCCAGAATTTGCTTCCCGACCCCCACTTTGGGAACCACTGTTCTAGGTTTACCTCAACCTGTAAAGAGAGGGATTACACCACACACCACACAAGCACAACCAGGATATCGGTTGAATTGATTTTATGGGTCCGATACACAATACACAGAATGCATGGATGGCACAGATATTTGATCCCAGTAAAGCACATATGTCAAACTCAAGTCCCGGGGCCAGATGTGGCCCTCCACCCCTTTTAAGCGGCCCTCAAGGTCTTTTAAGGTTTACTTTAATCATAATATTAGTGCCAGGAGTAATCTGAGTGTCTTAACCTAATCAATTGACTTGTCTGAAACCTAAAGAGTAAGTCATTTTTCAGACAGATGCATATTTATATTTAGTAATTGTTACTTCAATAAATATACAATAATCAAATACAACTATTATTTGTAGTATGTCAAAGTTTTGTAAGGTTAATGTTAGTTATAAACGGCCTTTCTAGGACAACCTGATGCCAGTGTGGCCCTTTGTCACCCCTGCAGTAAAGGGATAGCAGCTCCTGAGTGTCATCTACAGAACAATACAAGATGCATGAAACCATCAATCCAAATACAACTGTGAGTGAGCTAATGATGAGAGAACTGTTATGGTTACAAACTCAGAAAAGTGGCTTTTCTATACGTCTCCTTTACCCTTCTCTGTCTCTCTCTCTCTCTCCGTCTGTAGCGTAAAATCAGCCGCATCTCTTCATCCACAGCCCAATCTCCCTCTCCACATGACGCTGCACCTGTCTCTAACCGCGGCACATTTTACACTCCGCCCGAGCGCTCAGACGTGTATGCAAATGTCCGCGCTTTCATTACACGCCACAGAAGTGCGCGCAGACGTACAGAAAGCGACAGAAGAGAGAGGAATCACACATAAAGCACGCGACGCAGCCTCGTGTGATCAGCGCAGATACACGGCTAAATCATGCATGAAAGCAGAGAAAATGGGAAATATATGGAGGCAGATTGAAATGGCTTTGGGTGGTCGTCTGCTGATGGGATGGGATGAAAAGGGGGAGTAAATGTGAGATACAACAGAATTATATATGTTTTATGTCCATTTTGTTGTTGTGGGAAATAGGTTCTATTCACGTGACTTCACAACATTCTACAAGCCAATAACAGATGGAAGGAAGCTAGAAATTTAAGCCTGATTGAAAATGTTTGAAATAACTTTTAGATTTTTCATGACAAAGTACAGTGATTTTTTTATAATAAAACTGTCTCTCTTGGACTTGTGGCCGATCATCAGGCTCTACAACGCGAACATAACCTGTTATTGAGGCTCAAAACATTAACATTGTAATATTTACAACTGAGGGAAGGCGTTAGAACAAATATTGTTTAAATGAAAACAGAAAGTTGAATGATCAAACTAATAGAAATCACTCATCCAAGTTAAGGTCTCTTACAAATATTTTTGACATTCACAACATTTGTTCTTAACTAAGAATGTTCTGTAAAAACAAAACCTAAGTCAGTCAAAAGTGCTCATTTTATGCCATATCATCTTGTTAAAGCCAGATCTCAGGAGCTAAGTAGGTTGGGCCTGGGCAGTACTTGGATGGTAGATCGATCAATGAACTCCAGGTGCCACAGTGTGACGGCACAAGGAGAAATTGCTCTTGTGTTCTTTGGCAAGACACTTCTTACACCAGATTCACAATAAGCAATGTGGAAGTGTAAAAGGTTGGTGGTAGTCTGGCTTCTGTCAGTCTGTCCTAATGTTGTGGTACTTGAGATCGCTTTTTAAGGTCTCGATCATATCTTGGTCTTGTCTTGGACACTGAGACCACATTTCATTTCCACCACGCTCTGCTAAACTTGCAGCAGGAGTCCATGGCCCCAGAGCAGTGACCTGTCCAAGGCACAGTTTGTTATAAGTACTGCACAATAAGACCATGTAGACTCTGATAAATGCTTAAAATGTCAAAGGTGGTTTTGATTTGCACAGCAGTCTTGGTCTGTTTCCTATAAAAGTCTCGGTCATGACCCTCAGTCTTGTTCTTGTCTCAGTCTTGAGACTCTGTGGTCTTGATTAGTGTGGTCTTTTTCTACATTAAGTGTGAAGTGATAAATAATTTATAATGTAAAGCCTCTTTGGTGTCTGAAAGGCGCTGTGTAAATATTATTATATGCATTATTATTATTCTTTAATTTGATCAAAAACTGTGATTTCTACATGTGTGTAGCTTAAGTATTTTTATTGTACATAAATTAATGTTAGGAAAAGGTTACCAGGTATGGTTATGGAACGTCTCCTTTCATAGAGCCCAGTCACAGTCAATTCCATCTTCACAGCTTTTTTATGGGTCAATGTTGTATTCCTCCAGGACTCAGGAACCTCCTGTGACGCCCCGGGACCATAGTGCACAGCCTGACCCCCGTCTCTTGTCCACCATTCACCTTAAGGCATTGTCACAATCTAGAATGTGAACGCAACCTATTGTTTTGAGCCTTAAAACAACTCTTTTGACTCTGATTTTTGTGCTGCTGTAATCAGGTGGCTTTGTTTTAAAACTAAAGCATGCTTTTTTTTCTTCTTCACAAAATATGCTACAAAAAGCCAAAGCATTAAATAACCACAAATTTTGGTTGGATCACGTGACGACAACCAATGAAAATGTCGAACCGTGGATTCAACCAAAACTCATGGTTTCTTTATGTTTTGGCTTTTCGTGGCATATTTACGTAAAAAGGCATGAAAATATTCTCATTATGTGTTTTAGTTGCATATCTATATTTTCTTTGAAGAGTGTGTTGTGAAAAGTACTGTATATTCAACTCTCATATAGTGACTCACAGAGCTCTGCGTGACCAGTTTGAAAAGATAAGATGCTTAATTATTAGTTAGACAGAGTAGAGCAGGGGTCTCCAACCTTTTTGGCCAGGGAGCTACTTTTGCAAAAGAAAACGGGCGGCGAGCTACTACTTTTAGCAATGACCAAAATTTACATTGACTGTGTCATATTTAAGAGGCCTTTATAATAATTCAGCCAATGTTTATTTAGAAGTGGACACAATTAGGCATCTAAAGGAACATTTAAAGTAGAAATAGGCATGTAAAAAAGTAATTTTGAGTGATAAAGCATAATTTATATGTTTCTAAAATCCTTTGGCGAGCTACTTGAAAGGTGGTGGCGAGCTACTGGTAGCTCCTGAGCTATACGTTGGAGACCCCTGGAGTAGAGTCTAATTTTTCTTCAACAAGTGTAATTTTAAGACATGAAAAAACAGTTGAGTTCAAGTTTGGTACAGATATTTCAGAATAATCCACAAAAGTTACCTTTACGTTGAATCATTGGCAGAGAAAGACAATGAAAAACAAATGCCCTTCAGAGATAAATTAATAACCGCAGAAATAAAAAGCATCCATCATAACAATGTGTGGAGCCAGAAGCTACAGAACAATCACTGTGTTTGTCCCACTTATTCTCTTTGAAAAGTGCTTCATCTCACAACCTTCAGAGACATTTAGCAGTTTTAATCACTGTAAATGAGACAGATGCAGAATAAATGTTGTTTACCATAACATCAGCATCATTTTCTGCTTTGTTAACCACAGAAACGGACTTATTCATCAAAGGGAAATCAATGCTGTGTTTCTTAATGGCCTTTAATATAATTTTACAATGCCATTATTTTAACATCTGTAGAGAATTAGTTTGCTTGTTTGAATTATGTTTCTCATTAAAAGTGGTCTTTAAAACGGAAGACTGTGTTCGTGTGGTTTCGACTCGGAGTAAAAGGGTCTTGAGGTTGGTTTGTTGGATTCTTTCTTTGTCCTTGGGGCCTTTTTATAAAGACTTTGGTACATGTATGAGCTTGTATGACAAACACACAAAGCTAAAGATTTAAATGCAGACAGTAAGTAAATATCTAAAGCTGATTGTTTAAACTATCAAAAAGCTGAAATAGCTGAAAATATGTTTTTGTTAAGTCCAGTTGAGAGAAAAAGTCATTTTTCCCATTGAGCCAAAATCACATTTGTGTCTCAATTCTTCACAAGATTGTTGATTTAGCAAACATCAATATTAGAAAATCGAACAAGGAAACAGTCATTGGTCAAACTAACTGAAATTTTATAGAAAATCAGACACATTTGTCAAGTGTGTCAAAACAGATTGTCCAACAACAAACAGGCAAAAGGATAAGTGTCTTGTGCATCCCCTCCTTCTCGGCAAAGAAAAACTAAAAACAAAACCTGGAGAAACCAGGTGAAGAGAGAGGACCAGACAGGCTATAATGTGACTGTTTGTGGATGTTTCCCAATAGAATGCTCTCTCACAGTGTTAAACTCGCAAGTTTAAAAGGCCTGACTACAGCCAGATCTGACCAACACCACTGTTGATCCAGCCCTCGTGCTTGGACTGTACAGCCTACAGCCAAAGGTAGAGCTCGTTTAGGTCTGTAGAACCAGAGTCTGACTCATACAGCAGAACAAGGCTACTTGCCGAGACGGAGGTGGAGAGGGTGTCCAGGATGTGGGAGGGGTCCAAGTTCTTGATACTAAAGAATATACGTAAAAGGATCATTGGTCAATGTCACTTTTTCCCTTACTGCTCATGTCGCCTGCAAAAAAATACACTGTCTGGTTAGTTACCTGGGGAAACTTCTTTGATAAAAAACAACGAAATGGAACAAGAGCTGTTTGGATCAGGTGACAGTGTTTCTCTCTGCGTTTTTTCACCTGAATGTGACTTTTAAAAGGTTGTAGGGTGAATTTCATTTACGAATGTTGATTTAGCATCATAACTTTTGTCTGCACAGTGATTAACTGTTGTAGTTAGCTGACAACGGAGTTTTCTTAATTTCCCCTCTTTGTGTCTATGAGCTAAAGGCTCTTTCTGCATAACGGCTGCGTGTGCATCGCCTGTGCTGAGAAACAAAAAATCCCTCTATAGGTCGAAATACGTCGTTTGTGCCGCCATGTTTGTTCGAATTTGTGCTTTCACAAAAACACAATCCTGTACTGTGATCGGTCCAGCTGACAGCGTTCATCATTAACCGTTCAATGGGAATTTCTCCATATGGATTGCTTAGATTATGTGAAAATCACAGCCTGCCAAGACGTTTATTATATATTTACCATTAGGATCACAGCAAAATAAGACATTAGAAACTTGTTATAATCTGTCATATGAGCTTCTAAGAAAGTCCATTAGATTTTGTATTATAGTTATTCATTCTATATTCATTCACAGATTATATACTGCCACATATGATTTTCAGACTGACTTGTTTTATAAGTAGGACGCTGTCAAAACTGTCATAAGTGTAACATTTTGTGCTTCATACTGTCAGTGTCTCTCTCTTTCCAGACCGTACACGACTCTATACATGAGCTAAATCTGTCGTGTGGAGTCTGACACGTCCCTGACACACATGTATGTTCAGACTGAGACGCTGCAGTTTGGAGCTGACAGTCTCAATAAAGATCCACATTAAACCCGCAGACATCAGACTCTGCTCCCACACTGTCGTTAAACTCTTCTTATATGCAGAGGGGGAGTTACCTGCTGCTCACTTTTAGAATGAACAATGTGAGATGGAAGCTATGCATTATTTCAGCGTTAAAGGGATGAAAATATTGTACGGTTTATTGGTGACGATGTTTGCAGAATATCAGCTTTTTAGCAGTTTGTCTTAACGCAGTGCAATGAAAAGAAGGACACAGGTTTTATCAACACCAAAAGTATCTAACATGCAAAAAAATACACCTTTGTTTCTGAGGATCATACGTTGTGTTTAGCATAGAATGACTATATATATAAAAACACTGGGGAGGGTAATGAACATTCTGTGAAAATAGTGGGTAAATAATTATATTCTTATGCACTTCTCGTATTTGTGCACTGTTTTTTGTCTTTTCGGTCATTTTCAAGCACGGCTACCTCTGTTTTGACAAAAAAAGCAATATCCTTCTTTTACTGTTGGAAAGTGTCAGAGTGGTCAATTATCAGAACAACTGGGAAATGTCGCACTTTTTTTCATTGTCTGACGGGGGTACGACTTATACCCAAATGCGACTTATTATCAATCTTATTTTGCCGCCCACTTTTCTACAGTTACACGCAGAACTCGGAAACACACTTCCGGTCAGCTTCTCCCTCGTTCATTTCATTGACGTAACCTGCTGAGAAAACTTCGCAAAAAAAAAAATCTGATTTCACATATTTATTTTTTCCATATATGCTATGGTCATGTGCACCAATGAACAAGCAAGGTATTTTCTCTGAATCATTTGAAAGAGGCTCTTCCCTTACAACGTTTACCATTGCGGATCAGAAACATGGAGGTCAACTGGGATATTGTGAAGAAGGTGATCAGGGCTATTCATAAAGCTCTGAAAAATGAGTACCACTTTAAGTACCTCAGTGAGAATGAGGAGGTGCCGTACGGCCTACGCCGGCTGGAGGAGGGTCTGAGAAGTAAAATATTACCGTACCGGCCCAATCAGAAAATTGAATTAGAGAAGTTTGGGAACGCGAGGATTTGGAGTGGGAGCACAAGGGATTCACTTTTAGCACACTATTCAGAGCAGCGGGAGAGCCTTTTGGAAGCGGCCCCGGTATTTAATAATCATTTGCCGATCGGATCGCTGGATAGCCCGCAGTTAGCCAAAATACATTAGCCACAAATAAAGCTTAGGACCTGTAGAATTCAGTCGCTGGGTTTATTTTTAACAATCCATGTATCTAATTGAGATAGCTACTAGATAGCGCAGCTACAGCGTTAGCTATTTTCTTCTTGTTTATCTCCTTTATAGAGCATCTGAAACACTATTTATTACATTAACACTATTTGTGTGATGTAACATCTATGTGTCGCCGACAGCTGATGACAAATGGGCACAAACTGTGTAAAAGAGTGTAGCTAAAAGAGATAAACAAGAAGAAAATAACCTACTTGAAAAATGATTTTTCCGCAAGTTTTTCTCAGCAGGTTACGTCAATGAAATGAACGAGGGAGGAGCTGAGCGGAAGTGTGTTTCCGAGTTCTGTGCGTAACGGTAGAAAAAGGGGGCGGGCGAAATAAGATGAATATAAATAAATGTATTTGAGCATAATTAATATATTACTGGTCCAGACCAGACTCAAGCTCTCCCTGCTTCTCAAACGAAAGACAAATGCCGTTTCATTCGCTGCCGTTGAGCCAGTGACGCGTGACACTGTCGCCTCGGAGGTGCAGACACTTGTGTAAGTGCGGCGCTAACATTTATAAAACTGCAGACCCGGAGGCTGCAGTCTCATGAAACGCACTGACGCTCACATAGAGTTTCATTCATTCAACAAAAATAAAGGGACAGACAATCTGATTTCAAGAGGAGTCGTTCTCTTGACCATGATTGCTAGAAAGACAAACACTGATGTTTGTCTGGTGATGGCACAACGAAAACTCACAGCTGCATTTCCCTGTTTCACGAGTAATATCAGCGGAGCACCCACTGATCTACAGCAGAAGCAGCGCGAGGGAAAACTTTAGAGGAATGAAGGACTGCTGTTTATGCAAGAAATGAAGTTTAGTCAAAATAAGCAGAGGATTGAAGGGCGATTATCTCCCGTAGATATCAGTCACTGCCAGGCCTCACAGAGTTGCATGGAGTCTCTCAGCAATCGGTCCAGGTGTGTCTCGTCAGTTAAACCAATCACATCTAGATCACCGATCAGCTGTGCGTTTCAACGCTAGGTGACTTTTGTGCGTAGGAGCACGAGAGCAGCACGACCACGGTGCTGCTTTGGTTGTAAGCTTTCTGATTGGCTAGCACTACCCCTGGGGAAAAAACAATAGATAGAGGAGCCAATGGCAGTCTGAGCCTGCACGTAAAGTTACGGGGAAGTTTAAATCGCCCCTTAGCGGAAAGAGATGTGTGGAACTTGCTGCAGGTAAGAAACCACTAGATATGTGAGCAAAGCATGTGACTGATGTAGGAAGTTTGAAATGAATCATCTCTGTTTACATTTAGGAAGCAGAAATCGTATAAAGCTCATGCAAACTTGCAATGAAAATTGCAATACATCTTAACCTTAGCTTCAGAAGATTTCAGTCACAGATAACACTAAACAAATTATAGGTCCTGATCTGAAAAAATCTGCGTCACAGTAAAAATACAGCTGATAGTCTGTACAGAGCAGAATATAAAGCTTGGAGTGTGACACGTTAAATATTAGCCGAATATGAAACCAGTACACACACTAAGTGACTTTACAGCTTGCTCCTGGTCTCACTCTGGTCATACTGTACTTCGTGTCTTGCCTATGGACACAACAACTGTTCGGACTGTGGACTCTCTGATCTGAATCTCCATAAATGAAGCTTCATAAATCAGACGACACCAGGAGGTCTGTTTGTCCGTCCACATGTTCCACATATTTAACATTTCCAGCAGCACATTGGTCCAGTTCATTTTGTGAGATGTAAATGCACGGATCATATGAGCTCCATCAAAATGCTAATGTGTTCATCTGGTCATGTGACTGTGGCAGGTGCAGCTGGACCAATCACAGCTCGGCTCCAGATTAACTCACAGTGATTTCATCCATGTCTAAGCAGATGTTGTCCATGTCATTTAGCTTCAGTAAAAGCCAGCAGCACACTGTCAGAGTCGAGTCAGCTCTGCGGAGGGAGAAACACTTTTGCATTCACACAAATGCTGATGCAGTTTCCATAGAGCTTCCACAAATCCTCTTCTACTATGACATGTTATAGATTTAGTAAAATGTGCAGAATACATACACATAACAAAATTGTACAGGCCAGTAATATTTCAATCAGGTTTATGTCTAATGAAGTCTGCAGGTCTGGTCTTGTCACCTCTTTTTAAATTAGTGAAATATTTTTAGATTATTCATGGCAATTCCTAATGTTATTAATAATGAAAAAAGTCGCTTGTCCTTATGACAATAAACTGAACCACTTCACGCTGCTGGATGTGCACTGTTCAGGTCCGGACACTTGCAGGTTTCTCGCAAACTGCCTGTCACACCAGCTGCAGTCACTGCTGTTGTATACGTCCAAAGCCGCTTGAATTCATGTTTAGTCCTGCGAGAACGTTCGTATAATAAATTGAAAGTGGCATTAGACCACTGCTGTCTCCAAGAAAAACAGACTTTCCGCTGATTTTTTCCGAAGACCCCCATGACTCCTGTATCTCATCCGCTCTCCTTGGAGGTCAGTGTACACTGGCACATTGGTTTTAAGCACTACACCAAACTCACTCGCAGTGTGTACACCCAGGCTCATTCTTCCATATTTCTAGTTTAGCTGCATTGTACTTAGCCACAATCAAACATCAAATGCTATATGATGTTCACATACAGAGCACATGGCGGGACGTGGCAGAGTGGATAGCGCACAAAGGTTGCAGGTTTAACTCCAGGGCTTTCTGTGTGGAGTTGGCATGTTCCTCCTCGTGTCTGGGTGGGTTTTTTCAGTGCAGTGTTTCTCCACCAACTATAACATGCAAGTCAGGGAATATCCCAGCTCTGCTATTCCAAACCAGGCCTAGCCTAAACCATCTGGAGATGGGTCTCTGGCGCTGCACTGTGACGCTCACTGTTCCTACGGAGGTGCCCCATTGAGGGATGGGTCAAATGCAGGAAATATTTCTCTATGGGGACAATAAAGTGTACCTTAATCTTGATCATACCATGCTAAATGCTGGTATCCCACAGGCGAAGATTTATATTTTTAAAATTTGTAGTATTTAATTTTTCTTGCTAGATATTTTTTCTAGTTTTTATCAAGTTCGACATGGACAGCCGGGAAGGATCAAAGTGTTTGATGACGCTGGCACTGCAGTTGTTGCAGAAGCATTTGAAGAGCTGTAAAAACGCAGCATTTGCTGTACAGTATTCTCCATACATTTGGGATTTTTATTTTTTGATGCTTTTTGATATTTTTGAAGGAATTCTGTTTTCCCAAATTTTCCCATAATCCTTACCATGATTTTATTTGCCAATATCTTCACAATGTCTGCAACTTAACAACTGTAAAACTATGATAAATGTTTAAAAGGAAGATTATTACACCAAACAAAGTCAAAATTTAAAAAGTTGCTAATCTGTCACGTGAGTTTTAACAAATATTTTCTGGGTAAACATTAATTGTTCTGTAATTTCTCCAAACTGTGAAACCTATGAACCTTAGGCTACAGCGCTAACATGCTAATAATACCAAACAATAAGTGTGATTACTCCAGAGGAAACGCAGCTAATGCTCTGTGCTTTATAACGACGCTCCGGTGGAATATAATGTGGAATATAATGTGCTTTTCTGTGCTTTAGACTCCGGGCTCACACACAGGAGGCGCTTTATCCACGTGAAGCACATTTTGGCTCGATTAAAAAGAGTATATTGAATCCGCAGAGGTAATTATAAGAGTGATATTGTTCATATTTGTCATAGGGATTCAATTACAGAGCGGCGGTCCTCAGGTGTGTGCTTCTGCGCTTTATTTAATCACTGGTTTTAATAGAAAAGGGACAAAAGGAAAAGAAAAGAGTGGACCAGTTTCATTAGGTGTATTCAAATTGTGCTGAATTTATTAACAAGTAAAATTAAACTATGATTTCTGTGACTTTTCTTTTGCTTTTGTTTACAGTCAGTTTTAGCACACTGAAATAAACTTGTAATATTTGGGTTTTTCAAAAGCCATTATACTTGTTTGTGTTGTTGTGTATTTGGGCACAACAACATAAAAGTGCCAACTCTACTCTCGCTTTGACCCTCCTTTCCTGCCAGGCTCATTTTAAGCAATATATATAGCTCCACAACAAACTTTGCGCAATTGGATTCATAACATGTTGTACATCAAATGAGACCTACAAGTGTCTACTTTCACTAAAAAATAATTGTTATTCTACAGTAATCTGCTCCATTTTTATAGGCATTTGAAATTCCTTGTTTTCATTAGATTTCAGAGAGATAACGCCCTTTATGTCAGTGTTATTTTCATCTGTTCTTTTTGGTGAAAGAATATGAGCTACTACAATGAAATATCTTTAGAATAAAAATATGAGGTTTACAGGATTAAAACAATGAGCACAAGTGTCTTTTTCATCTTTAAACAACAAAAGCTGTGTTACAGACGAGATGCAGATTATATAGAGGGATTATTGACACATACAGTGGAAACAAGTCGAAAAAGCTCTGTTGTCAGTAACTACGAGTTTATCACTGTGAAAACAAAAGTTCTGCTGCTAAGTTAACATTTATGGAAGAAATACGATCCTACGACCCTTAGAATTTACATTCAGGTGAGTGAGAAAAACGCTGTCCCAAGCTTCAGAAGACAGACGTCTTTCAGACCGGTTCATACCTGATGAAAACAGCTAGCTGTCGTCCCGTTTTGTTGTTTAATTCAAAGAAGTTTCCCTATGTAAACGGATGGAGAGGAGCTCTTTCTGCATAAGCATGCGCAGTAGGGTGGACGTTGACCAAAAATCCCTCTATAGATTCAGCCTCTTTCATGGAGCATAGATTATATTAATCCTCCAAACATGAAGAAATCCAGTAGTTTGACTTCCTCTGACACTTTTCACTCGCTCTCAGAAGAGGAAGTTTCTAGACTCGCTGCATGTGTCGTTCTCCTCAGAGTCCTAGTCCAGTAGGATCGTCTTTTCTTCATTGTAAAGATCAAATATCAAATAACTATGTTTTTGTCCAGGATATTTTGTCTGTAATCTGTTTGAAAAGAAAGTCTGCCCTTTAGAATCAATTGATCACGTAAACAGAGTCGACTGCGCTTCCTTATTGTTAACAAAGCGTTCCTTATTGTTAACTGTGAGGCGGGTTTGGTTCAGCACTTGTGCAGGTTTTTTTTGTGAAGTGCCCTGAACACCAGCTCCAGTTTACTGCGGTCCATATTTTGCCCAAATCCACATATTCATGTGGATTCTCAAGAGAACCAGGCCGCTTGCTCTTCTTCACAACACTTAGTCCTGTTAAACTCCATTACCATCTGCTCTGTTTCCTCTCTCCTGTGTCAGCATTACCTTCTCGTCGTCCTGCAGAAGTGAGCAGCAGTGAACAGCTCACATCAGGGACACTGCGGCGATGGGACAGCGCTGGTTTTCCCGATGGTCTCACGGGATTTGTCCCGCTCTGAACCTGCCTTTGCTGCATACACTGTAAAAAAAACAACTAGACTTGTCTTTAGAAGTGGGACATGGCTAAGCTGCTGTGTTCCAGTTACAAAGTAAGCTCGAGGGCTCCAAATGAACCAAAAGATTTTCTAGAATCATCTTGTACTGATGGTTGGTAGATTTGCTTGGCCTGGTGCATTGACCAGTTTCATTTCACTTTGTGGAAACCGTGTGACACGACATAATCCGCGAAGGCCAGGTACTCTTTTTGTATTATATGTGTTTTTTATTGACCTTTATTTAACCAGGGATCTCTTTTGCAGGGGAGCCCTGGGTAAGGGTCAGAGGAGGCATTAATGGACATGTTTTTAGTTGTAGGAGGAGGAAACCCACGCAGATATGGGAAGAACATGCAAACTCCACATAGAATTTTATATTGGCAAACTGCAGCATGTCTCACCTCACTTCTGCAAAACACACACACTCTAGATATACTTTTTCACTGTCAAACTGTGTGCATGCAGTCAAAATGGAATTATCTACTGTTTCCAGGTCTTTTTTGAACACTTTTGTGCAAACTCGCTCATTTTGCAGTTATGTGTACAAAACCGCGACTGTGCTGTCGCAATGGTCAAACACTGTCAGTGTATTTTCAGTTCACGCCGACGTCACATTGAATTGACGCGACAAACGAGCTGCTCAGATGGAATATATGAGCTTCTTCTGCTAGGGCAAGCTGGAAAGAAGTCGCTGCAAAATGACATCATCAGTCATTTGGCTCAGATAGATAAACGTCTGGTGCTAATCCACGTTTCTGTGTTTCATTTTTTCTTACTTTCAATTTTAGAAAATACTTACATGTTCACATCATGAGCTCATGTGCTTATGTGGCTAAAGCTAAGGCTTCATACAAACGTGTTCTCATGGAATTTGTGTAAACGGCACGCTATGACAAATTGCGTGTCATGACGACGCCCTCTGCCTGTTTTGGCGTGCAACTACACGCCTGTTTTTTATGAACACGCAATGTGGTTGAGGACAAACACAAGGTTTTTTGAGGGGTTAACGGCTAACTTTAGGTCTGAAGTTTCAAAAATGGGTAAGTTTAGGTCTGAGACTTGGAGTTGGTTAAGGTAAGGATTAGCATTGTGTTAGTCTTCATGAATAATAACACGTCTTAACATTCACCATTGAAATGAACTGGGACAGAAATGGCGTTCATATGACACGCTGTTTACAATTGCGTGGTATTGACAGGCTTATCTGTGAAAACAGGCTGTTCCAGTACCAGAAAAGTTACATAGTGCACCTTTAAGGTTGGAAACTGGATAAAAGCTGGTGCCAACAGAGCATTTTATCCCAAACCAATTTGTGACACATTTAGATAACTTTGTGAAACAATTAAACTGCATTTGTTTATTTAGGTCACTTCTCTCATTTTGCAGTGTAAGCGCTCAGCTCACTGGAAGCTTCCGTGTTGTTTGTGCTGCTGGTTGTTCTTCCAGGGGCCTCTCTCTCCTCTCAGAGCCCGGGCAGAGTGCTGTCTCATCAGTCTCAGCTCTGCTCCGAGGCCTCACACCTGGAGCTCGCACACAGACTCTCATAGTTTTTACTTAATGGAGCTCAGGATAATTCTGTCAGCTAAAAGCGGCCCAGCGTGACGGATTCTGCTACATTAGTCAGCTAAGCAGGTGGTAAAGTCCAAATACAGTCGAGATGTTTGCGATGCACATTTAGGACGAGCTGCGTTTCACAGTTTCACTCGCCGCAGGAAGAAACAATCTCCACTCGACGTAAAGATGCATTGTGGATCTTTTCTGGGGAAGGACATTGCGAGTTTTCATGGAGATGTTATTGTTCTGCCCAGAATATTCCACTGCATAGAGCCAAGTTTGTCTTTCTAGTTTATATTCTGTTTATCTATTTTATTACAGGAGTTTTTTTAAATGCAATGGGTGCTTGCTTCTCCACAGACCTGATATGTAACTTGGCGCTGTACCCTTTTTTTTTTAGACATCTCTTTGATAAGTTACAGAGCTTCAACTATTCCCGTGTCCAGAGGCTTTCCATTTCTTGAAAAGTAGATTCTCACACAGCAGTCTGTCTGGTTTGACGAGCCACGCGGCTGTGCTCCAGTCATTCAGATCTTTTCCATTGGAAAGAACTTTTTCCGGATATGATATGCCTTGAAATACACAACTATACAACAATACATGTAAATGAACATCCTAGGCTTATCCATGTCCGAAAATCAAACAAAAATAACTAGCGTGAAATAATCCCAGAACTCATTGCAAGTGTTGCTTACCAGTATTCTTATACATTGTCAGTGACCATAACTCGGTTGACTGTGGTTTCCGATGCCGGAGTGGTGTCGAGATTGGACTCCCGTACTAGACTGTGACCTGCGTGACTACCAAGCTTCCCGCGGTAAATAGTTTACATTTAATTCGGCTAAGTTTAGGCATAATTCGAGGGCTAAGTTTAGGATTGGGGCTTGGGTGGGGTCAGAAAATCATTTGAATACAAAAAAAAAAATGCGCACAAATAAAATGTTCAATCCACATGAGTCAACTACATGGTCTCTTGGTGGAGCATCCAACTAGTATTTTGACGTGGGTCCAATCTCGACGATTAATCCGACGGAGTTGTTGTTCGGTCGAGGAGAGGTCAGACACTGCAATGCAACTATCAGCTCCGTGAACAGTGTGGTAGCAAGCCCACCGGATCCAAAGAAGGCTCTGCGATGGAACCATGTGAGCCTGCAAGACGATCAAAGTGGCAGAGGCACGCCGACTGCACTTTTTGGCCTCGATGCACCTTTCCACTTCTCCCAAAGAACTGCACGGAAGCACGATGTAGCCGCACAACCCACACCTTTACAATTGTGATCGTTCAGACGCATACTCTGTTACCGTCCGATTAACTACAAAAGACAACTTTAATTGATGCCAGATCAATTCATTGGGAACTGGAAATACTAATAATCTAGTTTCCCAAGGCATGTATCCTGGCTCATGCAAGACTCTCTGAACTCAGTTCTACACATTTTCAGTCTGGATAAACTGAAAGACGTCAGGAAATAAGGAGTGTCATGGTAATATTTGATTCCAAAAGTCAGGTTTTTACTAAATCCAGTGAGAGAAAAGCACAGACGTATTTCTCTCCACACATGGACATATTTCAAAAGTCAAAACAGTCTGTTATTCCTTTAAAACAGGCCAAAGTACGTCCATCGTCACTGCTGATGGTTTGAGTGAATGCTGTGATTCCTTCACTACTTTGAAAAAATCTCAAAGTAACAATCACAAAGAATCCATTTGTTAGAGCCAGTTTAAAAAACATGCACCATAGAAAAATCCTCCAGTGAAGGTGTTCCTCATCAGGCAGAGGGATGCCTGAAAGCTGTTACTGTAAAGTCAAAGTCAGTCTCTCTCTTTTCTCTCCCACTCCGCCCCTCTCTCTCCTTCCCTGTTCTCTTTCTCAGAGCTGTCGGTGTAAAATGATGGATGGACTGGTGGAGTGAGACGCAGCAGATGAGGCAGATCCTGTTCCTGGTTCAGAGGAGCTCAAACACCTGCTTCTGTCTCAGGCTCCTCTTATGACTTTATCCACATGTGGAAATGCACACTGTACTGTATATAAAAAAAAGAGAACACTTTAGCAGCAGAAAATAAATCACATCTGTGCATTATCGTTCTTAGTATCAGTTAAGCTCAGTGTTTTTTGTTGTTTTTTTTTCCATTGAGTTGAGGTACTTAGCTTTTTGTGTAAATTATGTTTTTTTTTTCTCACCAAAAATATATTGTTTGTGGATGTGCAATGTCTAAATCAGTTTATCAAGAGTTGGAAAAACAACACTCTGATTGGTTGTGCTTGGGTGGTCCATCCCAGTTTCCTCTTTGAAAAAAATCGTTTCTTAAATTGTAATCAGAGCCAAAAAATGAATGTATGTGCATAATAACCATGTGAACATTTTAAGAAGCACTGTTCTTTTAAAAGGCACTGTTCCTAAAATACCAACAACTCCATTGAGAGTTGGCCCAGGATAAATTAGCTAGATGTAAGGGTTCGTTGACAATAATTAGAGGCAGGATAACAAATTATCAAAAGCAAGTATGACATTTATTTTTACATTTAAAAGTTATTTACAGTATTTGTTGGACAATGTAGTTGAATAAGTTAGGTAGACAGCTCATGGACTCGTTAGTCCTTTAAAAGTAGCCTACATTCGTTTTGTTACGTGATATTCACTAAACCGACACAAGAGCCATTCAGCTGGTCTGTGGGTAGCAGTTGCATACTTAATAACAAGACGACTACAGGACACCTGTAGCACCATGGTGCACATCTGACATTAGCAGCTGGACGTGCTCAGAGAGGCTTTGGTAAGGACACCAGCAGGACCAAGCTCCACTAAGCTCTGTCAGTGACTGCGCTAGTGGTGCATGGTTGCAAGTTAGCTAGCTCGGATTAAGCTAACCTCCGTACATGCGCAACGAAGCACAACAGTTTTAAACTGGGAAAAAGTTTATGACGTGAAACTAGGTAAGACAAAATCCAACCTTTTAAAATGTGCTGGTCTGTGAAGCGAGCACAGCAGCAGTTTGTGATTACATTGTGCTCTATAGACAAAATGCTTTCTGGACTGACGAGATTTTCCTGCTGCAGTACAAACTGAGCGGTCACTACTACAGCTCGAGACGGCATTAAGCTAGCAATATCCTAACCAGATATTTTAATAGAACCATGGTCAGGAAGCACACCTGACCACTGGCACGGCGGGCGGCACACAAAAGCATCACAGCTTACACAGGCCCATGGCAGCAAGCACGACATCGAAAGGTTTGGAACTGAAGCACTTTTATAGGTAAACGATGTCACTTTTAATCATAAAACTATTTCTTAGTGGCACATAGGCTGCCCACAGTCCATCCTGCCACATTCAGACTGTGGCTATCTGTTATTAGCATACTGGCCTGTTTTGTTCCTTACAGCACATCGTGACAAACAATTCAGAGGCTCAGAATTGATTTGAGAAGCGGGCAGACTGGTTTATTAACATTTTCAAGAAAGCAAACTTCAGGTACAGGATTTTTAGTAAAGAAAAACAAACATTTATTGCAAACATTTGGAAAAAAAATATTGAAAATGCTTGAATATTCATAACAAAATCTACAGCTTTATACAATATTCTTGATCTTATAGAGAATAACTCAAGTGAATGAGACACAAACCTAAATGTTTTTGCAAATGTGGAAAAAAGTTTAATATTCAACACCCAAACATCTCAGCTCCTTTTGATAAATTTACAGAACTGGACGCTGGAGAATTTTATGCATACTTTTTTCTTAAATCTAACCGCTCACCATAAATATATCTTTTCCAATTCATTTGCATCTACCGAGGCTTGCACTGTACACAAAGTTTCAGAAAACAGCACAAATATATTTATTACAGCTCAAGTCTGACTGTGACATTTAGACAAAACCGTTCAACTCAAATGTATTTTCTGTCATTTTCCTGTCAGTCAATCAGAGCAGTGATGTGTCGCCTCATCTCCTTCTGCAGACAAGACGGACGGATTCAGACGGAGGAGAAGAATGAAGCGACACAAGAACAATGGAGCGGGCGTCACATGGCTGGTCACATGATCGCTCACACCGACGGGGCATATTCAGGTGGATTTTGTGCTTCATTTGAGTCCGACAACGGGATCAGACGTGTCACAGAACGTCGGCTCCGGGCTCCGTCTTTACAGCAGAGACAGAGTGGTTAGCGACTCAGTGGAAGGTGACGTGCTCAGGGGGGAATTGTCGTATTAGGGCTCTGTGATTGGTTCTGATTCAGATTTAGTCATTCGTATTTGCCAGCAGTGACCAACCTGACATGTACAGTGAGTTCTTTTGGCTGCACTCATTCCTCCAAAAGTGAACCAAGCCACAGGCCAGGGACGTCATCCTTAAGCATCATAAGAACTGGTCATATAAGCATAAATACTGGCTCTACCTTAAAGTTTTGGATCAAATATGCAGTGTAAAGATGTTTTTGGCGCACTTATATATAATAAGTATCAGCAATTTGCTTTCAGTGAGCTTTGATGACCTGTAAGTGGCCTAATTTTTTCAACAGAAATACTAAAGTAGTCCCATGTTTTTCGGCAGTTCTGAAAAATCCAACAGAAATGTGCAGAATCCTGCTGTGTTTTTCCACAGCCGGTTTGATTATTTTGCTCTGCTGTTTTTATAACTGTGCCAAGACATGTCCGATTGATGCGAAAGATTGGCTAATAGTTTATGAGTGGTAGAACTGTGAGTGGTAGTTTACAGAGAGATTATGGTTGACGTCACTTTAAGCTCTGCTGCTCTTGTCACCTGCAGAAAGAGACGCTTTCCGTCTAGTTAGCTGGAGAAACTTCGATTAAAACAAAACGGGACGAGAGCAGCTGTTTGGATCAGGTCTGAACCGGTCTAACGGACTTCTGGCTCCTGAAGCTTGAGACAGTGTTTTCCTCTGCGCTTTTTCACTCACGTGTGTATGAGTCCCAAGACACATTTCATTCACAAATGTTGATTTAGCAGCATAACTATTGCCTTCGCACAGTGATAAACTCTTATAGTTAGCTGACAACAGAGCTGGTTTGTGTTGCTGCTACAGCTTGTGTCAATCAGTCGTGGATTGAGCTGGATCAGACACCTCCCTTATCCACCTACAGCAGGGGTTCCAAACTGTTTTTTTTCACATTGAAATGCTTGATAATGGCATTTAAAATGGTGGATTTTCAAAGCTATTGCTGTTAGTGCGATTCTTCAAGTGATCTGAGGGCCAACAAAACATGGTCAAGGGCTGCAGTTTGGACATGACTACAGCTTTAACAAATTAACCAATTTTTAATGTTTTCTCTCTGCTTTAACACATAAACGTTTCCAATTTTTACAATGCCCCAAACGCTTAAACAGTGTTTAGCTGAGTTTAATGCTGTGCCCACACTATCTCCGCTCCCCTCTCTGGTCTTCCCTCGCTCAGTCAACCATCGTTCTGATTGGTCAGAACTGCTCATGACTTTACTGACGTCACGATAGTGGGAGGCATTAGCTCGTGTTCAGGAAAGAGTGCGGAAGAAAACTTTCGTCGTCGTCAGTGAGTCATGAGCACAAGCCATTGAAACAACGAGCTGCCATCTTGAACTCATCTTCCTATTCTAATTACACTTCCATGGGCGTTCTCAAATAGATAACATTGAATCCTTCAGGATCTAAGCTTTCAAACAAGGTGTGTGCACTGTGCGTGATCATTACAGATTGTTTGATTGTGGGTATTGGACTGGTCTCAAGACCACTTTTTAAAGCTCTTGGTCTTGTCTTCGACTCTTGCACATTTTGTTCTTGGTTTTGTTTTGGACACCGAGACCACATTGAAAGCAGTGACATATCTCAGACACAGTTTGCAATAAGCCCTGCACAATGAGATCATGTAGACACTGATAATTGTTTAAAATTACACAGGTGGTCTCTCTGGATTGTGGTCTTGGTTTCGACTCAGTCTTCACCGTCAGTGGTCTTGTCTTGGACTCTGTGGACTCAGAAAGGTCTTGGTCTCGATTATTGCAGTCTGACTACTAGTGGATAATGTAACTGAGACTAACTGACTAAAAGTTTGAAATGAAATAGTTTGTTTTATAACTGTAGCAATTAGTTACATCACCTTAAAAGCCGAGCGTTATCTGTGTCATTGTTTCACCTGCGTGTATCCGATGAATCAGAATTAGGAATCTTGTCTGCCCCATTTTCCTGCTCAGTCATGGATCACAGCGCTTTGACACCACAATACTTTCTAATGTCCAAATACAACTCCTGATATTTCATCTTTCATCATAATCCAGCTTTAATCCGACTTTACAGGGACAGATCTGCTAAATATTGACTAAATATAGAGAACGTCCTCGATTCAGCTCCGTCAGACAACAGGATTAGGACAGTGTACAAGCAGGTACATCCGCCAGTCACTCAAAATGAGAAGGATTTTGCAAAACGGACAGAATAAACAGTTCACAGAGTTCAGATGAAGTTGATTTTCTGTAGAAAGGAACACTATGGAACTCTCACAATGTCTGCTTTGCTTTAAAGTGTGTTAAATCAGTAATTGTGTTGTTTAAACCGTGGTCTTGTGCCTTTACTCTGGCATCTACACAAAGGTATCTTGCCCCTGACACGCTAAGGTACACAGGCAGTTGTATGAGTGTCATTTGAGGCAGAAATGTTCATAATACATAACGCCTTGAACTAATATAACAAATCTAACAGCAAAGAAGGAGCAGGAGGTGAAAGAGACGATCAAAGACTACTTTATATTTATAAGATATATCTGAGATGTCGTATCATTTTGCTCTTAATCTCCTTTTCTTGCGTCAAACCCATTTTCACACATCACAATGTCAGGATTACATTTAAACTCTATGCTGGATACACATTCTAACTAACCTGGTTCTACCAGATGTATTCTCGAGATATTTTTTCACAAAATCTTGAGAATCCATCTGGAGAAACCCCCAAAGTACGGTTAAAGACAATGTCAAAAGTACACTTCTGGGCCAAAAGAAACATGGCAGGCCGTCTGATGTACTTGGGCATATTTTAGCAGAATTGGCTCAGTGCAGTTGGCTTGTTTTCATTCAAAGTAGTACATCAGTTTAAAACAAATACATACTCTTTAGATTAGTTGTGGTGAATGTTACAGAAAACATGTTAAAGACACTTGACACACTGACACACTGTTTAAAAAGAGACATACTTGTGTCTAAATGCTAATGCTAACAGGAAGTGGTCGTATGTACAGACGCTAGCTATTTTGAAAGTACACAAGCCAACTGAAGCTCTGTGCACACAGCCAATTGTAGACTCTTTTGATTTTTTGTGAAAGGGAAAGGTTGAAGTTTGAGACAATGTTTTTCTCAGAGATTTTTCACTCACCTGCATGTAACTTTTAAGGGTCGTAGGGTCAAATTTCATTCACAAATGTTGATTTGGCGGCATAACTTTTGTTTTTTACACATGATAAACTTTTGTTGCTGTTGCTGCTACAGCTTGTGTCAATCAGTCGCGGCTCTTGCAGCTAACCTGTTCCCCCCGTGTCGATAAACAAATAATCCTTTTATAAGACCGCCAAAACAGTTTATTAAGCTAAAATCTACAAAAAGTCAACACAGTCTATAATTCAGCTAAAGTACATTGGCCCTGCTATGATTCTTTTAATTCAAAAGAGAATGGTGCCTAGGCTTTTTTCAATTGGGTTGAACAATAAAACCCCACTTCTCAACTGCATACACGTTGAGACCCTTCAACCACTCAGATTGAAATATTGCCATGATATTCCAGACTCCAGACTGATAATGCATATACTCAATATAGAGTCTTACACATATTAATCTAACGTGAGTCTGGTAACATTCTAACTGCTCAGCTTTTCTACTACTTGTATCTAAAGCAACCCAATATCTGCAGCAGCCACGTCTGTTAAAAGTTCTGAATTTTCTGCATAATTTAATGACACCTCAACCAATCAGAAGCTTCCTACAGACCAGCAGATGTTTCTGTCTGTCTGTCTCAAGAGCAGTTAGACAGGGATTTGGGGCTAGTTTTTATTTTGTTCCACAACGCCCAGTCCTTGTTACTGTTAGCATGACTAGCTGTTGCCAAACTTGCCCTAATCGTGCAGAATAATTGAGATTCAAATGCATTAGGCAAGTGACCAAAACATAAATGCAGTATACATTTCAAATCTAGTTTATCTGCTTTTTCCAGGTTGCAAAAATCAGGTATAGCGCCTGTAAATGCAGCCAAATCATTTATCCAAGATGCCAAGATCATGAGTTGAGTTCAATACACAAAATCTCAATGATTAAACTTGTAAAACTTACTTTTGCCAAAGCTGCTGCAACCGCACAACTTTCTCACGATAAATGCCTATTAATATTAATCTGAGCTATTACTAACCTCATACAGAATCCATACAGTCCCAATGCACCAGGCCTTTCTCTCTCCTGCTGCACTTTTTCTTCTGATTGCATTTCTTCTTAGCATTCACCCTCCTCTTCCCACTTTATAGTTATATCCACACCTCCAACACCACAATTACCAGCGATATTATAGATCCAGCTTCTCCCTTTCTCCCCGCGTTGGCCTTTAAATTAAGACGTTAACCTATAGCTATATCGTTAATTTGTTAATTAATCAAACACGGTGCTGCGGTTGGACTTGGGCATCGATTGTTAGCGCGCGCACCTCTCCTCTCATGAGTTTTGTATGAAAAAGCGAGCCTGGTCAATTGTAATTTCATCTGCAGACATTGATTTTCATAGCTGGGATGGCACACGGGATGGAGATGGCTATTGATTGAGAATAACGGAGAAGAATGATGGCGGAGTTATGCGGGAGCGTGATCGGGTTAAGGAGGACTTTGATGCCGAGTCGGAGAGGACAGGAGATTTCCGCACAAGATTTGAAGACTTCATTAGGAGAATATTGAGAGGAATTATAGAGCAAAGTGCTGGAGTGGGTTTGGACGGAAAGGACAGTCACACAGAACAGATTATAATCAGACTTTCTGCCACATTCTTAGCCTGACTTTAGGGTTATTAATTCAGCCTGCTGCAGAGAGGGGGACTTGAGACTCAAACTAAGACTTGGACTTGACTCAAATTGTGATCTTAGAAACTCAGACTTAACTTGGACTACATAAAAAAATCTTTGACAAAATTCTAAATGCTTCAACTCATAGGTTTTACTGCAGCAAGCAAAGACAAAAACCATGATCACTATGAGTCTGGAGAAATCATAGCGCTGCAGACAACCAATCACAATACTTCTGTACATTTGGCTTGTGAAAAACATGCATGCAGAGGTTTGGACCTTTATGGATAAGTAAGAAGATGATCAAACTTTCCCCTTTAAATCAGTGGTTCTCAATCAAAACGACATTGATACCTTAAACAAAGGTTGACGCCTTTCAAGTACAGTGACAGATGTAGATTCCTATTTGCTCACATACGCATGAATTTAACTAAGCCCATGTCTTCAAAATAAAATCAAACATATGACTGACACCTGGCTCACACTGCATCCAGTCCGTACTCTGGTCCGGCATCCGGAGGCTTTCCGAAAAATAATGAGAGGCTCTGACACGGCAATTCGTTCATTCTAGCCAGCTGCGTGGTTGTGCTCTGGTCGTCTGGATATTTTCCGTTGGAAGGAACTTTTTCTTTTTGGTGAAGTTGTGGAAACAAGACAAAACAAACCGAAAAAGCTGATAAAGTGCATCTGGTGGTTTTCAAAATTAACGTTACAACCAATAATACAAATATGTCAAAAATACAGACACATACATGACTATAACACATAGAATATAAACAAATGTCACATGCTTATCCATTGTGTGGTAAAATAGAGAATGAACTGACATAAAATAAGCCCAAAACTCAAATTGTTTTTTGTTTACCAGTATTAACTACACATGCATGAGTGATCGCATGGACTCTCATGTTGAAGGTGAATACCTGTGAACTCGTGGTCTTGCGATGCCGACAGTGTTGTACATGCATACAGTCACAGTGTGAGTGGCAACTGAACCCAGAAGGACCCAGATCAGGATCTGGACTGGAGGCAGTGTGAGCCTGGGTAAGACAACACCATCACTTTGCAGGTAGCCTATATTCTGTGTTTGGGGGTTGTCAAAAATAATGCCTACAGCTGTTATTTTTGACTTTGCCTCTGAAAAAGGTTTGGACCCACTGCTTTAAAGGACAGTAAACTGCATTAGACAGAAGACATGACAGAGATGAGAGTTCGGATCAGTCCATTAGACACTGATGGTGTTGGTAACGAAGTAAAAGGACTGATCTGCTCTGAGGAAACCTGGTTAGACGCACTGATGTATCTGGAGTCTGTGTTCAATCTGACATAATGTGACATTGTATCTGTCTTCTGCTACAACAAGAAACGGACTTAATGGAGTTAATGTTTTTGAAAGATAGCTTTGTGGAATTATTCAAGTTAATATTTGAAATTCAGGTTAAAGTGCATTTTTTTCCTGTGGGAATTTTGTTCTCTAAATTGACACATCCTTCAAATGCTGCGTTCAGATCGGACAAAATGTCCTGTCTATGTGTCAAGTTTAACCTCGGAGACGTTTGCATATTGGATATTTAACACATTCAACATTTTCACTCCCAAGGGCCGTAAGACATTATGATTCTAAAAATAATGTGTGGTTTAGCTTGCAGTGTCCATTAATGTTCTGATTATTATCTTTTGTATTTGAGGTCAACAGCTGACACAACTTATAATAACGTTATTGAAGAAACCAAAGAATAACAACTGGAACATTTACCAACACTTTAAGTTAATCCAGACAATTATGTTTGTAATCGTCTCGTCTTGCTGCCCTTGGGAGTGAAAATGTCAAATATGTTGAATATTCAAACAACTTCACCGAGGTTCAGGACCACGTGTTGAGTCAATGCAAACTCAAGTCTTGAGTCTCTGCAGTGAAGAAACTCGGACTTGCAGCAAGAGAAGTGAGGAAGTTGATCTTTTGGGTAAGTTATAGTTACGTTTACTAAATGCACCAACGCCACAAGAAACATAGGGCATCAGGAACTTGCACACATAATGTGACACAAAAACTCTATCCAAAAGTTACAGTCTTCCATATAAAAACAAAGGAAACTTTCTAAACCAAGAATCGGAAATAGTGACATCATTTCTTCTTGTGTAAACATTTATTTGTGCCTTTCCTTTAGAGTTGCCCTCATAACATATTTTACGAGCTCTCTGATTAAATATTCTTCCTTTACGGTAAACCAGGGGCCTTTTACCGGCTTCCTCTGGCCCCATATCCATAAACTAACCCCGGATTAGAGCTTTATGATGCCGCTGGACTGTGGTGCATTCAGGGGACAGTTAACAGCAGAGGAAACCCAGACGTCTGCGCAGATCTACGACGTTCTTCTGACCAGAACATAGACATAAAAAGAGCTTGTTCCTGGATCTGTGTTAGAGACCGAAAAGGAGGGGCAGACATGCTTTTATCTCATCTTTTATCTAATGAGAGTAAATTCAAACAGGGCTAGACCGAGATTAGATTTTAGAGTAATGGACTACGGAGGATTATAAAAGATGGTAAACAAGGCAGCACAGATATCACAAGAAGGTCCGGGGCATAAGTGCTGTTTCGAATGCTACAGAGTTTTAAACAATATCTAAGTACATGTTCCCAGACCGGTTCACTTTGGAGCTGTTTGGGTCACTCGGACTACACATCTTTTTAAATAAATTAAACTTTTCTTTCTTTCTTCAATATGAATGATTAACCAAAAAACATCATTTGCACTGTAAGCCGAGGGTCAGGCAAGTGTAAACAAAAAACTACTTACTAACTACTTCTACTTTACCTTTTAGCCTTGAATTCACTTCTCTCCAAAGCTTCTCCCTCTGTTTGATGCACCAGGCACAGGATTTAGCCAGCTAGCCCAGCCTGTTGCAGATGAATATGTGTTCAACTACGGTTTGAGTTCTTTAACATTATCTGCCTGAAAGCGTTGGGAAAAGGTGGGACGTTTGATGAGGTGATTGAGTGATTTTTCAATTAGTTCCTCTCTTAGTGAACGCTTGACTACTCAACAACGAATAGAATCAACAATGTGCGGGTTAGGGTTCTTTTTTCCTGTGCTTAGGTCTTTACACTGGCTCCAGTGGTTCAAAGAATAGACTTTAAAAAAGCTCTACTTGTGTTTAAGGACTCTCCATGGACTAACACCAAAGTACATCTCTGAACCATGGACCCAGAGTCAGACTAAACGTGGACCAGAGTCAGGACTAAACACTGACCAGAGTCAGGACTAAACGTGGACCAGGTCAGGACTAACTACCAGATCAGGACTCAGACCAGAGTCAGAACTAAACGTGGACCAGAGTCTCAGGACTTAAACACCAGATCAGTGACACATGAGTTCCAAGTCGACTAACACGACTGGGCACCGACCAGAGTCAGGAAAAAACTAAACAAAAAGGACTAAACATGACCAGAGTCCAGGACTAAACCACTGGACCAGAGTCAGGACTAAACACTGACCAGAGTCAGGACTAAACACTGACCAGAGTCAGGACTAAAAAAATCAACTAAACGAAAGTCAGGACTAACACCAGAGTCAGGACTAAACACTGACCAGAGTCAGGACTAAACACTGACCAGAGTCAGGACTAAACAGTGGGACCAGAGTCAGGACTAAACAGTGGACCAGAGTCAGGACTAAACACTGGACCCAGAGTCAGGACTAAAATAAGACAGATAAACACTGACCAGAGTCAGGACTAAACACTGACCAGAGTCAGGACTAAACACTGGACCAGAGTCAGGACTAAACACTGACCAGAGTCAGACTAAAAAAAAAAAACACGACCAAGAAGAATCAGAAAAACTAAAACCAGATAGGAAACACAGAAGTCAGGACTAAACTACGGACAGAGTCAGGACTAAAATGACAACTGGACCAGAGTCAGGACTAAACGTGGCCAGAGTCAGGACTAAACTCGACCAAGTCAGGACTAAACGTGGACCAGAGTCAGGACTAAACCTGGATCAGAGTCAGGAGTAAACGTGGACCAGAGTCAGGACTAAACGTGGACCAGAGTCAGGACTAAACGTGGACCAGAGTCAGGACTAAACGTGGACCAGAGTCAGGATCTGGAACAGTCTCCCTGAAGATGTAAGACAGACCTCGATTGTGACAATGTTTAAATCTGTGCAGATGACTGAAAAACTTTGTCTGCACTCTGTATTTCTTTAAAGAAAATTTTTTGATGATTATTTATATATTTTTAATAATGTTGTCTTGTTTTGTAGTGTACTTTTGATGCATCTTTTCCTGCCTTGTAAAGCACTTTGAATTGCTTTGTGTATGAATTGTGGTATATAAAGAAAAATGTGTCAAAAGCAGCAGAAACTCATACATCCATGGGAGCTGCAATCTTTGCTTTGTTGGATTCAGGAGCTGCTTCCTGTTTTCTTTAAAGAACCCCCCTCAACCCACTCTGCTGCAATGTGATTGGGCCGTTAAACCAGTGGTTTGGAGTGCAAACCAGATGGATTCTCTTGAGTTTATGAATTCACAAACATCGAGAATAATTCATCTGACTGGCCAAGTCTATTGGATCAAACGAGGTTATCATCACTGGATATGAAACGGATTGTCACAGGGTCAAGTCAGCACCTTTCTGTTCCTATCTGATTTATTGTTTAATATGCTTGCTTCATTTCAGGACTCCCACATGGATTCACGGTGGACATGTGCCAAGGGTGATTGTCTAGAAGCTCGTCAGGAAGAGGACGAGGAGAAAGGCAGAAAAGAAGAGACAAAAGAGGGAAACTGTGAGTGAGACGAAAAATAGAAAAAGACACAAGAGAAAGAGTAAGAGGCAAGAGAAAAAAGAGAAAACGAAGTGTTAAAAACAAAAGAGAGTGAGAGAGAAAAGAGAAAGTGTAAGAAACTTGGGGAGATGTGAAGCCAAGTGCATGCAGACACAGAGAGAGAGAGAGAAATGAAGGAGGAGAGTGAGGACACACATGGAGAGCCTCTGGGCGAGAGCAGGATTCAATTAAAATCTGTAAAATCAGGCCTGACTCATGCTGTAACTCTAATGTTGGAAATGAAGGAGCCATATTAAAGTCAGCTTTATGTCAGAGTCTTCTAGGCTTTATGTTACGCTAATGTAAAGATCTGAGGATAAATTTACCCGGTATAAGGCTGAACTTTAAATCAAAGCTAATTATGTAGCAGAGAAATGACACAGGAGAGCCAGTGTCCCACAGGCTAAATGTGCTTTTTCATCTTTCTCTTTTGTTTCGCTCACGTCGATTAGCTTCAGCACCTGATTATAAAGTACTTAACACGGAACAAAGTACATTCAGTTATTAGCCTTTCGGTGTTTTACATTTTCTAAACAAAGGTGTAGTGGAAACAAACTGCAGCATTAGTCTGATTTAGAACAGCAGATAACTGTACAAGATTCTTGAATAAATAAGACTGAAAATCTGGGCAAAGAGGCTCAGACTTCTCTTTCTTCACACTTCCTCCTGGAAACACAGTATCACCAATGTGTCCTGTTTCTTCTCTGATGGGCCATGCAAAGAACACCTCATCAAGAAGGTGTTCAGCAGGCATTTGGAAAAGATACCACCTCAGCTGGCTCATCTAAACACGAAGTAGCAGCGGCTCTACTCTGAGTTCCTCCTGTGAGACAAAAGCTGGTTGCACATTAGAGGAGTTTAGGATCTTTTACGATTTTTAGACTTGTCAAAAAAAACAACAGACATAAGGACATTCACAACAACTAGAGACGACAGACTTGTGGAGCGATTATTATATTATTATAAAAGGTGAAACACTAATGAAGAAACAACAGTGGATTAAAGCAGGTTTATGAAGGTCACAGAAGAGCGGAGGAGCTGTTACACAAATTGTGGGGCGTCAAATGAAAAAGTTTCAACAATTAGTGTTGACTATGTTCTATAGTCTAGTAAAGGTGCTTCAACTTCAGTTACTATTCACAATCCAACTCCATAAACTATTTCTTAGTCTAATTCTGCGTTCAGGCCAGATACTGTAAATAAAAAAATAATTGAAGACCACACAACAGTCAATGCAGCAAAGCCACATTTTCCAGATTGGCATTTTTGCATAAACAGAGTGAGTGTGGCTCTTGAAATCTGCACAAACAAGCTCCACCTCTCACAAAAGTAAAACCAAAACTTGAACTAATTTCTCTGTTTAACCATGTTTGTGTAATGTCTGCTTCAGGAGTGTAACGTGGCAGCTCTTCACCTCATTTGGCCGAGTCTCTCTCCAGCTGTGCGTCCACAACAGCCTGATAAGTCTCTCTGATTGTGCTCTGTGTCTGTGGAGCCGAAGGGGGAGGAGAGGGCAGTAATTATGGACTAACTATCCCTGAAACGAGCTCCAGATCTGGGCCAGGTGTTGTGACAGGTGCCCTTCTCTCTCTCGCACTCACATGGAGCTCATTCTCTGCTTTCATATTCACAGTAACAAAGAGAATATGAAAATGTAGACCGAGGCAGACATCAGTATCAGGCTAACTGTAGCAGGGTATAATCTTATTATCATCTCATTGGTTATTTCAGTTCATATGAACGTCTTTGCCAAACATGGCTAAACATCTGTTATTTTCTTTGACCATGTTTTTGGTCACCTTGGAAAACATACAACTGTGATGTTTACCTTATTCTGACTTGTCCATTTTTTCTTGGCAGACCTACAATATTTGGTCCGATTAAAATGACCAGAGTTCGTTTCCCCGCAAAGTCCAAACTTTTTTCAGGTCTGAATCAAAACAAGCGAACTCTGATCAAATCAAAGAATCGGCCCAAGACCACCTCTCCAGGTCGGTCTTGGGTCGATTGCAAACAGACTCTGGTGCGGATCGCTTATGGTCTGAAAACAAAACAACCTTGATCCGAACACGTGCTTTTTTGGACTTGATGAGCCATTGTCAGGACACACGCAGAGACAGGAGAAGCACCGAGACAAGGGTGCACTTGTCCTACAACGACAATGACAGAGCCATCACTGTGGTTTTGTCTTTGTGAATGTAACGCACATTATCACAATTCTCAAAAAGTGTATACCTAGCATAATTTGTGCGCAATCAATCACTAGCCAGCTGACAATATCACCTAACTGTTGTCTTGTAGCAAATACTAGCAGCATAACTTTTGTTGTCGTACAGCAATAAACTCTTGTAGTTAGCTGACAACAGCACTGTCTCGTATTGTTAATACAGCTTGTGTCAATCAATCTCTGCATTCTTGGTGCGTTCGCCATAGAGCTATAATTAGTAGATGCGCAGTCCGACACTGATGCTATCGAACACTTAGCATCTGAGCTAGTCCTGCAAGATTTAAGCTAGTCCGGAGCGTTCTACTGTTTGTTTTCCTATAGCCGTTAGCATTAGCCCGCAAAAAACGCAAGTTATGAAAGATCCAGAGAGTCCGTTGTACAAACCACATTTAGCAAAGGTCAGAGCCTTGTTACAAGTTATTGTTGAGTTTACAAACTTTTTAGTTTTTTATTGTAGATAACAACAAGAGATTTCTTATCTTGTGCATCTTTTCAGACTCTAATGACACCAAACGTAGCAGACAAATTACATAAATAACACCAAATAAAAGTTATAGCTTCACTTAACTGTGGAGAAGCGTCTGTCGCATCAGTGAGTGATGAAGCATTTCCAGCCCAAGAATATAGTAGTTTGAGAAATAAAATCTAACATTGCCAGTGTTGTTTAAAAAAAGCTTCATAACACACAAATCAGTCTGTTTTGCTGAAATCGCTTGTTTAAGCTCTTCTTCTGCCATTGAGTTCAGTTGATGTGTGTCATCATCTCTATCGGAGGAATATGGCGTTGAGTTGTAGCAACTGAACAGAGCTGCTGATTGCACGTCTACTAATTATATGTCTATGGCAACAATGACGGGTGTACTTTGATCAATTTTTACAGAATTAAAGACTATTAATTTACAAAAAAGGCACACAGAGACTTTTGGCACATTTGTGAAAGGAAAGGAAAGTTCTTTTTTTTTATTAAGCACAATGGCAGAGATGCTTGGACCAGATTCTAGCTTTTAAGGATAATTTTATTTTAGTCTTTGTGAATGGGAGAAGCTACTAGACATGTTTTTAGTGGTAGGGGAAACCAGGGAGAAAACCTACGCAGACACACAAAAACACAAAGAAAGGCCCTGGGTTCGCCTGGGAGTTGAACCGCAGACCTTCTTGCTATGAAGCCAGAACACTTACCGCTGCGCCACCGTGTCATATTTCTTTTCCTCTTAAACCAACTTAATATTCTTTGTGATCAGTGTAAGCTTCAGCAGTGTTCTTACTTTGTTTAAAATGACCAACATGATTCATGCTGGTGTCATAGTAGAAAAAAAAAACACACAACTCCAGGTGTTTCTGATGCTTTGACAACACTACATCACCATGAGAACTTTCCAAATCTGTCTCTTAACACGCCACACATATTTTAACAGTTTATCCTTAACACTGCTGCTCTTGTGTCTGTCTGCAGCTGCTCCACTCATGTGTTCACCTCTTTCAGACTCTTTTGTGTGGGTTTTATGTGCACAGATGGTCCTCCGTGAGAAGTGTCCTGCAGGGGGAGCCGTCACCGCTGTCAACGTGTGAAAAGTGTAAAAAAAATACAGTGCATAATAATCAGGTTTAAGCACAGCGGGTTCTGTTCTGATCCAGGCAGGCGAAGTAAGACAGATGAAGGAAGAAAAGTAAGAAGGAGAAGGAACATGACAAAGTGTGAGAGGTGAGTTTTCTTAAAGGACACGTATTATGCAAAAGTAGAAGCGCTGTACCTGATTTTGTCTGTACAGTCTTCTGATGTCAGGTGAGTGTGACTTATGGAGCTCAACAGTGGAAGATTGTTGTGGAAGTAAAAACCTCACTAATAAACTCCCATAGGATTTTAGAACACATTAAATATCAAGTCTCTGTTTATATGACAGCTGTGGTCCGGCAAACACATAATTTTTGTACCTTATTTGATCTGAATTTAGACAAAAAGAAATAAAGAGTGCAGTTAAAGCTTCTTCAGTCATATGCACAGACAAACAGACTAGATTTAAACATTGTCACAGTGAAGGCCTGTCTTACTCTCCACGTTTAGTCCTGACTCTGGTCCTTGTTTAGTCTTGACTCTGATCCTTGTTTAGTCCTGACTCTGGTCCGTGTTTAGCCCTGACTCTGGTTCACGTTTAGTCTTGACTCTGATCCTTGTTTAGTCCTGACTCTGGTCCGTGTTTAGTCCTGACTCTGGTTCACGTTTAGTCTTGACTCTGGTCCGCGTTTAGTCCTGACTCTGGTCCACGTTTAGTCCTGACTCTGGTCCACGTTTAGTCCTGACTCTGGTCCAAGTTTAGTCCTGACTCTGGGCACCATCAGGAGGCCGGTCCCTGAGGTTCTCAGAGTCCGAGATGGTTCATGGGGCACTAACACGTCAGAGTCAGTCAATGTCAGAGATGTGTTCATAAGGCGTGTTAGTTATGAACACATCTCTGACGTGTTAGTGTTCATAAGGCACTAACATGTCAGCGATGTACTTTGGTGCTAGTCCACGGAGAGACTTGAACACAAGCAGAGCTGTTTTAAAATCTATTCTCTGAGCCACTTGAAACCAGGGCAAAGGCCTAAGCACATTAGTGATGGTACTTCCTGGTTCTAGTTAGAACACAAACAGCAGTGTTCTGGATGTATTGCAGCAAACAACACTGTGTTTTGAAGTGACTCATTGTTCTGCACCACAGAAGAAGTCTTAATTTATGTTTTCCATTTTCAAGCTGATTTTGATTTTACATTGTGTGTTCCTCCACAGGTTCTTGTAGAGATGTAGATGCAGACAGGACACGATGAGAGGATGCTTGAAATCCCATTCATGTGTATGTGCGCCGCCTTGGCAGATCAGAGATATAAATATAGTAGACATCAGAGGCCACTGCAACTAACAGACCTTAGTGTCTTCATAACTTTGTAGTTTATAAAGCTGCAGAAACATATTTAAAAATATAGGTCTTATATTCATGACTTAAGCCCTGGTGTTTTTTTCCAAAATCCTTATGAGGGTTTATTATGGGAGCCTGTACTTCCGGAGCAAAGGTTGGACTGTCACTGTTGAGCTCTATTCCTAAAGCCTGAGCAGGAGTCCACAGCTCTCCTCTCTTCTGTTACTGTGGGTCTCATTTGTGCTCCTGTCAGAAACATAATGTATGAACACACAGGCCAAAGGGAAACGTAATCAGCAGCTCAACACAAAACTCCTGCAGGTTTTCATCATGAGCAGTGTCCACAAGCACAAATACATGAACAAATAACAGGTTTTTGGACCATTCCGCATTGACAAGAACACATCCTAACAACCACCATAGGATCAAATCAAATCAATTTTTTTTTGTATAGTCTAAAATCACAACAACATTTGTCTCTGAGGACTTCCCAAGATTATTAATTTAGCAAACATGAATAGTAAGAAATAAAAATAAAACAATACGCATTCAATGAAACAATAAACATTCAGAATCAGTAATTAATCAACAATGTCAAAGCAGATTATTAGTAGAGCAACTTAATAATTGTCCAGAGCATCCCCTGTCCTTAGATCCTCCTTCTCTGCAAGGAAAAATTAAAAAAAAAAAACCTAAGAGAAAAAGAGAAACCTGGAGGAGAACCACAGTGAGGAAGAGATCCACTCCCACGGACAGGCTGTAGATGTAAGTAAGGCTAACGCAGATCTAATTGCAGATATAGAAATGAACTGGCAATGCGACGCGTGGCATATTTACACAATAACGCAGTGGACTCATGCTAATCATACATAATTTCATGTCTTGTAATGTCATGGTATATGTACGCTTTCTTGTGAGATCGGGCTCTTGGATCAGGTCTGAACGGTCTCACAGACGTCTGGCTCCTGAAGCTTGTGACTGTGTTTTTCCTCATCGTTTTTCACTCACCTGAATGTCACGTAGATGAGTTGTAGGGTCAAATTTCATTCACAAATGTTGAATTAGCAGCTTAACTTTTGTGTCGTCACAGTGATAAACTCTTGTATTTAGCTGACAACAGCCCTAGCTCGAGTTGTTGCTCTAGTTTGGTCAATCAGCGGCGCTCTTTCTGCATACTGGGTGTGCGTGTTGATATCGCAGATGACTCAATCTGAGCCTCCTTGGCCAATTGACTCTGTGCACAGAACGTCAGTTGGTTTGATTATTTGTGAAAATGCTAACATCTTGCTGGCGTGTCTGTGTAATCTCTCATTTGTCCAGGAAGCATCCGTCGTAGAAGGACTTCATGATTGTTATCTTGACAGCGTATTCTGTCTGGATTTTCAAATGTGCTGTCCGAATGACAACTTTGAAGCCGTTCTACTATCTTACTGGCATGTTAATTTCCTGTTTAGTTCATTTCTATGACGTTTTCACTACCCAGTCTAAAATCAAAAACACAGTAAGATCCGGCAGTGAACATTGAGTTGTGACTGTTTTCTCTGACATGTTAAAGACTTTACAAATCAGGAGAATACTTCACCAAAGCTTTACTATTTGTCAGTCTTTAGCGTTCGCATTGACAGATAAACACATCCTTTTACAAACACATTTTGGTTCTTCTGGGCATGTTTAATAACCCACAAGTTAATACCCCAAAACAACAGCTCTTTAGCACCATTGTTATGAGTTTATTTGTCAAAGCCGTGGGCAAATGTCTGCGCTCCATCTTCTCTCACCTCGTTTCCATTCTCACTTCTCCTTCCTGTCTGTCTGTCGCCGCTCTGACAATACCACAAAAGCAAACAAACAAAGGGAGGTGATACCACAACTCTAATTAAAAGTTAATTTATTCCCTCCGCGTCACATTTTATCTTATGTAACCAGCGCTATCCTGTAATTAAATCATAACCCCGCGTTCGGAGGTCAACATCCGCGCGCTAATAGAAAAGTGTGCGCGCCGCCGCCACCAGCCAAAAACAATAAGGCTTATCTTTTATTCATGCAGATACACAGTCTACAGTGGGCCATACGTTAAGATTCATATGGGCTTTATAATGAGCTTTTTGATAATGTTTGTGGAGTGTGTCTTATCGTCCACATGTAAAAAACAAAAACAAATACAAGATAAGGGAATGTAAATAAATTAGAATGCTGCAAGACTCACTTTGAAGAAAGGAATGTGGAAAATATTGAAGGCAATACTTGTCTTAGTCACAATTTTAAGGATTTTTTAAAAGACATATAGAAGATACATTTGAGCACCAACAAAAATGTATGTCTTTCTACAACCTTGATTAATTCAGTCTCTGAGAACAATGCTTAAAAAAGAAAAAATACACTTTTTTCTTTGCAATAAATGTATTTAAAATTTTGCCACTGTCATTCCCAATCATTTGCCCAAACTGAGTCAATCATGCTAGCTGTTAGCTTGGCCAGATGCCAGAATTGCTAGAAACTACTAAAATGTTCTCTGTCAAGTGTAACTTTAGATCGCCTCATGTGAGACAAATAAAGTCCATCAAGAAGGTTTTTAAAATGTATATTTGACAGTCAAATGTAATCTTGTACTTTCCTTAGTCATAATAACATTCACTTTAAATGTAATATCAGTGAGCTTGATATTTCTTTGCTTCGAGCTTATTAACTCTTTCCCTGCCAATGACGTCTATTTCTGTCTTGCACTTTTTTTCTCTGTGGTGATGTCGGGCTTCTGATGCCGTGCAGACTTTGTCTACAGTCAAATACACGCTGAAGTTTCACAGATTCACCAGGAGACTGTGCACAAGAGTGAGCACTAGGACCCAGAGGAGGTCACGTGACCAGAAAATACATGTGCTCTATGAGAGCTTTTCCTTTAGTACCTGCTTGGCCCTACTCTGCTCGACTCGAAATGCTTCTACTCGGCTTAGTTCAGACCTGGCGTTGGACCAAGTGCTGTTTTTTAATGTCATTTTGCTGTTTTTTTTCTTTCTACGGTGAGTACGAAATGTAGAAGCAGTTCGGTGCTATCGGCAGCTACTTAGCGGCTGTTCACGTTAGCGTACGATAACAACAACAAACCAGTGGCGCTTGTGTGATGCAACATGTGTCTGACGTCAGGTTTAGTATCTACTCGGCTCTCTTTGCCCTGGGGTAAAGCAGGTACTAAAAAAGTACCTGGTTAGAGGGATCAGCCCCAAATGGAAAAGTTCCGCACCAGGCTAAGTCGCGCGAGTAGAGTAGAGAAGGGCAAGCAGGTACTGATGGAAAGCCCTATATGTTTACTTTAGGCAGCGCAGTCGACACTGTTTACCTGATCAGCTGCTTCTGGAGCCAGCTTTCTTTTCAAACAGTTTACAGGCAAAATATCTTGGATTATCATTTTGGTAAATTTAGAGCAAATATTTGATCTTTAAATGAAGACTACTGGACTACGACTCTGAGAGAACAGCACATGCAGCGAGTCTATAAACTTCCTCTTCTGTGAGCGAGTGAAAAGTGTCAGAGGAAGCCAAACTACTGGATTTCTTCAATATAATCTCTGCTCCATGAAAGAGGCTGAATCTATAGAATCTGCATCAGAAAGTAGAAAACGTCTGTAACACAGCTTTTGTTGGTTTAAAGATGAAAAAGACACTAGCCCTCTTTGTTTTAATCATGTAAACCTCATATTTTTATCCTAATGATTATTTTATTGTCATGGCTCATATTCTTTCATCAAAAAGCAGAAAACACACTGATATGAAGTCTGATTTAGAAAAGACATTACTCAAATTTTGTCAAACTGAAATAAAATAAAAAATTCAAATGCCTACAAAAGGACAGATTAATGTAGAATTATTTTGTAATATAAAAATAGACACTTGTACTTCTGGCTTTGAGGTGAGTTACTAACACATTTGCTACACTTTTATGCAGTTTTGCCTGTAACTTTTCTCGCTGCACGAAGCCAAACCCTAAGCTTGTTCACCAAACTTCCAGTTGTTGATGATCGTGTTGTAATGACTTAAACTCTGCGGACCAGCGTCTGAGTAATGAAGCGTCACTTTCAAATTAAAAGCTGCAGATGAAACGAGGAAAAACCGTCCTGCTTGTAATGTCTGCTGTTGTACGGGACTTTGTTTGAACGGGCATCTGGAGTAGCTCTCTCTCTCTGTCTCTCTCTCTCTCTCTATAATAGTAATGACAGTGTTAGATCCAGTGCTCTTGTACCTCTGACACTTGTGCAACGTGTCCATCTGTTTCTATGGTGACAGAGAAAATGGCCGACACCTGCTGTTTCATATTAAAGTCACCTGTGCGACTCAACCTGAGGCGACCTGATCTTTACAATAACAGCCTTTTCAATTTGCTCTGAATGTGAAGCCGTCGTTTACAGGGAGTGTTTTTACGTCAGAAAGAATCACCACAGAGACTTCTGGAGTGGTTCTGGAGAGGTTTAGAGCAGTTAGCACTCTCTCCTCACAGCAACAAGGATCACCTCCAGGCTGGCACGAGTCCTTTCTGTGTGGAGTCTGCACGTTTCTCTCTGTCCGCGAAGGTAATGTTTGTGAGAAGGAAGCAATGTTAGAACAGAGTTAAACCAATTTGAGGTTAGAAAAAACTGTTTGAAAATTGTCACACATGTACCAAAAATGCCTGTATAATGACAGATATATAATAATTTGATCAAAATCTACATTTGCAACTGGTTATTGTTTTAAGAAATCATGCAAATTGTACCTTATTTAAGTTTTAGTCTTGTTCTATCATTCCTTCCTCATCACAAACCCAGCTGAAGTTTTGTCTGTGAGATTCGATTCTTTCCCCTATGAACCTCAGAGGATCTGGAGTTGGGAGGTCACAGGTTACTCCAGTGACACTGAGGAATGGGTCACATGCAGAGGACAAACTTCCATACAATAAAGTGTAGCACAGTGGCGACTCCTGAATAATTTCTTTGTGCGTGCTTTAGACTTTATGTAGACAGTTATCAAAACCCAGTGCCCCCAATCATATTATATAATAATATGATGATGTTATTATTACAGTCATTAAATATATAACATGACACAATACATTGGCATTAACATGCAATGGACTGTGGTCAACGTGTGTCAATAAAATAATAAAATCAAGATCCTTATATGCATAAGTGGGCTTCATATTTATAAAAAAAATATTTATTAATTTGAACAGTGAACATCCTCACGGTTGCATATTGATGAACACAAGTACGGAAAATAAAGCTCTTGAGTTCAACTTGGCAAAAAACACCATTATGCATTCTCCAAGCTTTTGTTGTTGTCAGATGTTTGTATTTGGTCTCGGGTGTTGTAGCTGTTAAAAAGGCTTTTTGTGTGACAAATGTTTTGAGTTGAATCACTAGCTGTGTTGTCTCTTGACTGACACATGAACGTCCCTTGCGTCTTCAGCACGTGTACATGATGGCAGAGCGCGAGGTGCAGCATCTGTAGGTCCCATTAGTTTGCATTATACTGCTGGAACTTGGAAAAAACACTCATACATTTGATTCAATGGAAGTGATGGGTGCATTAAAAAGGATGGACTACGTGGCAGCAGCCGAAAACTAGCTCTTCTGATTGGACAAAGATGTTTTAAGGCGTTTTGATCTATTTTACAGACGTTGCAATTTTTTTTCTTTCCTGTTTTTTGGTGGTGCCTACCGCCTTAGTGACGAGCTGCTCCAGTGTAGCATAACCTTAACCATCAGCTCTCTCATCAGTCAGGCCCTGCAGACGATGTACTTCCTGCAGCAGCTCAGATAATCGTGCAGTTCTCTGGAGCACGGCCAGGTACTGAGGATGATAGGCTGTAGTCTTCCATGTCTTCAGGACTCGGGGGAGCGCGGGTCAGACAGCAGCTGATCCTTCTCACTCGGGACATGGACTATATGAGCCATCCCTTTAATTAACATGACTAAGTTGGAATCTTGCTTCACAATGTCACTTTACACAAACTTTTCCCGGTTGATACACTGACAATATATTTGTGCTGATGCAAATCTAATTGTAACAGTGATGAGTAAGTCTACAATATAAGAGTGAACATCCTTGTAGAAATCAGAATGTGGAAGACAGAGCAAACCAGACGGTCCCTGCTTCATTTGTAAAGACGATCACACAGCCTTTTCTCTCTCTGATAAAATAACAGATGAAGATATTTGCTTCGTCCTGATGTGACTCTGAGCTGGTCCCAAACGAGAAACGCTTTAATGAGTTTTAATGAGCTCATGTCTCTGTGTTAGACATTCACAAGGTTAGACTATATTAAAAAAGTGTCGCCATGGAGAGCGCATTAACAAGTAATGTGTTGTGTAAAGGTAAATGTGCCTTGTGCGTTTGACCCATCCTTCGTTCTCATTGGTGCAAAGTGTCAGGTGCTGTAGATGACCAGAACAGTGAATAAATAATATGTACACTAAGGCAGATGAATCTAAATGAACTTTTTAGAGCTTTTGTTTCCCTTCTAAGCCACATAAAATCACTCAACTGCAAATATCTAAAATTTGCAACATCAAAAACAGATTCTAGAGGTTATCACCAGCATTTAGGCCTCAAATCAAGTTAATACAGAGCAAGTGTGCAGCCCTTTAGTTTTCTAAAGATGCAACAGGATCATCATAGGCAGGTACTTTCCGGGTCAATGAGGGCACTTGATTAGGAGCCAAAAAAAAAGAAAAGTAAACTGGCGACAACCATTTACAAGCTGCAGACCCGTGTCCTGCTGGAGCGCTCACGCCCTGACTGACAAAACAGCGCAGGAATTTTAGCAGGACTCGTGGGTAAACCTTTTTGATTAGGTGGTATTTATGATCTGCTCACAAAAATGAGGCAACGTTCCTCTGAACCACACTGGAATCGTATGTAAGATTTTGATGTCAGATTTAATAAACATGACTTATATGTGTCCAAAGATACAAGGTCAACATGTCCAAATATACTATTATTTTTACTGAAAGTTATTGTAAATCTGAGTTATTCTTTATTAAAAAAGCAATGGACATGATGTCCCTTTGTTGATGTTGACATTTATTATCCAATCAAAAAGCAGAATGAGCCTCACATTGCCAGTTTGGTTTCTTAGAACCTGAAGTTAATTTTGAAACATGAGTCAGGAACATGTTTGAGTTTGAACTGATGTTGCGCCAGGACACAGACACAACTGTCTGTGATCGGCTCATGAACTTGTTTCCACACAGTTCTCACCGGGCACCACCCACAGTGTGTTGAAATGCCTTTAGTAAAAAACAAACCATGACAAATAGTCAGGTGTCTGAGAAAGTGACTTTCGGGTTATTACCCATAATTCATCCTTGTTCCTGATTGGTCAGCAGCATACATCTATAATGTATGGGCCATTTCACAATCTGGCAACCCAAGTTCATCTGTGATTGTAATACTCTTTAAGAACCACTAGTTGTGAATCTTACATACGGTTCCTTTAAAATGAGTGAATAAGACTTTACTTGGCAAGGTTTTGGTCTGATTTAGTGATGATTAGTTCTCCTGACCATGATCGTTAAAAGGACAAACTGATGTTTTCCCAGATTCATAGATTTGACAATCGCTGCTGGTGCGCTTCCTGATAAACGCGCATCTCCAAGCCCCAGCCTTAATCTTATTCCCTAGGATCCAGAACCCACGCTTCAGCAAACTGCGAGGAGTAGGTCTGGTCACCTCGTCCCCCGCCTGCGTTTAAGATCAAATCCACGTTGTACGTTGATTAGTTTATTTGTGTGACGCAGATGAAACAAAGAAGTGATTGGTTGTCTGTCATTTAGACCAAAATCTACCTCACATTAAAATCGTTTCTTGCTTCGCTCAATCCGAAAGAGGGACACAGTGGCCAGACGATACATTTTATATACTGTATATCGTCTGGATTTTCCAGGCAATCACACTGTTGGACGTTATTATTAAAGATGTTTCACTGTCAGATTAAATAGCTTGTTTACCCAGCATCATTTTCTGATGTGTGTCTTGTAATTAATGCCTCACGTCTGCGACCATGTGGCCTCCGTGTGATCCAGCTGCAGCGACACACACACACACACATCTGGAGTGCCCATGGTGGCCCCAAAAAATACATCAATAGAGTTTTCTAGTGTTTCAGAATCTTCTCTGCCTAGAGGCCAAAGTCACTTTTATAGGCCCTAGTCATCAGGAACATCAAACAAGGGGTGAAAAATGAATAAATTAATAAATGAATACTCCAACGTTACGGTTCAGGGCTAAAAGAAATATGTCTTTTCCCACAGTAACACAAAAAAGACAAGGGAATCAGGATCCTAACCCACAACCTTCTGATTGAGAAAAGCAGCAGAAGAACTAGGCCTACTTTGTCTTCTCTGTGAAAGGTGAAAGTAAAACGTCCGCTCATTAGGACCTGATAGTTGCCTGAAACTTGTGTAAAGTCCAATTATGAGCGGAAAAAGCCTGCGTTGTAATGGAGCCTGATCATTTCTGGTCTTTTTGCATTCACTCTCCTCTATAACCTTCTGTGTCCGGCCTCGTAATTACCTCGGCTCTCGTCTGATTGCTTTTAATGCTTCTGTGGTTTTGTGAAAGCAGCACTTTACCGTGACCCAGGGGCAAAGTGTATTAATATTACACATATTCATATCTCACTTTGAAGGAGAGAGAAACTTTGCACGGGCCTTAGTCGGGCTAACCTCACACAGCAAAGGCTCCTGCAATAATCCAGATTTCACAACCTGACCAGAATAGGGTTTTAAGGCGTTTGTGAGATTTTGGAAACTCAAAGATGGTTGCCAAATAATCAAAAATTCAAGTATTCATATAAGATCAACTTGTAATGTTTCAAAAGCTTTATTAGCAGCTGTCCCTGTTGGGATATTTGTCCTCTGCATTTGACCCATTCTTCCATTGCCTCCTCAGGGAACCCAGTCTGACAAGAAAGCATATATACTGTAACTATACCATGACATAACAGGACATGACTGAAAGCGAAACAAAACCAGGAAATGAACACTGACGTTAGCCACACAGAGATGCACGTCAGGCCGAGCTCGATCTCACAAGAAAGCGTACATTTACCACGACATGACGCAACATGTAAATTACGTATGATTAGCACGAGATCATGGCTGTTTTGTGTAATTAGTACACATCACAGTCCCTGTTCATTTCAATGGTGGTTGTTAAGACATGTTCTTATTTATGAATATTAACCAAATCCTGGTTGTAATCCAGACCTCAACTTACCCATTTTAGTAACTTGAAGCCTAAACTTACCTGTTTCACCTACAGAAAACGTCCCCACATTTTTAACGCTGTGAACTCACATGTCATTTTTACACTTTTTCATAATGTGCTAAATGCACAGAGTAACATAAGTACTAAAAACAGCTGTGAACTCATGCTCAAAATACGCTGTTTTTTGTGTCGTGGTAAATGTACGCCCTCTAGTGACACTGTGTTGCAGAATCACAACAAACAGCCTGTATGAGATCGATAATGAGACAAATAATATTCAAAAACACATGAAAGAAGCCGGGTGTCGTCTTTGCTATTTGCCTGTGTGTTTCTGTCACAGCTCCTCTACAGGCGAAAGGCAGATGTGTCTCTACTGCTGGTTTTTACTGGTTCGATTGGTAAAAAGTGTGAACAGAACTGAGCCAGTTTAGTGAAAGAGACAAGGCTGCAACAACTTTGGTTCCCAATTGAGCAGAGTCCAGTTCAATTTGTATTGTGAATGCAGCCTTACCCGTTAACCCAAAGAAAATGTCTCCATGTGAAGTGTGTATTTTACGCTTTTTCATATCATGCAATATACACAGCATAACATATATGTTAAGGCTGGTAATGCTTGAAGTAATATTGTGATTATTTGATTCAAAGAATTCCTGACAGGTTAGAAACACTTGAGCACAATGAGTTAGGAATATTTTTAAACACATAAAATAATCAAAATGCGCAGTGTTTTTGTTCATTTGTTGTAGAAAGTACGTAAAAGAATGTAAAAGAATGTAAAAGAAAAAGAATGTAAAATAAAACTGCAGGAAGAATACTTTTTGGTATTTTCAATCAATGACTTTTTCAATAACTAAAACCTTCTGTGAGATATGTTTTTGTCCTTATGAGCCTCCAAAAACACTGTTACGAGTGTCACAGATCTGTGATGTCATAGACCTGCTGTTCTCTTTTTAAGTCAATAAATCATCCATTCTTGTTTTGATTATTTCTGTGTGCATATGTGCGTATCAGCTGGAAATGATCAAAGGACATTTGGACGCAACTTACGTTTTTTCTCAAATAAATGAAGCAAAAGTTTGGCTGAGCTCGTCTTTCTTAATCACTACCAAAGGAGCTCTTCCAGATTCCTAACACGAAAACAAGTGTTATTTTTGTTAATAAAGCTGATAGATGCTGGTGCAGTTTTGCCCTTGTCTCTCTTCCCTAAAAGCCTTCAGTGTCGTTGGACTTTGCACAGTTCGAGCGTAGCATCTGGCTAACGTAGCACTTTGGCACAGAAGGTCGAGCTAACACGAATCTGGCAGAAGAGACGGTGTTGTTGGTCCTGGACAACAAAAACACTTCCAAAAACCTGTGTTAATGTCAGAGCGGCTGCAGAGGTGAAGGAAGCGGTTTTACTGGGATGAGATAAAGCATAAATCAGTGTTTATGTGGAGGAAAAGGCAGTTTATCTGTTTGTCAGCTACATTCAGGAAAGTTTGGGCGACTTTGTCTTTGGGGTTGAGTTGACGTAAGCTTTGGTATCGTCTGCCAAAAGATCGAGTTTGTAGCAACAATAAGAGAGGGTTTTGGGTCTATGAATGTGCACTGAAAATGGAAATGCCTACTTTTAAATTTACTTAGTTAGTTACCCTAGTTTCCCAACCAATAGTACAAGACGCTCTAAATAACCTTGCCAGCAACTCACACAGCAAAACTTAATAGACGTTTGCGATGACTTTAAGATGTAAAGCAGGTTTTAATAGTATTTTGTTGTGTTATATTATTGAAATTCACTGCAATATACTATTTTCAGTGTAAATAGTTATTTAAAGTGACTATTCCCAATTTTCAACAATAAAATGACTTCAAATCAGTTTCCTCCAGCACAGATTTCTTGTTAATGTATCTGTTCTGGTGCAAAAGAGTCCACAATGTCCCATTTGTTCACACATCTTCGCTAAGTTTGTCTGTTGTTGTTGTTGTTGTTGTTGTTGTTGTTGTTAGCATTGTGTAAACAGCTTAAAACACATCACACTGAACAATTCAGTGCCTCAGAATGCATGGGGGGGTGTCCAAACTCTTACTTCGGGAACTGATTGGGAACTACATTAATTAGCTTATGGTCAGATCAGTTGTGAGCAGAAACTAAAACTACAGTTTGAGTCAAGTTGCCTTAGGAGCAAATATACTGGGGAAAGTCTGGCAACTTAACCTCTATCCTTCCACTTCCCCTGCTCTCCTGCTATTGAACTACAGTTCATCCGTGTCTGTTCTTTGCTCTTCACATGTTGTCCCCTGTCCCATTGTCCTCTTGGACACCCACACCACCTCCCTTTCCATGATAAGCCTGTCCTGGTCCTGCTAGATGAGTCGTTTCTCTCTGCTAATGGACTCTGGCTCTACAGACTTAAACTCTATATCTGTAATTAGATCTGTGTTTGTCTTAGTTACAGCCTGTCCATCCATAGGGTGGATCTTTCTTCTTCACTGTGGTTCTCCTCAAGGTTTCTCTTTTTCACTAAGTTTTTCTAGGACAATTAATCATTTGCATGTTTACTAATCACGGTTTCTTATTTTCTGTATTACTGGTTGGTTTCTACTAATGAATGTTTATTGTTATACTTTCTTCCATGGATGTTTGCTAAATTAACAATCTTGGGAAGTTCTCAAAGACGATTGCTGTTGTGATTTCGGGCTATACAAAAATAAATAGATTGGATTTGATTAAAAGACACAAATTCTTATACTTATATTGAATGCTCCTTCACAGGCAAATGAGCAGTCTATTTATATTTGGTCATATTTATGGCATTTGTCAACACAGTGCTAACACTACAGCTAACCACTCTTGTTGTAAGTTACAGAACAAGTAAATGCATTCACTCTCTTTCTTCACGTGGCCCCACAAGAGATCGTCGGAACTCTTACGTTATCAGACATTTGTGTTCTGTCTGATTTTGTCATTACGGTACAAGATAAGATAGTCATGTATGTGTTTGATATCAGAGCTCATCACATGTGCGTTCACCTTCTGTCTCTCCTGATCCAGAACACGCTCTGTTTATGCCTCGACACAATATTAATATGTATAACCACTGACGCCGTGTGGGTCTCATCAGTCTAAATGATCGATTCATCTGACGTGTGATAACAGATGTGTTTGGAAAATCTTTCTTTTCAAAACACGACGTCGGGAATCAATGCGGAAAACACATGTCAGGCAAACAGGAAATCAAACGCTCTTCTGACATACAAAGATTAAGTTCTTTCAGTTTTGTTGTTGCTGTTGACACATTTTAAACTGGTTTATAATAAAGCAATAAAATATTTTGGTAGCTTGACTGTTAGCAAACCAAAGATCAGTTCAGACCAAGCGCACAGTTACACAGAGGTGTGGATGTGCAGGTCAAACTTGAGTCATTATTTTTATGATCTGAGACTTGACTTGAGAAAAGAGAATAATTCCTATTCACACAGCAATTATTTACCTCGGAACCTCATTTAAATATAATATATTTAACAGAGGCAATTAAGAATGTCGTCTGAGTTTCTAGTTCTGTGCGAATCGTTCCTGTCGTCATGACGTCTGAGTTCACCAAACTCAGACGTCTCATGTAATTCTAGTCCCATGTGAATCTGTTTGTCTGTGTTTTCAATCTGTGAACTGTAAATAACTTCATTTTACCTTCAGATTTGAACAAAATTTTTACACCTATTCGCCTTTGATTATTTAATGAAAATGTTGTTTTTACTACTACTAAAAAGCTAAAAACTAAGGAAACTATGAAAAATTCATGACCTGAAAGTACAACCTCGTTGTCATAGCAACAGAAGGTCAAGAAGATGGATGTTTGGGGAAAGTTTGGACAGAGCAAAGTAGAGACCTGCACGGGACTAGATTTTCATGACCGCTCCGCCCAATCCCGAGGCATCCGGGACCATTCCCGCCCGATCCCGACGCCCCAGTGAGCCTGCCCGCCCGAGAAACCCCCTGCGGGTTCCGTCTCTGTGTTTTGGTGACACAGAGATTGCCGGCGGCCCAGGGCATAACAACATGGACACAAATGACTAAACTCTGCATAAGTCTCTGCATATAGTTTTAAAACGATTAGGCTCCAGCCTACAAGTATAATCTGCAACAAGGCAATTATGTTCATTTGACACATTCAATCATAAAGCCATGATGTCTGTGTATTTCTTACCTGAATACAAAGCTCCTCACACCTCCAGTTTCTTGCCCAAACTCCGTGTGTATTATCTCCATCTCCCCGTGCCTAAAAGCCAGTCCTTCATTCATTCCTCTGGGAACGTTTTCGCCCTGAGCTGCGGCTGCTGCTGGCGCGAGGACTCACAGCTGATACGCACGTAACGCAAGCTAGACTAGGAAATGCAGCAGCGCAAGTGTTGTGTCTCTCTGTTGAACAGGTGTTGCAGGTCTCTACTACAAAGTTTAGAAGAGACTTTATGATCGTAAATAGATTTAAACAGTGACAACGGCTGTTTCATAAGAAATCTGATCGTGTGGATGTGATTCTGATCAATGATCAATACAACATTTATGCACATTTGGACTCAGTCAATCATGGTCTTGAAAACACCTGGACGTCCCCACGTCTTGGTCTTGAAAGCGCTTGGACTCGGTCTTGTCTCGGCCTCCGAGGCGCTTGGACTCGGTCTTGTGTTGAACTTGAAGACACTTGGACTTGGTCTTGTCTTGGTTGTGAAGACACTTGGACTCGATATTTTCTTGGCCTCAAAGGCACTTAGACTCTGTCTTGTTTTGGTCTCGAAGACGCTTGGACTGGTCTTGTCTTGGACTCAGGTCTGACATTGAGACCACATTTCATTAGCTTCATGTTCTGCTAAAATTGCTGCAGGAGTTCATGGCCCCAGCACCATGACCTGTCCCAGGCTCAGTTTGTAATAAAGACTGCACAAAGAGATCATGTAGACAGGGATAAATGTCAAAGATGGTCTTGGATTTGGTCTTGATGCATCGTCTGTTTGGTCTCAACTTCTAAAAGTCTTGGTCTTGGACACTTCTATAAGAGATCTCACTTAGTTTGGTCTTGACTACTGCACTAAAATAAAAAACATGTCTTATGAACATCAGAATCTGCTCTTCTTAGTTGGTTGAAATCCTGAGATGTCGTAGTAAAAACCCAAAAAATACTTCAAAACTGCTCAGTTCTGCAGCCAATCATTCTGTTTCCATGACAACAAACTGATTAAACTAACAAAAGAACACAGGTTACAAACTCACAAAACACTGTGACAAAGCAGTGTTTCCTAATCCTTCACTCTAATCACCTGTGAACATGTTTTGAATGAACAAAACAGAAGAAAACCCACTTTCCTTTGCCCCGCCTGACAAACCACCGATGTATCTTTTATTTTGTATCGCCGGATCAAAAATATATGACAGGTTTTATTGGCAGAAAATTGTTTTGGCCGAATCCGAGGCGCAGCACAATCTCCCGAAAATAAGACTCTTTTCTTTCTACAGCTGAATCAGGAAGAGAAACAGGGCTGTGTGTTTATCCACTGTGCATCGAGAGAAAGAACGGTGAATAAAAGAGAGAGAGAGAGAAGAAGAGCAGCTGGAAATAAGACAGGACAAATGGAGAGAGAGAGAGAGAGAAAGAGAAGAGATAATAAAATAACGAGAGAGAGAGTGAGAGTGAAGAGAGAGACCAAACGAAACAAGAAAGGTTGGAAAAAAGACAGAACTAACAGGGATAGAGAGAGAGGAGAGAAAGAAATAAGGCAAGAAAGGGGAATGAGAAGAGAGAGAAAGAGAGAATTGAGGAGGAGAGAGAGAAGGAGAGGAGAGAGAGAGGTGTAATAGGAAGAGGTAAACAGACAAAAGGGGGGTGGGATGAGAGAGAAAGAGAGGAGAGAAGAGGGAGTGAGAGACAAGGGAGAGAGAAGAGAAAAAGAAGACAGTGCAGTGCAAAAGAGAGGGAGTGAAGAGAGATGAGACAGAGAAGATGGAGAGGAAAGTAAATGGAGAGAGAGAAGAGAAAGAAAGAAGGGAAGAGGAGAGAAGGAAAAGAAAGCAAGATAGAGAAAGAGAGGGAGAAATGGGAAGAAAGGGGGAAGAGAAGGGGACAGAAAGAGGAAGACCAGAGTGATCACAGTGAGAGAGAGGAATCTAGGGAGAGGGAATGAGAGAGAGAGCGATAAAGAAGAAAGAAAAAGGAGAGAGAAAGAGAGAAGGGACTGGAGAGAGAGAAATAGAAGTAATAGGGAGAGAAAAACACATGGAGAAAGTGAAGAGAGAAACAGGAGGAGAAGAGAGATGGAGAGAGGAATAAAGAGAGAGAAAAGGGGAGAGAGACGTGAAAGAAAGGAGGAGAGGAAAGAGTGGGTAGAGAGATTGCACAAGAAATAAAGGGAGAGAGAGAATTAAAAAAGAGTAAGAGGAGAAGAAGAGAGAGAAAAGGAAAGATTAAAAGATGTAGATTTTGGTAAAAGAAAAGAAGCAAGGAACGGGAATGGGAGGAGAGAGAAGAGAATGGAGAGGAGAGAGAGAGAAATAGGTGTAATAGGAAGAGAAAAACAGACAGAAAGGTGGGGTGGAGAGAAAGAGAGGAGAAGAGGGAGTGAGAGACAAGGAGAGGAGGGAGAAGAGAAGTGAAAAAGGAGAGAGTGCAGTGCAAAAGAGAGGGAGTGAAGAGAGATGAGAGAAGATGGAGAAGGGGTAAATGGAGAGAGAGAAGAGAAAGAAGGGGAGAGAAGAAGGAAAGAGAAGAAATAGAGAAAGAGGAGGAAATGGGAAGAAAGGGGGAGAGAAGGGGACAGAAAGGAAGACAAGAGTGTCTGGAAATAATGGCATAGCTAAGAGGAATGGAGGGAGAGGGAATGAGAGAAGAGAGAGATAAAGAAAAAAAGGAAGAAAAGAGAGAAGGGACTGGAGAAAGAAATAGAAGTAATAGGGAGAGAAACAGACGGAGATAGAGAAGACAGGGAGGAGAGAAAGAAGAGGGAGGGGAGAGAAAGGAGAGAGAGACGTGAAAGAAAGGAGGAGAGGAAAGATTGGGTAGAGAGATTCGCAAGAATAAAGGGAGAGAGAGAATAAAAAAGAGTAAGAGGAAAAATAGAAGAAGAGAAAGAATTTAAAAGATGTAGTTTTGTGTAAAGAAAAGAAGGCAAGGAATGGAATGGGAGGAGAGAAAGAGATGGAGAGGAAGAGAGAAAGGAAGAGAGAAATAGGTGTAATAGGAAGAGAAAACAGACATAAGGGGGGTGAGAGAAAGAGAGAAGAGGGAGTGAGAGACAAGGGAGAGAGGGAGAGAGAAGTCAAAAGGAGAGAGGCAGTGCAAAAGAGAGGAGTGAAGAGATGAGAGAGAGAGATGGAGGAAGGAGTAAATGGAGAGAAGAAGAGAAAAAGGAACAGAGAGGGAAAGGAAAGAGAAAGAGAGGAGGAAAAGGGAAGAAAGGGAGAGAAGGGACAGAAAGAGGAAGACAAGAGTGTCTGGAAATAATGGCAGCGCTAAGAGTCACAGCAAGAGAGAGAGAGGAAGAGAGATAAAAGAAAAAAGAAAGAAAGAAAAGGAGAGAGAAAGAAAGGACTGGAGAGAGAGAAATAGGTGTAACAGGGAGAGAAAAACAGACAGAGAAAGTGGAGAGAGAGAGAAACAATAGGAGAGAGACAGGGAGGGAGAGAAAAAGAGAGTGGAGAGGGGAATAAAGAGAGAGGAGAAGAGATGTGAAAGAAAGAAGGAGAGGAAAGAGTGGGTAGAGAGATTGCGCAAGAAATAAAGAGAGACAGAGAATTAAAACAAGAGTAAGAGGAGAAAGAGAAGAGAGAGAGATAAGGAAAGATTTAAAAGATGTAGATTTTTGTGTAAATTCAGTTTACTTTCTCTTTGTCCCCTTGTCCTCTCTCTCCCTCTCTCTCTTTCTCTCTCATAATTTAAAAGCCTAAGTTGTAAATCTTCTCATAATAATTCCATGTAAACTTACAGACCCTGATGATAACTATATTCATAAACAAATACACAGTAGTTTCTAAAACAGGAAATCACACAGTGCCAGACTCTACTTGGTTTTCTTCTGAAACCAGTTGGACCAGTTTTGCTCCTGTTTACATGCACGAGAGTAAACGATTACCCTGCTGTTCAGATTCACTACTGCATGATTGAGGCTGTAATTTGTTGAATACTTTAACATTGTTAATATTGTTTATTTTATTAACTGTTTGTAATACTGTTTGTAAAATGATACACCGTTCTGGAGCATGTAGGACTGTTTTAAACATTTAGATCAGTGTTAAACATGTAGTTAAATGGTGAGATTGTGTGTGCCTACTTTGTGCAAGGCACTTTATACTTCTAAAATTCTTAATTATTTTTGAATGTGCAGTGGGCAAGGGTTGTGAGCTGCTCCGTTCATTTTCCAGCTGCAGACCAATTGTCTGTTTACATGAGTCTGAAATCAGACTACAATCGGTCAGGACCATGTGCGCCAACTGGTTTTCCAAAAACCGGTTTACAGCTCCTCAATAGGTCTGCCCAGGTTTACTTGCGCTTTGGAAAACTGATTTAAATCAGACTAGGCTCGTTATCCGGTTTTCCTGGCCCCATGTAAACACCCTGACAGCGCAGACATGTTTTCTGTCTCCAGTCGCTGACAAAATTCAAGTGTTTACTCTAACGACATTTCACATTCTTGTGTCCCAACAGTGAGTTCTGCTGCTGTCAGACACGGCTCAGCCACAAAAACAAATCATAAAACAATAAAAAGACCTGTTTCACTCAAAGAAATGAAGAGTTGTTTGAAGCGTCAGGTGTAGTTTGGTCCTGTTGTCCTGCCTGCTCCTGTCAGTCCTGATTGTTTTCTGGGTCTATTTTCTCATCAGCGTTTTGACATTTTGCTTTTCCCTGACCCCTCCACATCTACCTCTGCTCTCCTTTCTCTCTCTCTGTCTCTCTTTCAATCTCATCTCTAAATATCTGTCTCTCCTTTATTTCCGTCCTCCTCTTTTACCGCGTGTGAAAATCTGACCTTTGGAGCTGTCAGTCATCATTTATTCACGTTAGAAAAATAAAACCACATTTGGATTGTTATGAGTTCTGGATAGACAGAGAGAGTAAACAATGAGGCGGTGGTCTGGTTCATTCTATAAAGAACTTGTTTAAAATCACCAGAATACAAGAACTTGCACCAGTTTCTTTAAAGTGACGCTAACCCTCTAAACTCCACCCACAAACAGGTTTCAAACACAACTTTCTGATGTGAAAACTGAAAGGAAGGGCGAGCAGCAGTGTGATTGGTTTGGCAGCAGGTGTTTGTAATTAGCACACAGTTCAAAATAGCCAAACACTTACCTGAATAGTATTTAAAGGGGCCCTATTAAAATCCACATTTCTGAGTTTTAACCATGTTACAGCAGTGTTTTCTCAAGTTACTTTACTCAAAGTTGTATTTGGATTGATTCATGCATGTTGGAGTAATTTTGTATTGTCGATGCTCAAGTGCTCAGAAAATCCCTGTTTTGTCTGTATTTACTTGCAATTATTCAAAATGAATGAAGGGCTCAAAATGATCATGTAGGCTCTTTCCAACAACAACAAATCATTTCAAGTCAAGTCACATCAAGTCATTTAAAATCTATGGCTTCTTTAAGTAATTCTTTTTACAAATAAGATACGGGCTTACTTGTTCTGCCATTTTGAACAGGAAGTCAAAGGACCTGCTTCTACTTCTAAGCTGTTTTAAATAGATTTGTGTTTTAGATTAATAAATGTGAATTACTGATCTGCTATGTCGTAGTTTCTTTCTAAATATACAGAAAAATGCAATAAGTCTCCTTAAACACATTTACACAGCTTAATAGCTAAAAAAGTTGTTTAGTATTTACCTTTTGACCTGGTCAGGAACTTTATGACCTAAAACAGTTTAGAAATATAAAATGGCTTGATGTTGAAAACTACTGTAAAATTGTATTGTAAGTAAACTTTAAATGACTTGCTTTTTTGTTGGAAAGTAGCTACATGACAATTTCAAATTCAATCTACATCTTTTAAACCAGCACAGTCTCACTAGATGGCGTACTTTTACCACGACAAAAAACAGGTATTTTGAGCTCAAGTTCACAGCTGTATTTAGTACTTATGTTACGCTGTGCATTTAGCACGATATGAAAAAGCGTAAAAATGACACGAGATTTCACAGCGTTAAAAAAACATGAGTTTTGGTTGAAGCCACGTGGGGACGTTTTCTTCAAGTAAAACATAAAGTTACTAAAATTGGTAAGATTAGATCTGGGGCTTGGGGCAGGTTAAGATAAGAATCAGGATTTGGTTAATATTCATAAATAAGAACACGTCTTAACAACCACCATTAAAATGAATGGGGACTGTGATGCGTACTATAATAACACAAAACAGCTGTGAACTCGTGCTAGTCATACCTTATTTACATTTTGTGTAATGTAATTGGTAAATGTACGCCGTCTTGTGAGATTGGGCTCAATAAACAGTAAATCCAGACAAGTGGGCGGGGCTATGTGGTAGGTGAAAACAGGACTTTTCTGAGCATTGAAGCATCAGCTGAAGGACAATACAAGATTACCAAACATGCAGGAATCAACCTAAATGCAACTTTGAACACTCGTGTTAGGAGACATGGTCACAATCTCAGAAAAGTAGATTTTAAATCAAACATTTCCTTTAATCAAACAAAACGTAGCTTCAGAGCAGTCTTGTATATTCTCTGTAAAAGCAGGCCTGTACTCACGTTCATTTCTTTTCCTGAGTCTGAAAAGGTCGTCGCTGACATCACTTTTGTCCTCTGTGTTTTTATGACCATCTGTCGCTGAGTCATGTCACTGTTCTCAGACAAACTTTACCTCTGCTGCAGCTCACACCTCCTCCAGACTCACACAAGCATATACAGAGCACACTATTGTTCACCAGATTATACTGTATGTAATGAATAAACTAATCAGAGAGAGACTGTTAACCTCAATGTTCCAGTCAAACAGCCAGTGAATTTAGAAAAAGAAGCCAATTTCGTTGCATACTAAAATAAGAAAAATCTGCTTCAGTTTGGTTATTATAATAAACAACTTCAACTACTGCTGAATGTTGAGTTTGTATGTGACATGTAAAAAATAGAATCAGATAAACAGTGACAGAAAAGCAGAAAAACAACAGGAACACTTCGGCTTCTGTCACATTTCTCACTGACACCGGTCTCACATTGCATCAGTCCAGGCTCCCGTCCAAACATCGAAGGTTTTCCGTGCAGTTTTACTCCGGACATCCGGATCTTTTCCACTGGGAAATCACCGAGTGCTGTAAATGTACATCTGGTGGTTTTTCAAATTCTTTCTACTACAAATAATATAAATACATCATGTATATATTATATTTTTATTTAATCTAACTTATTTAACCAGGACGTCTCACTGTGATTCAGAAAATCTTTTCCAGGAAGGAGGCAGGAACATTAGGACATTAGGTTGACATTAGGTGGTAGGGGAAACCAGAGCACCCGGAAGAAACCAACACAGACAGGGAAGAGTAACCCTGAATGTACGCTGAATGTGAGTTCAGTGCGGGTCATCAGAACTTGGTTAAAACCAATGCACCCATGTACACTGACCTCGAGGATTACTGATGCGAGTGTCTATTTTCCTGAAGAGAGAGAGTGGGGTTTTCAATTTATTATCCAAGTGTTCTCATGAGAATTTACGCAAATCTGCGTGGCTTTAGACTGGACGCAGGTGTCTTGAACTGAACCCGCCTCGCAGTCTGTGTACATCCAGATAAGTAAGCTTTTGTGTAGCTTTTCACAGACAGAGTCACAAAGCTCTTCACAGCAATACCCCAACTCAGCGAAGCAGCAGCACAGGGGCCACTCAACAGAGACAATTCGCCTAAACATCTGGCACCTCAACCTCCGACCACCACCAAGTGTTCCCTAACCTGCATGTTATGGGTATTAAAGAAAATGCAGACTCCATATAGAAAGGCCCGGGTCGCCTCAGAACCAAACCCAGGACCGTGTTACCTTCTTGACACATGACTTATACACTCAGTGTAAGTAAATGTTGCATGCTTATCCTTTGTGTGGAGTAAAATCAAAGAGACATGCCAAACACAAGCATAATCCGGTCTCAATGAGTCAACAGGCTCAGGCGGATCCAGATCTAGACTGGAGGCAGAGTGAGGTTGATGTGAACATTTTCATGTGACAGTTCAACTCATGATCTTTCTATCCTTAATTGTACTTATTTATTAAATTTTTTTGATGAGTGAATTTTTGCTATGCAACAGTAAAAATCTTCTAAATCTTCAACTGTCAATAGTGAGCAAGATGTTTCGCGGTGTTAAGATGGCTGCTAGCGCCCCGGTGCCGCCACGAGTCTCATTCAAGCTAACCAAGATGGCGGCTGGATATGGATGTACGTGTTTCTGTGCTTTTGAGTACGGAGTAATTTCTTTTTAAAAGAGAGTCGTATGCTGTGACGCGTACTTGGGGGTCAGCCCTCTCTGTCGACAGGCCTTTCTATCGACACACCGTTATTCCGAATGTCTTTATTTTTAAATCCCACTGTTACAACATCCCTGTCCTCCGAATGTATTGATGCCGCTCCTCCGACACAAGCTCAGACAGTGAACGTCATAATGACCAATAGTCCTATGTGTGGTGGCCAACTTTATTGTCGCTTTAAGAAGGCTAAAAATTATACTTTTATTTCTCGGTTACAAAGCGTCCTTCATTCACGTTGCTTTTCTGACAGGCTGCTCCCGGTAAGACAGAAGTATTTTTTGGACAGACGTAGAGACAGAATACTTTTAAAACTTTATCCTCTGCTTTAACACTCTCCAAACGGCCAGAGCAATGCGATTGTTCGTGCAGACCTGGTCTCAGACCGGGACTTGGACTGAATCTCGAGTCTGGACTTGGACTCGCTCGCTTAAGCCAAAGTCTGGCGGAATTTCATTTCGGAATTAACATTATTTTCCAAGCTTCCACGTATTGACGGCGTCTTTTTTCTTCTATCTACTGGCAGCACTTTTTTTCTAAACATTTTTTTGCTTTTCTGACTTGAATAAAGCTGTAGACTTTGCCCATATCGTCTCCTGAATCAGAGCTGCCGCTGCTGCTGCGACGAGGAAAACATAACGCGCTCATCCCACGACACGCAGCTCTGCTCCGCCTCAGTCCGCCTCAGACGACAGCCTCAAAGTCCGTGTTTTTGGCCTTATACGTTGTGGTTTTGAGCTGGCAGACTGTAATAAACCTCTCCATAACACTCACACTTTAACGGGACGTATTGCACAAGGATGTGCAGAGTCACACGGACAGAGCCTCTGCACATGATTATGGATTATGTTTTACACTTTGAAGACTTTGTGATTTATTACCATGGATTTTGTGAACATTGTATGTGAAGGCTCCGTGGGAACGACGAGAATCAAGAGAAAAGGTAGGCCATGGTGTTTTTTATGTCTCTTGCTTTTAAAACAACAGTCTGTTTTATCAAGAGACCAGTTGTTTCACGTTGTATGATGCATGAAGGTTACAGTCGTAACTGAGAAATTTCATGTGTGAAATGTGGATATAAACCAGTAGGATAATGCATTTTAATGAACAATATCAGAATAGATTGATAAGTTAAACATCATTTCACCACAGTAAAAGAGACCACATTCACAACGTTCTCTTACAAACTTTTGTTTTAAAATATAGGCCTGAATAAAGACAGTGTTTAAGACTCTCGTGGTTTAGATGCCACAGCGTCTAAATATGTACATTTGTAAAGAGGGCCTGAGCAGCAGCGTGAGGCTGGCGAGGCCGCAGCAGGCTGCTCTCAAAGCGGACTACGCAATGTGCGATGATAAGCAGTCAGAAAGATGATAGAAGGGCGTTTTTTTATAACATTCTGACAGTTTGTTGTAGGGAACTTTAATTGTTCCTCTGGAACGTGAAAGGCGCACAAGAACATGACGGGGAGTGTAAAAAAGCGCAGCCTGACTGCGGCTCTAAAAGAAGGATATTTTAGGATTTTGTATGAATAATTCAAACATCATCCTTTCAATCTATCCATTTACTTATTTATCTAGTTATTGATCGATCTCCGTTTAACTTCAGCACCATGGACAGAAGCCGGGACAAGGGCCTTAAAAGCAGAGTTTGACAAAACGGAAATAAGAATAAACAGAAAGAAGAAACGCGCTGTTTTTTATACTTAGTGTCATGTTTGGATCAGTAAACAGTCGCGAGAAAACGCTATGTATATATTTTTTAAATAATTATTTAATAGAAGCACCCACAAAAGTTTGTCGGAGAAGCGGCATTTCTGAGAACAATAGAACTACATCGACAAAAAAATGTTAGGTGTCGGAGTACCGGGATGGGAGAGAAAATATGCTAATGCCGCAACATCGACAATTACACTTTAATGTCGACATTCCGGGTTGTCGCTAGAGAGGGGTGTAGCTGCGTACTTGTTCTATCTCACGCGGACATTGGATACGTGATTGGCTAAGCTCAAATAAGGTAGGCCCCACACCCAATCAGCTCGAAGTATTTCACTAAACACCCCGCCTTTTCTCGAACGCTTTCAGCAATAAAGTCCCAGATGGATATAGTGAGAACTCAGGAGTTCAACACAAATCCATCTGGAGTGAGCCATGTTACATAGGTTGGGGCTGGCTCAGAAATTGCATTTCATTGCGGAGTGGGATGAGGCGGGTAATTTTTTTTACATAACAGCAAGTAAGTAGCGTCTGAATCCAACATATTGCTGCTCCTGTGCATGCAAGTGTTTCTGCTGCTGTTGATTCTGTTTTACTAGACTTTTGTTTGAAGAAGTGTCCATGTTTTATGTATTCCATGCGCACATTTACAAGTCAGTGTTGTGATTGGATAAGCACTATTGAACTATTTGATACTCGTTTCAAAATCATCCCAACCCTAGTTTTAACGTAGAACAACACATTATATATTGAGCATTTGAGTTAAGCTGGATTGAACTGTTTTGACTCTCATTTGTCCGACCTGCTTCATCTTAAACCGCTCTGTCTCTGCTTCACTCAGCTCATGCAGATATAAACGATCAGAAAGTCCTGGCAGTATTGAACACACACAGCATTTGTCCAGAGTTATGTTGAGACGCAGATGAAGAATGCCTCTTTAAAACGGGCCTGCTGCATTACAGACATTACCTCATCTCTCTCTATAAACAAATGAACCCAGAATGTGAGCGAGAGCAGAGATGAATGCATCAGATGTGCATTTGTTTTCGACCTGGACAAAGCTCAAACTGAATCACATTTACTGCAAACCTATTATTTCATCATTTAGTGAGAAAGAAGGAGCTTTTTTATTTAGTTGCTTGGCTGCATGTGGAAATTTTAGCTCTGCACGTGACTCTATGGGGAGAGAAAGTTAGTCCAAGTTTTCACAGTTGAAGAGATAAGTGCCATAGAATACCTCAGTGATGACAGACTCTCTCATACATGGTTTACCTGGGCACAGACTGACACAGGTCCATAACAATAACCTGACATGACTCTCTCACTATTACTGATGCTGCTCTACTGAATGTCTCTCAACAGCTCTTCACACAGGCCTGTAGTCACCTATGGGTACACCGATGGTCCATACACAGTGTTGGGGAGTAATGGAATACATGTACTGCCGTTATGTATTATACTTTTTATGAGTGCTTGTATTTGTAAAGTCTCACAGTTCACTGTTGGATCTGACAGAAGTCAGTCTTGTTATTTTTGAAAATGCTAACATCTTGCCGGCATCTTCATTTCCTGTTTAGTTCATTTCTATGGGGCTTCACTAGCCAGGCTGGCCTCATCTAAAGCCTCCGCTCCATTTCTCTTCACTCCAGCAACTAGAAATGGAACCGGCTCATACATCAAGATGCAACAGTGAACAGTGAGATGTGACTGGTTTTCTTGGGCAGCATGTTAAATACTTTATAAATCAGGAGAAAACTTCACTAACGTGTGTTTATAAAAGGATGTGTTCGTCTGTCAATGCTAAAGCTAAAGGTTTATAATTTGAAAATAAGCAGTTACATGGACAGGGTCAATTGGCTCTGTGCAGCTGAATGTTTTCATTCAAAATAGTACATCCTGTACATACAACCACGTCCTGTTAAGACATTTCTATGAGGTTTTCACTACATCAGTTTAAAACAAATAAATACTCTTTAGATCAGACAGTTGTGGTGAATGTTACAGAAAACATGTTAAAGACTTTGCATATCAGAGGAGTATTTCATCAGAGACACTTGAGTGTTTAAAACGAGACGTGTTTGTGTCTAAATGCTAACGCTAACAGGAAATGGTTATATGTACAGAAGTTAGTTAGTTATTTTGAACAAACACAAACCAACTGAAGTTCTGTGCACAGAGCCTATTAGGACTAGTGCTGCATTCCAGACAACGGGGAACTGAGATATTTCCCAGTTAAAAATACCAGTTTAGAGTGTTCCAACTGATCAACTCATATTATGGCTAATGCTAACCTTTAGCCTACACAAAATTAGATGATAGATGGCGCTGGACGGTGCCCTGGTACCGCCTCCCTGAGTGTTACTTGGCTTAGTCAAGGCTTTACCTGGAGGAGCAGGTTCAGTTGGAGGTGCAAACCGGAGTGAGAGAGATGACAGGTCCAGGTGGAGCAGGTGAATTCTGTTGTTTCAGTTGGTGTTAATGTATATCCAGTGTTTTTGTGGTGCATGTTAACCTCGTATGTGACCAGATCCCAGTTCACAAGGGGTATTTACCAGTCTGACTGGCGATCTAGCACATTTTTACAAGCCTGGCACAAATCAGGTTTAAAGCAGCGCTAGTAGCAAGATTAAAGAACAAATGTTTTTTTCAATGTTTTGGAAGGCGGGTGGTGGGCCTGATTTAACTGATTGAAGGACCTGATTTGGTCCCCAGGCCTTATGCTAAAGAGCCCTGGTTTAAGATAACAAAATGAAAATGTATTGCCGACCATTTCTTTCAAAACGGAAGTATCTGCTTTGGAACCGTTAGTGCGTATTTCCAGAATCCTTTGGGCAGTCAATGCATAGACAGCTACTGGCTGGAGGTCCCTGCGCTTTGTACATTGAAGGAGAGGGAATATATCTGCAAAAGTACAATACTTTACTTTGTGTTATTAACTTATGTGTTTATATTCCACATAAGTCTCCGGCCTGAGCTCACCTTCCCCTGCTCTGGTCTGTTTCTCCTGCAGGACATAGATCTGTGTTACAAACAGACTTATGCTCTGACAAACTCTTCCTCTGCTGCAGCGTTTTCTCATAAATCTCACACCGAGCCACACAACGCCTTTTCCCACAAACATTAAATCTTTGTGCGTTTAGAGATAAAGCAGAATGTATGGCCTCTTATATTACAGCTACGGAGGCCTGGAAGGGTCATATTGTCTCACACACACACACTCATTTATCCTGCCGTGAGAGACTAATGCTTATAGTGAAAGTATAAACACTAAATCAAGACTAAAGCAGGATTAAAAAGGGCCAAACTCGCTATAATACAAGATCTACGACTTGAGAAAAGAATGAACCAGGACTAAAGCAAGGTTTGGACTCAGATTATTTCCTGACATAAAAAGTGTTGACACCAGTGGTTACACGAGACATAATTCCAAGGTCATTAACTCTTTCCCTGCCAATGACGACAACGTGTCGTCATAACGAACCCAACCGTAGCCTGCCAATGACGACAATTGTCGTCATAAGCTTTTTTTATATGCGGCGATAGATGGCTCTCTGACGCACGTGTTCGGTGCACCAGTAGTAAACAATCATGTTGCACTTTCATATATTCACCACCGGAGGGCAGTATCACATTAGCACAAGGCCGCAGAGGAAGCCAAGGACCGGAAAAATGCACGTCTTTCCTGTTTACATTAGGCAGCGCAGTCGGCTGTGTTTAGGTGATCATCCGCATCTAAAGGATCGTGTTTCTTTTCAAACGGATTACAGGCAACACATCTTGGACTAAAAACATTGTTGAGTAAGTTTAGAGCAGATATTTGATCTTTAAAATGAAGAAAAGACGATCCTACTGGACTAGGACTGGACTAGGACTCTGAGGAGAATGACACATGCAGCGAGTCTGGAAGAGAAAAACTAAACTTTTCTTCTGTGAGCGATCCAAAAGTGTCAGAGTAAGTCAAACTACTGTATTTCTTCATGTTTGGAGGGTTTAATAATAATCTTTGCACTGTGAAAGAGTCTGAATCTATAGAATCTGCATCAGAAAGTAGAAAAACTACCGTGATGTCTCCTCGTCTGTAACACAGGTTTTGTTGGTTTAAAGATGAAAAAGACACTCGTCCTCATTGTTTTAATCACGTGAAGCTTGTATTTTTATCCTAAAGACATTATTTCATTGTACTGGCTAATCTTCTTTCACTAAAAAGTAGAACAGACAAAAATAACAATGACATGAAGTTTGATTTAGAAAAAGGGCGTTATCTCAAAAGTTTCTCGTCAAACACTGAAATGTAATGAAAACAACGAATTTCAAATGCCTATAAAAAGAGAACGGAATAATGTAGAATAACATTTATTTTTTTAAATGAAAGTAGACACTTGTAGGTCTCATTTGATGTACAACATGTCATGATTCCAGTTGCACAAGGTTTTTTGTGGAGCTGTGAATATTGCTTAAAATTAGCAAAAAGTCCTGGCAGGGAAGGGGTGGAAAGTGAGAATAGGGCTGGCAGTGAAAGAGTTAAAAATCGTCATGAAGTATTTTTATTGTCATTATTTTGTTCATTATTGGTCATATTTACGTGTTTCTTACTTCAGAAATAATTAATCAGAATTAATTCATTTGGAATTGAAATATTTTCCTTCAAGTTTACATGGAAATAATAAATCTGAATAAAGGTTTCCATGTAAAACCGATAATATAATAGACCCACATGTGTACAACATGCTAAATCGACTTCGTTTCGTTCAGCTTAACGTTTGGGGGTTAGGAAGCGTTCTGATTGGACAGGAAGTGCACAAACGTCATTACATAATTACATCGACTAAAAAACACACTACTGGATATGGGATATCGCTTTTGGCTTTTTAGCACCTGGGATTGTAGTAACTCCATGGACGCAAACATGATACTGACTTTTTTAGGAGTCTTTAAGCAGCAGGGCAAGATTTCCTGGGTTAAACTCCGGGGTCTTTCTATGTGGAGTTTGCATGTTCTCCCTGTGTCTGCGTAGGTTTCTTCAGGGTGCTCCGGTTTCTTCTTACAACTTAAAACATGTCCAATGTACTTCCCTCCCCAGGACTACAGATGGAAATTTGCTGTAAGCTACAATCTGGTACAAGCATCTCTGTCTTTGTGCTTAATGTAATTGTACATTGTCTTTAATAAACATTACCTTACTTTAGTCCAGTTTCCACTTGTTTAAGATCTGCGCAGCGTCTCTGTTCACTTACACTCCTTGTTCAAGACTTTCCGCTGCCTCTGCGAAAAGGTTTGTGTTTCGTGTTTTCTGCCTCCACTCTTCTCATTATTTGTAGCTCCTGGAGCGCTCTTAAGAAATAAAACAAAAAAGTTTCGGGTCCATGCCGCCATCTTGCAGTGCGTCACCGCCGTCAGAAAAACAACGCAAACAACAGCATGCGCAGAACGAATGGAATTATTTTTAGGCGGAATAAAACGGTTACACGAGAAAGGAATACAATACTATTCCGATTTAAAAGCAAAATAAACCATCCACCTAATTCAATTAAGTTTAAACCCAATAAACATTTTCATTACAAAGTGTTAGGTCTTTTTAAAGAGAGAATTCATTTTTATTTACAATTAAATTATCTTTATTCATAAAGCTTTGTAAATGGGGCAACTGCATGCTGCGCTTTGGCTTTCTGACGACGGTGACATACAGCAGGATGGCGGCACGGACTCGAAACTCTTTTGATCTTTAATCACAATTATGTTCACTGCAGTGTCTAAACCTATTCTGTGGAGAAAAACCTGAGAAAACTCAATAAAACGTGTAGATTTTAGTCTTGATTTTAGCCTAACCTTGAGCATTTAGCATGTCTGAGGTGAGATAGATTTTATTGAATGATTTTCTCACATGCAAAAGTATTGGCCTGGTTCTCACGTGTGAAAGTATTGGCCTGGTTCACAGCCGATCGTCTTATTGATCTGCAATCAGTTATTATTGCTCTGTTATTGCTGGAGTGTTGAGTGTTAACACGAGAACACCAGCAAAGGTCAAACATTATTGAAAATGTGTTAAAATGACTGATGGAGACTGAGAACTTACAGTACCTTACACATACAACCAATCAGGAGCTTTGTCCAAATCACCAAAGTTGCTGTTACTATTGTGACATATAGAGGTGATAATATGGATTTAATTAGCTGCTGACAAAATAAAGCCACCAAAACCACTGAAATTTAGGTCCAAAATTTGTAAACGAATATAGGCTTGCTTTTTGATGACAAAAGCAAGGCTTAAGTTAAGCTAAGTTAACATTTATATTTCAATATGTTATTTTTTCAGCTGTTGTTCATTAACAGTTTGTTAAAAATAAAGATTGTATTGTTCAAATGTGTCATTGTCAATTAAACTAGAGTTTGTATCTTTCAACCAAGTGGTTAATAAAAAGAAAAAGTAAGAAGGCACCTACAGCATCTGTGGCGACTACTATGAAGTAATTACTAGTAACTGTACTGAAAGAATGACGAGGGAAGTTGCGTTGAGCTAACTGCGCCTGCATGATTTTCTCCCCAAAAATAAAAGAATATTTGCTGTAAAGTCTCACTTGCCAGAACTCTCACACATAACCACTGATGTGACATAGTTGCATCTGATTGGTCAACTTTTCTTGTGAGAAGGCGTGGTCATGGTTGTTTCTCTTTTATGACCGTGTACATGAAAGATAACAGGATCGTGTGACGCATGCGCTGTTCTCCGCTCGCTGCTGCGCTCCACAATCTTGTCATCTCTGTTCTTCTGCACATGATGCCACTGTCAGACAAATAATTCTTGTAAATGTCCTTATGCCTGTGGCCTCTTCTATTTTGACATTTTCTCGATCATTTCATCTGATGAAAATGCCGATGAATAAATTGATTCGGAAAAAGGTACTTTGAAGACTACTTTAACACACATTTATGAACAATTGGGTTCCTAAAATAGATATTATCCTAAATGCAGAGGGATGTGCTATAGTGGCATTAAAACTCACATTAAAAACTGTAAAGTAACAACAATAATAGTATTAGAAGGACAACTGCAACCTAAAAACCGAGGAGGTGGCAGCTTTCTTTTGCATTTTAAAGGAAGCGTCACTGTTGGTTACAAGCTTTCCTCTTTATTGAACATGGTTTATCTTGCTCGCCCTTTTTTAAGAGTCAAACCAGCACACCAAACTTTCTCTCCTGCGACACTAACAGCAAAACAATGAACACACTGACAGAGAGAACAGAGAGGCAGGGAACCGCTATTATAATCATAGGGTGAAATATTCGGGGGCTGTAACACCCCTAACCCCTGTCTGAAACCAGTCCAAGCTGAACATGAACAAATAAAAAAAGAATAACTTTGATTGTATTCATACTTTGTGAACGCTTCAAGATCTTACTCCTAAAGTTTTACCTTTAACTTTTAACTACAGGCGTCCAGTTTCAGATGAAAGTATAGATTTTCCCCATGAGAGATTCTCCAAACGAAATAAACTTGACCTTAAAAGCTGTGATGTGTTTGAAAAGTTTCCGTTGGAGCTTGTCAGTTGTGATCGGTGTCAGAAAGTGGACAGCGAGTCGCAGATCGATCAGGAGCAGAGGAAAAGAGCAAGAGCGTGTTAGAGAGGAGGAGTCAGGTTAGGAGCTAGGAAAGGAACCAAGGAGACAGAATCAAGGAGCTAGGACGCATCAGGAGCAGAGGAAAAGAGCAAGAGTGTGTTAGAGAGGAGGAGTCAGGTTAGGAGCTAGGAAAGGAACCAAGGATAGAGAATCAAGGAGTTAGAAGCATCAGGACAGAGGAAAAGAGCAAGAGGTGTTAGAGAGGAGGAGTCAGGTTAGGAGCTAGGAACGGAACCAAGGAGACGAGAATCAAGGGGCTAGGACGCATCAGGAACAGAGGAAAAGAGCAAGAGCGTGTTAGAGAGGAGGAGTCAGGTTAGGAGCTAGGAAAGAAACCAAGAAGACGAGAATCAAGGGCTAGGATGCATCAGGAGCAGAGGAAAAGAGCAAGAGCGTGTTAGAGAGGAGGAGTCAGGTTAGGAGCTAGGAAAGGAACCAAGGATATGAGAATCAAGGAGTTAGGATGCATCAGGAGCAGAGGAAAAGAGCAAGAGCGTGTTAGAGAGGAGGAGTCAGGTTAGGAGCTAGGAACGGAACCAAGGAGACGAGAATCAAGGGCTAGACGCATCAGGAACAGAGGAAAAGAGCAAGAGCGTGAGAGGAGGAGTCAGGTAGGAGCTAGGAAAAAAAAGAAGACAGAATCAAGGGCTAGGAGCATCAGGAGCAGAGAAAAGAGAGCGTTAGAGAGGAAGTCAGGTTAGGGCTAGGAAAGGAACCAAGAGATGAGCAGCAAGAGCGTGATGGAGAGAAGGAGACAGTAAAAAATAGGAAGGAATCAAAGGAGACGAGGGTCAAGGGGCTAAGACGCTCTGAGGAGACATGAAAAAGGAGAACGCAGAGGATTTGGACAAACCGGGTGAAGTCCAGTTCAAGCAGGTTTCAGGAGAATCGAGAGAAAAAACTTTGAAATCATTTTTTTCTTGTGAAATGTCATGTGAGGAATTTAACCAAAGATCAAATACAGTTCAAGGTTTTTCAAAGGGCCTGTGATATGTTGGATAACTCAACTAAAACACAGTTATACTTAATTTGGCACATTTGGGAATTGGAACATTTTCCAGTTGAAAAATACCAGTTCCCAGTTCAGAGCATTCCAACTGAATGAACTCGTAAACATTATGGTTGAATCTAACCTAAACAAATGTGACGTTATATAACGTGTAATCAATATAGTTTTTGGCAGTTAATCCCCAAGATTAATTTATTGTGGTGATTGTTGAGCTCATATGTGGGACTTCCTCGACCAGGTCCCAGTTCATAAGTGGTGTTTACTAGTTGAGCGGCGTTACAGCAAATTTTTACAGGTGGCAAGTGGGAAATATCCCAGTTCCAGTTGCCTGGAATGCAACATAAGTATTAAGTGGTGTTAGAAATCCACATAAAACTAAGTACAAAAGCTCATAAACATTGCCACGTTAACAATAAAGTACAATTATTCACTGTTATTCCTAATAATAGTAGTTACTCTAAAATAAGTATTGTAGAAGTTCCTGCTTTAAAGATTTAGATTTATTCAGATTTATAAACATGCCTACCATATATGTGTAAACATGTAAAATTCAATCATCTGTTTTTACTGGAGTCATTGTAAATGTGACTTCTTAATTTAAAAAGCAATGGACATGATTACATTGTTGGTTCATATTGTGTTTTCATTTTCAAGAGGATTCTCCAATCAGAAAGCAGAAAGAGCCGCACATGACTCTCTAATTTGCATTGCCAGTTTATTTCTTAGAGACTTATTAGGCTCCACTCACTTGGAATGAACCATGACAAAGAGTCAGGCGCTAATAGAAGCGATTGAGATCAGAAAACGCCCCAAGGACAGTCAACAGAGACGAGGGGGCCTTTCACCTTTCATGACTTGGGATGCTGTCCTGGAGAAGTCGGACTGCAGATGGCGCTGTTTCCCTAAAACAGCCAGCGTGACACGTTACCGTAACACCACATATAACCTTTTGACATCCGAAACATGTCAAGGTATGAAAATACACCTTACTGGTCTGTTTCAATGTAAATAACAATAAATCCCTACTAACCATGTTTTACACTTGGTCAGAATTCACACAGATGTTTGTCTGTGTAAATTGTGCCAAACCTGTGCATGAATTCCAGTCTTCATGTGTACAAAATCAAATATTTTATTTTGCAACCAAAATTAAAATCATAGAAATTGCTGTAAGAAGAAGAAGAAAAGAGCAGTAAGTCAGTCTAACCACTCTGCCGGCTTCTTCTTGTTAATTTGGTATATTTTGGAGTTAATGTAGTGAAGTTGGAGAAAGTGTAGAATTAATGGTTGGCTGTAGAAGAAGATGAGAAGGAATTAACCAGGCAATGGAGTCTTTTAATTAGCCATCAGTATTATCAGAGATGGGCCAACGAGCCAAGAATCTGTGGAAGACAGAGAGAGGAGAGAGAGAGGAGAGAATCAGGAAGCGTGAAGGAGAGTCTGAGGTCTGAGCAAAGTTGGGAAAAATATAAGAATTGGACATGTAGCCTTTGCACAACAGCATTTGATATCATACACTTGTTCCAGTGTCGAGTGTCATGGAAGACACAGTGACACAGCATTTACCGCTCTGGCCCATAGCAAGAAGGTCCTGGGGTTGACTCGAGGGTTTTGCACATGAAAGTACCAAGAACTAGTCCCAACATTCCTCAGTCCAGTTTAGTAGAACTACCCTGCCCCCATGTTGTAACTGTTTCTGAAAATGGATCTAGCTAGCTTTAGCATTAGCATCTGCACAGTCTAGAACAGTGATTCTTAACCATAAGGCCGTGGTCCAAAATTGGGCAGCAAGCACCTCCTTGAGGGTCCACAATCAGTAAAATACAATACATTTAATATAAGATTTAGCCCCAGGTTACTTTGCACAGGAATCTTCTGACCTTGAGGTCAAAAAGGTTAAGAACCCCTTGTCTAGAACATGGGTAGCTGATTTTCACATTGCAAACAAAATTTAGGTTTAAATCTGACGACTTCCTCTCCTAAATCTTTCGACACATAGTTATTATCAACATGTATTAATTTTGGTTGCATTTATGGCTTAAAAACACTTCTTACAAACAGTAAAGTGAAACTAGGAGGACCACTCAAGCACAGCCAATCAGAGCGCTCATTCGGCTCCTCAGAAAGTAGATGTTCATCAAGGCCTGCAATTAGTGATTTTGTTCTTTATTTTTACTTTTTTATAATATAATTTACCAATGATGCATTTTCTAATTTGAAATATGGAAAAAAAAAAACGTAAAGTCAGAAAATCATTTACTGTAATTTAATCTGGATTCCCCATTATTTACTAATAAGTAACTAAATAGGACATTTTAAAGACATTTTTGTTGGACTGACTCAAAATTGTTTTTACTGCAGCAGGAATTTTACACCACAGCCAGCAATAAAAATGATACTGACGACTTATTTCAGGATTTTTTAGCGTATTAGCTCATTTAAGATTATTACTAAATGGTTGATAGTTGAAATGTCAGTAAACTAATCTCCAAAGATTAGTAACCTTAGTAGAAAGTGCAGGATCCCTTATTTAGTTTTTGTTTTTAATACATTTTTGTTTTCAACTAAACAATATACTCAATATTTAATTTTTTGCAAATATCCAAAAACCAACATTGGACGATATTGTCTAAAAATGCAAAATGTTGAAAACTGAAGATCTTTGATTATGTGTGAGCTGGTTTGCTTAGAAAAAAAAAAAAGGTGTGTCAAAAGAGAACGGCAAGACAAAGAATTATCAGGGTAAATCAAATCTACATTAAAGCAGAATATTCAAATCAAGGCAGACGTTGCTTATACTTATCACAACATGTACAATCTATTCATCGTTATCACATCTAACTCCACTTTAGCACATTTAGCTGGGGCTCTTTACTGAAACCGTCCATGCGTTGACTCCAGACACACTGTGCAAACTAGCTGTGGGATGTTGGGACGTTCAGCGGCCCCACGGAGCAGGGACATCCATTTAAGTGTCCTGCGTGTCCCCTCGCTACAAGCTCTTCTAATTGAATTTAATTAGGCCTATTACAGCAGGAGTGGACTAGCACAACGAATCGAACCGCTTTTCTATAGCTATTAGCGCTAAACTGGTTAATGCCACGTCGCTAACTTAAACAAACTTGTCATTTTAAGTTTTGTGGACATGTTTTGAGGTATAACTTTTACAAAATGATGATAGATTTAAAAGTGAATGGGTTTTTTCTCTCTGTGTTACAGTTCTTCCGTTGGTGCGCTGAGACCTGGTGCATTGAAATCAATAAAGACCCATTTTCACAAAGAGGATTTTCCAATATAGTTTAATTCAGTCGCGCGGCTTTGTCTTGTCTTAATTAGTTTGCATTTGGAGAGAGTAAAAGTATCGATTTGGGTTTGACAGGAGCTACTGTATTTCCATGGGACCAGAGGAAAAAGTTTGGAAAATGACGACGGAGAGGGGTTGAAAGATGGAACTTCTGAAGAGTAACTTTTAAGGAAATTAGAGAAATAGTTCAGAAATCTGTGGCAATTGTGTTGTGATGCTGTGACTGACAAAATACTGTTTTGTGCTGGTTTATATATACAGTATTTACAATTGTCTGTCCAGATGGAACAGATGATTAAATTAGGTTGATTATCTTTTTTATTATTTATTGTCCAAATTAGTGATGTGACATTCGTGAACAGTCCAATTCTTTTGAACGACTCCTCAATGTAAACTTGAGAATGATGCTGAATAATTCAAAAAAATCAACAAAAATGCAGGGGCTAAAAGAAAGCTTTTTTCACTCAAGTGTGGTTGTGCCATTAAAACAGATCACTTGTACGTTAACTAGTACGCAGAAGTAGTGCTGCTGTCTTTCGACCTCAGATCTCTGAAGCTAAGCAAGTTAGGGCCTGGTTAGTACTTGGATGGGAAACCGTTGGAAAGCAGGTGCCACAGTGGGACGACAAGAGGAGATTGTCGTTGAACCTTGGGCAAGACACTTAACCAACATTGCCTCAGTGTCTGCGCACACTTGGTGAGTGTTGTGTGGGATGAACAAGTGTCACAGACACACCTCTGTTTTCTTTCAAAAAGAAAATACTCTGCAAAAACAGAATCAAACGCAGCAGAAATATACGTACATTAAAGGTTGTATGGAGGATTTTTCAAATCCAACAACCGTTTGCTGTTTTTCATACGATGCACATGTGTTTCTCCTCCCAGGGCCACGCCCTTCACTGCTACTGGACCAATGAGTTACTTGGGAACACTGAGGGTTTGAATGACAGGTTCACAGGCAATAGATACTGGCCTCATCATGTCCACAGTTTATATATATTTTATAATTCTTTTTTTTTAGCTAAGTACAAGGCTGTTACAAATCTATGTAACTGTTTGTGTAACAGGAGCACCATCTTTGTTTCGTTTTACTCAAGCTCTCTTCCTGTCGTCATTGCAACCAACCCCGTCAACCCGCCCTGATCAGATGGATTGTCTCAAGTTTGTGAATCCACAAAATCCATCTGTCTAACCAGGTTAGGTTGTGGTGGTGATGATAAAAGTCTGACTGTGTTCTAATGTACCCGCGGTAACTTTATATTTAGAAATGTCTAAGTTTGTGTCTTTATTTGGCTAATTTCTCTATGAGAATGAGCCGTATTGTAATAAAACACAAAATTTTAAACCTTAAAAATCTAGGAACATGTCTCTGGTGTCGTTCATGTTTCTTCTGTCAAGTCTCTGATTTATCTGTTCGTTTCAATTCACCTGGCTCATCAAATGATCTAGTTTTTATAATATACTTTGCTTTGTTGTGTCTAGTTTGTTTATAGAATTTACATTCAGCTTTACATTAGCACAAGTTCAAGTCTTAATTTAAAACAGACAATTATGAACACACAGTGAGTTTGTCTTTGTTTGACCCAAATCACTTCTGTGCATTTTTATCTGCACATTAAATATTAAGAAGAGTCTCTTAATCACATTTACATCTGCTCGGCCTGAGGAGAAACAGGAAACCACTGGAGTTTAGTTTATTTTGGGACAGACAAAAGAAGAGTCGCCTCTGGGCCTTGTTCAAAGTAACAATGAAAACAACATTTAAAAATTCACAAGTCTAAATGTGCTTTAAGTGAACCTGGAGGTAATTAACAAGAACTCTGGTGTAAAAGCAGCTGGAAGATGGTTAGAAATGGGCCGTAAACACACAGGATGCTTTTGGATGGCCACCTGGTGATGTCATGAGGTGAGGCAACTGTCTGGAAGCTATACACTAAAAAATAATCAAAGGACTTTTATCACTGATTGCTTTGGCGTTGCCCTTTAAAACATTCTCTTCTATCTTTCTTTTTTAACCTAAAATCATGGTTTTCAATGTTATAAATTAAGTCATCTTCAGGCAGCAGAAGGAGATAAACAAACCTACCCCATTAGATAAAAGGAAAGGTGTAACTTTCAGTTTCAGTCCAATTTAGTATGCTAGCTTTGGACTTTGGAAACTACAGACTTTCTACATAGATCTTTCTGAGGAAATACCTTGAATATGAGGATTTCAATGTGTGGCTGGTGGTGTTCAATGGACGTAGTTAGAAACTTGTTTTTTTTTTAAACCATCGTGACGATGGGTGCATGGAGCAAATCCCGGTGATTAAAGCAAAATGACTTTTGCTCACTGATGTTTGTAGTCATCATGGCCATGAGCTTCAGCATTTTGCAGGTGTGTTACATGTTATGGAACATGCAGTTGTCAGAAGTGGGACGTTCTGTCCAATCTTAAAGGAAGTTACAGTGTGAGCAGCGATAGCCGAAGCTAAGCTTAAAAAGCTGTTTTATGCAAAACTAAAACCTTTTGAACCGGAAAAAAGTTTATAATGTGAAACTAGGTAAGAATTGCCACAAGTTCTTTAAAGCTGCAGATGCTGTTTCTGCCGAACCCGAGCATTGCATTGCGCTCTATAGGGAAAAAATGCTTTCCAGCTTGTAGAGTGATTTTCCCGCTGCAGTACCAATGTTCAAGTCTTTTTGGGGCGCACTGATGTGAAAGAACATTCACACAAACATGATCCAAACAGCCACCAGTCGCCAAACAAATGCTGAGTGAACAATGCTGTAATGCTTGACAGAATCAACAAAATGTAAGTTGTGCATAAGTAGTTGTCAGACTCTGATGAAGAAGAACAGAACGTATGTGTCATGTCCTGGTCCATAAAGCTGAGTTACAGCAGAGTTACAGCTAATCGACAGATTGAGCTCAACTTTTCTTTCCAGCCACTCTGCAGACTTCGTATAACCAATAACATGCATGTTAGGGTAATATCCTCCAGCTACGATAGTCCTGACCAAGCCTAGCAACAACATCTGGAGATGGGTCCCGAGCGCTGCACTGCAGCGATCACTGCTCCTGAGGAGATGCTCCAGAGGCATTGAAGGATGGGTCAAATGCAGAGGACAAATTTCCCTACGGGGACAATAAAGTGTACCTTAACCTTAACCTTAACCTTCATACTGCGGTACTGCTGTCTTTGTTTTCCTCTGTCCAAATGAACATTCACTCTCATACTTACGTCCTGTTCACTGTGCAAATAAAAACATTTCATGCCCGGCTGAGTTTTTGTGTAGGTGTGGTTTTCCGGTTTTCAAATGCACTGAATCGCTGGTTTGGCAGCATCAGCAACTGGAAATGCAGACCTGCAAACAGTCAAGTTAGACTGGAGTGGACCACCCAGGCACAGCCAATCAGAGGGCTGCATTCGTCCTCATTTAGTGAGCTAAAATTCTTTACTTTCAGTTCAGACAGGACTCAGTGGAAAACACAAAGGTTACTAATATATGCTTAAAAAATAGTTCCAACCTTTAATTGAGATTGAGCTCACTTGAGATCCAGATGTGTTTGTGCTAAATTGTGGACAGTTTTAGTCTGACATTTTGGGAGGAAAAAGGCTTATTTTTATCATCATACTATTTATTTATTGAGATTCATCAAAGAAGTGAATGATAAAAGTCCATCTCCTGATCTGTTTTGTGTTCATGAAAGTGCTGCAGACCTCTATTTTGTTCATACCACTTTTCTTCACCAGTTTTTTGGTCGCTAATATTTTTACACCACATTTTAGATTTTTGGTTTCTTTGAGGGAGTAAATTGGCGTAAACCTTTAAACTTTCTTTTGGAACTCATGTCTGTGAACTTCCAAAGCCTTGAACTCTTCTTCTTTTCCTCTGGACTCAGTAAAAATCTGTCCAACAGCAGCAAGTTTAGTCTGGCCCAGGGAGACATTTTAGTTTTATAACCCGGACATCTCTTCTCCTCTCTCTCTTCTCTCTTCTCTCTCTCTCTCTCTTTTCTCTCTCCCCCTCTCTCTTCTCTCTCTTCTTTTCTCTCTCCTCTCCTCTCCTCTCTCTTCTCTTTCTTTCTTAGTTATCTCTCTGTAGTTTTTCTCTCTCTTACTGTAATTTCTCTTTCTGAATTCTCTCCCTCTTTCTCTAGACTCATTCATTTGTCGATCTCTCTTCTCTTTCTCAGCTATCTTTGTCTCTCTATTTCTGTCTCTTTCTTTCTTAGTTTTTTCTCTTTTTTGGCACACTTTCGTTTTTTCCCCAATTTTTCTGTCTCTCATCCGAGTGTCTCTTTGTCTGTGTTTTTTTATTATCCGGATTGTCTCTCTCTCTTTCTCTCTCTTTCCCTCCGTTCTGTCTTTCTCTTTTTCTGAAATGTTCTTCTCTCCCTCTGCTCTTTCTCATGTCTCTCTCTTTCCTTCGCTCTTTCTTTCTCTCTTAGTTCTCTTTTTCTTTTGCTCTCTCTCCCTCAATCCTCATGTCTCCATTCTCTCTCTCTTTTCTCTCTCTACCTCTTGCTTCTCTCTATATATATATCTTTCTCCCTGCCCCTTTCTCTCCTATCTTTCTCTCTCGCTGTATTTCTCACCTGTATCTCTTCTCTTTCTTAGTTTCTCTCTCTTTCTCGCTCTCTCTCTACCTTTTCTCCTTGTCTCTGTCTTTTTTAGCTCTCTCTCCTTTCTCTCCTTCTTAGTTCTCTCTCTTTTCTCTGTTTCCCTCTCTCTTTCTCTTGCGTGTGTGCACTCTCTGCTTTTTAAAAATCTCTTTCTTTTTCCTCTGTGCATTTACCTTCTCTCTTCCCTCAGTTTTTCTCTCTTTTTCTGAAATAATCGTCTTCTCTTCCTCTAATTCTCTCTCTATTTTCTTGCTTCTCTTTTCTGCCTCTCTTTCTCCCTTTCTCCTTCTCTCTCTCATTCTTTCTCTCTCTCTTTCTTTCTCTTTCCTTTCTCTCCTCTCTCTTCTCTCTCCCTCTCTCTTCTCTCTCTCATCTCCCTCTCTTTCTTCACTCTTTCTCTCTCTCTTATCTCTCCTCTCTCCCTCTCTTTTTTCTCCTCTTTCTCTCTCTTTCTCCTTCTCTCCCCTCTCTTTCTTTCCTCTTTCTCTTCTCTTTCTCTCCTCTTTCTCCTCTCTTCTCTCTCTCTCTTTCCTCCTTTCTCCTTCTCTCTCTCTCTCCTCTCTGTCACTCTTTCTCTCTCTTTCTCCCTCTTTCTCCTTTCTCTCTCTCTTCTTTCTCTCTCACTCTTTCTCTCTCTCTTCTCCCTCTTTCTCCTTTCTCTCTCTCTCCTCTCTCTTTCTCCTTTCTCTCTCTTCCCCCTCTCTGTCACTCTTTCTCCTCTCTCCCTCTCTCTCTCTCTTTCTCTCTCCTCTCTCCCCCTCTCTCTCTCTCTCTCCCCTCTCTCTTCTCTATTCTCTTTCTCTCCTCTCTCCCCCTCTCTCTCTCTCTCTTCCTCTCTCTCTCTCTCTCTTCTCTCTCTCTATTTCTCTTCTCTCCTCTCTCCCCCTCTCTCTCTCTCTCTTCTCTCTCTCTCTCTCTCTCTCTCTCTCCCCCCCTTCTCTCTCCTCTCTCCCTCTCTCCCTCTCTCTCTCAGTCCAGTCTAAATCTCGTGCAGTGTTTTAATTCTCTTCATTTACATATTTCAATAACTGTGGGAAATGATGATTATTCCAGATTCACGGGAATTATGCAGAATTCCTAAATGAGCCCATTATTCACTCGCTCGACCCTTTTCTCCTTGTTAGGGCTAACACCTCTCTCTTTCCACTCTCTCTCTTTTTTTTCTCTGCCTCTCTTTTTCCCAATCTCTCTGTCTGTCTCTCCCCTTTGCCTTGACTCACTTCTTTCTCTTTTTCCTTCTTTCTTTTCTGTATGCTTCTCTTCCCTTCCTTTTCGCCCTTCTTTCTTTCTCCCTCTCTCCTTCATCCTTTCTCTTCTTTCCCCTCTCTCCTCCTTCTGTTTATCTCTCTTTCCCCGTCTCTTTTCTCTCTTTCAGCCTCTCTCTCTTTTCTCTTTCTTTTAGCCCCCCTCCTACCTCTTTTTCTCTTAGTCCCTCCCTCTCGCTCCCTCCATCTCCCTCTTTCCCACTCTTCCTCTCCCTTTCCTTCTTCTCCTCCTTTGTTTTCTCTATACCTCTTTATTCTCTCTCCCTCTCTCTTTCCTGTCTCTCTTCCCTCTCTTTCTCTCTTCTCTCTTCTCCTATCTTCCCCCTCTCTCTACTCTCTCTCTCCCCTCTCTCTCTTTCTTCTCTCTCTACCTCTTTCTCTTTTCCCCCTCCTTCCATACATACTTTCTCTCTCTTCTCCTCTCTCTTTACCAACCCCCTCTCTCTTCCTTCTCTTTCCATCCATCTTCCTTTCTCTCTCCCTCCCTCTTTCTTCCTTGTTCTTTCTCTTCCCTCACTTTCCATACCACCCCCCTCCCTCTCTCCCTCCCTCTCTCCCTCCCTCTTTTCTTCCTGTTCTTCCTCTTCCCTCTCTTTCCATACCACCCCCCTCCCTCTCTCTCTCTCTCTCTCCCTCTCTCTCTCCCTCTCTCTCTCCTCTCTCTCTCTCTCTCCCTCTTTCCTCTCTCTCTCTCTCTTCTCTCTCTCTCTCAGATTCTCGTGGGAATCCCAGTCTTAATTATTCAGTGTCATTTGTAGATTATTTCTGCCTGGCTGACTCTCGTCCTCTCACACACACCTCTACACACAACTCACACCAGACTTGTCGCGGAAAATACAGCATAATCAGGATTTCTCTAAACTATTGTATTTTATAATTCATTTTGTTCATTTTGTTGCAGCGACATTTGCCTTTTATGATGTCATTAAACCACACTTGTTGTGCAGACGACATAATCACGCCTTACACTGGAATCCAAGCCCAGAAACAGAAAGTGGCGCTGAAAATACTAAATTAATACGATATACACACCTCTAATGTAATATTGTTAAACTAAACTTTTATGTTCATACTGTTTAAAACTTTATAGAATATGAATATATACATATTAGTAGGAGTGTCAAATTAGTGCAATTAATACAGACATATTAATCGAGTTAATTTTTTTAATCGCATGAATCTATTTCGAAATCTTTTACTTCATTGTTGTTGTTGCAAAGTGGACAATAGGGTTGTCTAAAGTCTTCATTTTTTGCAATATATTAACATTTCCCACTGTAAACAATAATGTAATTAATTAAATTGGATAAAAACAAAACAAAAACACTTAAGTTGAGTGTTTTCTCAAGCATTTTTTTGTTGAGATTAAAAAAGATTTAGATTAATTAATGAATTTATTTATTACAGATCATAATAATAATTTTTAATACCTTTAATCGAACTTGTAACTCTACTACTGCTAAAACCTGTGTCTCTGTGGTTCAGTGTTGAGGCCAGCGCACACCGGGACGCTCTGCCGCGCGCAAATTGGCGCCTCCGTTAATTTCTTGAATGTACACACACCGGGCTCGCGGCGCTTTACAACACGCGGAGATTTGGTTTTGTTTGTTTTGGCGCGGCGCGGGGGTCAGGAAATGACCTGCCAGCTTTCGTAGTTTCTTCTTCTACGATTTAATCAGTTAACTTGTCGGCGCTATTTTTGTTAACAAATGATGAACGCGGAATGCCTTTCATTATTTACGACATATTATCATATTACTCAGCCATTAACGAATGCGGATCGTTGAAAAATAATGCCGAGCGTCGCGGCATTTGGTGAGTGTTGACGCTTGGTCTGGCGCGTGGCAAGTTACGTGACATGCCATGGCGGCGCCGCGCTTTGGTGGGGACTGGCCTTTGGAGTGTCCAGTTTACATGTTAATTATAAACCTGTGTCTTGAGTGGTCCAGTGAATATACGGTACAAATTGGCGTCTAGCCGTTGAAATTTGCTTGTTTGGGTGTCTGTTGACATCGAGTCTTGCAAAGTAGACGCTTAAACCTGCAGCGGACGCTTTGGCCTCATCGTTTCCGCCAGAGTGGCTCTGCTGAACTTTCAAGCGTCGAACGTCTGCGTCCACAAATCAGACTCTACTCTTCTGTGACGTAGTGACGCTGTTCTCCTCTCACATCAAAGGGAAAGAAGGACTTTTTAATAACTTTTATTAACAAAAAGTCACTTGTGTTTGGGCTTTTTTCAAAGGCTTGGTCGTTTGTTGCTCTGAAAATCTGAGACACGGCAAAACAAACAAAAAGGGACATGATCTGGATTGACAATGAGCTCACATGAGCTATTGAAATGCCTGTTGTCGTGTTTAAACCTCTGCGGTACGATGTAGCAATACAGGAGTACAAGAACTGTATGGAGGAGTGTTTTATCGGGTGAGCTGTGTTTTGTTAAGGCAAAATCTACAAACTCACTGAGCGGTGCAGGATAACCACTCTGCCACTCTCTCTCCTGTCTTTAAGTAAGTCAATAGAGCATTACATTTGTTGTTTGTCAACATTTGGATAAGATCTGTTTCCAAATGTGACACCATCTCTGTTTGAATCTGCTCGACATATGTTTCTTTCGTCTGTATCTCTCTCTCTCTCTCTCTCTCTCTCTCTCTTCCCCTCCCTCTCTCTTTCTCTCCCTCTCTCTGACAGGTCTATTATCATGTCTCTCACGCCCGAGCTGCTCTGCTGATGAATGAGCTCACACCAATATTCATTTACTAAAGCATTAACACTATCACATCTTATACACCCCTCCTCCCCCTTCATTCCACTCTCTCCTCCCTAGACCTCTTCTTTCTCACCTTTCTCAGTTCTTCCCTCGTTCTCTCTTACCTTCTCTCTCTCTCTCGTTCTCTCTCTGTAACCTCTAAATCACCTTGAGATCTAATGTGATATGAATTGTGTTTAGATGCTTTTGAAAAATATGTTGCACCATTAAAACACATTGTGGTGAACAATTCAGAGCTCAGAATGTCTTTTCTAACATAACAAAACATTTGACTGAGGAAAAAAGTTTAAAATTACATATTTTGTTTGTTCATGTTTTAGCAATCTGGATCAGGCCACACTGAAGTGAGTTCTTACACATATCTGTTGGCAAAAGTTCATAATTTATGATATACTTAATGCTCTACTTTGCATGTTGCCTGCAGAAAGAGACGCTGTCCATCTAGTTGGCTGGGGAAACTACATTGATAAATACAACAAAACAGAATGAGAGCAGCCCATTTGGATCAGGTCTATGTTTTTTCACTAACCTGAATGTAACGTTGTGTCAATTTTCATTCAAAAATGTTGATTTAGCAGCATAACTTTTGTTTTCACACAATGATAAAACTCATGTAGTTCGCTAACAACAGCCCTGGAGCATTGTTGCTACAGCTTGTGTCAATCAGCCGCAGCTCTTTCTGCTAACTTGTTGCGCGAGCATCTCCCGTGTAGAGAAACAAATAATCCTTTTATACCAAGAGGCACCGGTCTGTATTGACCTGCTGGACTTTCCCAAAAAATGGCGTGACCTTATATAACCTGCCCTATTTAAGTTTGGCCTGATTTAAATTTTTTGTCATTTTTCTCCTGAACTCATCATGGAAACATTGACTCATCATCTGTAAATAAATGTAACACTTTGTCCTCATAATCAAGTACAGGAAACTCTTTTTTTAGTTTTTTTTTTTTTTTTTTACGAGCTTTACACACGTCTTCTCCAACACACCTGCTCTTAAATGATGTGAGAAGCACCTTTACTGTAGACTAGAGAACATGACCAACACTTTGTTTAAACTTTTTTATTTAATGTCCACAATGCATCAGTGTAACAGCTCCTCCGCTCTCCTGTGACCTTTATAACCTGCTTTAATTCACTGGCATTTCATCATTGTTGTTGTTTCACTTTTATAACCGCTCACATGAAAGACAACAGTCTGCACTCGATCACGTGACACTCACACTGTTCTCCGCTCACTGCTGCGCTCCACAAGTCTGTGACGTCTCTGTTCTTCTGACACATGATGCCACTGTCAGACTAATATTCCTGGTAAATGTCCTTATGTCTGTGAACTGTTCTAAAATTTGCAAAAGATCTTAAACTTCTCTAGTGTGCAGCTGGCTTTAGAGAATATTGTGGATGTTCACGCACAGCCTAAACTAAAGGGCTTGCACTCGCACCACTCTGCTGCATGTAGTGGTGTTCTTGGCTCCACAACATGCACCAAAAGTGAAATCTTATCTGCTTTTTCAGATCCCGTCACGAGACCAAACCTCGACATGTCCACAAACTGAACCCGTAACATTAGGAAGGAGCTGAGACTCTTTTCTGCAGCTGAAATCCAATTGTAGCGTCTATAATTCATGTCCCTCTGCCTCTTTCTGCGGCTGATAATGGAGACTTTGCATGTTTCACTTTCACACGCACACAGAAATACACGTAGCAGACCACACGTGTGCACAAACCACACGCCAAGGTTTAAGTGAAAACAATGGAACAGTCAAAATGAGAGAAAGAAGTGTGGTTTAAAGCTCACTGACCTGGTTTATCAAAGCATCAAGTGTTTGACCCTTAAACCGAGACACGGCAGTTTCAAACTAAACATGTTTTCTTATTTTATTTAAAGGTGCAATAGAGCTCCTGCAGCCATGTGACTACCATTGAATCTAATGGGAGGAAACCTGGAATTTAGCTTCTGTGCTTTATCCTTGGCATTAAATGAGGCATGAAATAATTGTGTCTAAAAAACAATTCTAATAAACATTAGCGACCATTTTGTGGCCCGACTGTGCTTTTTCACAAATTTAAACGCGTAAATCAGGCTCTAGATCTGCTATTTCTTGATATTTCTGATCTACTTTCCACCTTCTTATCTTATTAAAACGTTTCCCTGACGATGTTTGTGTGAAATATATTTGACTCTAAAGCCTGTACTTAAAACATTTACTCAGACTGACATTTAAACAATCTGAACTGGAGACTAAAATGAAAACATGTTGTGCTCCGACTAATGTGAAGCTTTTGTACATGACAGAAGCTCTTTCTCTCATGTCATTCCGAACCTTGGGCTCAGTGGTGTGTTCGCAGGTGTCGACGGGGAAGGACAGGTGACACCATGGCCCGGAACTCTAGAGATCTCACTGGGCGCCATAGGTGTTGGCCTCATTGCAGAACGCGGTTTATCCAACTGGTGTTCCGTTTTGCAGAGTTTATAGTGTCACATCCACTGAGGAGTTGCTCCTACTCCAGCGGGTTTAACTTTGACCCTACTGCATCAGTGGTTTCACCCAAACCACTGCAGGTTTCAGAGTCTTGAGAGGACAATGTCCTCTAGGATCAGGTGTCTCATGTCACCTGAAAACCCTTTGGTTTAACACTGGTTTTACTTGGTTTAACTTCAGTTTGTGCTTTTATTAAACCTTAAATCATTCATAGACTGATTCAAACTACTCACTCTGCTTATTGGATAAACTATAATTAAACATGGAATTTGCAAAATACAACTGGAACAAATATCTTTAATTGTTTTAAGACGATAGTTAAGTTATTAACCAAATTAAAATACAAATCTGCAGTTTCATTAATGTAAGTCTCACTACTAGTTGCTTTAGCGGCAGAAATCAAAATGCCGTCTGTCAGGTGAAAAAAATATCTTTGTCTTTCTTCTGTCTTTGATAATTTGTAAACCCAGTGTACAATAATAAACCATATTCTGTAAAACTCTGAAAAGTTTGATAATTCTACCTGCTCTATACCATGCACCTCTAAGCTAAAGTTAATTGAACAATAAATACTTTTAGGGACTTGACAAACTGATTCTGATTCCTCTCAGAATGGCTTGGTTGGTAAAAGTTAATTTGTTAATAGTTTAAGATTTAAAGTTTGGTTTATGGGAGAAATGCCACAATGTGAAACGACAGTCTCATAACTATTCATTTCTGTTTCTCTTCAAAGCCTCATGTTTCTTCCATCACATCAGTCTGTCTGTGTCACTTCTGGAGGTCATATTTACATGTGCTTCCCCTCAGTCCAAGGCTCTAATCCAACACATCACTGACGCCTCATCCTTGAGCTGTGCCGCCGTCGCTTTGGTCTGTCTGTTTCCACAAAAGTCTCGGGTCGGCGGCTTCAATCCAACTGCGCCAAAGTTCACTCAAAGTCTCACACAGCAGCACAAAGTTAGAGACACTTTCTGAGGCCAAGGATCAGACACAAAGTTTGTTTTCAGGGATGGTTTATGACCTCGGCAACTATTAAACCGCTCAGCTTATGCATTTTCACTGAGTTAGTGATAGCTTCCTAATGCTAAAAATTATAGAGGTTATGCATGGACAGAAAGCAATGCTTCTAAACGTTCTGACTGAAAGGCAACACAATAAGAAATGTACTTGTTTGCTGCCTAAATTTTAACCCTGGAGTTTTTGTTTTACACCAAGTACCTTTATGTTGTAAGGTTTTGTAGTTTCTTGTTGTAAAGCAGCGAATCTGTTGTCATGGCAACAATGCAAAGCTTCACTCACTTGTTTGCTAAAGGTAGTTCAAGTTTCAGGACATTTCAACAGCAGCTCTATCAATAATCTTGTCATAAACAGAATCAAAAGGGTAATAAGTTCAACCCTGTGTGATCCCAAAGTCTGTGATAAATGTGAGAGAAGTCTTGTTGTTTAACTGTTTTGTGGGTTATAATTGTCTCTTTTTCTTGTTTTAGCTGTTTTTTGAGCTCTTACAGGAGAAAATGTCCTTTCTCTCCATTGACTCTCATGTATTTTTGCCACTCACTTCTAACATTTAGAATGCTGTGATGTCACCTGCATAACCTCTATAATAAATCTGGGCTGTTTTGTCGGCTCAAAACCACAGACATTACAGTAAATTAGTAGATGTGCAATGATTTCTCCAGTTTGTGTGATGACTCAAAACCAAAAAGCAGACCTGGGCAAACTGCGACCTGGGGGCCAGATGAGGTCCTCGACCTGTTTGAATTAGGCCCCAGCACGTTTTTAAGATTGTTATTCTTGTACTTGTATTGTGTACTGTGCTTTGTTATGTGTTGTTGAGCTTTTGTATGTATTGTGTGTGTTAATGTTTTTATGTTCGGAAAAGCGAGTGGCAGCGCACAAAACGTAAGAGTGAGTGGCGGCGCACAAATTGTAAGAGCGGTGGCGCACAAAATGTAAGAGCGAGTGGCGGTGCACAAAATGTAAGAGCGAGTGACGGCGCACAAAACGTAAGAGCGAGTGGCGGTGCACAAAATGTAAGAGCGAGTGACGGCGCACAAACGTAGAGCGAGAGGCGGCGCACAAGCGTAAGAGCGAGTGACGGCGCACAAAACGTAAGAGCGAGAGGCGGCGCACAAAACGTAAGAGAGAGTGACGGCGCACAAAATGTAGAGCGAGTGCAGAGCACAAAGCGTAAGAGCGAGTGACAGCGCACAAAATGTAAAAGCAAGTGGCGGTGCACAAAATGTAAGAGCGAGTGGCGGCGCACAAAACGTAAGAGCGAGTGGCGGCGTGCAAAATGTAAGAGCGAGTGGCGGAGCGCAAATCGTAAGAGTGAGTGACGGCGCACAAAACGTAAGAGCGAGTGGCGGAGCGCAAAACGTGCAGCGGCCCCGGAGGCTCACTCCAAACGTAATTTCGTTGTACTCTGTGACAAAGACTATAAATCTTTCTGTTCTGTTCTTTTCTGTTAGATGTTTGTTTAATTCTGGTTGTGTTTGAATTTTGGAAAATGTGTAGAGCAGGGTTCTCAAACTCAAATGGAGCCGGGGCCGAAATAATAAGTCAGAGTTGGTTGAGGGCCACATTTTAAAATACAGGACTCACTATGTTATATTCTAAATAAATTGGCTTATTAGGCTACATAAAGCCTAATGTACTATTCTAATATGTCCACATACATTGTTTTTTTTTAATTTTACATCATACACAAACAAGTGATAAAGTCAATATATCACTCAATATATTTGATTAGTGGGCCACTATTAATAATAATTAGAAATCATCCTGGGGACGTCAGTTTGAGACCCCTGGTGTATAGCAATACAGTCTAACTGAGGCTATAGAAACAGTTTAACTGAAATTACTGCAACAGAACTTAAAGTGGATATTTTGTACAACCCAAAATTTTAGCAAAAGTGATGACATGATGTGCAACTATTCAACCCCAGGGCCACAGGTCTCCAAAAATGTGTCCCTCTGCAAAAGCCCTTTACATAGTTGAATTTTGAAGCTTCCTAAACAAGTCACACACCTCAAAGTCTTTTCCATTGCACACAACTGACTCACAGTTTAGATTTGGTTATAAATTATGAAGAGATTTTCCTGGGGCACAACAGTCTCTTGACACCTGTTGACTCTTTTCAAACTCCTGAAATTCCTCATTAATGTTGTGAAAAGTGTGAATGCTCGCTGTGTGTGAGGAGAATATTAAAAGTCACTGATGTGAAGGACTCATGCATTTTTCATCCTCCGCTCCGGCGTCTGCACAGGACCAGCTTAATTGGACATTTACTCAAACCATTAATCGATTTGGAAAATGTTTTATTTAAGTTGAACATGAGCCACGTCGCTGTCCGTGGTGCTGAATGCTCAAAGTTTATCTTTTCTTACCACTAAGAATAATGCCAGTGTCTTGTGTATTATGTGTTAATGTATAGAAATAAACGCACACACCCCAACAAATATAGACATATTGAGGTTATTTTTCAATTGTCAAGTATCTACTAATTTTTAAGTAAATAATCATTCGTAGCTGGAGTTTGGTGAATTTGGCTGTTAAGAAGGCAATTGGCTCCTTATCAACAAGTCGTGAATCTGATGTAGAGTTTTCTCAGCCGCTTCTTAAAGTGGAAGCTACGCACAAATTTTTAAGAACACTTTCATGAATGAGGACCATTGTGCTGTAGAATGTACTCATGTCATTTGAAACGCAGCAATACAACTGTGAGTAAACTAATGGTGAGAGACACAGATTTTTTTCAAACTCAAAACATAGATTTAAAATAATAAGCTCAGACAAAGAGTCCTTTTTGTTCGGCGTTCAGGAGGAGACATTTGTCTTTTGCTCGGAGGAACATGATTCTGGCGTCTGCTGTTTGCTGTAATTATGTGTGATTGTGATGGTGTAATTATCTAAAGAGCAGCAGCTGTGACTCACTCGGAGGAACATATAGAAACTCCACTGGTACAAAGTGTGCCGACCTACAGCGACTTTAACTGTGGAAGTTTACTATCTGACAGTACTAAGAATTTTAAAGAAACAAGTGACTATTCAAGACTTCTGTTTCTGTCATAATCCAACAACCCATTTAAAGACTTTAAGGTTAGGTTATATTAGGTTTTGTATTTGTGCCCGTAGGTAAATTTGTCTTGTAGTTTGATAGAGCAGGTCCCCCAACTCCAAACATCAAATACAATCAGAACAGAAAGAAGATCTATTGTCATTTCACAGAGTACAACAAAATGATGTTTGGAGTGAGTCCCCGGGCTGCTGCACTTTTTGAGCGCCGCCACTTGCTCTTCCGAACATGAAAAGCAAAGCAAACATATTAAAAACAAACAAACAAGAAAACAAGATAAACAAGTATCGATAAGTATAGTAAATATGATGAATAAAGTGTTCCCGTGCACAATGTTAGAAGTGCTTACAATGTTGAAAAGAGTCAAATATATTTCAGTTGGACTAAAGCTCTTTTTTTAAACATGTTCTAGATTTCAGAGCAAATAGTCTTTGTCTAGAAGGTAGCAACTGAAATTCTGAGAGTGGTGGAGGCTGCTTGGGCCATGTTTGGACCATGTTTGATTCGATTTTTCTGAAAAAACTTATACAATATGAACAGCAGCGGTGAAAAGAACACAACCCTGCGGAACCCTTTTGAAGTTGTGACCTGGTCAAAGACAAGACTTTAACTGTCTCTTTCTTATTAAACTAAGAATGTATTAGGTAAGTGAACAAAACCTGTGACTAATGTGAAAGTTTAAAATGATATAGTTATGGCTGCTTACATTTACAAGACGATAAAAGTTATGCGCAGCACTACTAACTGAACTTATATTTTCCTTTTTCCTTCCCCTATCTCTTTCACTCTCTCTCCCTCACTCACCTTTACTACCCCTCCTTCTTTTTTATTTGAGACTGTAGCACGCCTCTTTTCTTTCTGTTCCTCGCCCCCCGCCTTCTCTCTCTCACTCTTTACTCGCTGCACTTAACACAATTATCCTTTAGACAAACAGTGAGTCTGGCTTTAGTCAGTCCACAGTCCAAACGGATCGATACAGAACTGAACCCACAGAGCCACAATTACAGTTCCACAACATGACTTTGGTCCTTCTGACAACAGGTAATACAATAATGGTCCGGAATAACATTGAATAATCAGATTTGACCTGTAGTACTGTACTTGGCTTCAGTACACACTTATAGATGTGGGCAGGAAAGAAATGGTTTTACTCTTCATTTATTATTAATATGAAAGTGACATTGTACAATTGTGTTAAGTTTATGTCAAACTTCTGAAGAGGCCTCAGTCTGCAGACCTCAGTCCCATAATCTGTGAGTTACCAGCGGCAGCCCAAAAACATGACAGATCTAGACAGACTGCATGAAAGAGTGAGTCAAAATACCTGCTACAGTGTGTGCAAACCTGGTCACAAACTACAGGAAGCATTTGATTTCAACCGAGGTTACAGAACAAGTATTGAGCCAAACTTTCCTGTTCGTACAAACACTTATTTTTCCACAAGAATGTACTTTAAAAAAAAAAAAAAAAACTCCTTGAAAAATAATTTAATATGATTTTCTTCTTTCTTCCGATTCTGTTGCTCGTAGTTGAAGTGTCTCTGTGATGAAAATTACAGACCTCTCGCACACAACTTGCACAATCATTGGGTGTCCAAATACTTTCAGCAACTGTAAAAATTCCAGATTTCAGTGCTGTTTTCTGGTCTAAGCCCTCTCTCTCCCCACTTGTCACTTCCCTCTCCTCTCTTTTTCTCTCTCTCTCTCCTCCTCTTCCTCCTTCTTTCTCTTTTCTTTCTCCCTACTTTGCTTATTTTTTTCCCCTCGCTCTCTTCCTTTGTCTCTTCCCTTCTCTTACATCCTTCTCTCCACCTCACCTTTCTCCCCTCTGCCCTCTCTCCCACTCTCCCCCTTTCTCCTCCTTCCCTCCCCTCTTCTCCCTCTCTGCTCACTTCATTCTCTTTCCCACCCCTTAGTCCCGCTCTCCTCTCTCCCTCCTCTTTTTCCTGTCCACTCCTCTCTATCTTATATCCTCTATCCCTCCCTCCCTCTCCCACTTCTCCATCTTCCCCCCCCCCCCCCCCTCTCTCCTCTTCCCCCTCTCTTCTCTCTCTCTCTACCTTCTCCCCTTCTTTCTCTCTCCCGCTCTCCCCTTCTCCTTTCTCCCTCTCTCCTCTCCCCTCTTCCTCTCTACTTCTCCTGCTTTCCTCCTTCCCCACCCTCTTCCTCTCTTCTTTTTCTCTCTCCTCCATCTCCCAACCTTCCTTCCTCCAGCTCTCCTCTCTCCCCCCTCTCTTCTTTCTCTCTCTCCCTCTCTTCTCTCTCCCTCTCTCTCTCTCCCCCCTCTCTCTCTCCACTCTTCTCTCTCTCTCTCTCCCCCTCTCTCCCCCCCCCCCCCCCCCCCCCCCCCCCCCCCCCCCCCCCCTCTCTCTCTCTCCTCTTCCCTCTCTCTCTCCCCTCTCTCTTCTTCCTCATTGACAGTGCACTGGTGTAGTCCTTGTATCAGATCTATAAGAGGCGTGTTCTCAGACTCAGTGGAATTGGTATTGAGTGAAAGAGTTTGTCTCCAGCTCCATTTGAAGTGTTTTTTTAAGACTATGCCCAAAGATACAGGTCAAACGAGGCAACGACTTCACTCACTGCAAATAATCTGTTTTTATGGACATCTGTCATGGATAGTTGTCCATTCGTTTTTTCTAATGCCACACTAAAATTCTATCTTTCTTAGACACGTAAACTTATAGAAACTAGAAAAATACATACATTTTCCAATCAGAATGCATTGAAAACTATCATATTCTAGTATAATTCATGTGCCTGTTTTTGACACTTCGACATCAGTGACTTGACAGATAATAATAACGTGTCTCGAAGCGTCAGAACACAGTTGACATTGATCGAGATGATTGACAGGTCCGATTGACTCCATAAATCACGCCTAATAGAAAAACACGACTTCATCGAGTCATGAAATCTACATACGAGACGTTTTGGAGCCAATCGAAGAGAAACCTTTTAGTGCCGTGAATATGATTGACAGCACTGACCTTTAGCCCTTTGTTTAACTCGCCGCATATTTATACTTTCTGTAATGTGTCTGTGGGTTTGGCATTTTCATAGTTAGACATGTAAATGGAGTCAGAAGTTTGTTTATTTGTTTACCCGTGCTTCTAAAAACTTTAACTTGAGAATTGTCTCTGGGAAAAGATACTTGCAAATCCTATATAGGCATTAGATTTTGTTGTTATCATAAATGGTCTCTATTTTCATAGCATTTTCCACCTTACAAGGCACCCACTGTACACAGACACTGAGACAAAAGGGGTTTAGTGCAGGGTTTAGTCCAAACTTTTTTCCTCAGGGGCCAAAATTAATAATGTTTTTCCTTGAAGGGCCAATATGAACCACTGTATGTTGCAGCAGGTCAAGGGCCAAACCTAATTTTTTGTTGCATCTTAAAAGTTTGTTTGCAACAGGAGAACTATTAAATTGTATTTTATCAATTTATTTCTAAGGTTAGTGTTAGGAACATGGTTTCGATTCCCAGTTGACCTGGGGTTTTTCTATGTGGAGCTTCCTGTGTCCACCCAGAGAGAATGTGAGATGTAATATGGTCCGACCCTGGAGTCAAACTCCCGACTTCCTTATTGGGAAGCCAGAGCTCTAACCACTCTGCTATAGCAGTGGTTCCAAAGTGGGGGTCGGGTCCCCTCGGGGGGTTGCGAGGCAAAATCTGGGGGTCGCGAGATGATTTCAAAATGTATTTTTTATATTTATGACTTGGCATTTAATTCGTTTTTTTGAGTAATTGGGATTATATGAAGCAATACACTGTCAAAATAAGCACAATTAAGCCTAATTTACATGGTTTTGTAACTTAAAATCAATACAAAAGTATAGAATTTTTGCAGTGGGGGTCGCGAGTTGGTTGCACGGTTATTCTGGGGGTCCCGGCTGAAAAGTTTGGGAACCTCTGTGCTATAGCATGCACCTAGTGAAGTATTAGCCCCAAGCTATTAACAAAAGCTTGGGGCTTTTTTCATTAATATACATGAGTTTTATGCCACACTGTGGAATTTTATAGCTAAAGGCACAAGATTTAATTGGAGACAAGCAGGACGGTGCCCTCCATGTGAAACAAAACACTTGATTTAGGTTGGATGCAAGCTTTCTCAGAGAAAAGAAACACATTCTCATGATGTTTTAGTCCAACAAAAACACCCATGTAAATTCATGTGCCTTAGACTCCTCTCTTCAGTTATCAAAGGCTGCTTTAGTTCAAGTTTATTTTTGATTAAAAAGTTACACAATGTTCCTTTAAAATTTTATATTGTTTAACTTGTGAGCTTAGCTCACAAAAACACACATTTGAGCTCTGCTTCCTGGTCTAAACTGATGTGTTCAGAAGCAACGAAAAGTTCCCACCTATACTATACTGTAAAGCAAACAAACCCCAATGATGCTCTAACCATTTAACCAAAGCTTTAAACTTAACTCTATTCTAAGCATTACCCATATTTGGGAAAATGTATGTGAGAGGTGACTACATGTGCACCCGGCCTTTGGAAGCTTTTTTTTGGCAACCCACATTTGTTCATCTTACTTTAACCCACTTTAAATCCAGTTTTGCATGTTTACAACTTAATAACGCTTTTGCCCTACAGATTGGTGTTATGTACTTCTACAACTGCTGCCCCTTTTTGCTCGTAGCGTAAACATTTTCCTCTCTCTCTCGTTCAGTAAACAGCTTTAAGACCGAAGCCAAAACGCCACAAAACATGGAGCCGTTTCTGAATGCTAATGCTAACGCTGGCCTGACATTTCCCTTTCACAAACATAATTACGGACAGTTTGTGAAGGCGCAGGTGTTACTGGGACATAACTCTGTGCTCTGCTGCGTTCGCTCTGGGCTTTATTGTTTGTTTTGATGGTTTTTTATTGCCCAGATGAAGCTCGGGCTCTCGGTCAGACTCTGGACCCGACAGAGAGAGTCCAGTCCATCTGAACGCGTCTGTGGCTAACTCGCTTTTGGCTTGTTCACTTGTTGGACTTTTGATTGTGGTTCATTGCAGCGCCCGGTCTGTTTAGTCTTTGGTTCACAAACAGTTACATTTTAATTCAAATAGAAGTTCACTAACAAGGACCACTCCACAGCAAAAGCAGGAGAACTCTTCACCCTAATTAACTCTTTTACTTGTTTTGACCTCCCTCGACTACCTTCTGGCTTAAACTATATTCACAGCTCCACAAAAAAACTTTGTGCAACTGTGATCATGACAAGTTGAACATAAAATGAGACTTACAAGTGTACATTAATCTGTTCTCTTTTTAAAGGCATTGTATTCATTAAATATCAGCATTTGGCAGCAAACTCTTCAGTCAGCATTCTTTTTCTAAACCAAACTTCATGTCCGTATTGTTGTCCTCTGTTCTACTTTTTGGTGAAAGAATATGAGCCACTAAAAGAAATAATGTCTTTAGGATAAAAATACAAGGTTACATGATTAAAACAATGAGGACGAGCGTCTTTTTCATCTTTAAACCAACAAAAGCTGTTACAGACGATGAGCACTTTTTCTACTTTCTGATACAGATTCTATAGATTCCGCCTCTTTCATGGAGCATAGATTATATTGAACCCTCCAAACAAGAATAAATCCAGTAGTTTGACTTCCTCTGACACTTTTCACTCGCTCACAGAAGAGGATGTTTCTAGACTCGCTGCATGTGCTGTTCTCCTCAGAGTCCTAGTCCAGTGGGATCGTCTTTTCTTCATTTTAAAGATCAAATATCTGCTCTAAACTTACTCAACTATGTTTTTAGACCTAGATGTTTGCTGTATTCTGTTTGAAAGAAAGTCGGCCCTTTAGATGCAGCTAATCAGATTTTTTGTGTAAATGTCATGAAAGAGCATATGTATTTCCCAGTCATGTGACCTCCTCTGGGTCTGCTGGTGAATCTGTAAAACTGCATCATGTATTTGACTGTAGATAAAGACCACGCGTTGCGGGGCTCTGACGGGAAAACTACAACAATCACAGCGCTAGCCAAGAGCATAACATCGGAGCGTTTACCCATGGCATCGATGGCAGGCCAGACACTAAACGGAACCACAAAAACAACTATATTAGAATTCAAACTCCAATACTGTCTGAATAACATAACGATAGATACCTGGAGAGCAGAGGGCGCAGAGCAACACAAGAAAACAAGAAATGCGTGGGTCAGAGAACAAATGAAACCTGAAAGCGCTTGTTATTGGTTGGCGGCTGTCGCGACTAGCCAATAGGAACAGTTTTGCAGACCGTACTGCTACACATGGTTTTAGCTTTCTATTTCTGTTGATTGTGTAGTTGACTTTTCTCCTTCAGTGCACCTTTGAACTTGCCTGACCAGTCAGTCCCTCCTACATTCTGTTACATTTTGTTTGAATGCAGAAGGGTCGGAAACCGGAGCCTCGGCCAATGATTTCCCCATCCAAAGTTAGGATGATCCAATCAAGCACGGCGATTCTTACACATGACACTAAAAATTCAAAAGTTGCTTGCAAGCCCCATTTCAAAACATTCAAGAAGGCGAACGTAGCAGATTCGGCTCTTGCTTCGGTTTTGAACAATGAACGTATCAATTCCTTAAAACGTGAGCGGCAAACCCAAAGGCTTCATACTGAAAAAAATCCTCAAACTACATGTTTACGAAAAAGCTGCTTTGGTGGAATTTCTGGGTTTTCTATGATTGGTTGACTCGCGCTCGGAAAGCCTGCCCTCGAAATTGAACCCCGGCGCTCTGATCCCAGACCCTCACAGTTTGTAAAGTATCTCTTCAGTGCTTTTTCCTGAATACGGGCTAGCTTCTCCCACTGTGGTGACGTTAGAAACATGACGGCATGACCAATAACACGATGGTCACCAGAGCAGGGAGAGAACACCGGCTAAACCCAGCTTTAGCGCTTTGGGTGTTAAAAAATAATTAGAAAGGTTTATGCTGTGAAAGTAAAGAGAAATGGCTTCAAAATGTTAAACCATGTTACAGCAGTGTTCTCTCATTAGTTTACCCAAAGTTGTAGGACCACAACAGTATGGGATGATCGTAGAAGCATTTTCTTAGACTTTTAAGGCACATGTTAAGTAGATTTCTCTATAATTGGATTTAAAAAGGTATGAGTTTGTGCACAGGAGGATACGCTGACTGCTGTGAAATCCCATTAAACCTAAGTGTGCACATACATGCTTTACATACGTCTAATCTTCTAATCTGAAACGCATTAGATCTTCTGACGAGGACAGTCCTTAAACGCTCTCTCATTTGAACCGGCTCAATGAGAATCTTCCTCCAGCCTGGTCCAATATCTCACCCACACCTGGGGCCTCGCTGTGGGCCCAAAAACCCTCCTCCACCTGCGCCGAGCCGTGATCCCACAGACAAACACAGACTTCATGAGACCCAGGCAAAACAAACAGCAGAGGGAAGAGGCGAGCGAGGGTCATGGAGCTGAATATTCAACAGCTCAAGTGTCAATCAGACGGAAGGAACAAAGGGAAGAAGGAGATGGATTGGTCATATTCCAAAAAGAGTAATTTGCGGTCCCACAGTATAATGTCAAGTAGTAGTTTTTTGGAAGAAGATTCTGTTTTTTTTTGGGTTTAGTAATAAAGTGTCACATCTGCAGATCAGTCATTTAAACTTTGTTCATTGAAAACATCATCTTAAACTGCTTATTAATATAAACAGGTCTGTTGATTTCTTGTATTAAGTTGCATGGAAGGTCAACCTCTCTTTTAAAAAATGTTTGAGTAATCCCAGGTCAATTCAGATAAGCGATTGTGAAAACAAGACTTTGCAGATCACTTGAGACTCAGCTGCTCATGCATGAATCAATCTAAATAAAACCACTTTAGAAAAAACAATGATGAGCAATGATTTTACAATAATTTTAAACCAAATATTAATGAGGTTAAGACGTCCAATGTCATTTGAGGTGGTGGCTTTGGTGTATTTACTAAATACACCAAAGCCACCTTTCTCCTCCAAATGTCTTTTTTAAGCCTGTGTCTGTTTTGCTTCATCATGGCTTACTTTACCCGTGAGCCCAGTGTCAGTCTATGAGAGATGTGTTTTTGCTGGTCAGTCTTATCCTTCTCCAGTCTTCATGTGAGAGCATGCAACAGTAGGGATGTAACCAATGGCAAAATTACCATCTCCTAATGGTATTACACTGGGCTCACACTACCTCACCAGATCCAGAACCAGATCCTGATCTGTCTGGGTGCTGTGGCCACTCACACTGAGTATCATGAATGCGTATGCAGAGACCATGAGTTCACAGGGGTTCATGCTTAACTGGGGAACTCACATGATCACTGAGAACATATTCAGGAAATACTGCTAAAAAGGAACACTTTCTTTGAGTTTTGGGGTTATTTCACGTTTATTTACATCCTCATGTCTATACTTTTGACATATTTGTATTATTAATAGAAGCATAGTCATTTTATTTTGAAAACCACCGGATTCATGTCACCAGTGCTTGCTTGGTTTCCTGTTTGTCTTGTTTTCACAACTTCATTAAAAAGGGCTCCAGAGCTCATACAATTCGGAAAAAGTTTCTTCTGACAGGAAAGTTCTGGAGACCCTCTGATTACGTTTTAAGAAACGAAAAGCCTCCTGATGCCGAACCGGAGTAGGGACTGGATGCCGTGTGAGCCAGATAATCTCAATATTTTGGCGCCCTCTGTAAGGCTCATATTAAAAAAAAAAACATATATGTATCATTACATTCATATGCCGCAGAAGCCTCTGATAGTCTCTGATTGGTGGAGTGTCCAGATGTCAAAGCTTCAGAATACATAAACCAACGTTACAGAAATTGTTGCAGTAGCTTGTAGTAAGCACAGTACATATCATATCTGAGTTATTATTGGCACAACTTCAAAGGTGGAGAAACATATACATCTGCTATCTCAACTCTGACTGGTTCTGGCCAACACACCACTTCATCTCTGTTCACTAATTGGCTGACTATACTTCCTGTTCTAAGGAACCATCTTCAGTCTTGTGATACCTGCCAGTAACTTGAGCAAGACCTGATGTTGAGATGATCTGGTCTAATTTAAGTCCTGTTTTGGTCTGGTTGGGATTACTTCAAATTTCATCATAATTTCTGCATAACTATATTGATATTTTAAACCATTTCTCCTTGTAACACAACCACGACAGATGCATCATAGTCGAACCAAAACAAATCCAAAAAGTACATTTGCATGATTAATTTCTCCGCTTTCTCATTATCCTCCCAACACCTTCACATCGCCTTTTCCAATCTGTGCGTCCAATCAGGCTGGTGTCATTGCCCCTTCTCTGTCATCCCAAACGCTCTCCTACGCGGCATCTGACATAAAAACGATTGCTTTGGACCGTCGCCACCGAGCTCACCTCTGCGCGCTGCGATATTAACCACGCTTCACCGTTACAGCTGATTAATACGGCTTTTAATAGGCTCGTTAAGGCCGCGGTGAAATACGAGAGACACTTTTGGTGCAGTGCAAAGCTGGCGGCCGCTGGATTATGGGAACTATCAGGAGCTAACAATATGGCGTGGCATTTGCAGTCCAGTGGTTTCTGAAGTGACCTGTGCGGAGGATACTGGGCTAATCTTGATGTCTCTGTAGAGCAGGAGTCACGGTTCATAGGCTGTAATGGAGTTTTTCAAATGGACGTCAATGAGGAGCGCTGAACTTTGGAGTCACGCTTTCATTGTCGTTTCATTGTGGCGTTTGTCAAATTAACTCGACAAAAAGAGGCCGTTTGTCAAAGTACAGTGTGGAAATGTGTTTTTATATTACAGTTTTATTGACCCGCTCAGGAGTGATGGTTTGGGACAGTTGTGACCAAAACCTGGCTCTGGCATGAACAACTTACACAGTTCAGCTTAGGAGCAAAATGTAAGGATGGATATTATAATACACAGTATAGAATTTAGCACAAGCACAAAGGTTATGCATTATATATATTGTAATGTTTAAGATCTCAGAGCTTTTCCTGTTACATCACAAATTGCACTGTCTTTAATTTGGCTTTGCATGAAAAGCAACCTCTCTCTCTCTATTACTTGCATACTTGTGTGACTTTATAAATCCAAATGTACATTTAAAATAAGTGGATGTAACACAGTTATTGATCGCTGTTTTGCCGTCGGTGCTGACGCTGCTTTCTTCTCACCATGTGCACGCAGAGCTTGATCTCACAAGAACATTTACCACGTCATTACAAGACATGTAAATTACGTATGATTAGCATAAGTTCACGGCTGTCCTGCTTAGTTATGGTACGCGTCACAGTCCCAGTTATTTCTATGATGGTTGTTAGACGTTTTTATTTATGAATATTAACAAAATTCTGATCCTAATCTTAACCTGCCCCAAACCTAAACTTACCCATTTCAGTAACTAATACGCTGTTTTTGTGTCGTGGTAAATGTACGCCCTCTAGTGATACTGTGTTGGCACGCAATATGTACTTATTCCATGCTCTGTAGTCCTGGTACAGGTGAGCGTGGTACCGGTCCATTAGTGTTGCATTCTTCAGCCTACGTCTGAGGAAAGAGACTATAGTCCAGCCTGATCAGTTCCTTGTCACAGAACGAGCCACCGCTGTGACTCCGGCCTGGTTGGACACTCCACATTCACCTCGTTTGTCTTTTTTATGTGAGTTTTTAGCTGAAACAAGCTATTGTGTATGGAAAACAGTCTAGAGACAGTCAGTTTGCAGTGAAACAGTCTGTACATGATTATTTTTACCTGAAACTTAATAATTTTCTCTATAATTGACAAAACACAACTTGGAATCATTGGCAATGCTAAATATACTCCTTATACACAGTTTAACATAAAAAGTTGTTTGAGTTTAGCTTCACTTTAAACTTATGCATTTTACATGGTCTTTTCCAAACTGAAGCCAACTTTTTCTTGTGATCCTGTTGCGCTTCTCTTTGCTCTTGTTGGCGGATGTGCTGGAGATAAACGTCTCCCATTAGACCACTTCTAAGACTTGCACACACTGCGCTCTAGAGATTCTTCTCATGGCCACCAAATGATCTCTATTTATGCAGTGCTTTTTCACCTTTAAAGGCATTCAAAGTGCTTTACATTCAAGGATCCACTCACTCAGTGTACGTGTATGAGGCAGTGTGAAGTGTCTTGCCCAAGGCCACAACGACAAACATAACCACTTTTGTCGTCTACTGTGACACTGGTGTTCCTGCGTCTCCCATCCAAGTACTGACCTGCTTAGCTTCTAAGATCTGACGGGATGAGGCTGTGACACGCAGGTATAGCCACGAAAACCACGTCAGCGCCGAGGGGAATAAACTCATACCTTACATAATCAAACATTTTTAGAAAGTCTGTTTTAAACGACCCAACAAAAAATAAATAGAAAATGTTCTTATGTAAACAAAGTTACATTATGACATGACTCTTGGACGTGTGGACAGAGTTCTGCTTTGTGTTCAGAATGATCCAGAAATACACGTGAGAATGTCTTAGATCCACTCCAGAGAGAGAGAGAGAGAGAGAGAGAGAGAGAGAAGAAGAGGAACTATCAAAAAGAGAGAGAGGAAGGGTGAGAAGAGGTGCTAACAAAAATACCAGCGTTTAAAATGAGTCAGACTGTTCTTGCAGTATACAAAGAAAAAGAGAGAGGAGGTGTAGAGAGAGAGAGAAAGAGAGAGAGAGAGAGAGAGAGAGAGAGAGAGAGAGACACACACACGATGATGGGGAGACAGAAACAGATGGAGAGAGAGATGATATTTAGATGTGATAGGGAAAAAGAAGGAGAGAAACATAGAGGAGAGGAAGGGTAAATCACAAGGGTAAAGAGAAAGTATAGGGAGAGAGAGGAGAAATAGAAAGGAGGATAGAAGGACATAAAGAGGAGAGAAAGACACATTGTTTTTTGTGACAGTCACGTCGCGGCTCCACCATCTGCTCCTCTTTTTTTTTTTTTCCATCAGATTAAAGTTCAGTCTGCTTCGTGCATCAAAACCACACTAAACATCGTCTTTACACCACGTCTGATCCTGCAAACCGACGAAGAAAAGAACGGCGGAGTGTGGAGGAGTGAAAAGAGGGGAAGAGAAAGGTCAGGGGGAGTTTGATGGAGTTATTGCAGAGCTGTGTTGTGCGGGACAATGAGAGCAGCTGTTCAGAGGAGAGACGGACAAAACTGTGACGGAGCAGAGCTGAATTATATGAGCTGCTACAGGTACAAGCTACAGGGAGAGTTTAAATAAATCTCACAAGAAAGCGTACATTTACCACGACTTTACACACATGTAAATTAGGTATGATTAGCACGAGTTTATGGCTGTCCTGCATAGTTATAGTAACCATCACAGTCCCCATTCATTTCTATGGTTGTTAAGATGTGTTCTTATTTCTGAATATTAACGAAATCATACCTTGTGTAATGTCGTGGTAAATGTACACTTTCTTGTGAGATCGGGCTCCCCACACACACTTACTCCACCTCTTTTGGGGGAATCTTGAAACATTCCCAGTCTACTTGAGACATTCCAGATGCCTGAGCCACCTCAACTGGCTTCTCTAGATTTGGTGGAGCAGCAGCTCTACGGTGAGTTCCCATTGTGACTATAAGCTCCCCACCTACAGCGCCTATAGCCAACATGAGGAGAAACTCATTTTAACCACTTGGACCTGTGATCTTGTGATTTCAGTCGTTACACAAAGCTCATGACCACATGATGAGAGTTGGAACATATTGATCAATAAATCAAGAGCTTTGCCTTTCGACTCAGCTCCTTATTAACCACAACTGTCAAATACAATTCAAACAACATTTACAAGTTCAAACCAGTTTTTTAATTAAATTAAATTCTCATAGTCCCACAGTCCTCGTAGAGTTTTGTAATATACACACAAATCCAAATTTCTTTGGATCCCACTGACTTGACCTGAAAAACCAAAGGCTTAACATGACTGGCGCGGTTCACTTAAACTGCCTCTGACAGGTTGAACTCCACATTTCACAAAAACAAATTTAACATCAATATATTTAAGATTTCACAAAACATTTTGGCTAAGTTCATTCCACTTTGGCGTTTTATTCGGATAACAAATGTACTTCCTATTCATAGATGATGACATAACGCTAGAGAGTTACTTAGCAACCATGTAATAAATTGGCCCAAACCTCTTCTAATGTAACAGGTTTTCGCTTCCTGAGATATAAAAATACACAACAACCAACTCATTTTGTTGAATTTATCTTTATAGGATCATTAAAATATGCTCAGTGTGAGAAAATTCAAAATTTCCTGGTCTCCACATACAGCTTTTTTCAACATATTTTCAAACTCTCGCTCTCTTGTCTTTTCCTCTCTCTCATTGCTCCATCTCTGTTTCTCTTTCTCCTATTCTTCCTTCTCAATCTCTCATATGAGTCACCAATGTTTTTGTCCATAGTCACTGAAAAGCTATAGCTCTAACAAAGAAAATCAACATTATAATTCTTTAGAAATGACTTGCAACCCGCCCCGTTCCGCTCCAGACTTTTCCAGACTTCTCTCCGTGTTTTCTGAAGCAGATGTTTTGTTATGAGTATAAAGAGCTGATGATGAAACCTGCGTCGGCTGTTTCTCTGTCGCCTTGAGCTGGAAAAAAACACAAATCCTTCTGCTTTTATCTGTTAAACCTAATAGTGACAGCGCAGGGTTATTCACAGGGCACATTATGGATTTACTCTGAACAAGTCTGAGAAGTGAAATAATGGGACTGAAAGAAGAAACTCAGGACTGTGGTTTTACATAAAACAACAGAATATTCACACTGCTGCTGCAACAAGTTGATCTTAATCTAACAAATTATTATAACAATTGTCAGCTAATTTAGTGATTGAATTACTGTTAACTAGAGTTGACACAAGAGAAAACTCTCCTTCTGTCCTTAGACTCTCTTCTGTCCTTTGACAATCCTTTATCCTTAGACCCTTTTCTGTCCTTAGACCCTTCTTATGTCTTTAGACTCTTCCTCTATCCTTAGACTCTCCCTCTGACGTTAGACCCTTTTTTCTGACCTTAGATCCTTCTTCTGTACCTAAATCTTCCTTCTCTTCTAAAACTCTCCTTCTGTATTTCGACCTTCTTTCTGTCCTTAGACCCTTCTTCTGTCCCTAGACCCTTCTGTCCTTAGTCCCTCCTTCAGTCCTTAGACTCTCCTTCTGTCCTTAGACCCTCCTTAGACCTTCCTTCTGTTCTTAGACTTTCCTGCTGTCCTTAGACCGTCTTTCTGTCCCTAGACCTTCCTTCTGTCCCTAGACCTTCCTTCTGTCCTTAGACCTTTCTGTCCTTAGACACTGTTTTTGTCCTAAGATTCTCTTATGTCCTTAGACCTTTCTTCTGTCCTTAAACTCTCCTTCTGTTCTTAGTCCCCTCTTCGATCCTTAGACCTTCCTTCTGTCCTTAAACCGTCCTTCTGTCCTCAGATCCTCCTTCTGTCCTCAGATCCTCCTTCTGTCCTTTAACCTTCCTTCTGTCCTTAGACACCTTTTCTGTCCTTAGACCCTCCTTCTGTCCTTAGACCATTCTTTAGACTTTCCTTCTGTCCTCAGACCCAGTTTTTGTCCTAAGATTCTCTTTATGTCCTTAGATCTTTCTTCTGTCCTTAAACTCTCCTTCTGTTCTTAGTCCCCTCTTCGATCCTTATACCTTCCTTCTGTCCTTAGTCCCTCCTTCTGTCCTTAGTCCCTCCTTCTGTCCTTAAACCCTCCTTCTGTCCTTAGATCCTTCCTTCTGTCCTTAGACACCTTTTCTGTCCTTAGACCCTCCTTCTGTCCTTAGACCATTCTTTAGACTTTCCTTCTGTCCTCAGACCCAGTTTTTGTCCTAAGATTCTCTTAATGTCCTTAGACCTTTCTTCTGTCCTTAAACTCTCCTTCTGTTCTTAGTCCCCTCTTCGATCCTTAGACCTCCTTCTGTCCTTAGTCCCTCCTTCTGTCCTTAAACCCTCCTTCTGTCCTTAGATCCTTCCTTCTGTCCTTAGACATCTTTTCTGTCCTTAGACCCTCCTTCTGTCCTTAGACCATTCTTTAGACTTTCCTTCTGTCCTTAGACCCAGTTTCTGTCCTAAGATCCTCCATATGTCCTTAGACCCTTCTTCTGTCCCTAAACTCTCCTTCTCTTCTAGCCTTAGACCTTCCTTCAATCCTAAGATCCTCCAAAAACCCAGAAACCTCGAGGAGAACCGCAGTGAAATAGAGATCCACTCTCATAGACATAAAATGGGGCCATAAAATTATTACATACACAAACCCATTTGACTTATTTTTGAAGTTGGTGTGACAGAAAAGGGTTAAAAACAAATGAAATGAAGAAAAGATGAACTTATGTTGAAGTTTCTTGGTGTGTCTTATTGACCTGCTGCTTCACATTCACATCCTCCTGACAGCAGCTGTCTCTGCTCACTGTCACTTTAGACTGACACGACTCACACTGAGAGAGTCCACTCACTTATATGAGAGGGAGAGAGAGGGATGGGAGAGGAGGGGAAGAGATAGAGAGAGGAGAAAGAGAAAGAAAGAGAGAGAGGAGAGGAAGAGTGAGCTGAGAGAGAGGGAGGGTGGCTGAGCTGAAAGGGAGAGAGGAGGGGAAGAAAGAGCGAGGAGGGGAAGAGTGAGCTGAGCTGAAGGAGAGGGAGAGAGAAAGAGAGTATGAGGGGAGGGAGTGAAAAAGAGAGAGGAGAGGGAGAGAATGAAGGAGGATGAGTGAGAGAGAAAGAGAGAGAGAAAGGGAGGAGATGGGAGAGCGAAATCAAATCAAATCAAATCAATTTATTTTTGTATAGCCCAAAATCACAACAACAGTCGTCTCTGAGGACTTCCCAAGATTATTAATTTTAGCAAATATGAATAATAGGAAATCAAAATAAAACAATACATATTCAATAAAACAATACACATTCAATGAAACATTTGATCAAGCAGATTATTAGTAGCGCAGATGAATGATTGTCCAGAACATCCCCTGTCCTTAGACCCTCCTTCTCGGCAAGGAAAAACTCAAAAAAACCCTAAGGGAAAAAGAGAAACCTCGAGGAGAACCACAGTGAAGAAGGGATCCACTCCCATGGACGGACAGGCTGTAGATGTAACTAAGGCAAAGTTATAGAGGTTATGTTTGTGGAGCCAGAGTCCATAAGCAGAGGGAAACGACTCGTCTAGCAGGATCAGGACAGGCCAATCCTGGAGAGGAAGGTGGGGCGGAGGTCCAAGCATCAGTGGTCCGGCCCACGTCACTGGAACAGCAACGATCTGAAACAGTTACACTCCCCGAGAGGGAGTGGGACAGGGGACAACGAGTGAATAGCAAAGAACAGACTAGAGATGAACTGTAGTTTATTATTCTTTACAAGAAAGGCAGAAGTGAGAGGATAGTGCTCAAGTTGCCATACTTTCCCCAGTATAATTGCTCCTAGGGCAGCCTGACTAGAACTATGGGTTTAGAGTCTGTTCCTAACTGACCTGATCATAAGCTAATCCGAAGAGGAACGTTTTGAGCCTAATCTTAAATGTAGAGACTGTGTCAGCGTCTTTGACATGAGCAGGGAGCTGATTCCATAGCCAAGGGGCTTGATAGCTAAAAGCTCTGCCTCCTATTGTGCTTTTAGAGACTCTAGGAACCACCAGAAGTCCAGCATCTTGAGAGCGAAGTGAACGGTTAGGATGATAAGGAGTTATTTCATCTTTGATATAAGAAGGGCCAAGTCATTTAAAGCTTTATAGGTTAGAAGAAGAATTTTAATTTGACTCTAGACTCAACAGGAAGCCAGTGAAGATCTTTTAGTACTGGGGTAATGTGTTCTCGTTTTTTAGTACCTGTTAGTACTCTTGCTGCTGCATTTTGAACTAATTGAAAACTTTTATTGAGCTTTAGGACACGCTGCAAGCAGGGAGTTACAGTAGTCTAACCTCGACGTGACAAAGGCATGGATTAGTTTTTCAGCATCATTTTTAGGCAGTAGATTTCTAATTTTGGCAATATTTCGCAAGTGAAAATAGGCAGTTTTGCACGCTTGACTAATATGTGCTTGAATGAGAGCTCTTGGTCAAATAAGACTCCAAGGTTTCTTACAGTCGAGCTGGAGGCTACACTGACATTGTCCAGTGTGATTATCTGCTCAGTTAGAGAGTCGCGCAGATGTTTAGGGCCGAGTAAAATCACTTCTGTTTTATCAGGATTAAGGAGTAGGTAGTTAAGGCTCATCCAGGTTTTTATATCCTTCACACAGGCACTGAGTCTTTCTATTTCACCAGTCTGATCTGGTTTCATTGATAAGTACAGCTGAAGGAAGGGGACAAAGAGAGAGAGGTGGAAGGGGAGAGAGAGGGGGGTGAGGGAAAGAGCAGAGAGATAGAGAGAGAGGAGGGGAAGAGATAGAGAGAGGGGGCAGAGAGGGAGAGAGATGAGCTGAGAGGGGGGAGACAGGGAGAGACAGAGATAGAGGGAGAGAGAAAGCAAGATGGAGGGAGAGAGAGAAAGAGAGGGAGAGATAGGACAAAGACAGAGGGAGAGAGCGAGAAGGAGAAAAAGAAAGAAAAATAGAGAAAGAGGGAGAGCGAGAGGGAGGAGGGAGAGATAGACAAAGAGAGAGAAAGAGGAGAAAGAGGGCGAGGGAATAGGAGAGAGTTGAAAGAGAGCGAGAGAGAGGAGAAAAGGAGAGATGTAAAGAGAGAGAGAGGAGGAACAAAAGTAAGAGAGGGAGAGGCAGGGGGAGAGAGAAGAGGGAAGTAAAGAGAGGGAAAGAGAAAAATGAAGAAAAGGGAAAGAGAGAAAGAGGAGGCGGGGAGAGAGAGGAGGGAAAGAGAGTGAAGAGGGAAGTAAAGAGAGATAGAGGGAGAGAGATATAAAAGAAAGGAGAGGAAGACAGCAATGAGAAATTAAAAAAAATAGGAATGAGAGGGAAAGTTGGAGAGAGAGGAAGAGAGAGAGGTGATGTAGTAATGAGGGAAAGAAAGAAAAAAAGGGTTAGGTAGAAGAAAGAAAGAGAATATAAAGGGGATAATATATTTAAATGGGAGAAAAAGAAGAAATGAAAGAGAGAAAGCAGAAAAGATTGTTAAATTGTGAAGGGAGAGAAAGAGGAGTGATGGAGGAGAAACAAGATGTAAAGAAAGAGAACGGAGTTTAACCTTCCCTTCACATTTGAGTAGCTCTTTCTGCACACAGACTCACTTTTAACAATCCAAACTTACTTCAGTCTTTAATGTTCTTTCTTTACGTTTGTTGAACTGTTCCATTAAAGTTCACAGAGACGTTTGAATGAAGCAGCACTTCTCCGTTTCCTGTTCCCTCCAGCTCAAAGATCAGCTACTGTCTGCGTCTTTGATCGTCCCAAACACATCTGGACCTGTGTGAGTCAGAAGCACCACGGGCAGAGAGAGAGGGAGGGAAAGAGAGAGGGGGAAGAAGAAGAGAAGGAGAGGGAGAGAGAGAGACTTACCTCTGTGTCACCTCAATTCAAAATGATTCAACCAGACTGACTGTGGAGAGAGAAGGAGAGAGATAGAGAGAGAGAAGGGAGAGAGAGAGAGAGAGAGAGAGAGAGAGAGAGAGAGGGAGGGAGAGAGGGGGAAGAAGAAGAAGAGAGAGAAGGAGAGAGAGGGAGAGAGAGAGACTTACCTCTGTGTCACCTCAATTCAATATGATTCAACCAGACTGACTGTGGAGAGAGAGAGAGAGAGGGGGGAAGAAGAAGAGAGAGGGAAAAGGGAGAGAGAAAGTAGATGCAGAGAAAGAGGGAGAGGGTGTAAGGGAGAGGGGGAAGAAGAAGAGAGAGAGAAAAGAAAGAGAGAGAGAGGGAAGAAAGAGACGGAGGGGAGAGGCAGAGAGACTTACCTCTGTGTCACCTCAATTCAATATGATTCAACCAGACTGACTGTGGAGAGAGAAGGGAGGAGAGAGAGAGAGAGAGAGAGAGAGAGAGAGAGAGAGAGGGTGAGAGATAAGGAAAAGAGAGGGACAGCAAAAAGAGAGAGAGAGAGAAGTGGAGGGGGAGAGAGAGAAGGATGAGATGAGGGGGAAGAAGAAGGAGAGAAAATGAGAGAAGAGAAGAGAGAGAGGGGGGGGGAGAGGAGTGGAGAGAATGACTGGGAGAGAAAGAAAGACAGAAGGAAAGGAGATGAGAGAAAGAGAGTGAGGGAGGGGGATAGAGAGAGACTTACCTCTGTGTCACCTCAATTCATATGATTCAACCAGATTGACAGTGGAGGGAAAGAGGGGAGAAGAGAGGGAGAAGGAGAGAGGGGGGGGCAAGAAGAGAGAAAAGGAGAGAAAGGAGTGGGAGGAGATAGAAAGAGGGAAGGAGAGGAGATGCAGAGAGAAGAGAAAGGAGATGGAGAGAGAGAGGGGAAAATGGATAGAGGTCATGTAGAGAGAGAGGAGAGAGAGAGAGAGAGAAAAGATGAGAGGAAGAGAAGAGAGAGAGGGAAGAGAGAGAGAGACTTACTCTGTTTCACTTCAATTCAATATGTGTCGACCAGACTGACTCTGGACGGAAAGAGAGAGAGAGAGAGAGAGGGAGAAAGAGAGATGGATAAAGAGGAATGGTGAGAAGAGAGGAGAGAAAGAGAGAGCAGAGAGGGGGAGGGGATAGAGAGTAAGGAAGTTGAAAGAAGATAAAGAAATGTAAAAGTGAGAAGGAATAAAAAAACAAAAACAAAGAATGTAGACTTGCTGAGTAGAAAGACATGGATGAGAGAGAAGGAGAGAACAAAGAGAAAGAAGAGAGGACAGAAATAATGTGGGTGTGTGTGGGGGCAAAGAGAAAGAGAGAGACAGCGAGGAGGGAAAGAGAGAATGATTCAGAAAGACTGGAGTGGAGAAGAGAGAAAAAAATGATAGCGAAAGGGATGACAGCAGAAGAGGATTCAGACCGACCGACAGACAGACTGAAGAGCAGAGGGAGTGAGGGAAGAAAGAAGAGAGAGAGTGAAAGAGAAAAGGATTCTGACACAGAGAGAGAGATAGACAAATACACAGAGAAGAGAAGAGTTGTTTCAAGTTTCTCCGACGCAGGCGAAAACTTTCGAGGTTAAAAAGTCACAAAACATTTAGAATTGTTGCTTAAGTAATGTGTTCTATTATTCTCCACAAAAACATATTTCTTTGCTCAACGAATTCACTTCTCTGCTGCTAACAACGGAAAATCATCTCTTTTCAAAGTTATAAAGTAAATGTTTAGATAAGCCACCTCTGGTTCTTGACATTCCATCAAATCTGAACTAAACTTTAAGATCTGAACTTGGAGCACTCTTAAACTCTTCATTTGTTAAACTTTTCCTCCTGTTCTGGCTGTATTTCTCCGTTAATGTCCAAACTTCCTCTCGGTCCGGCTTTTCCGTCCACAGAGTCCAGACTGTGGGACTGAGTTCAGCGTCAGGACCATTTCAAACCACATTTAAACAAGACGAGGCATTAATATTCTACACATCTGAACAGGAAGAAAGCTTTGTCAAATCTATCGGCGGGAGGATACTGTTGGCTTTGTGAACCGATCTGAAACACATCGAAAGTTCAAATGTAGTTTGTGAAGAGAAAGTTTTTCAGTTGAATCGGTGCAACGGAGAAAGTGGAAAGTACAGGGAGGTATATGGATGTTGTCCCAGGACAAACTTTCACATCAGACAGATTCGCCGGTACTCGTTTATAACCGACTGACTACTGTGCGTAAAGAAAAATGTGATCCTCACTGTCCCAATCGAGCGGCAGGGGAAGGTCCGGACAAGAAACCACAACGCACAGCAAAGCGTTGTTCTAGATTCCTGGATAAGTTCCCAACTTTGCTCTAAGTCATAGAATTCATCTCCCACTCATGAAAGAATGCTGACATCGCACCATTAAGTGCTGCTCGGGTTCCCACCGTGAAAGGCGGAATTCCCGGCTCCAACCACGACGTGTCGGTCTCTAACGTCAAGAACTCGAAGCGGATGGCGCAAACACTCGTGATTGAGAGTCATGTTTGCCCCTGTGAGCTAGTTCGCTCCGGCTGATCTGGTCCGAATCTGTGATCATTTCGCTGATCACACCTCCGCTAGTTGTCTCTAGCCCCATCGCCTATGACTTACCTGCGGCCTCCTGTATACCGACATTAAGCAACAGTGAAACTGGTCTGCTTTTAATGGGAGCGCCATCCACGTTGTGGGAACACAGCATGAGGTTTGTCGGACTGGCCAATGTAACGGAGTGGACATTTTGTGGGGGCTTGGCGAACACTGGTCTGTCCGACCAACAGATGGGTGTAGTCCGAGGGATAGTAAAGATGTCACACCCCGCGTACATTTGGTCAGTGCGCGATTGTGTGTTTCTGTGAAGTAACTTAAGAATGGAACCCCCGGGATTAATGTAGCATAAATTACCGAGGTCGAAAAATACATTCGCGTGAGCGGTATTAGTGTGCCCTACTCAAAAAGCTGCTTAGACTAAAGTAAAACAAATATTGCGCCCGCGGGTTGTGCATGACGTCTATGAAATCTCGTATGTCTTACGCTGAACACATCTTCCTGATTTTAAACCCGGGCCGCCGCCAGATCGTTGAGGTGGATGGACGCAGATAAATCGTGGGCTGCGAAGATCGTGGGCGTGGCTAGTGTAGTCAGCGGGCTGCATGATAGGAAGCCACGGTGGCACGCCACAGGCACAATGCTGCCAAACAGTGCCGTGATCTGGTATTACAGGAGCGTCAGGTAGTTGTTGCGTTCTCTCGCAGTTAAACCGTCGCGACAGGATCGACTACCGGTTGTAAAAATGGAGCATTGTGGGGCGCTTGTTTGGGTGTCGTGATTGTCGTCCCGCCTGGGGTAAGGTAAACAAGCCGGAGAGATGCGGTACGCTTTCATAACTTTTCCTGCGAGTTACACGATTGACGTCACACATCCCAATAAGGAAACGGGTGGTTGTTGCTGCAGAATGCAATGATGCGTCTTCCGGAAAGTGCTGCCATACTATCCTTCTGAAACGACTTATTATAGTAAAACAGGTAGATTTTTTCTGATATAACATTTTGTGTGTAATTTTAAATCTTATGATGACTATAAAGGAAAACCGAAAACCAGAAACATCCTAAAAACATTCTCAGGTGATCCTTGCGTAGAAGATACAATATGCATGTAATATTTTAATTTGACACAAAAGTTAAAGAAGAAATTTATACATTCCTTATCTCAGTTGGTTCGGCCAACATAGTGTTTCGAATCCTGTTCACGCTGATTGGCCAACTATTCTTCTGGAATTACAGTTCTGGGAATTCTCTGCAAGTTCTGTGAATATCTGGACCTAGAGCTGAAGTGAAATATCATAAAAATACTAAGTGGTTGCCAACCTGGCTCTAATTTCCCTTATTCGCCCCTCCGAGCCTGTTTCTTCGGCAGCCACACTCCCGGTCTGCTTGACTTAGTCTGTTCGAAGTCGTAACAACCAGTTTAGCTTAAAACGCTCTGTCTTGTTTCGCTGACGCTAACAGAAATAACTGACACCTAGTTCTGCCATCACCATGAGTTAAAGAATAAGGCCAGAATATGATGTCCATGTGGGTCAGCCTGTGTTTAAACATTTTTTGAAATCTTAAAAATTAAGAAGGAAAAATAATACCACTATCATTGAATTTTCCAATTATAAAATGCCATATTTACAACAAAAACCGACTGAGTCTTAAGTCTGTCTTCTCTGAGGACAGTATGCTGGTGTAGAACCGAAGGCATGGCCGTAATGGGTGTGTAATGTTCCTAGAGACAACAGCACTACAGCAACATTTATTAAGCTAAGCGTGCATGTTCTCTTTAGGCATATACCCTAATCATGACCGACAATAAAACAAACTTGGACAAAACGGTTTACTACGTCTCAGTTCTATAACTTTTAGATATTCCGCATAGGGCCTGCGGGTGCAACTGTAGCCGCCTAAACCATTGACTGGAGCCTAACCAGTAGCCTTTATAAATCTTAAGGGTTCACAACATCCACAGTGAGTTTCTCAGATCACACAAGTTCTCTAACTGTAGAGCCCAGCCATCCCTAATCAGACTAGGACTTATGCTACGGAGGTACGGTCAGGGACTGCGTGGTGGATGTTTGACCAGATCTTAAATCACATAAAATACTCCATGAGATTAAACTGATCGTATTGTGGAAGGGACCTATAGAATCTTTGACTCACGCAGCCGAAAACACGGAGGAACCTGTCAGTGAATTGAACTATTATTGAACCTGGTAGTGCTAAGAGATAAGCATACAAATAGGGAGTATTTGTGTAAACATTATCCACATACAACTTTCTTCTGTTTATTAAAATTAAAGTAGCACAATAATTTTGCTTTGAAGATAATGATTAAACAAAAGACTTCTGGAAAACACTGCCTCATATATGCCAACTCTGGCTCCCTCATAGCTAGAACTTACAATGAACCATAAGTAGTTCATTATTGTCACTATATCATATTTAACTGTCAAAACAGACTCTCAGATCACAGGATCTAATAACAGATAAAATTAAGTCTCATTTATTACACTATCACCCTCATCAACCTTGTCCCTCCCCCTTCTTAATGCGCTGCGCTGCCACTTAGCGTTTTCTACGCGTGGCTGGCCTTAGCGACTCGAACATCTGGTAGTCTTTGAGACTGGTTATCCTAGCGAAATCTTCGAAGGTCTATACCACCATTCTGATTTCCTAAAGCCAATCGCATATTTTAGATAACGCTGTCGATATGAACTATTCGGTCACATATGAGAGTGGTAAGGCACCCTCCGAACATTATCTAATCCATGTACGAATCATGATATCAGGTCCCAGATTTAGCGCATACTCGTTAAGTTTGCTTAGTGTTAGTGGAAATATTCCTGCCCAAGACATTTAAACAGTTATGTATTCGCCCCGTCATCATACTAAAGCTGTGGTTTCATCAATGAATCGTGCTTTGCATCAAGGACCAAAAGTGTTTTCGCTCGCATAGTACTTGGCGCTCCGTTCTTGCGAATGACAGGTGATGACTGCAATAAACCTCAATTTAAATCACAGCGTACTTGGCCAGTATGATTTTCACCTAGTCTTTATGACAGCGATACTAAAACTTAGTCTATGTTAAAGAGCGAAGATGTAGACTAATACTTTTTTCAGCTAACATAGTATCGGACCCCATATCGGAAGCAGCATCAAATCCATTCCAAAAGGAGACTGTGTACACCTTTTGTGCGGCCTACTGCACAGGCAAGTGGCGGTACTGTCTTCAGCCACAACGTTCCTGGCGATCGTGAAGGTATGCGTCATCCATTGGAAGAAAGGATGCCCCCAGTGATTGTGACTTGCAAAACCTATTTGGACCAATATTCCTGGTACACTGGAAATGACCAACGACTTATAACGCGCACTGCGACAACGCGCCTCACAGAGCTTAACTGACTACACTCAGAATTCGCTATGTCACCAGTTTAATTAGCGTTTAGTATTTCATTCCTCCCGTTGCTTCTCCAGTCCAGCTACTTTATATTCGTCTCATTTTTATTTACCCATTTGCAGTGATCCTGATAAATTGCCATGGGATGTTGAGGGTGACGTTTCTTGCGTGTTCAGCGTCTTTGTCGTACCTTGCCAGCACGCCCCTAGATCTAAGTTCGCTAGCCGTATGTAGCAGTTTTTAGATACAACCTACCCTGTTTGACTACAATAGTGAGAATATTGCACCCTCAAAAGGTCATGCTTAAATCCTCAACATCAATGACTTGTAAAACAAAAGTCTCTTGACCCTTCTGTCTTAATATGTGGCCTGGAGGGATTAGTCGCAAAACATGAAGCGAACAACAGCCGCAGGATCTTTCATAGCTTGCGTTGTGACCAGGCATGATATTCCTTCCTGTAAGGCCCGATATTTAGAGGTAAGACAGCTAGACAGTTTAGAGAAACGCCCCACGTGACTAAGCTAGTATTAGAGTACTCTAAACTCTGAGGAACGTTAGCTTGCCAAAGATTGTCTAATATATTTTCTTGGTATGTGCGATATGCTTAGCAGTAGTCGTTCTAGACTTGACAGCGCCTTACGAGAATCTGTCAGAGTATTGTGGCGAATGTGGTGATTGTATAATTTGTATGCCAAGTTTGAATTCAACTTCAATTGAGCGTCTTTATTGTACATTTCTTGATGGATTGAGTCCGCCATGCGTTATGATATGCGAGACGATGAAGCACTGGGATCCAAATTGATATACCCCCAATCACCCTTATGGCATCTACTTTATTCAAACCCTAATACTGGGATAACCATCACTAATTCACCTTTCTTCCCATAAAGCAGTCCCTGAGACGTTAATCATGCAAAGATAAGCAATTATTTCTGAAGTTCCACAAAAGATACAATAAACAGGATATTGATTAATCACAAATAAAACTGCCTTCCCCCAGTGTGCCGTGTCGGATCCAATTCATTAAGTTATCAACCCTTATCGATACAAATAACGAGCACGTGTCTCGTTTTGAGCCTAAATATATGAGGTCTCTCACTGTAGCCTCAGTTTGGCAAGTCAAGGTTACGCTAGGCTACATTGGGAGAAACATGCCCAAGGAACCGGTTGAGAGCCTTTGTCTAATGTAAACAAGATGGCTCTCTACCGCAGCTGAACGTATAACCTAGCAATGTACACTGTTTCTGAAACCAAAGTCCTCCTCGTTTATAATAACAATAACTTCCCCAGGTCTTAGATACGTATAGCTCAAAAACTTCAGTTTTAGTCCTAAGTCTTGGGTTTAGTTCCATTGTCTTTAACAATATCTCAATGAAACATGAACTTTTTTCATATGTGTCTGTTATAAGCATGTTCGACAGTCGTTGGGTTTGCGTGCTAGTAGAGTGTAGATAGAAATATAATACCATTCTGATTTGAACGAAAGTACAATAGCTGTGAGTTCCCTGCATATAAAGTAAAGGAAGATATGTGTGAGACACAACCACAATTGTAACTTTCCCTGCATCCCACAACTCCAAATAGATTACAACCGAAAGCTTAATACCGTTAAAGGTACATTTTGAAAGGTCTGGGCTCACGACTGAGAATACAACTGATACCTGAAAAAACAATCCAAGTTACTTCTTATTATACTGCAGCGTAACATTGCAGTAATGCTCTTTATCTGTGAACAAAGGAATCGCAAGCTCTTTTGTTTGTTTTTATCGATAACCCATCCAGAACACCGTCTCCCAATAAAGTATAGAATTTTAACTGCTTAATTATGCACTACCCTAGATCGAGTAGGACTGTTACTTCACCTCACAGAAACCTAAGTTACACAATGCACCTAAATATAGGTTAAGATACTACAATAATTCTTATTATTCGCCATTCCTTGACCTTTCATTTAAAGAGTCTCACCTAAGCACAAAAATTTTATTCAATACTAATTGTAAATACCGCCAGAAGAAGACTACGTTTGGTCCTTAAAAGAATAAAATCAAACAGACCATGAAACTACGTACAACAAACGATCATTTTGCAGAACTTTATTAGACACAATGACTGATTAGACTTGCCCCGATTTCTCACACAGAAGCACCTTAACATAGAAACACCTTACAAGCTGTTCCGATCCGTTGATTGTTCTGCAGAAACTGAGGAATTCACGCTGAAAAACCTCAAAACCTCACACTCCTCTAGTTCAAACCTTTATATCAACCGAGTTTCTCAAAGCAGTAAGCGTGTATTGCAGTGGCGAGCTGATTTCGATTAATCAAAAGCGAGGACATACTGATAACCAACAAACTAAGCTTGTGCTACAAAACCAACAACCCAAAAAACAACCCCCGCTCACCCTGTGTTGCATTCAGGTTTGGGAAAATTAGATCACATAAATATATACATATACCCCATCAGACTCAATCGCGCTTGCCCAGCCTGTCTCTGTTTCCACCCACTCAAGAACACTCAGCTAGAATTGATTCCAAGAGTCCTTGATTTTTTGGCGGCCCCTGCGCTAGCAGACGCCCTTGCCACTGCTCGTTGAACCCTGCAGAATAAGACTCCTTTATAAACATCGCGGTCCCCACTTTTTCTTTGAGGTGCTCGAGAGTGCAATCTGGACAAGCATCGAGGAAGAAGAAGCTGAGCACTATCAGGCTTAGGAGGAAATGTGATGCAAAAGCCAATTAACCGCAAGAGGCGGAGAGGAAGCCATGGGAGAGAAGGATAAAGGAGAAGACTCTCGGGAAAGCACAGACTCGTGTAAGGAGTTTATGAATGAGCAGGAGCAGAAAGTAAACACCAATTGCTTTGGCTTCTGGAGTTGTATTGGATGTTCAACAGGTCAAGTCTGGGCCAGTTTGGAGCAGAACTATGGACTTGTAAGTCGTGACTTGAGCTTGAGACTGGACTTGGATCTCTGTGACTTGAGACAACTCGATGCTCTCCTAAAAATATTGTGATGTTACACTAACAAACTGTAATCTGTCTCTCCTCAGGTCTTATGTTGTGACCAGAAAGAATATAATTTAAGGAAGTGGTCCACAACCTATTTTCTTTTAAGGACTGGTACAGTCAGTACCTTCTCTTCCAGGCAGCGGCTGAGGTTTGGTAGCATCAATATCAACAACATAAACAGATAATTGTGTATATTTTAGCTCTCTTATTGCTTGAATTTGCTGTTTATTGGGCTAAGTTGATCTATTGTGATAAAAAACTAAATACATTTACAAAGATCCTCTGGGCCTGGTAGCAGATGGTTTTGGGCGCTGGACCGTTGGTTGGGGACCCCTGACACATGGGACAAATCATAAAAATGTATGAAATTGTAGAAATACAAGATGTATTAAAAATTTATATAAAGACTTGAAACCAAAATCAGAGGACTTGGACTGGACTTGGACTTAACCCTGCCTTACATTAGGTGAGTTCAGTGAGAGTCGAGACTCACGGGACTCCCACAAGACTTAAAAAGGGCTTAAAGCCAATGTGCCTTTGTGCACAGACCCCGGAGCAGCGCGAGCGCACGGCTGAGATTCTGCGGAAATAATCCGTAGTAGAGAGTCTATTTTTCTCTGAGGTCACAGTGGTCTAATACAATTCTTAAGTCATAATACGACCATTCTCGTTGGAACCCTCATGAACTTTTGGGGAAATACAGACCGCAGTGGACCGGAGCTGGTGTCCTGAACCAAACTCACCTCAGTCAGTGTAAAGGAGGGGAAAGTGGTCAGTGAGTTGGGACTTGACTCGGACCTGAAACCAAAGACTTGAGATCGTCTTAAGACTTGAAAAAGAGTAACTTGGCCAGAGTCACAATTTAAGTAAGAATTTGTCAGAATTGCACTGCTTTTTCTTTGCGCTCTTGGCAAGGACTCCTTTGAAAAAAGATTTACTGGTTTTGAAAACCACTGCACTCCACACACAGATATGTTATGTATGAGAAAAGCACATTGTCACAAAAGCTTTAAAGTCAGTTTACACAAGACAAAACCGGTGAAAAAGTGATTTCATTCCCTCTTGTGAACTCTGACCTTCTGCAGATAAACCAGTGCTTTTCCCATTTTCGTCAGACTCTCATATTTCTTTGCGTCGCCCCCTACAGGCTCCTGCTGTATTATTCATGAGCTCTATATTGTTTTTGTCCGATATCACCTTAAGCCTCCTGTATGTTCATCTCATGCACTATTTAAAAACAATCCAAGCTGCGGACGCATTAATAAAACATTGTCATTTTTTCTTTCTCTCATTCGAGCGACCTTTGGGGAGAAATCGTGGATGAGCTAAAGGTTGTAGCCTCATTTGATCTTCCATGTTTTTGATCTGCATATGTTTAGCAGCAGGACAAAGAAGAGGAAACGTGAAGGATTGTGGGGACAGTGAAAGAGGACAGACAAATCCCACTCTGCAAAAAAGATTCTAGGATTTAGAACGTTCCATTCAATGTAGAAACCTAGGATTATAACGTTGTTTCTTCTTACTTATAGCTGGACAAAAAAACAATTTAATTGATAAATGAAGTGTGTAGCTCAACTCGATGTGTATTTTAGAAATTCCAGTTTGTTTTTAACTTTGATTTTGTGCCGCTTGCCTCGTCCTTACAGGAGTCTGTAGAGCATTGTTCTAGTCCTTTACATGCATCTAAACACATGTACACATTAACATTTTGATGGATTTGCTCTTCAGAAAAGAAATATAATCACCAAAATCACCCGCGATGTGGTCATGTCTTTTCTGTCTCTGTGTCTGTGCAGTCCTTATGCTAACAACAGCGGCTAACGTTGCTATCAGTAGCTGCCGCTTCTGTGCTTGTTTGTATTTCTTTTTCTCATTGAAAAATGATTCAGCGATTAGATTTAAAAAGAGGTTTAGCATGTCCCTAAAGGTCGTAGTTTTGTGGTGTTTTTAGTTAAAATCCTCCGAATGCTAAACGTGGTACTACAGTTCAACTGCAACTTAGGATTTAGTAAAACATCACAAAATGCAGGTTTGAAGAAGCCTTGCTACAGTTGTTTAGCAGAAGTAAAAAACTCAAATATCTAAAGAGACATTATGAGGCAAACTAGATTTTAGATTTTGGTCAAATCATGTTTCCCATAGTTAGGCTACATTTTATGAAATAATTGTCACAAAAAATTAACGTAAGGGTCTGAGTCTAGAACTTTCTCTTTTCCCTGCTGGAAACCTCAAGGAGAAACACAGTGAAGGAGAGATCCACTTCAATGGACAGACAGGTTATAGATGTGACCAGGACTGGCGCACATCCATTTGCAGATAGAGTTTAAGTCTGTAGAACCAAAGTCCATTAGCAAGGGAAATTACTCATCTAGCAGGAGTCAGACAAAGTAATTTTTAAAACTTGTGAATATTATAAAACACAGAACATGCAAACTGCACATTACCAGAGAAGTTAAACTGGAAGTGGAGCTAACATCTGCGCCGCACAAAGCCACAAACAGGTTCATTTGTATGACACAATAGAACATGCACTTTGTCACTGACATTTCTCACACTCCTATTCCAATAACAAATGACTCATAATAATAATTACCTTGTATTTGCAGTGTCTCCTCTGTCCGCCGGCTTCACTGTCTCTGCCTTAACCACGGCTGGCAGCTCTTTTTATCCAGACTAAAACACCAACGGCCTTTCATGAGCCTAATCATCTCGTTTGCATATCTGTGTTTGATGGACTAAATTACACTGACTTCATCTCTGTGCTGAAGCAGAGAGAGAAAGAGAGAGAGAAGAGAGAGGGAGAGAGAAGAAGAGAGAGGGGAGACTGAGAGAGTGAGACAAGCACAGAGATGGGAGAGGAATCAAATACACTCCAAAGTCTAGGTTCAAATCAAGTGATGAAGAGAAAACAACAGACAAGTTGGACAGAGATTGCAAGTTTGATTCCTGCTACTGTTAACCCCAGATTTACACCAAAGCAGTAACAGCGCCTTAACAGCAGTGTGACATATGCACAGGTAATGCTCTTATAGCAAACAATTCTGATCTGGCAAAAACAATCTACACGAGCATTGTCAAGCACACGTCTGACGATCGTCATTACGCTACGCAGCACACAACATAGGTTGGAGTTCTAATTTTTCAGCGTCAACGGCGCGTCTCCAGGGCTTTGTACAAGAGAAACGCCGGAAATATTTACAATCTTTACAAAGTATTTAATGCATTGTAAAGATTACTCATTATGATTCTGGCAACATGGACAACCAGGATTCAGACTAAACCAGGACTAAACGAGAGCCAGCAATAAATAAATATGGACAAAAGAACTAAATCAAGAGCAGCACTAAAGAAGGACTAAATCAGAACAAGCATAAAACCACAACACTAAACCATGACACAACCAGGAGCCGGAGTAAACCATGACCAACACTAAACCATGATACAACCAGGACCCGGAGTAAACCAGGGCCAGCACTAAACCATGACACAACCAGGACCGAGTAAACCAGGGCCAGCACTAAACCATGACACAACCAGGACCGGGAGTAAACCAGGCCAGCACTAAACCATGACACAACCAGGACCCGGAGTAAACCAGGCCAGCACTAAACCATGACACAACCAGGACCCGGAGTAAACCAGGGCCAGCACTAAACCATGACACAACTAGGACCCGGATTAAACCAGGCCAGCACTAAACCATGACACAACTAGGACCCGGATAAACCAGGGCCAGCACTAAACCATGACACAACCAGACCCGGAGTAAACCAGGGCAAGCACTAAACCATGACACAACCAGGACCCGGAGTAAACCAGGGCACGCACTAAACCATGGCACAACCAGGACCCGGAGTAAACCAGGGCCAGCACTAAACCATGACACAACCAGGACCGGAGTAAACCAGGGCCAGCACTAAACCATGACACAACTAGGACCCGGAGTAAACCAGGGCCAGCACTAAACCATGACACAACTAGGACCCGGAGTAAACCAGGCCAGCACTAAACCAGGACAAAACTATGACCCAGCTAAACTATTATCAGAATTAAACCAGGACTAAACCAAGGCCAGCCTTCAACCAGAACTAAACCAAGACCAGCACTAGAAAAGGACTAAACCAGAACGCGGAATAAACCAGGAGAAACTTAACCAGGACTAAACTATGATCAGCACTAAACAAAGACTAAATCAAGATAAGGATTAAACCCAAGCAGCTTTCAAATACAGTGCACTACTTTATGAGCCTACATTTGTGTTTAGGAGTCGTGAATGCCTACGGATGTTTCTATTGGGTCGCGACAAAAAAAAGTAGAACATCTGATTACAATGTCAAACCCAACAGAAAACACTTGCACTAACTTCACCGACGTCTCCAACTCACAAGTTCCTGGAAAAAACGAAGCAAAGGCAATGTCAAAGATTTAATTTAGCCATTTTGTTCTGCTCCTGAGGGAAAGTTCAAACCGTGCAAAAGCGTGTAGCGCTAAAGAGCCGGCTGACATCCCAACACATTCATCGAGTTCGCAGATCCCGAGAGGAGCCGGCTGAATAATTACTAATTAAGAGAGTTGTCAGGAGGCAGCGCTGAGGTGAGTGTGGTGCCGCGGAGGCTGGAGAAAGAACATTTTTCTACCGTCATCTCCGTGCGTTCGCTGGTCTCGGGCAGTGGAGCGTAAAGTCGATGGTTAAAAAACGCAGAGCCGTGTTTTAATCTGATGCTTGCGTTTCTGTCAGCTTTGTCACCTAATTATAAACTAAGCACGAGTCTTACACAAGCTCCAGTGAAAAGCAGAGTCCGACCTGCTCTCGTAGAAATACACTTATTGATTGCTTCTGGATAACAATATTCGTCTCATTTATTGCTTTTCTAAGGACTATTCGAATGGGATTAGTTTGACCTCGGGTAAACTGTAATAATTGCAAATGTCTGAGTTTCTAGTCTCGTGCGAATCGTCTGTAAAAATGTCCATTCATCACCATTTTTTCTTTTTCTATAGTTAAAAAGGTAAGCACTATCAATTCAACATCATGTATTTATTACTTACAGTTAGTTCAGTGATGCTCAAATCCAGGCTGAGGCTACTCCAATGAACAGATGTGACCGGTGTGTTTATGTCTGTGTTGTGTGTGCTGGTTATGATTGTTGGTGCAGGAGTGAACCACAGGACACAGCCGAACGATTGGAAGCTGTCTCCATTTAATCTGGATTACAATAAAAGTAACAGAGTGCTGCTACAGTTGGCCCAAACTACAAAGAAGGACAATGACTGTCAGTATTTTACCAGACTTTTTCGCGTCAATAAATAAAAACATCGGAACAACTCAGAGGCTTAATATTGACTTAAGTATAGCTTGCTCAATTACCAAAATGAAGGTGAAATAATGATTAAAATGCACTTTAAACACAAGATTACATTGGATGACCTAGCTCTTTCAACAAGGGAGTTTGCAAAAGGGAAGAGGAAGCTACGTCAATACGACAAGAATAAACGGCAACAGAGACAGTTTTGTGTAAATATAACATAAATGAACCTTATACAGAGTTGCAGAAATCTAAACACATTTGTATGTTTTAGAAAACCATTTGTCCTAAACAAACATAAAGGTTTTGAGTCACAAGCCCGGGTGTAAACTCACCGAATGGCACAACGCTTTTTGTCAGTTTTCAACAATTATTGCAACGTTTTCAACGCTGTGGTTGCAATGAGAGAGAAAAATTATAAAATTGTATGAGAAGTAATTTTTTTTTAACTCTAAAAGTGCCAATACTGTGTTTGGTACAAACTGCTAACTAATGTGCGTTTTGAATTACAAAAGAAGAAACTGCAATATGAAAGTTTTCAGGAGTGTAGCACAAAGCGAGATGCAGAGTCATGCGCCACGCGTTTATAACACTCAGGATTGTAACACCATGTAGAATATTCAGCTGCTGTCCTGTTGAACCAATATTTTAAATGAATAAATACTGAAAATAGCGGTAAATAAGCAGTGTTGGGTGTAACTCAGTTACTGTGAAAATACTTAATTAAATTACATTTACTAACAAAATACTCTTAGTTACTTTTAAGTTTGAAAAAATCTACAAATGTGACTTTCTGTGTGAAATAAAACTCCAAAAGAGAAACAGATCAGCAGCTGAAACATGGACAGAATCATAGCTGATTTTATTTCATTTGAGCTTGTTTAACTCCTTTGTTGTTTTTCTGTTTAAATGCCACAAATAAAATATTAAATCATATTTTTGATCAATGTTCGCAATAATACAAAATACTGTACAGACATTAGCAGTCTGGTTCTTTCAGTCAGTTCTTTAGAGTAATAATATTCAATATTTAAGCTAATGATGTACAAGCCTCATAGACACTTTATACCAGACAGACGCTGGTTCTAATATGCTGTATCTTGTTTCTGTAGAGGAAAAGTTGATGATGACGACTCGTCTGAGTGTCTGAAGCTGCTCTATGCAAATGTCCTTGTTTGTAACAGATTTAAAAGCCTGTTTCGTCGACACATTTAGAGTGAACAGACTGTGGGTTAATTCAAAGTGCACTCAGACAATACATCCACACTAAAACAAGGCTGAACTCATGCAGACACAAGTGACGACCTTATTTGGATAAACAGGAAGAAGGGGGCGGGGCCAAGCTTATGAGGAACAAAGACAACTTTTTCATTGCCAAGTTATAACAGCAAAAAATGATACAATATTCTGGATATTTGTGGCAATATACATAAACCTCAACCACATTACAGCTAACTTTTTGTACATTCTCATAAATAAATGCAAACTAAACATGTTTTGTGTCAATCAAAACAAATGATTGACACAAGCTGTAGCAGAGATATTTGTGTATCAACTCTGGGGATGTGCGCATATTTCTGCTGTTTTAGCAGAAATATGGAATATTTTCTTTTTGAAAGAAGAGCATTGGAGACACCATTACAATTTGTTGCTGTGATTGGCTAAACACAAATAAGGTAGGCCCCACATCCAATCAGCTCGGCGTATTTCACTAGCATCCCACCTTTTCCCAAACGTTTTCAGCGAGTCAAGTTTCAGATGGATACTGTGAAGAACTCAAATCGGAGTTCAACACAGATCCATCTCGTGTGAGCCAGGTTAGTTGTCTGCTAATTGAAGCAGAGATTTAGCCAAGAAACCAAAAATGGCACCAAAAGCGAGTCCTGTTTTCAGCTCTAGTATTTCCAAATGTTTTCGTTCGGTTCCAAATAGAATTGTTTTTTGTTGCCCAGCCCTTTTCAGAATGTTGGTTAAGTTTAAAATATTGCTCCTAAGTTACTGTTTATATTCACCAACTTTTCAGTGAATCACGTGAACACATAAGTCCTGTTCGCACGGCCTAATATTTACCTCAGGACCTCATGTCAATTGTAATAATTACGGACGTCATCTGAGTTTCTACTCCCGTGCAAATTGTCAACGTATTCTCATGACTTGTGTGTAAATACCACGTCATGACAAATTGCGTGTCTTGACAACGCTTCTGCATTTTTGGTGTCCAATTACACGCTCGTTCTTTCTGGTGTGGTACAGACACGCAATGTGGTTGAGGACAAGCAGGGTAAGTTTAGGTCTGGGGCTTGGTGTTGGTTAAGGTTGGGATTAGTATTGTGTTAGTCTTCATGAATAATAACACATCTTTACATTCACCATACAAATGGACTGGGACAGAATGTGTGAAATACACACGCAAAACATAGACATTGCGTTCATATGACACGCTGTTTCAATTTCAAGGTATTGACACGCTTATTGTGAGAACAGGCTGGAATTGTCCATGTCTAGAAAAAATGTCTATAAAGTTTCCCCGAATTTTACCTCCTGTAATTCCCCAAACTCAGATTCCTCATGTAATTCTAAAGCCAAGTGAATATTATCAAATATCCCTGTGCAAATACATGTAAATCAGCTCTGTTTCTGCAATTCACTTTTTAAATGGTTCATAGTTTTTCTCCATATGGACAAGGATTTAGTCTCTAGAATAACAAGAACAGAGCTTATTGTAAACAAATCTAGTGCCAAACCCAAAGCATTGTGACACAAACCTGACCTCAGCATAGCTCATGTCTCTTCTCTCGACAGGTGACATCTTCCTCTTCTCCTGCGTCAGATGTTTCTCCTCAGGCTGCGTTCCTTCAGTGTTTTAGCTCCGTGACGGCTGACACTTTCTCATCACCGGTGTTTAGCGTCACAGTGACAGACGCAGAAGAAAAGGCAGAGAGCACACAGAGGACACTTCAATACGCTCTGCAGTCATATAGAAGTGTTCTGGTCTGGTAATTACAGGCTGCAGGAAAGTGAAGAGCGTTTTCTAAAGAGTCTGAAGGTTCATCTGCGTGTCATCAGTGTGTGGGAGAACGTACTGAAATTTAGTGTTATTTGACAACAGTTAATCCGGTTTATATCCAACTGAGTCAAACAACTTTGAAAAGAGCAAAAACAGTATTTGTTATTGAATAATGTATTGCAACTAATTGATAAATTAGATACACTACCATTCAAAGGTTTTGGGGTAATTTTTGAAAGAAAAGCTTTGTTTTTCCCTCAATGAAGATAACGCTAAAATAATCCGAAATACATTCTCTACATTACTAATGTGGTAAAGGATTATTCGAGTTTGTTGGCAGAAACATTATACACTGAAAATAAACATGTGTGTTTTGCAGTGGGTTTTCAAAGGGCTAGAGAAACGTATACTCTAAATATTCTAGGAAACAGTCCTGAGCTAAACTGGTCCAATAGATAATGTAGAGCTGGACAGCTGGTTAGGAAGACTGGTTTCATCTAAACGACCAAAAGGCAGTGATTGGTTAAACCAAAAAAGACCCCATCTTCTGTGAACCAAACAAACCCCAATGATGTGACGTCAGACTGTTTCCACAAAGTGAAATGAAATCGACTTATGGACAAATCTAGAAGACGGGAAATATTTTGTTGAAATTGGAAATTGCGTGTCTGAGCGCATGGCCTTGACCTGTGGTGTGCCTCAGGGGTCAATCTTGGTACCCCTTCTGTTCAATTTTACATGCTGCCATTAGGTCATATTAATATAATACGCAATAATTATGTGTGCTATCACAACTATGCAGACGACACCCAGATCTATCACTAACAGTAGGTGAGTATGGGCCAGTGGATTCACTCTGTCGTTGCATCCAACTTTCTCCAGCTGAACTCACACAAGACTGAGGTTATCATCTTTGGCCCACAGAAACACAGAGAAAGTGTCAGCAGTCACCTTTAATCTGTCTCTCTGAAACCTTCAAGTCAAGTTAGAAATCTGGGGGTAATAATGGACTCAGACTTGAACTTTAACAGCCACAATAACATCAGCAGCTTTTTACCATCTAAAGAGCATTGCCAAAATCAAGGCTGTGGTGTCGGGGCCTGTCTTTGGAAAACTTATCCATGCATTTGTCTCCAGTATATTAGACTATTGTAACAGCCTGTTCACTGGCCTATTCAAACGAGCTGAAAAACAGCTGCAGTACATCCAGAACACTGCTGCTCGTGAATAGACTTTAAAACAGCTCTGCTTGTGTTCTAGGTCTTTACATGGACTAGCACCAATCTCTGACATGTTCGTGCCTTATGAACCATCTGGATCTCAGAGACCGGCCTCCTGCTGGTGCCCAGAGTCAGTCAGGACTAAAAATGGACCAGAGTCAGGACTAAACGTGAAAAATCTTCCAGAGACTGTGAGACAGGCATCTACTCTTGCTGTTTTTAAATCAGGTCTTTTTTAAATGTGCTTATGACAGAAATGTTTTTAACTATTGAATTGTTTTTAACTTGTTTTATGACTTTCAAGGATTTTATGTTTGAATGCTTATTTATATTTTGTATTGTAATTTATTTAATGCTGTGAAGCACTTTGGGTTGCTACGTGAAAAGTGCTCTACAAAGAAAGTTATCATTATTTTTATAAGTGAATAAAAGAGAGTGAATGTTTTCAGTGTTAGCTCTGCAACGAGTTGGCCATTGTCCAGAGAGCTCCCCTGCCTAACGCCCAAAGTCACTGGGATAGGCTCAAGTCAGCCACAATCCCAAACGGGAATGAATGAATTAATTATTGTTGGGATCAATTATCAATTATTGTTGCAAAGTAGCTACATGACAATTTTGAACCGAACATATTTTACTTGGAATCAGAATCTTCCAAGTAAAGTATTCTAGATAAATACAGACTAGTGAGCAGGGATAGGTGGTAGGTCTGAACACTCGAGCATCAGCTTCAGGACAAAACAAGATAACTCAAACCTGCATGAATCAATTCAAATACAACAGTGAGTAAACTAATGATGAGAGACGCTGTTTTAGAATAGTTAAAAACTCAAAAATGTGTTTTTACATAACCGGTCCTCTCTAAAACGCCTGAGGATCACATGTTGGGCTTTGTAGCTTCTCTCTCTGTGTTCCTCTGCGTAAGAACAGTGTGTCCTGCTGCTTTAGCTCCACTCCGAGCCCACATGCTAACGCAGAATAGACTTACAGCGAGCGAGTTTAGCTACAAAAGGAGTTGAATCACAGTTCCACAGGCCGCTACACCTCTGCTTCACCCACACTGCACAGCTCATATTGTTTCCTCCACCTCCTCCAAGCTCACTCCAAATATACAGCAGCTGAGTCACAAAGACACGACTTTCACTCACCCTCCTTCACATTTAGACGCTCGATAAATCATTACATTTAAGTCAGAAACGGGCTCGTGGACTGGGACGTTTTGAAATGTAAGAACAAAAAGTCAAATTCCGCCGCTCACGTTGGGAAAATGTTTAACAAAGCAAATGGAAAATGGAGTCTTTGAAATGAGTTTTGCCGTGTTTGCCGACTGTCCTTGGATCAATGGAAACGGAGCAGAAAGAGAAGAGTTCTTTGAAAGTTGCAGATTGAAAAAGATGGTGGAGATGTGATCAGACTTTCAATGACAGGCGTGAGTGAAAGAATCGTTTTGTGTCTAAAGGTTTGGAGGCTTGTTGTCTAGACTGGGCTCATTAAAACTGCTCTGTGTCACTTTACATATTTACTGAAGAGTGGTCTTTCTATGGAGACGTGATTCACAGCTTTATCCTTATTGTACAAATTGTTAATATACTTAATGCCAATGTTCATGAACTCTTTCGCTGCCAATGACATCTCTTTCCGTCATAATCCTTTTATTCTCTGATGCGCATGCTGAATTTGTCTACAGTCAACTACATGATGTAGTTTCACAGATTCACCAGCAGAGGGGAGTAGTGTGAGAACAAAGACCATCACATGACCAGAAAATACATGTCCACGGAGCGCAGTCGGCTGTGTTTTATGTGATCAGCTGCTTCTTTCTTTTCAAACAGATTGCAGACAAAACATCTTGGACTAAAAACACAGTTGAGTAAGTTTAGAGCAGATATTTGATCTTTAAAATGAAGAAAAGACGATCCTACTGGACTAGGACTTGAGGAAACGCTCTTGAGCGAGTCTGAAAAGTGTCAGAGGAAGTCAAACTACTAGATTTCTTCATGTTTAGAGGGTTCAATATAATCTCTGCTCCATGAAAGAGGCTGAATCTGTAGAATCTGCATCATGCAGACACAGTAGAAAAAGTGCATTGTGCTTAATACTTCTCGTCTGTTAACAGACAGCTTTTGTTGTGATGTTAAATGATGAAAGACACTCGTCCTCGTTATTTCTAAAACCGTGCACATGTAAACCTTTTATCCTAAAGACATTATTTCCTTGTAGTGGCTCAGATTCTTTCATCAAAAAGTAGAACAGAGGAAAACAACACTGGCGGAATTTCAAAAGCCTATACAAAAGAGAACAGATTAATGTAGAAAAATATCTTTTTTAAAATGAAAGTAGACATTGTAGGTCCCATGTGATGTACAACATGTCACAATTCTAGTGGCACAACGTTTTTTGTGGGGTTGGGAATATTGTTCAAAATGAGCAAAAAGGCCTAGCAGAGATGAGAATGGGGCTGGCGGTGAAAGAGCTAATACATTTTTTGTAAAACGTATAAATGGTCAATAGCGACTGGAAGTAAATGATTATTCATTATTAGTAAATACTATCCAATCATTTCGATCAGGTAATGCAACAACACTTTGTTGCCGTTGTTTATTGCCAAACCTTTGAATTTTCATAAATTGCATTAACTGATCTTCATCCACTGTTCTCATTATATTCTCACAGCATGTTCTTCTCATCTTTGCCTTTAGGATAATTTCATTGCATTTATTATTCACTGTGCACATCCTTGAAGAGTCTGCAGGGGCCTCTAGTTTGAGAACTTGAGAATGTAGTTTAGTGGCCCGTATAATGATTCATGTACCTTTCCATTTTGTGTAAAAATTGCCAAACTTGCTCCATGCGTCGCTGTAAAAGTCGGACAATGACACAAATCCAGTTAGAAAGCTTAAAGCTCCATCTCTGAGAGCGTTTGCGTGACTAAGCTGTACATGTGGTAATATTGTGCCCCGTCTGACGCTGAGTGGGAGAGAGGAGAGCAGGGGAGGCTCCTATAATTATATTAGGATTTGTTGCCTGGAAGAATGACACAGATTCTCCAGGGATTAATGTGGCTTTAATTCAATCCGGAGCAGCAGTAGAATGTCCTTAAAAGAACAGCTGTAAGAGGAGTATTTAACATGGACAGAGGAGCAGCTGTAAGGTCACATATATGTAACGCAGCAGGATTATTGTGTTTAATGTTCACAGGGCAGAGGTGACACTTTACATTACATGGAGCAAATGGAAAATACAGGATGTACAACTGATTTTCAGATAAAATCCAGAGTTGTGCATTATTTTTCCTGCGTTAGTAAACAAATATACAATGAAATGCTAAAACTTATTATATTTTATGTTTTGGCTTTTTGAAACATATTGAAGTAAAAAAGTGTTAAACGTGATTATTGTGCACTTTTGACATTTGAGACTGTGTTGTATTATTCTGATGTGTCATATCTTCAAACTTAATATGGGGGGCAGTAGTTTTTTTTTTCTAATCAAAGTAAATTTGGTCATAGAGGTCAGGTACTGTTATCTATAGTATAGATCACAACTTAATCTAAATAAAATGTCAAACATTATTAGATGTCGGGATCATTATCAGCTGAATGAATGGTTTATTTATAAAGGCACATTTCACAGTGCTTCACACTTGCAGTAATACTCCCTCACTCAGTGACAGCAGCAGCACTGGAGCAGCTCAACAGAAGCGAGTTGCCTGAACACCTGGTGCCCCAACCTCCGACCACCACCAAGTGTTTGAGAAACATAGAACCCGAGAGAAACCACCCAGACACAGCGATAAATGGGACAATTCAGCTAAACTATCTGCACCGATTTCCGATCCAGGTATCAGATCAGTGTACCCTAATTAAATATACTTTACTGAGGAAAATCTATTTTCCCCTACATATAAAAAAAAAAAACACTTATATTTTTTTTATTTTTTTTTTTTGAGTTTAATGTTTGAATAAGATCTGGAAAAGTAGTGTTCTTGCTAATTATGTGCACATTTTAATTATTTTGCACTTACCCTTATACACAAAAAATAGACTGTTAAATTTGTTTGTTTGTTTGTTGTTTTTTTGTTTTTTTATGATTGCTGTTCACATTGGGCCACTGTACCAATGTTTCCCAGGGTATAAAAGGTATTCAGTATTCATTAGTGATCTCTTTATAAAACTACTCCACAGCATGAGTTTGTCATTACATTATGTGAACCAGACCTCCTTGCACCAAAAACGTTTAAAAACCCAGTAAGTAAAACTTGTGGACGTAATAAAGCTGTAAAAGGTTTCCAAAATAAGTCCACAGTGGAACAGTTTACTACAAATGAAGATGGTTCAGTCGTGTGACCACACTGACCAGACACAGTCGTCCCAGTGAAAAAGATGTGTAGAATGCTCAATGAAGAGAAGAAGAATCCAACTGAGAATCAGGGGAGGCTAACATCTTTGTTCACACATCTACAATAGGTCAAACACTGAACAATAATGGATTTCTCATAAAACAATGCAGGAATTTCTAAAGGGTCTCACACTTTTCCTCCCCATCATGTTTCACAATCACTGACGTAATTTCTTTCAAAAGCAGTGAACTATCAGATGTACGCTCTCTATCCTAACGTGTCATTTTAGTTGATTGTATGATTACTTTTTGTATACGTTGCTGATTCCTTTGACTGAAGCAGCGTGGATGTGCTGTTGAGATCTGTGTCAGTGATGAAGCGTGTGGCAGCTGTAAAGTGTTTTACATAACAGAACTACCCCTCCTCCTCCTCCTGAAGCTCACATCTGTCCCACTGTCACTGCTGCTCTGCACAAAGCCCTGCACTCATTTCACCCACATCCAGGCCATAAGCACTCTTCTCAACCATCTGTGCACATTTTATAGATAGATAGATAGATAGATAGATAGATAGATAGATTTTCAACCCAACTCACTCGGCACGAAAAACTGTGCCTAAACTAGAACCTAACCCAAACCCGCACACATTAAAACTAAAACTGTTTTGCGAGTTGCTGCAGGTGTATGTCTATGGATGTGCACCTGGTCTATGATGCCCTAACGCCTCCCGTACACAGAGGCGAGTTCGGCCCGAGACATGTCGAGTTTCTTGCGACGTGCCTTGTACACCAGCAGCAGTCACTGCAGTCCGTTATTGACCAAAGCCACGCGATTCACGTGGATTACCGCGAGAATGCTCGTTTTATGACTTGAAAGTCGCATCCGACCGCTGAGACCTCTGACAAAAATAGACTCTCTACGAATTCTTTCCGCACACTGCGACTCTCAGACGTGCGCTCACACTGCATGAGGTCTGTGTACAAGGGAACAATAGTTTTAAGCACTTTCTAAGTCTTGGAGTCCCGCCTTGCACCGAACTCGAACTCAGTGTACGGCAGGGGTATACAGCGTGCTTTGCACTCAAAGCATGGATCTATATTAAGAGCTGATCTCACAAGAAAGTGTACATTTACCACGACATTACGCAACATGTAAATTATGTATGATTAGCACGAGTTCACAGCTGTTTTGCGTATTATGATACACGTCACAGTCCCCATTCATTTCAATGGTAGTTGTTAAGACGTGTTCTTAACCTGCCCCAAGCCCCAGACCTAAATTTACCCGTTTCACCTGAAGAAAAAATCCCCACGTGGCTGTGTTTTGGCCATGAAATCCCCCGTGTCATTTTTACCCCTTTTCATATCATGCTAAATGCATGGCATAACATAATTACTCAAAACAGCTGTGAACTCATGCCAAATAGATACTGTTGATATTAAACACACTGTTTTGGGACCTTGTGAAATCACCAGAATTCACAGGCAACAACACTGAAGCTCTAAGAAACTTACTGCAGCTTAAATCAGGCAGGAGTTGACCTGACGCTTTGGACGTTTCTCCAGGTGAGGATTTAACTCTTTGTGCTCGTAGTTTTCGATGATGAATTTTTCATGCTGGAGCAGCATTTGTATGGTTAAATGTGTTCATAACGTGGCTGATCCGTGCGCACAGAATGCCATGTTTTTTTACCTCTCACCTTTTTGTAGTTTTAATGAGTTAAGCTTAAAAACGTAAGTTGTGTCATAGCTTGTTAAGCAGGGACTGGACATGGATTCATGAGACTTTATTGGACTGACGAGAGAGAAAGAAAGGAAGAGACAGAGTGAGAGAGAAAGAGGGAGGACAGAGAGAAGAAAAAAGAGAGAGATAAAGGGAGTAAGAAGAGATGAACGAGAGAGGGAGAAAGAGTGGAGGGGAGAGAAAAAGGATGTAGAGGAGAAAACGTATACCATCAGTAAGGTACACACAGTTAACACAAAATAAGCAGAATTCCTGTGCATATAAGTTGTTTATTTTCAAATTTCAGACTTTAGCATTAGCATGCCAGACAAACACATTGTTTTACAAACCCACTTTGTTCTCAGTGAAATAATCTCTCTTTGTAAGTATTTAACATGTTTTCAGAAAAAAAAAATCACCATCTGCTTACTGTTCACTGCCTACTTCTTAGTCATTTTTCATTTAGGCTGAGGTAGTGAAAACCTCATAGAAAGAACTAAACAGGAAATGTTAGCATTTTGAAAAATAAATACTCTTGTGCACTGAGCCAATTGTACCCTTTTAAGTTAAACTGCCGTGTTATTTTTTGCAGTGTACCTTTTACCCGACAAACTCTTAATAGTCATGTTCACTGTTTAACCAAAAAATTCTCGTCTAGCCTGTCATTACTTTAAATTGCAATCCATGTATAAATGAATAAACAGCAACAATCTCACCATCAACACGTGACTCTGAGCTCTCCGAATCTCCAAAAGTTAATTGAAACAAGTGTGAGCCTTGATTAGCTCGTTCCGCGACGCCACATCTCTGCCTCTGCGTCTGATCAAAAGTGTTTTATTCACAGAACAAACATTGACCCACATTTTGGGATCGTTCCTCCGCGTTTCCCCCCGGGCCCGTTCTGCTAAAAATACCCAACTCGCTGCGATAAACAGACGATATTATGCTCGTTCCACAAATTAGCTTCCTCATTACGAGTCATTACGGCGGCCCCTTTTTACTCTCAGCGTTCTTTATTGAGATGATAAAATTTCACGGCGTCGCTGTTTGTCTACAGAAATTTATTGCGAAACCCATTCATGAATATTTGCCCCGGTTATTAAGACTTCAGCCTTGCTCGGAGATAATTCCTGGCTAAAAATATAGTTTGGGGAAGGATAAAAAGTGTCTCTTGGTGCAGTAAAGTTTTCCTCGGATTATCAAAGTCCGGTTCAAGGATTGGGATGATTAATTTTTCAAAGGCAGAGGTGGGCCAGCCTTGGATGAAGCTGTAGCTGGATTTTGTATTTGGACTTCCTGCTGCATTTCAGAACTTTATCCACAAGTACATTCAGAGTTGAAAAAGTTATAACAAACTGTGTTCAAGTTGTTTTGTGAGATTTCTTTGTCAAGTTTGCCTGCTTTTGATTTTATTTAGGAATGTCAGTGCAGTTTAAATGTACAATTCATCTAAATGGTATTCTGTCCATTTTTCAGATTTCTCTGCTCCAATTAGTGCAGTTCAGGTTGTTTTAACACATGATGTTTCACTATCGAATCATGACAAGATGAAAACAGATGCATCTTTTATTACTTTTATCTGAGAAAACTACAAGAAAGGTTGTAAATGTTCTCTGCAGTATCTTGTCTTAAAATTGCTATCCTTTTTTTCTTCCTTAAAGGAACCGTATGTAAGATTTTGATTTCAGATTTATATGTCACAGTAACAAAGTAAACATGCTCAAATGTAATTGATTTTACTGACTCATGTAAATGTTTTACTTACTGAAAGTCATTTTTGTGTATTTATCTTATTTTGTTTGTTTTACTAATGATTGTTTGTGGTTGTCTGATTCCCTCTCCCCTTCCCTTTGGTGCTTTTGCACACCAGGCCAATATTGTAAATAAGAATTTGTTTTTAATGTTTTGCCTGCACTGTAAAAAAAATTCCGTCGTTTTTACAGGAAATCGCTGGCAGCTGTGGTTACCAGAGGTTTTCTGTAAAAAATACAGCGCACAGTAAATAACATAACTGACACAAAATGTAAATCAATTTACAGTGTTTGAAATCACGGCTGAATCACATTAAAACATGTTAAGTCTACAAATTGTTTTGTTAGTTTTACAAAACTGTGTTGTAGTTAATATAATAATTTCCTGTATTTTTACATAAAATAAATGCTCATATGCATCAATTACTGGTTAAATTTACAGGTATAAACTGAGCTAAAAACTGTATTTAACTGATGCAACTACAATAAATAACTGTATTTTCTATGACGCTACTCTGTATATTCTACATAAAATTTATTGGTTTACAGCTGTAAATCTATGTTTTAAGCACCGAAATATACTGTGAAATTTACAAAATAAACTTGCAAAAATAATTACTAATGCTACTGCTAAACCTTTAATACAAGCAAAAATATACAGGAAAAAAATCACATACGGTAACTTTTTAAATATTTATTAACTGCTAGCATTGTTACTAGTTTAAACAACGGAATGCATTTTTTCCAGAGCATAGAATGGTATGCAAGAAGCTAGAATGCCTTCATAACTGACAAAATCCAAATTGAAACACTTCAGAAGATTAGACTTTAAACAAGCGTTAAAGATCAGCAGGACAAACTAACTGAACCAACACTTTTTTTAGTACAAGATCTTGTCTCTTAACAAAAACTATAACCATAACATACATTGTAGGTTTATCAGACAAAATCTTGCTGTACCTCTGCTCAAACGAACAACCAGAGTCCTTAAACAGTCCACAGAGAGTCCATATTTAACCTTCACGCCACTCGTGATCAGAGAGTTCCTGTATCAGGGTGATGACTCGAGGGTTCACGGTGAGCCGACGCTTTGAGTTCTTGTTCTCCACTTTGGTTCCCTTTTCTGGATTTATTGAGAAGAAACATCTGTAAAATAAAATGTTAGATATTAAAATAAAATTCAAGGTTGTCAAGTCAGAGCAGGGGTCCAGTTTCAGAAGTAACTGTAAGGCATGTTTACTCACCTTTGAAGAAACTCAAGAGTTGAGGCCAGCTCTGAAGGATAATGGATGTTAAAACAGTAGTAGCTCCCGAACATGAGACACAGCGCTGAGATGAAGGAGGAGATGTTTGTGTTGATGAGGTTCCTATCCAGGCTGAGCATGTACCTTGTAGAAGAATAGCAGGACTGTCCTGTAACATATAATTGAACAGGGTGCGTTAGGTAATGCACTCTTATTACAAAACCAACAAACAGTTCAAGACAAATTTAAAAATAAAAACTTACCACAGACAATAACAGCTGGTGTTAACGGCACTTGCTCCAGTTGAACTTCTTCTGGTAGACAGGTGTCTTCTACATAGAAGAACATGGACTCCTCCTTTTCATCAAAATAGCTGAGAAGAAGCAGAACCATGTCTTTAAAGTCATCTGAGCAGCCGCTCTGTTGCCCTCGAATCCTCAGAAGCCTTGCATATGTCTGAAGGAACTTCTTACTCTTGTTGACACAAACCGTGGTCATTATTGAGAAGCCTTTTTCCCTTCAAATCCAAATTTCGTATAAATGTCTCCTTGAGGTCATACCAGTGAGCTCTTTGAAGTGGACTGACATGCCAAGTTCATCAAACCAAAAAGGCCACTCTACTCTGAGGTATTTGATGCTTTACCTTGGTTCACATGTTGACGCTGGGTGTAAAATGTGGACTTCATTAGGCTTTTACCTCCTCTGGATTAGCATCATCATTTTGAAATATTCTCTTCAGGTTGTCAATCTTCTCCCGCTGGCTCTCTTGAGTTTCTTCACTAGGCAGATATTTTACATTCCAATTAATGCATCCATAAGTATCTTGCATTGCTGCTCTTTCTTCTAATGTAACCTCATCTGTGAGATCAGAGTCATCAGTTTGGCATTTTCTTTTTCTTATTTTGGGTGTTGAAGTTCGCCTCACATTTTCAATTCTATTTAGCAACTGTTTAACAAGGGAATGATAGCCTGGTCCAACAATATCTCCCTCTATGACATCTTGCAGGGATTTGGGATACTTGCTACCATTTTCTTGGCAACCTCAGTTGAATGCTTTTACCTACATGTGGGCATTTTCTCACCATTTCAGTCACAACAATCCGGACCATCTGCCTTCTCAATTTTGGGCCTGGCCTTTTCCCCTTTCCAAAGCATGCATCAAATCATCAGGAAATTTAGTCCATGGAATTTCAAAGTTGTCATCCCACTGTGTGTCAAGGCCTGGGCTAGTTGAGGAAGAAGATGATGAACTCCGGGGTGAAACAGACAGCAATGACAACGACTGGGCAGGTGAAGCATTAACAGATGATGATGATGAGCTGTTCTCAGGAGTTTGGTCTGTATAAAAACATAAAACAATAACATTTAAAACTTACAATTATGCAATCAAATGTATATGATTAAAAAATGTTTCACTTACATTTCCTTTTCCAAATAGAAAGTAGTTTTCTGGCTTGTACAGGTCTTAATGCAGTCATCAAATCAGCCTCCTCTATGAATTGCAGATCATCATATGTCTCAACTCCAATGGACTGCAGGTGCTCTATCAGAATGCTTTTTGTTGCTGCTGGGAGTTCTGGTAGGACTTCACTGACAGCATCCTCTAAGAAGGTTTGCTCTGAGTCACTCATCTTTTCACTGAAAACAAAACAAAAAAATACACTTAACAGTACAGGGATAAACATCAGTTACACGTGTGTTGTTAATTTCAAACTATTTTACATTATGAAAAAAATGAGAAGGTAAAAAAAAAAGCTTAATTGGACTTTATTTTGTTATAATACTATGTTTTAGTGGAATGACTTGGTGTCCATCAAGAATGTATGACACTAAAGGATAGAAATCCATCAGGTCATTGATGTTAATACACAGGAGTCCAAGGATGTTCTTTGACACAGAATACAGATGATATTCTGAGAGGAAAATACCTCTATGAATGTCCATCAAAACATACACATTTGTGTTATTTTTAATCAGTATGAGAATAAGTTCACCAAACTCCATATACTCATCATTTCTGCACACCAGAAATTGCCCTTTTTTGTATCCAGTGCCCTTGAACTGAATGTCTGTGGCAACTGTAGTATTATTTTCTGAAAATGCAAATTCCCTGACAGCCTGTTTAATAGTGTCACTGTAGAGGTTGGGATAAAACGCACAGCTGTCCTTTACCTGCAGAAGTTTACTGTCTTCTTGACCAGCTAAAAGATATGCTTGATACATCTGATGGCGCTCTGACAAAGTCTGACAAATGTTTTTGAAATTTTTCAAATGTCTGGCACACCTTTTAAAATAACTGTGCTTACTTTCGAACCGAAGCGTCCATAACCTCATCAAAGGACCAAATTTCAACAATAGTGCTGAATAATGCCGCAAAAAGTGGTGCTTTGGCTTCAGTTGCATTTCAGGAAACAACATTTTTCTCAACTCTAAATATTCCTGGATCAGAACGTCAAGATATGCTATTTGGGACAAGGAAATCTTCTGAGCACAAGCGAGATCTACAATGTCCTTTAAATGAAGAACTAACTGCCATACTTCATCCTCATGGTTTTGCACTTTGTCACCAATTAAAACTGGAAGCAATCTCAAGAGATTCCAGTTTTGAACGGCCTGTCCAGATAATCTGGCTCCCTCAGAGTTTACAGTACATGGTTTAGTGAGCGCTTCAGACCCTTTGTACTTAAACTGTTTGATACGTCGATTTAGGAGTGAGTATGTGAACCATTTTTTCTTTTTAATAATGTTTTTCAGGTACAGTGCTAAATCATATGACAAGACTCCTTCAAGGAGGTCATGCCCTAGACAAGGCGGCAGACCTGGCTGGGCAACATGGAAAGACTCAAGTGTATTAAAGATAGAGTTTACCTTTACTCCTTTGGTGTCTTGGATGTTTTCAGTCTGAAGATCAGCAACAGCAGCGTCATACGTCGCTGGGGTGCGTGGAGGACCACAGGCGTTTGGATCGGACTCAAACTCACTCCTTTTAATTTCACAGTATCTGCAAAAATATTGAGAGCGGCTGAAGTTCTCTGTGAAGCCACCTATGAAATGAGAACCCAAGTTATCACCAGCAATGCAGTAGAGACCTGCTTTAACGATTTCTCCATCTACATTTACTCCATCTGTCTCTAAGGACTTCAGATCTGTTAACATGTCAGAGAAAACTTTGCTGATTCCAAAATGTTTAAGATCGTTCTCAACACACAACAAGACTAAAAACATATTATCTGTATTGGACCGCAAATGAATGGGTAAATTGCTACTGAAAGATACACAGCTAGACTTTGTGTGTCTTTTTAGCCGAGCCCAGAGGGTTCACAATTTCAAAAGAATCTTACAAAATCAGTTTGATGCTTTCAGGGTTGTTCTGAAAAAATTGATGACTTTTGAAAATGTGTCCATCATACAAATCAGCATAAACTTCTGCATCAGGATGTTCAAAGTGTCCTGGCTGTGCATTTCTCCATAACTGTGACTGCAAAAAGCTCTTCAGAGTTTCTGCCACTGGTATGTAGTAGGCAAATTTTTGAGTCATGTTTTCATCCATTCCTAAAGCCACTTTTNGAAATGTTTGTCTGATTCCTCTCCCCTTCCCTTTGGTGCTTTTGCACACCAGGCCAATATTGTAAATAAGAATTTGTTTTTAATGTTTTGCCTGCACTGTAAAAAAAATTCCGTCGTTTTTACAGGAAATCGCTGGCAGCTGTGGTTACCAGAGGTTTTCTGTAAAAAATACAGCGGCACAGTAAATAACATAACTGACACAAAATGTAAATCAATTTACAGTGTTTGAAATCACGGCTGAATCACATTAAAAACATGTTAAGTCTACAAATTGTTTTTGTTAGTTTTACAAAACTGTGTTGTAGTTAATATAATAATTTCCTGTATTTTTTACATAAAATAAATGCTCATTATGCATCAATTACTGGTTAAATTTACAGATAAACTGAGCTAAAAACTGTATTTAACTGATGCAACTACAATAAATAACTGTATTTTCTATGACGCTACTCTGTATATTCTACATAAAATTTATTGGTTTACAGCTGTAAATCTATGTTTTAAGCATCAAAATATACTGTGAAATTTACAAAATAAACTTGCAAAAATAATTACTAATGCTACTGCTAAACCTTTAATACAAGCAAAAATATACAGGAAAAAAATCACATACGGTAACTTTTTAAATATTTATTAACTGCTAGCATTGTTACTAGTTTAAACAACGGAATGCATTTTTTCCAGAGCATAGAATGGTATGCAAGAAGCTAGAATGCCTTCATAACTGACAAAATCCAAATTGAAACACTTCAGAAGATTAGACTTGAAACAAGGACAATTTGTCACTTTAGCGTTAAAGATCAGCAGGACAAACTAACTGAACCAACACTTTTTTTTAGTTCAAGATCTTGTCTCTTAACAAAAACTATAACCATAATATACATTGTAGGTTTATCAGACAAAATCTTGCTGTACCTCTGCTCAAACGAACAACCAGAGTCCTTAAACAGTCCACAGAGAGTCCATATTTAACCTTCACGCCACTCGTGATCAGAGAGTTCCTGTATCAGGGTGATGACTCGAGGGTTCACGGTGAGCCGACGCTTTGAGTTCTTGTTCTCCACTTTGGTTCCCTTTTCTGGATTTATTGAGAAGAAACATCTGTAAAATAAAATGTTAGATATTAAAATAAAATTCAAGGTTGTCAAGTCAGAGCAGGGGTCCAGTTTCAGAAGTAACTGTAAGGCATGTTTACTCACCTTTGAAGAAACTCAAGAGTTGAGGCCAGCTCTGAAGGATAATGGATGTTAAAACAGTAGTAGCTCCCGAACATGAGACACAGCGCTGAGATGAAGGAGGAGATGTTTGTGTTGATGAGGTTCCTATCCAGGCTGAGCATGTACCTTGTAGAAGAATAGCAGGACTGTCCTGTAACATATAATTGAACAGGGTGCGTTAGGTAATGCACTCTTATTACAAAACCAACAAACAGTTCAAGACAAATTTAAAAATAAAAACTTACCACAGACAATAACAGCTGGTGTTAACGGCACTTGCTCCAGTTGAACTTCTTCTGGTAGACAGGTGTCTTCTACATAGAAGAACATGGACTCCTCCTTTTCATCAAAATAGCTGAGAAGAAGCAGACCATGTCTTTAAAGTCATCTGAGCAGCCGCTCTGTTGCCCTCGAATCCTCAGAAGCCTTGCATATGTCTGAAGGAACTTCTTACTCTTGTTGACACAAACCGTGGTCATGTAGTTGAGAAGCCTTTTTCCCTTCAAATCCAAATTTCGTATAAATGTCTCCTTGAGGTCAATACCAGTGAGCTCTTTGAAGTGGACTGACATGCCAAGTTCATCAAACCAAAAAGGCCACTCTACTCTGAGGTATTTGATGCTTTTACCTTGGTTCACATGTTGACGCTGGTGTAAAATGTGGACTTCATTAGGCTTTTTACCTCCTCTGGACTAGCATCATCATTTTGAAATATTCTCTTCAGGTTGTCAATCTTCTCCCGCTGGCTCTCTTGAGTTTCTTCACTAGGCAGATATTTTACATTCCAATTAATGCATCCATAAGTATCTTGCATTGCTGCTCTTTCTTCTAATGTAACCTCATCTGTGAGATCAGAGTCATCAGTTTGGCATTTTCTTTTTCTTATTTTGGGTGTTGAAGTTCGCCTCACATTTTCAATTCTATTTAGCAACTGTTTAACAAGGGAATGATAGCCTGGTCCAACAATATCTCCCTCTATGACATCTTGCCAGGGATTTGGGATACTTTGCTACATTTTCTTGGCAACCTCAGTTGAATGCTTTTTACCTACATGTGGGCATTTTCTCACCATTTCAGTCACAACAATCCGGACCATCTGCCTTCTCAATTTTGGGCCTGGCCTTTTTCCCCTTTCCAAAGCATGCATCAAATCATCAGGAAATTTAGTCCATGGAATTTCAAAGTTGTCATCCCACTGTGTGTCAAGGCCTGGGCTAGTTGAGGAAGAAGATGATGAACTTTGGGGTGAAACAGACAGCAATGACAACGACTGGGCAGGTGAAGCATTAACAGATGAGATGATGAGCTGTTCTCAGGAGTTTGGTCTGTATAAAAACATAAAACAATAACATTTAAAACTTACAATTATGCAATCAAATGTATATGATTAAAAAATGTTTCACTTACATTTCCTTTCCAAATAGAAAGTAGTTTCTGGCTTGTACAGGTCTTAATGCAGTCATCAAATCAGCCTCCTCTATGAATTGCAGATCATCATATGTCTCAACTCCAATGGACTGCAGGTGCTCTATCAGAATGCTTTTGTTGCTGCTGGGAGTTCTGGTAGGACTTCACTGACAGCATCATCTAAGAAGGTTTGCTCTGAGTCACTCATCTTTTCACTGAAAACAAAACAAAAAAATACACTTAACAGTACAGGGATAAACATCAGTTACACGTGTGTTGTTAATTTCAAACTATTTTACATTATGAAAAAAATGAGAAGGTAAAAAAAAAAGCTTAATTGGACTTTATTTGTTATAATACTATGTTTTAGTAGAATGACTTGGTGTCCATCAAGAATGTATGACACTAAAGGATAGAAATCCATCAGGTCATTGATGTTAATACACAAGAGTCCAAGGATGTTCTTTGACACAGAATACAGATGATATTCTGGAGGAAAATACCTCTATGAATGTCCATCAAAACATACACATTTGTGTTATTTTAATCAGTATGAGAATAAGTTCACCAAACTCCATATACTCATCATTTCTGCACACCAGAAATTGCCCTTTTTTGTATCCAGTGCCCTTGAACTGAATGTCTGTGGCAACTGTAGTATTATTTCTGAAAATGCAAATTCCCCGACAGCCTGTTTAATAGTGTCACTGTAGAGGTTGGGATAAAAGGCACAGCTGTCCTTTACCTGCAGAAGTTTACTGTCTTCTTGACCAGCTAAAAGATATGCTTGATACATCTGATGGCGCTCTGACAAAGTCTGACAAATGTTTTTGAAATTTTTCAAATGTCTGGCACACCTTTTAAAATAACTGTGCTTACTTTCGAACCGAAGCGTCCATAACCTCATCAAAGGACCAAATTTCAACAATAGTGCTGAATAATGCCGCAAAAAGTGGTGCTTTGGCTTCAGTTGCATTTCAGGAAACAACATTTTTCTCAACTCTAAATATTCCTGGATCAGAACGTCAAGATATGCTATTTGGGACAAGGAAATCTTCTGAGCACAAGCGAGATCTACAATGTCCTTTAAATGAAGAACTAACTGCCATACTTCATCCTCATGGTTTTGCACTTTGTCACCAATTAAAACTGGAAGCAATCTCAAGAGATTCCAGTTTTGAACGGCCTGTCCAGATAATCTGGCTCCCTCAGAGTTTACAGTACATGGTTTAGTGAGTGCTTCAGACCCTTTGTACTTAAACTGTTTGATACGTCGATTAGGAGTGAGTATGTGAACCATTTTTTCTTTTTAATAATGTTTTTCCAGGTACAGTGCTAAATCATATGACAAGACTCCTTCAAGGAGGTCATGCCCTAGACAAGGCGGCAGACCTGGCTGGGCAACATGGAAAGACTCAAGTGTATTAAGATAGAGTTTACCTTACTCCTTTGTGTCTTGGATGTTTTCAGTCTGAAGATCAGCAACAGCAGCGTCATACGTCGCTGGGGTGCGTGGAGGACCACAGGCGTTTGGATCGGACTCAAACTCACTCCTTTTAATTTCACAGTATCTGCAAAAATATGAGAGCGGCTGAAGTTCTCTGTGAAGCCACCTACGAAATGAGAACCCAAGTTATCACCAGCAATGCAGTAGAGACCTGCTTTAACTATTTCTCCATCTACATTTACTCCATCTGTCTCTAAGGACTTCAGATCTGTTAACATGTCAGAGAAACTTTGCTGATTCCAAAATGTTTAAGATCGTTCTCAACACACAACAAGACTAAAAACATATTATCTGTATTGGACCGCAAATGAATGGTAAATTGGCTACTGAAAGATACACAGCAAGAACTTTGTGTGTCTTTTTAGCCGAGCCCAGAGGGTTCACAATTTCAAAGAATCTTGATACAAAATCAGTTTGATGCTTTCAGGGTTGTTCTGAAAAAATTGATGACTTTTGAAAATGTGTCCATCGTACAAATCAGCATAAACTTCTGCATCAGGATGTTCAAAGTGTCCTGGCTGTGCATTTCTCCATAACTGTGACTGCAAAAAGCTCTTCAGAGTTTCTGCCACTGGTATGTAGTAGGCAAATTTTTGAGTCATGTTTTCATCCATTCCTAAAGCCACTTTTTGGGGTTCTGTGTATTTGAACATGTTTGTGAAAGTCTGGTTTCTAGAATAGGTTGTTCTTAATGGTCCTTGATGACAGGAGGAGAACAAGTCTGACTCTTTAATGCAGTCACAAATTTTAGTGACTGCTTCATCAGACAGGCTCATATCATTTTTTAACAAAAAGCTTACTTTAGTTAATGTGTATGCAAGACCTAACTCGTGCACATTTTGCATTTCCTCAACAATAGTTGTACAGTAGAGGCAGGAACAAGCAGCTGTCCCTGTAGTTTAAGGTAAAAGAGACACATGTTTCTAAGATAAGACTCACTATTAGGCATATCAACAGTTGCACTAGCTGTTGGCATGGCTTCACACGTGCTTTCTAAAACATCAGGACTAGCATTAACATTTGGGGGCTGATGGCAAGTTCCCCTGTACATCTCATCAATACTATCAGGAAAACATGACTTATGCTTCCTAGACATGTGAGAAGTAAAAGAGGGCTTTTTCGTAAACACGTGTTTACAGCCTCTAACTGGACAGGACACAGCTCTGCCCTCCCTGATGTGCTCGTTCAAATGACACACGAGCTCTTTCACAGTGTGAAAATGGCGGGCACATAATGCGACTGCACATTTTAAATCGTCAACAACGGCTGTGGGCGCAGTCTGCGTTGCAGGTGCATTATGCACACGATAAAAATGGCCTTTGAAAGCCGAATATGTGGTAAAAGTTTGACCACAGTTGTTGCCAACACATCTGAAAAGACAACGAGGCTCGTTCCTATGTACTTTGCAATGTAAAACATAGCCTCTCAGCGTGTCAAAATTCTTTTTACAAAAGGCACAGGTGACCATACTTAGAAAACAACAACAAAATAAACCGTTTTCAGAACAACTTTTTATCACGCATTGTTTTACAGGCTCCAATTAGCCTACTGATTGATCTTACGCCATGTGCTGAAAGAACAACAAGTGAACAGAAGCTTACCGTGCTGAGTTTGAATTTTCCAACTGAACGGCCACAGACCACGCTGAAAAGGGGTGCTAAAAATGTCTACTGGTTGCTAAAAAAAGAAAAGTAGACCGGAGTTTGAAAAGTAAAGCGGAGTTTTCTGCTCTTCTCTGTGTGTTCTCCGCTGTACAGACGGCGCTGCTCTGGCTCGCTCGTTAGTGACGTCAGCTGTTGCGTCTGCCACAGCCGTGAACGTGGACTGCGTGCTGCTCCTGCTGCACCCGCCCACACCACCTCCTTATCCAATCAATGCTCACTTTGAAATTTAAAATTAGACTCGCTCAGAAATCCAAGAGTAATATTTAAATTAGTTTTCTTGTAATGGAAGTGAATGAAACAATCGCACTAATACAAAAAAACACGATGACTAAAACATGAATGTAGTACTGTAATAAAATGTTTTAAATGTATTTTTCTACATGTATAAATTGCAAATGTGCTTAAGGAGCACATAATAGCTAGATTGTAAAATCAGTCACATTTTCATTATTAATCTAACATAGTCTAATAATGTAATATAATAAATATAATACAACAGTTTTTTTTAGTTTAATATAAAAACTAAAATAAGGAATAAAATAGGAATAAAACAGAAATGTTACATCAAATGATAGGCTACATCAGCATGTGTTGTACAAAAAACGTCAATATATAGTTTGAGCATAATGTAAAAATGAATTCCACAGTGAAATATTTATAAAACCATTAGTCAAACATTGTTTTTTTTTTTTTTTTTTTACGTTGCAATGGAATTTGCATTGTTTTTTCCTCATGCTTTCACTTTCAAAGTGACTTACAGAATTATTTGTACATTTAAATACAACTGACAAAACCTGTACTTTTTATATTATGTAAATGTCCTTTCAACATAGCTGTTTGGTTATTTGTAATACACTATGTTGTAATGATACCAAGTTGTAATTTTAACAAATAAATTTGATTCTTATGTTATTCCAGTAAATAGAACATTAATGTTTTGTCTTATAGTTCACAATATCCTGCTAAAAGTATTGTATAAAACTGTAAAGTGACTTACACATATTTTTGTATTTTAAAAATAGCAGATAAAAAACATAATTTTTACATCATTTGAATGTCATATTAACATACTTGTTTGGTTATTTGTATCACAGTATTTTTATGTTGTATTTAGTGCAAACTGTAGTTTTAACATAAAAAAGTGGCTATAGTCACAAATTGTTGTTGTAAAAATAACATAAATATTTTGTTTAATAGTTTACAAAGTCATGCTATAAATACTATATAAAACTGTAAAGTGACTTACAAATATTTTTTGTATTTTTAAAAACTACAGATAAAAACTATAATTTTTACATCATTTGAATGTCATATTAACATACTTGTTTGGTTGTTTGTATTACAGTATTTTTCTGTTGTATTTAGTGCAAACTGTAGTTTTAACATAAAAAACTGGTTATAGTCACAAATTATTGTTGTAAAAATAACAATTTTATTCTGTTTAATAGTTTATACAATTTTACTGTGATTTCAACCAAAAAATTTTGTTTTCAAGTTTACCATTCATTTCTGTAGGGTTTTTACAGCGTTTTATGTAAATTTTACGGTCATTTTTTACAGTGTGGCAAAATAAAGGTAAATAAATAAATACATATTTTTTACTGAAGGTCATTGCAAATGTGATTTATTCTTAAATTAAAAAGCAATATACATGATGTACATTTGTTGATGTTTACATTTCGTGTTTTAGTTCTCAGGAGGATTATCCAATCAGAAAGCAGAATGAGCCTCATGTGACTCTCTCATTTGTGTTGCCAGTTTGGTTTCTTAAAGCCTGAATCTGATTTTGAACCATGAGTCAGGAACATGTTTGAGTTTGAACTGATGTTGCACAAGGACACAGACACAGCTGTCTGTGATAGGCTCATGCACTTGTTTCTACCCAGTTCTCATTAGGCTCCACCCACATTGTGTAAAGAGCCTACTCTTGGGAACAAACCATGACAAAGAGTCAGACGTCTGAGAAAGTGACTTATTCCTGATCGGTCCGTCGCTTGATGACGTTAGTGCCTTATGAACAAGCAAGCTTCTTGGATTTCTGTGGTCAAACCGTACAGTATTAGACACAGACAGACAGAGGTGTGGACATGTAAGTCAAGACTTGAGTCACTATTTTGATGACTTGAGACTTAACTTAATAGAATGCACTAAGACTTGGGACTTGACTTGGTGACTTGACATTTCTCCTAAAAAAAAAATAAAATAAAATAAAATAAACAGCCTAATGATTTTATATGAACAAACTGCAACTTGTCATTTTCCATTACTTTTTTTTGTAACCAAAATTATTCTTAAATTGAATACTACCATATATAATATTATTGAATATTAAAATCACTGAAAATGTAGAAATGCAAGATGCTGTTGGTAGTTTAAGATAAGAACTTGAAAAACTTTAAAGTTGGGGTAGCTAAATTTATTAGTTATAAATGACAAATTGTAGTGTTTGTTAATAAAAAGTATAGGCTATATAGTAAATACGGCACTTTGTTTTAAGAGGAAGTAGTCAGATTTAAAACCAAAATCTGACTGCTCATGCTTCTTCGGTTCAACTCAACTTCACTTAAACAAAACTTTAACGAACAACCAATGATCCTGTTTCACCTTTTCTACACGTGTGACCTACAAACACATCTGCTCCTTCCTTTTGCACGTCAAGCTTCACCTCAGCTTCTGTATCTACACAAACACATGCCAGTGTTAGCACATAGCTTAGCATTAAATCTTCATAACTTTCTTTGGCGCTGTTATCGTCCGAATGCCCTTTAGCGCGGCATGTTAGCGGCGGGTGTTAGTTCCGCTTGGTTAGCTGGGTGACTTGGCATTTAGAGACTCTGTGATATAGCGGCCGATAGCATGAGCGCTAGTGCACGCTAATCAAGTCCCCTGATAGAGAGAGAGGCTAAAGGAGACAGAGGACGTTAGCATTAGCGCTGGAGGAAAGGCCGTATGGAACATGCTACGGAGGTGTGGGGCTAATTTACGACTGAGGCAGTATTTATGCACGCCTGAGTGTGGGACGTGAAGGACACAGGCTAATAAAGCGAAGGACGGACGAGATGTTTTCAATAAACCACAAGAACATTAGTGAACATGGAGTCGTAAAATTTGGAGTGTTCTCACAGAGTTTTTCTAAATTCCATTCCGTCTACCACCTGGTAAAAATTAAATATTAAGCTTCAGCAAATGCCAAGAATAAAAAAGAAGAAGGTTGAAACCCTCTACAGTTAAAGTTAAAGGTGCACAGGACAAAAGAAATAACATGTCTTTACATTAAGCAGACCTGCATTAATAATGTCTAAATGTTCCTTTAGACATATTTTTTTACAGTTTGGCATAAATCTATTTACCTTCATTCAGAATGCCACAGAATATACTGTAATTTCTGCCCTATTGAGCGCACCTGAATATAAGCCTCATCCACTAGATTTAAGTAAGAAAATGATAAAGTACATACATAAGCCGCACTTGTTAATAGTAAGTCTATGAGAATCTATAATTTTGCTGCATTGCCATATAAGCCGCATAGTTCAAAGCTCGAGAAAAAAGTAGCGCTTATAGGCCAGAAATTACAGTATTTTAATTTCTGTTTCCACTGAATTATGTAGTTGACTTTTCACCTCCAGAGAGTTACACAATGCACCTTAAATAAATAACTGAGATGAATTCAGACTCAGTCTGTACCTGCCAATGAAAAATACTACTAAAATTCTACAAATGTCTGCAGATTGTTAATGGGCTCTGCTTAAACCTTTTGAAGTTATTACACGTCTGTCAAACTCATGTTTAATGAAAATAGTTTCAGCTTTTGAAAAGAATTTGTCAAAAGCCAAAATATGAGAAATGTACTGTAATTTAGGCAGACTTTAAATTCTTATATATACAGTGTATATATATAGTTATATATATATGTGTGTGTATGTATACATATATATGTGTGTGTATGTATATATATATATGTGTATGTATAAATATATATATATATATATATATATATATATATGTGTGTATATGTGTGTGTATATATATATATATATATATATATATATGTATTGCCACATCCACCACCACGGCTCTCCTCTGCTCTTATCCACCACAACGATGTCTGGTTGGTTCGCCATTACCATTCTGTCTGTCTGTATTTGGAAGTCCCACAGGATCTTGGCTCGGTCATTCTCTACCACCTTGGGAGGTGTTTCCCACTTAGATCTTGGGGTTTCCAGTCCGTACTCGGCACAGATGTTCCTGTATACTATGCCAGCCACTTGGTTATGGCGTTCCATGTACGCTTTCCCTGCCAGCATCTTACACCCTGCAGTTATGTGCTGGACCGTCTCAGGGGCCTCTTTGCACAACCTACACCTTGGGTCTTGTCTGGTGTGTAGATCTGGCCTCAATGGCTCTGGTGCTCAAGGCCTGCTCCTGTGCAGCCAGGATGAGCGCCTCTGTGTGTGTGTGTGTGTGTGTGTGTATATATATATATATATATATATATATATATATATATATATATATATATATATAAAACCACCATGCTGCGCTGTGATTGGTTCAGTTAATCATGCAGGAGTCACTCCAGAGAGATTCTCAGCTCAATTTTTGATGTGGGGAACACATGACTGTCGTGTGTGTTCTGTTTGTATTTGGTATTCCAAAGTGGAGATGCTCAGGAGCAGGTCTAATGAATGAGAACAACAGACAAAATGCATTTTGTCGTGTGACATTTATTTTGGTCAAACAAAAACATGAAAAATAAAGAAGCGTGCATTTATTCAAGTTTACTTTTTTGGGTGAAAAGTTAGACAGTGAAGCTTTAATTTTAGTTGATGTGGCTTATACTCAGGTGCATTAGTCAGAACATGATAAAATAATAATGAACAGTATCTGTTTCTCTTGATAATTTGCCAAACTTTAGTCGTTAAATGTGCAGACAATCCAAAAACTGATTCTAATATTTTGTTTTTAGTCTCATTCAAATCCACATCTGTCAAAGTGAAACACGCTGCCATTTTACCAAATTAAAAATAAACGTGAGCCCCAAAAGTGTGATTCATTTGTAAATATTTGAGTTCTAATTTAATAAAAATTGGGAGAAAACACAGCTGTTGTTTTTGCGGCTGAGTGGAGGCTAATCCAGCTCAGATCTCAGCGTGCTCCGTCTGAATGATGATTTCCTGGTTTGTTAAACATGCCAGATTCTCCAAACGTGTAATTTTGTCATTTGCACATCGCTGTCTCAGTCTCAGTCTCTGTTACATTGTTCCTGTGGTAATCAGTCACGAGCTCAAAGAAGCGTTAAAATATTCACTGACTTTTATGAAAATATTTCTTGCCTCCATTTCCCACAGTTAATGATTTATGTCCGAGTGAGCTGCGAGGAAAAAGCTTTAGTTTGGCATCTGTTTTAAGCTGGATAATCTTACTTTAATATGCAAATGAAGAAAACTATGACAAAGACACACTTCAAAATATCAAATACATTTACATGACATAACAACTTACAGATGACATAATGCAAATGCTATTGGGAACAGAACAAAGACAGATGTTTATTACCCTTAGCTCCTTTCCACTATAGGTAAGTTTATTATGTATGTGGGGTTTGCATGTTCTCCACATGTTTATGTAAGTTTCCTCCAGGCACTCAGATTTCCTCTACCACTAAAAACAGGTCCATTGATCCACTCCCCTCACTCAGGACTTTTCTGGGTAAATAAAGGTCAATTAAATAAATTAATGAAATGGTTGCCACGGTAAATGGTCTCTATTTATACAGCATTTTCCTACCTTTCAAGGCACTCAAAGTGCTTTCCAATCAAGGATACACTCACCCAATGTATGCAGACAGTGAGGCGATGTAAGTCAAGTGTCTCGCCCAAGTTAGTACTTGTCATCCAAGTACAAACTTGGACTGAGTGTGGTCTCCCTCTGAGGTAGTACTAACTGCATGGCTTCTGCGATATGACGGGATCAGGCTTTGACAAGCAGGTATGGCCACTATCCTATTGTTATGATGGTCATTCGCCTAATCACCATCCTTGAGACAAGCAGTGAGCGGGGTGTCCACCAGAACATTTGCAGAGCTACATTAGTAATTTGCACAGTCTGATCTCACAGAAATGTGTGTCAACATGACACAGTCTTAATCTTAACCAACTCCAAGACCCATCATAAACGTAACCATTTTCACATAGTTTTAGCTCAACGCACAACAGAAAAGAAAAACACACAACAGAAAAGAAAAATGCTATTTATATGAGAACAGTTGTTCTCAACCTTTTTCAGATTGAACCCCACATAACCTTTGATTTTTACCACCATAAACACAAAACTATCAAAGATACATTGATCTAAGAAATAGTAATCTACTTTCACAACTGTTGGCTAATAGTTCACATGTGATCAAAAGGATCCAGGTGAAACCAAAGACACACCAGTGTGTTTTGTCCATTCTTTCTGCTTCGCTCTCAAGACAGAAGTCCAAAGAGCACAAAGCACACACAGACCACACTGTGTTTCATTTTACACAGACCAGGCTTGAGCATGAATTATGCACTGTGCACACAGAGCCAGGCTGAAGTGGACACAGGTCTGTTCCAGGATTGCAGAGAAAGGTGTTCAATTGGTGCCTATAAGCCTGTGAGGACTGGAGCCTATAGCTACTGTACATGCTTTGTGAAGGATTCTCATGTAAGTTCCATGTCCACACTCACATTTCATCAACCTTTGTTCTGTGCTCCGAAGCTCAGACCATGGATTTATAAAACTTCTGCATGAGTGCTGCTCTTGTAGCTTTAGCAAATTCATTTGCACTGCAATGATGCTGCAGCGAGAAAATCCTTCTACACAAACTGCTTGTGTCTAGCAGAAAGAGCATATACAGTTTTTTTAGAATGATCAAATAATGTTGGAATTCTTACCAATTTTCACATAATTTTCTGGTTAAACAGTCTTTAAATTCACATAATCTTCTTTTCATGTAGGAAACACATTTGTGCATGTACACCTATATTGCAGCAAAAGCCTCCTCACCAGAAACACTATGTCAGATTACATGGATGCAAATTTGTGATATAACCGTGCTGGGAATCTTAACACATTATATTTATTTATTCATCCTACTCTTCATGATGTGAGGTGGGAGCGCTAACCACGCAGCCATGTTCCAGAGTATATTTATATAAGAATGACTGGACCTGATTGTGATTGTGCGAGCGTTTGATGTGACGTCAGGTGTGACCGGGATCTCGACCTGTGTTTTCCATCCTCACACAAATGAAACGCAAATGAACCCAAACACCACCTGCGGCTCCATAAAGCAGCGCGACCTCTGACCCCGGCGACGCAGGAGCAGCAGCTGTGCAGGTCGTGATGGAGGAGCAGATCAGCCGGAGCTTTGAATGACAGACGCTTCATTAGACGTTACGTAAGGGGAACACCTGAGAACGGACGAGTTTGGAAACTGCCACGTGTGAAGTTATGGAAGACTTTGACGATTACGTAAGAATAGAGCTGCATTTAGATCGGCCTGTTTGCTGCAGGTGTGCCAAACGTCCATTAGAAACAGGAACATGAGAAAGGTAAATATATTTAACACTTTGTAGAGTCCGAACATTACAAGTTACTAATATTTTCATTAGTTTAACTTGAGTCCAAAATGGTCATAATAACAAAAATACCATTGGATTTTAACTACATCTTTCAAGATATTTAGGGCTCTGAGTTGTTTTAAACATTAGCTGGAAGATTTTCCGTATGCTGCATGATTTGAAATGGAGGTGCACAGAGGTAACCCACCCTAAAAACCTGAAAACTCCACACAGAATTACCTAGGCCACTTCGGCGTCACACCTGCAGCCTTCTTGTTCTCCAGTGTGGCGCTCTGTCCAAAGCTTGTCCTGGCTGAATTAGAGTAAACCAGGCAAGGTATTGTCCTTACAAAGACAGAACTATAATAACTTTACAAATGAATTGCGTAAACATGGAGTTGTTGTAGGATTTGTGAGCGCCCACATGAATCAGTAACACTGAGCGGTGAAGAACAGTTCCTAATGTAAACAGAAACTTTGTGGAGAATTCTTTAAAATGAAAAATTCTGAGTGTGGACCTAAAACCTACAGAGGAGACAGAGAAAGTGGATTTATACTTCAGATACTTTGAAATATTTTGACTTTTGAAGCTTCAAACAGATTGAATGGAGATTGTAGTGGATTTATTTATTTTTCCCTGCCTTCTGCAGTTTATGGTGCAATAAGACAGTGAACATCATATAAGAATGTTCGCCAAGCCGTAATGTGACGTCAAAATGGTCGGCAGAACCGCAGAATTAAAGCTAACTCTCATTAACCGCGTTTCCACCCCCTTGTTTTTAATGTGCATTAAGAAGTATCGAAGAAAGTCCTGGGAGGTGGAAACGGCAAATATCGCATTTAGAATCCCTAATGCGCATGAAAGTTTATACGCTCTCTAGAGGCGGATTTTCTTTTATGCGCATAACTGATTAAGCGAATTTTGAAAGCTGAAAACGCAGTTATTCGCATCAACTCATGAAGCGAATTAAAACCCACGGGACCCTCGGGTTACGTACCTGCTGCAGCAGCACTAACCCGGAGAAACACAGCGCTGTTTGATCAAAAAACTCCGTGAAACTTTTTGGTTGTCCAACACTGAGGTGATTCAGAGCTCGTCCTTTCCACGGCGGAGGATTTGTGTTAAAAACAAAGACAGCTGACTTTTATTTTGGCTCTAAACAGATCCATCGCATTAAAAAGTGATAACCGGGTAAAGTTTGCAGAAGACGGAGCAGTTTGCAGCTAACAACTTAGTATTAGAGAATCTGCGGCTGTGGAAAAAGTGAAACCAAACAGACTGTGCACGTAGCGCCCTCTGCAGGATCAGCGGTGTTACGACAGCTCATGTTGCCATAACAACACCCAGTATGCGCTTTGATGGAAACGGAGATTAATTCGCCTTTTTTATTCGCTTTACTTATGCGAATTTTGACATTATGCTCATTTTAAAGGGTGGAAACGCAGTTATTGTTTTACCCATTGGGATCTAATTGCTGAATTTAAAAGCTTTCTTTTTGGTGTAGGCTTTTTATGAACACAGTTGGAGCTCTGTGGATTGCTCTTATCAAACTTGTTAGCACACCGAGTCACACTGCAAGAGACAAACATGTCTTTTTTCGTGTTTGTTCAGCTTCCCGCCAATACGTTTGAACTACTTCTGCCAACAAACGCGTCACGTGATCACCATGTGATGACAACAACCCTATAAAGGTCAATACATTCTGCAGAAGAGACTTGACTTTGGGGCAGTGACGTCATCATGAAAAAAACTACTGAGATGCTAAACCGGAGCTTTGAAATCTTTTCACTCTGGGACCTGGTTTCAGAAATATTGTTCATGAAACTTTTCATTGGACATTTTTGTTAAAATTTGTTCTGAAACACTTAGTTTGGCTTTGTGTGAACAGAGTCTGAGCTTCACAAAGTCCAGCTATTTCTTTGTGATCCAAAAGGTTTAGAAACATAACATAAGTCCAGGCTAATTTTTCCCGGAGAAATAGGCCCAGTTTAAGGGTTTAAAATATCTAAAATGCAATATGGCATCTCAAGTTGGAAAAGAAAACCCAAACATAGTTAAATTACAATTTTTAAAAATATAAAACAGCTTAATTTTTTGTCTAGCTTTGTTCTGGACTTGTGTTCTCTGGTGTCACAGTTTACCAAACAATTTCTCCATTTTGATATGTTTTTTGCCTTTTCCTTCCAGTAATAATTCCAATTTCTCTGCCACCAAGTCAGAAACATTGATTAGTTTTGTTATTGGGCTGTGCAGTTTGGTCACATGTGAATGCAATCTGGGAAAGATGTTTTGACAAGCTGGAAGGAGAGAAAGACGCTGGTTAATTTGTCAGTTTGGCAGAAGCAAAAATAAAAAAAATATAAAAATGAATGGAAAAGTTGTGTTTTGTTTTGAACTTCTGGGGTAACGGCTGCAATCTAAATCTGTCTGTCTGAGAGTCTTTCCATCTCCATTGTGTTTGTGTTGAGTCAGTTCAAATAGAGGTCATGGCAGCTTTCTTGTTTTCTACTTTTTTAGTTTTGTGTCTTGTTTCTCGCAGCTCATGCAACTGGTGAATGTAATAGAAGACATGCAAGCTCATGCAAAACTTTTTAAATTTTTTTTCATCAAAACAGCTGTTACTAAAATACAGTCAGTCTTTACGAGAACATGATCAAATGAAAGATGATAAGAGACACTTAACTGCATTACTGAGCCAGGATAATAAACAAAATACTTGTTACTAAAGCCATAAGCTGTAAAGACGCTGATGACCTGTAAAAATGTTAGCTGCTTACTCTATTATAGGTTTGACTGTAAATTTCCATCTGTAGTCTTGGGAAGGAAATAGAGGAGGTGCTACTAGACATGTTTTAGTGGTAGAGGAAACTGTAGTGACTGATGAAAACTTACAAAGACACTGGCCTCATTTATAAAAGCTGCGTACGGCGAAATTTGGGTGTATATGAAGTGTACGACCAAAACGAGAGACTCATGGATTTATCAACATTGACGTGAGCGTACAGTGCGCAAAAACCTGCGCAAACTCGAGAGGTTGTGTAAATGGTACGCCAATTTCAAACAATCACTAAATGCACTGGAAAACTACTTTTAGCTGCACAAACTGTTTTGCCCTTAATCTATTTAACATTAGGAAATATTGCAGAGGAATCATCTTAATTTAGCATAAACTAACCAGTAGAAAATTATTAAATGAACTTTCTTGAGGGTGCACCTTTTCACATTGTAAAAGTCATTCCAAATTAAACATAAACCAGCAAAACTATGCTTTACATAAACACATATGGGCTACAGTCACAGCAGAACCAACAGAGAATCAATAGACTCACCAAAGCGTGATCGTAAAAAGTCCTGACACGGTCCGGTCCAGTCCGGTTCTGATCCTGCAGCCGAGCTCAGTGCACTAATTCAGGGGAAAGTGAAGTGTCTGTAGAGCAGCAAACTTCGGTCCGGGTCATTCAGACAGGTTTGGTTGATGTGAGCGGTGCCGTGCTGTGTGCGCTGGTACCAGGCGTGTGCAGACAATAGCCTACATGATCTCAAAGCCCCGCAGCAGTCTGGGTCCAGACGGGTTTGGTTCCGTACGTGGTTCACACGCGCACACCTGGTTCGATGTTAACCAAAGCGGTCAGTCACTCACTGATCTATTTCGAGAAATGATGAGCGCGAGCGGGCAGTGGACCGGTCCGGACGGGTTTAAGCAGCTGTCCTGTGTAGTCTTCATGTCCCAGCGCTGTCCTGTCCTCGCGGGCCATGGCTCGTCCAAAAAAGAGCAACGCTCACAGACAGAAGTGCGCACGGAGAAAAGTTCACGGCCCGGTTCGGCAGATCCTGTTCGATGCAGTCCGTCCTCCGCGCGCCTCTTCCTGGTTCGGACTCCGAACCACCTAAGCCACTCCCCGTGGTCCCTCGACTGAGTCCGGTTTGATCCAGGCTGCTCCCTCATGGAGCCCGGGCCTGATCCAGAGCTGCTCCGCTGGCAGCTCCGTGCACTATAGACATCTTTGGCTTCGCTGTCTATTTTGCTGTTATCCCTAATTTCAAATATCAAATGCAGCTCTTTTTTAGTTTTAAAACATGTATTTTGATTTTTATCAGCCCCAATATATTTTTGTGTTTTCAAGTGAGTAAAAACAGTGTTATTTCTTCTTTTCTTATTTATTACATTTTATCTTTGTGCCGTATTCCGCTCATCTCTGCTGAAAACCCTGTGGGGTGAGGCCTCCTCAAACATGAATATTTGGGGCGTTTCATGCAAATGACGCTGATTTTTGTCCGCCGATTTATCAAGATCAGCCTTGCGTACACCTAAACTGGGCAGGTACACCCCTCTTCATAAATGTCAGCGCCCTCTGGTGTATTTTCAGTGTACACCAAAATTTACACCATTTTATACGCAACTTTGATAAATGAGGGCCACTGTGAGAACATTTAACTACACATCATGGGTCATTAATAAACTGGATTAGGTAGTTTATAGCTGTAGCAGTTTAACCCAAATCGTTGTTTTCCACAGAGCTTTAAGATTATTCGGATCTTAGGACAATTCTTATCACAACATAAACCGTGTTTTGGGACACAAATCAAAAAAGTCTTTAATCTGCTCGCTCGTCAAAACTCCTGCTTGATTGGTCAAGCCTGCACTTTTAGATTTGTTTGGCTTCACTCAGCTCGAGCTCGTCCTGCTTGTTGCTCAAATTATAAAACACATCTGCACATGTTCAATATTCTGTGGAGTACTAAAAAAGTATAATGCTAAGGCGTATACTGAGTGTGAGTTCGGGGTGAGTCTTGCAAGACTTAGAAAATACTTAAACCAATGTGTACACAGGCTCAGAGCAGTGTAGCACCTTTCAGAGAGTTTTGTGAGTATGTGGAAAGAATCTGTAGAGAGTCTGTTTTTCTCTGAGGCTGCAACAGTCTGATGTGGCTATTAGTCCATTTGAATCTGCACGACTTTAGGAAAATCCACACCGTAGTGGACTGGAGCTGGTGTACCAACACAGTCTCACTAGAGGACGTACATTTACACAACAAAAACAGCGTATTTTGAGCACGAGTTCACAGCTGTTTTAGTACTTATGTTACGCCGTGCATTTAGCACGATATGAAAAAGCGTAAAAATGACACGAGATTTCACAGCGTCAAAATAGGACGAGTTTTGGTTGAAGCCACGTGGGGACGTTTTCTTCAAGTGAAACGGGTAGTTTAGGCATCAAGTTACTAAAATGGGTAAATTTAGGTCTGGGTCCTGGGGTAGATTAAGATTGGAATTAGGATTTGGTTAATATTCATAAATAAGAACACGTCTTAACAACCACCATTGAAATGAACGGGGACGGTGACGAGTACTACAATTACACACGACAGCCATAAACTCGTGCTAATCCTACCTAATTTATAGGTGTACAACTCACTTTACAAGAAGCCGAACCCACCTTGCACCTCAGTACACAATCAGTGTACTGGAGGTGCAAAGCTACTGGCCAACATGGCAGCAAACGCCAGTGAGCAAAGTCATTGATGCAAAGCATCTGCCATGTTTGATCACTGGGGTTTGTTCCACATAGAAATGTCGAAATGTTGAATGATCCGTCTGTTCAATGTTTAATAGCTTCAGACAAATAAACTTGCCTGGTGATTTTTTGTGCATAAACATGTGTGTGTGTGTCAGACAAACTTGACCAGTATTACAAGTGTACATTTATACCAGAGGTTTTGTTTTTCCATGTGACCCATAGTGTACTGTCTTAATGTCCATATAAATGAAGCACTAACTGACCCAAACAATGGACTGTGTAGTGTATGAGTGGTCAGGGAACCAGTGTGGACATTCGGACACAGCCATTTGACTCATCTAGAAAGAAAGGCAAATGTGAACTTTCACTGCAACAATGTCTGACGCCAAAATCAAACCGCTACTTTTTCCATCTTCCCATCTCTCTTTTCTCTGCTGTAAGTTCAAAAAGAGGTCACGGCGTCTTGTCCCGTTTGAACTTTTGTGTTGTTTTGTGTCCCACTCCTCGCCTGGCTGCTCTCTCCTCACAGGTGTTTGAGGAAGATAGGCTCCGAGAAAGAGAAAGAGGAAACAAAAAAGCATGCAAAACAGTTCCAGGCCGCGGAGGAATTCTCGAAGAAAATCCAAATTCTCCGGGGTAAAAAATTGTCAAAAACCCCAAGTTCACGCAGAGTTCAGATGATTCCTCTCGCTAATCTCTCGCCGTCTTTTCTCAAACAAGGCTTCCACTTAATCCGCCTTTTGTTTTTGCCTGCTATAATAAGCATTTATCTCATTACTTACACCGTTTTGCATCGGGAAATAGCATAAACGCGACAGAAAGTTTGCAATCTTTTTGAAGGACGAAGGCAAATTAATCCATCTACGGAAAATTTGAATGTTTTGACGTCCTTGAATTAATTAAACTGAAACTTCAATGGCTGTTTCTGATTTGACAGCTGGCAGATCGGAGAGATTTTTATTTATATTTATTTTGTTTGTAGGAAAAAGTTGGACGGTGAAATGGGGAAGTGTAAGTGAATGGGTAAGCGGGGAACTCATCAAAGACGCTGCCAGCTTGTTTTGGCAGAAAACTGCAAATTAAATGCAGCTAAAATTCAAATTATTCGGCCAAAGATATAGATTCAACGTAATTTAAATTAATGGGCAGCAGCACTACCACTCGGCTTTGTTCTAATTGAAAAACATTGGTAGAATTACGCTTTATTAAAGTAAAAATGACTTATGGTTCATATTTTTCTAATTATTGGGTATTACAGCTTCCTCCCTCCCCAAAACATGCAAGTAGTTCTTTTGAATCAGTGTAGGTGAACGAATGAGAGAGTTAATGATTGTCTCTAAGCCTGCGATGATTCCAGAGTGTTCCCCCGCCTAAAGCCCAAAGTCACTGGGCTAGGCTCTTAACAGGAACAAGCAGTAAAAGCATGAATGAATGAACATTTTACAGTATAGGTTGAGGAAATAACATGTTCTTCCTTCCACAGTAAACCTTCTTCTTCTTCTTCTTCTTCTTCTTCTTCTTCTTCTTCTTCTTCTTCTTCTTCTTCTTCTTCTTTATGCTCTCCCTTTAATGCTCTCTTCCTTTTCCGCTCTCTCTCTCTTTATCCTCTGCCCTCTCTTCTCCCTGTCTCTCTCTTTCTCTCCATGGACGTCCCTGTTCTTTTTCTTAGTTCACAAAACAAGTCTTCTCTCTCTCTCTTTTTCCCCTTTTTCTCTCACTCTCATTCTTCCTCTCTCTTCATCTCTCTTTTCTATCTGTTTCCTTTCGGTTCCTAAGTAAAACCGCCTTCTCTTCGTCTCTCTTCTCTCTCCTTTGTGATGTTCCTGTTCTTTCTCTTGGTTCCACAATAAAATGAGGCTTCTCTTTCTTTCTCTCTCTCCCCTCTCTTTCTCTCTTTTGGGACATCCGTGTTCTTTTTCTCCTGGTTCCACAGTAAAATGAGCCCTTTCTTTTTCTTTCTCTCTCCTTCTTGCTCTCTCTTCCTCCCTATCTCTCCACCTCTCTCTCTCCTTAGGGACGTGTTCTCTTGGTTCCACAATAAAACAAGCCCTTTCTTTCTTTCTTTCTTTCTTTCTTTCTTTCTTTCTTTCTTTCTCCCTCTTGCTCTCTCTTCCTCCCTATCTCTCTCTCTTCTTTGGGACATTTGTGTTCTTTCGGTTCTACAATAAAATGAGCCCTCTCTTTCTCTCTCTCTCTCTCTCTCTCTCTCCCTCCCTCCCTCTCTCCCTCCTTCTCTTTTATTCTATCCCTTAGGACATCCCTGTTCTTTCAGTTCCACAGTAAAATTAGCCCTCTCTTTCTTTCTCCATGCCTCCACCCCTCTCTCTCATTTTACTTCTCTCTCCTTCTCTCTCTTTCTCTCCTTTGGGACATCCCTGTTCTGTCTCTCCTGGTTCCACAGTAAAACGAGCTCTCTCGCTAAAGCAGACTAAGCCTTTAAGCGGCTCATTTTTTCTCCTTTTCTTCACCTTCGATCTTTGCCTAGCTCTCCTCTTTTCTTTTATTCTTTTTATTCAAAATCCCAAGAGTTTTTTTTTTTCTCATCTTTCCCCTCCTTTTTTAAAAATAGAAAGAATCCAACCAGGATTAAGCACGGCTTTTGCAACAGGACCCATCAACATCTGGGTCTTGTTCACATGACGTCACAATATTCCAGGCCAGTGTTTCTAAAACTGTGGTAGCCTACTGATCTCCTCCTTCATTTTGAACGTTTCTTTAATAAAGTTACCCTTTTTCACATTTTCTGGCTTCCTTGAGTCATGATGTCCAAAACCTAGGGAGGATGGTGACGATAATGAATGAATTACACTTTACATAAACCTAATGAAATGACTCCTAAAACAACCAACAACACTGGTTTGTTAAAAGTTTTAATCGTGACACATTTAAACCAGTTGCACGAGCCCGATCTCACGAGAAAGTGTTCATTTACCACGACATTACACAACAAGTAAATTAGGTATGATTAGCACGAGTTCAAGGCTGTTTTGTGTAATTATAGTACGCATCACAGTCCCCATTCATTTCAATGGTGGTTGTTAAGACGTGTTCTTATTTATGAATATTAATGAAATCCTGATTCTAATCTTAACCTGCCCAAGCCCCAGACCTAATCTTACCAATTTTAGTAACTTTTCCTGAACTTACCCCTTTCACCTGAAGGAACGTCCACGTGTTCAACCAAAACTCGTCCTATTTTGACGCTATGAAATCTCGTGTCATTGTTACGCTTTTTCAGTACTACAAAATAAAATAGCTGTGAACTCGTTGTCAAAATAAGCTGTTTTTGTGTCGTGGTAAAAGTACGCCATCTAGTGAGACTGTGTTGGTTGCACATACATCAATGTCCAGTCTAAGGTTCTTAAGTTTTGAACCAGCCCTTAGCACATTGTCCAGCGCGCATCAGACAGTTTCAGATCCAAAGAAGAGCAGCTGGACGACACTGGCAGATCCTATTAAAATTAACAGGTAACTAACCAAAGTCTAACATCGTTATTCACCAAAGATGCTCATCAAAACCTACCAGGGACGTGGACGTGGCGCTGAACCCACAGCTACTGAGACCCTGAACACTCCTGTTCAGCTTTGCAGTAGCTCTTCCACAAATTGAATGTGGCTTTACAAAATCGTTGTTTAAGCGTAGTCTTTGCATCAAGTGAAGCTTATGGATATATTGGTCTTTCTTCTCCCCACTGCACTGCACTGTTTGTTCACCAAAGTTCAACTGATAAACATGATTATCTGTACTTTATGTTAGCTCCAGTTTGAATTGGCTCAGAATCACACCTAGAGCTTCAATGTTTGTTTGCAGGCTGAGAGCGATTCAAATGCTGCTCCAAATCCACACCAAAGCTCAGGTAAATGTGAACGCGAGGTGTTTCATCAGTACATTTCCCATGAGCCTTCGCTGCAGGCTTTAGTGAGGTCCGGCGAGACTCAGGGACAGTTTTAGAGAGATTCTACAGCTGCAAATATCAGAGTTAAAATGACGAGAGGACGGCAGGATTAAGACGTCTCAAGCTCTCGTGTTCCTTTGGAAACAGTGGACCAAACAGACAATGGACACAGCAGAGGACAAAGCCAAACAGGATTTAAAACCAAGGACAACAAACACATTTATGTAAATTATGTGAGCAGTTTATTCGTGTAAATGAGAAATGTATTAATTGCATTGTTCTTGTGTCTAATGCAGTGTCAGAAATACTCAAGATTACTCAAATGTGCATGAATCAAACCAAATACAATTATAATACAACATTAAAGTTCTGTTTGTGCAGGATATTTACTTTTAGACGTCTGTACGCTTTAAATTACCCCAGGAGTTTTTTTTTTTTTTTTACTACAGACATTCAGAGGGAGATAATTGAGGCCTGTAATTTTCTTGTTTTTACAGACTTTATTCGGAGGGCTAACCCTATGGCAGCATGTAAAGACTGAATAGAAGGGGTCCCAAGATTGACCCCTGGGGAATACCACAGGTTAATGCCATGTGTTCACACACGCATTTTTCCAATTTCGACCAAATAATTCCTGTTTTCTAGATAGGACTTGAACCACTTTAGGGCAGAGCCAGAGATGCCCACCCAATCCTCTTGTCAGTGTAAAAGGATGTCATGATCGACAGTGTCAAAAGCAGCACTCAGATCCAACAGCATTAGGACAGAGACTTTGCCAGCGTCAGTGTTCAGGCGGATGTTATTAGTTACCTTGATAAGAGCAGTTTTTGTGCTATGATGGGGTCTGAAACCTGACTGGAAAACATCAAATGTGTTGTTTATTGGAAGAAGGTCAGTAGCTCTAATCATCGTTTTCAAGAACTTTACCTAAAAATGACAAATTTGCTTAATTTGTGACTTCAGCATTTCTTGTGTTTTGACTTTATTTTTTCATGAGTGATCTGAGCTGTGGCAGTGTAAATGTAGCTCCTCGTCATGTTGCATCGATCAGAATTACATTCATACCATCAATTTCTTATGAAACAGTCGTGTCTCTCACGTTTATCCATTGGACAGAGGGTGAAGTTTGGACAAAGCGCTGCAAAGTTTGGATAGAGAAACTTTGCAGCGCTTTGTCCAAACTTTCCCCAAACACCTTTTATCTTCTCATTCGACTTTCTGTCACCACAAGATTGTATTCTGATTCACAAATTTATCATAAGGTTGGTGCTAGATAGTCTGGTCATAAGGACGGAAGTAAGATGGTTTCCATGGTAGTGTATTTAATTTTTTATCTAAGCATTTAACCAAATAGCTACTTCTCCAACATTCTAGCATTAAACTTATCATAGTTTGTTAATTTTTAGATTTGTATTTGTACAAAAAAAGACAATTTTGTTGGAAAATGATCTGTGGTGAACAGTAATATTAACTTTGTTCAAATCTGAAGGTAAAATAGGCCTCAAAGTCATATTTAATACATTAAAACTGAACACAGACTGAAAACAGACATTTGCACAGGACTAGACTTCCATGAGGACGTCTGAGTTTAGTGAATTACAGGAGGTAACATTCAGGAGAAACTTTACAGACATTTTAACAGATGTATGATTCACGCACGACTAGAAACTCAGATGTCAACTGTAAATATTCCACATTATAGGGCTAACTTTGCTTCTAATAATCTATCTATATTCTGTAGAAAATATGAACTGTGTGTGAACGAGGCTGAGTTTTGGAGCATTGTGAAAGTGAGCCTTTTTAAAACTAAACTAAAATGAAACGGCTGATAAAATGTGCCACAACCAGAGGGAAATACAGCCTCGGTAACAGTCTTTTAATTATTCACGAAATCTTCTGGACGTAGAAGATAAGAGTCTGACCGCCCACTGAACTCCTCACACTTACATCTCATAAGATCCACTTCCACAAAGACTGGGAAGTGTTTCATCAGTCGCATTTCCACACAAAGGAACCACTTAGTCATGCAAACCCACCAGGGCCAAGGAGAAGTGTCTTGCTTAAGGACACGACAGCTTTATTATGTTAACTTTTTATTTCTTTTCTCACAGTGAGTCAATCTACAAGTGATAAAAGCTTGTTAGCAATATGAAATTATCTGAATGTGTTTATTGCAGTGCGTCTTCATTTTACAATACAAGAGTTAAATTCAAACAAACCGACCTCAACTTTTTTGCTGTCAGCACTGCTTTTTAAAACTACAGCTCACCAGATAGTAGTTTCCATGTGCAGTTGTATCTCATGATCTTGCAGCAAAAAAAATCTCCCAACACTAACATGACAATAATTTAACAAATATGATCTATGACTGTACTTCCTACTATTCCCAAGCCTATCTTATCAGTAATTTCCCCCCATATATTGTTTCTCATACATGAGAGAAGATTCTGAACTTGATAAAGTTGGATGACATCATTGCTGCAGTAATTAAATGATCCAAAGCTCGATCAAAATGTGGTTTGCAAAAGTTTTTTTAAGGTGCTGTACCTGTCTCGAAAACCAAGACAAGACAGAGACCTTTGAGGATCGAGACCAAGAAAGATCAAGACAGATCGAGAAAACTCTGCTTGAACCCATTATGCTTTGGCAATTAAAAAGTGCATACAAGCATTAACAAATGCAAACATTAAAATGAAAGATCTTATAGCATTGTGTTCCATCTGTATGAGTCTTTCCTGACAAAAGACCCTTTCAACTTGAGTTGAAGAAGTAGAACAGAAAAAACCTTTAATGCAAACCAATGAAGAAGTGAGGATCTTGTTTGGGTTTTGTTCATCGTGAGGGAAGATGGAGCGTGAGATTGACAGGTGGATCGGTGCAGCGTCAGCAGTGATGAGGTCAACGTATCCGATCGTTGTGTGAAGAAGGAGCTGAGTCTAAAAGCAAAGCTCTCTATTTACTACCCTACCTTCATGAGCTTTGGGTAATGATCAAAAATTCAACATTGCAGATACAAGAAATGAGTTTCCTTCACAGGGAGAAACTCTGAGTAGAGCCACCTGAGGTGTTTCTGTTTTGGATGGCTTTTGGACAAAAAACTTTCTGGTGAGGTGTTCCGTTCATGTTTTACTGGTAGAAGACCCAGGACACACCACAGGGACTGGCTCTGGATTAACGAAAGAAAATATATGTATGGAAGGATCATTGTTGTTATATATTTTAGAAAAAAACACATACAGCACATTTGAAGCTTCAACATACATGCAAAGCCTCTTCCAATCAGTGACATATTGAGACCATTAGTGTTCTTCTTCTACCCAGAGACAAAGCAGAGGCATTGCTAACACTCTGAGAAAGGCGTTTATATTACAGTCCCTGTGCTCCTTCTTTCACAGCTCTTGTTCTAATCCGTCTTTCTTTTCTCTAATTTGCTCCCTGTTGCACTTCCATGTTTGTGCCTCGGCTCTAACATCTGGGACTGTGTGATAGCTTATTAAAGACACTGAGTAGGAATAAAGTCGTCACAGGAGAGAGAGACTGGGCGACGCTGGGGCATTTCCAAAACAAGAACAGGCTAAAAACTCATGTGTATCTGCTCTCTGCACAAGCGTTTTTAACAAGACTTATTGGAGTTAATCTTCTCCAGGACGCTCGGGCTGCAGAGGTAAATCAGAGGTTACAGAACATATGAGGGAAGAAGTGAAGAAAAGGTAGACTTGTGAGAGGAAACCAAACCTACTGAGTAAGGTTGGAAAACACATGGAAATCACTTGTGTTGAGTGATTTCCATGTGTCATCTAATCAATCTATAATTATGATGTCCTATGTGTTAATTGCAAATGAGTTGAAGTGAAGTGAATCATGTTTGAGTCAAACTCTTGATATAAAGATCATTCGCTGGGTCACATTCACAGTTTGTTTGCAGCTTCATCAGTTGAATATCGCTGTGTTCTTTGTGCAAGCCTGCTTTGTTCAAAAACATTTATCTGGGTAAATCCCAAGATGTTTCCAGCCATTTTTGAGACAAAGTTCCTTCAGTGTCCTGGGTCTTCCTCAAGGTCTCCTCCCAGTCAACATGCCCATCACCTCACCAGGAAGGCTTTGTCCAGGAGACGTACAAAACAGATGCCCGAGCCACCTCACCTGTCACCCTATTGAGCCCGATCTCACAAGAAAGCGTACATTACACAACATGTAAATTAGGTATGATTAACACAAGTTCACAGCTGTCCTGCGTAATTATAGTACGCGTCACAGTCCCCATTAATTTCAATGGTGGTTGTTAAGACATGTTCTTATTTATGAATATTAATGAAATCCTGATTCTAATCTTAACCTACCCCAAGCCCCAGACCTAATCTTACCAATTTTAGTAACTTTATGCCTAAACTTACCCGTTTCACCTGAAGAAAACGTCTCCACGTGGCTTCAACCAAAACTCGTCCTATTTTGACGCTGTGAAATCTCGTGTCATTTTTACGCTTTTTCATATCGTGCTAAATGCACGGCGTAAATAAGTACTAAAAATAGCTGTGAACTCGTGCTCAAAATACGCTGTTTTTGTGTCGTGGTGAGACTGTTTTGTCCTATCTCTAAGGGAGCCCCAGCCACTCTGAGGTGAAGATTTAAATCAACTGCTTGTATTCATGATCTTGTTCTTTGTCATTACCCAAAGCTCATGACCATAGATTGACATCAAATCAAGAGCTTTGCCTTTTGACTCAGCTCGATCCACTGTTAGTCTCATGTTCCCTCACTCATGAACAAGCTTGAGAACCACGTCCTCATATTTGAAGTGCAGGCTGCAGGTCCAACAGGACAGCATCATCTAGAGCCCCCAAACTGGACACAAAAGGAGCTTGCCCCTGAGTCCTGGAGAGATGTCCTCCTCTAATGTTGATTCACATTTGGTGCATCTGCAGCAGTGTGGGTGTGGCTCTGTGGGATGTTTTCAATGCTCTGCAAAACACTTCTATTATATCACCTTTATATACACTTAAAGTTTGATGACTGATTGATTCTGAAAACTCTGCAAGGCTTTTTAGTCTAAAATATTCAGTCAGTTAAAATCAGAAATCAAACAAATAACAATCCAAGCTGAATCAAGTCTGACATACAGTTTGTCTATGTGTGTTTTTATTAAAATGCTGTATAAGATACGTATAAGTTATTCTGGTAATGTGAGTCTTTAAAAGCCAAACTTCCTGTGTGAAGCCGCAGACAGACTTTGGTGTAGGTGTGTGTGAGTAACACATGCTTCTCTCTGCTGCTCTCTTCCTCTGCTCTTTAAATTATTAACAGTTTGTACCTGCAGTTTATCAGCTCTGCTAATATTAGACCTCACACTCTCTCTCTGTGCATTCATAATGAGACACAACACTAAAGTCTGTGCTCAAACTGTGGACTACAGACTGACTCCTTTAATGTATGTGCCGGGAAGAGTGCCTCAAAATGTCATTCATATGTGTATTTAGTTCATGCTACATTTTAAAAGTTAGACACAATTATTTTGTAAACAACGGGACATAACGGTGATATATACGGCCATGTGATCATAATGAATCATAACTGAATCAGCCACTGCTCTTCTCTTACTTTCATGTGTTTTGGCATATTATTTGTCTCGTTATTGATCTCACACACATTGAGATGAAAAAAAAATAAGTCTGCAGCTCTGTAGAAACTTCCTCTGCAAAAGAACCATGTGTCATTCATAAATGTCCAATGACTTCTCCAAGGATTTTCTCACACAAACCCAAGTCGAATTGAAGGACTGGGTTTGCAGACTTTGAGGAAGAGTCTCTGCACTTTAACAAGTTTGGCCACTAAAGCTACAAAAAGATAAAACAACAATATTACACATGAATTTAATATTTAGTTCTAATGTTAAGCCTAGTTACATGGACTCCGAGGCTGGATTAATGCAAAATACATTCATGATGTGGTTTACTTTTGTGTCTGAAGAAAGACTCCACCTGAAGCTGCAGCGTGTCTCATTTGGATTAGATTTTAGTTTAATTTATATGACTGACATTTCCTCACACCTGAAACAGGCAGTATAGTTTGGAGCTCTAGCTTATTTCTTCAAGTCATTAGTTGGTGAGAGGGTACCTATTTTTTGAGGTCATAGGAACTGAAACCAAAAAGTTCAAAAGCTAAATGGAGGCCATATAAATCAGGGAAATGAGGCTCAAACATCCACAGAACTGTACCTGGGACAGTTTTCTTCAAAGACCACTGGCTGGAGACGCGGTCAATCCGAGCGACTCAGTTTGCAGAGATACAGTTGTCGTTCTGTTTGTTCACCAGTTCGGCGTACAAAGGCTTTTTGATTCTTGAAAAGTATTGAGAGGCTCTCACACAGTGATCCGTTCGATCCAGTGAGCTGCACGGCTGTGATGTTCAGATCTTTTATGATACGTTTTGGTTGTGAAAACCAAAAGTTGTGAAAACAAGAAACGACATAAAGGAAACCAAGTGAGCGCCGGTGAATTGCAGCAGATGGTTTTCAAATACAAATACATCAAAATGCTCGACATATGCACAAATATATAACACACAGGAGGTAAATAAAAGTCCTGTTATTATCTATTATGTGTCGACAAAAGCAAACAGAAAAAGAATGAAAGGAGCCGAAGCTCGATGCAAGTGTTCTTTGTTTACACGTACATGTCAGTGATCTTGTGAAATCCCAAGTTGAGCGTGAACCCCCATGAACTTGTGATGCCGACAGTGTCCACTTATATAGATCAGTGGTACATACGCATGCATTCTCTGGTCACAGAGACCCAGACGGATCCGGATCTGCCTGTTCTCCCAGATATCTTAAAGTCTGGCAACACCGAGCTGTGCATGTGTTCACTTCTTCACGACCCACAGCGCCTCTGCCTGGGCTCATGAGCACAGCGAGTCTTGGTATGTGCGCGGAGCTTTTGTTTGTTAGTTTCTCTCACTTTTACAACTTTTCCTCATGAAAACCTGCTTCAGAAGCTGCACTTTCCTGCTGTTACAGCCATCGGTGCGTCTCAACAGATGACAAAAGAGAACTTTTTTAAGAGGACTAGTCCCAAATCTCTGTCAATCTGAGACCCGAGGATGTTAGTGCATAACCTCTATTGATTTTAGTAAAACTTTTTCTCCCTATATGAGCTGCTCCAAACCGGACGCCACTACAGAGTTCCAACAAGAAACAAACAAAGATATACAGGTATAAAAACTCATTTCTCCCAATTTCAGTGAACCTCCTACACTCAGGCCTCAGAGCAGAGCTGATGGTGATGTAAATGTGTTAGTTGACTGTCTATGTCTTGTTCTTTCTTTGTATTGTGTTTTTTTTGTTTGTGGCAGACTGTATGTCCAAGACAAATTTCTTCGGGACAAAATAAAGAATCTTGATCTTTTACTTTTTTGTGATATGTTGGAATGTCTGTATTGTAACTGTTATGCTGCCATCCCAATAAAAATATATATCTCCAAAATAAATTCAGTGAGGCCTGGTTAAGTGTTAAAACAGCTCTTGTGGGTGGCTTCGTAGTGGTTCTGTGTTTGTCAGAAATAGTCCAAAAAGTTTGTATAATTCCTTCTTTCGCTCTCAGTCATATTTCCCAGTTTGGAGCACACACACAATCCTCTTTTGTACTCAATAGAAAAAATAACAATAAAACCAGACTGGCTGAATACAATGTGTCTCGTATCTCTTCTGAAAATGATATTTACTCACTCTCAAATCCCTCTTTTCATTTTTTTCATCTGCTTTTGTTAAACCAGTTTCTCTTCAGCGAGTCTCGTCGGAGGAGGAGAATCACTTTAGAAACAGGTAGAACAAAAACAACAGTAAAATCAACCTCCTATGAAGCAGCAATCACACACACTTCCTACTTTGCGCTTCCGCAAAAGTCATTTAAAACTAATTATTATTGATACGATCTAATGTTGTGTGGTTGTTACATGCTGCATCTGTCACTCTCATTATTCAATTTAGAATAAAGCTTGTTACAGACAAGAAAACTTTAAAATCTCTATTATTTTAAACCAGAACCAAGCCAGTGCTCCTTTTACAGTTCTCTTATATTAATACACTTAACATGTTGAAACTAAGGGTGCATTTCACAATACATTTTTTATTCAAATCAGGCTTCGTTTGCCTGGATAGTCCAGTTAAAATAAGTAATTGTAAACGTGCAAACTGATCGAAATGTTCTAAATCTGGTTTGAGAGGTCGGTCTTGGCTCGGTTGAATCAAGCTCTGGAGCAGTTGGTTTGCTTTGTGAAAGCAAACAGACTGAAATCAGAATCTTCCAACAGAAAAGATTCGGACGACCAGAGCAGAGCCGCGCGGCTCCCCGGACCAGACGAATCGCTGTGTGAGAGCCTCTCATTACTTTTCAGAAACGGAAAGTCTCCAGATGTCGGACCGGAGTACGGACTGGATGCAGTGTGAGCCTGGTGTTAGAGGACCAGCAGATGAACTGACCGGAGCTGGAGTTTCCTCTGTCACTGTAGGATGTTAATCTTTCTGATTGTGCTCCCAGCTCTTTTTGGGTCAATGACCAGGTGCGTCTCATACTGGGCGTGAGATTGACAGGTACTGTAAATCTGTGCAGCATCTGCAGTGATGAGGTTGCTGAATTGGACCGTTGTGATGAAGAAAGAGCTGAGTCTAAAGGGAAAGCTGTCATTTTAAAACACTCAGCTTCATGAGCTTTAGATAATGATACTGCTGTGGTGCTCCTGTGTAGTTCAGGCTAATACCGTATCATGATCAAGATACACCATGAGTAGTGCTATTTCGAATCTTGTGCAGTTCTACTATTTTGACCCTGGTCGTTGAGCTCGCTCTAACAAGAAAGCGTACATTTACTGCGACATTACACAATATGTAAATTAGGTATGATTAGCACGAGTTCATGGCTGTTTTCTGTAATTATAGTACGCATCACAGTCCCCATTCATTCAATGGTGGTTGTTAAGACGTGTTCTTATTTATGAATCCTGATTCTAATCTTAACCTGCCCCAAGCCCCAGACCTAATCTTACCCATTTTAGTAACTTTATGCCTGAACTTACCCATTTCACTTGAAGAAAACGTCCCCACGTGGCTGCAACCAAAACTCTTCCTATTTTAACGCTGTGAAATCTCGTGTCATTTTTACGCTTTTTCATATCGTGCTAAATGCACGGCGTAACATAAGTACTAAAACAGCTGTGAACTCGTGGTCAAAATAAGCTGTTTTTGTGTCGTGGTAAAAGTACGCCATCTAGTGAGACTGTGTTGCATGATCAAGATACACCGTGAGTAGTGCTCACTATTGTAGTGCTATTCCGAGTCTTGTGCAGTCGTTAGACAACTCTGGTTCTGGCCATGATGGAGTGGTCTGTGAGGGGCAGAAGTCTTGATGTTAGTACTTGTCAAACATTGATTTTACACAATAATAAACAAATACAATTCTTTTCTAGATTGTCTCTCATCGATGAAGTGCATTTATAAGAAAAAGACAAATCTCCTGCATATTTTTAAGTAGTACACCTGGGTTTTTAAATACTTTTTACCATCATACCTTAAAGTTGGAGTAACTAACTTTTCTAGTTCTAAATTAGTAATCTTTATGTATTCCACTAAAAGTATATGATAACTGCAGCACTTTGTGAAAAAATTACACTACTACGTACTGTCTGAAACGAATAATACAAATTTTTACTTACTAATCAAGAGCCGAATGCTGCTTTCTGATTGGATGCGCTTGGGCGGACCTCTCCTGTTTCACGTTGTTGGTTGTACAAAGTGTTTTTAAGCCATAATTGCAGCCAAAATGAATACATGTTGATATTAACCATCTTTTAAGAGAGGAAGTTGCCAGATTTGAAACGTAAATTGTGTTTGCGGTGTGAAAATCAGCTACCCTACTGTTAAGAATTGAGTTTCATACCCCTGTTCAAAGCCTGTTCGTGAAAATACAATGCAAATATGCCAGATTTTCAGCACTTAAAACAAGAACAAGAAACATGTCCTCGATTCCACAACAACTAACAAATTACAGCCAATTTTTCATTCTCCGAAGCTGTCAGGACGTCCACATGGCAAAGACTCAACTGGAATATTTACAGTAGATCTCCGAAGAAAAACAAAAGTGCTGTTTGCGTTCTACGAGCTTGGCGACCCATTAGCTGCAGATGTGTTGACAGCTGTGCTACGCTAATCCAATTATCCTCACCGTGTCATTAGCATAGCCTCTTTTATTTTACCTGCGTTTGTTTGGACAGTGTTCCTCAAACCGTTCTCGTTTCATTTGCTTTCCATCACGCGCTCGGCTCCTACAAGACTTTTAGTAAATATCCTTGTGTACCATCCCCGCCTGAACGTGCTTGGGAGCGACTTGGCCGATTTAAGTGATTCTCGCCGTCCATATTTTGCATAATCTGTCTGTGTGTAGACGCGCAGATGTCCCCGAAGTCAACAAATGCCGTGCCTATTTCTTTGTAATTGTGATTAAAAGAGTGGAATCCCTTGTTAATGGCGGAGAGGAGGACGGAGAGGGTGTAAACAAGGATGTATAGGGATCACACGAGAGAAAAGGCTCCCCGAAGGCTCATAAATGCTCTTAATTACAGCAGAGTTTGTGGTCCAGGCTGCGGAGGAGAGATGAGGAAGAGAAAGACTGCGCCAGTGAACAGCTGCTGCTCCAGAGCAAGACGAAACGCACAGACAGATGAAGAAGAAAGACTGAATATGTACGTAGACATAACAGATTTGATTAAAGTGAGGGAATGGTGTTGCCTGTACCAGAGATTCTGGCTGCTTGATGTGTTGAATGTTTGCAGTGATTTTTGTTCTCGTACATACGTATTAGTAAATGTTAAAAGTGTTTTCTTTTTCAAAACACTGCGCTATGACAGATCAAACCTTACTTCAAAGATTTGATGATTGTGAATTACTTGTCAGTTTCTCAAAAGAGATACAAGAGGACTTTTTTTTTTTAGTTATGTGGAATCAAAAAAGACAACTTTTGTTTACCTAACACCACTTCAATACTTATTTAAATGTTCCAGGTTGTACAGATGATAATATTAAAGTTTTAGACACTGTTTCTGTGTGAACACAAACATGGGGACAGTGTAGTTCCTCTGACAAAACAGGGACTACTAGAGGAATGTTGAGACTTGTTCTTGGTACTTTCATGTGCAAAAACACCTAAGATTGAGGATAGAGTAACCTGGGTGACCTTTTTTGTTATAAATCAGTAAACTTTGTGCTTTCTGCTAAAAAGTATATGATACATGTAGCACTTTATAAAAAAAATGAGACCACTGAGTATTGTCTGAATTGAATAATAAAGAATTTTAGTTCTAATCAGGAGCCAAATGCTGCCTCTGATTGGCTGTGCTTGGGTGTTCCTCTTCAGTCTCAATGTTTGAAAGAAGTGGGTTTCAAGTCATAATGCAACAAATAATGAATACATGTTATATGAACCATGTGATTTAAAAAAAAAATTGTGTTTGTAGTGTAAAAATCATCTACCCACCTTTAAAGGACACTTTATTGACCTGTAGGGACATTTGTCCTCTGTATTTGACCTTTTTTTTTTTTTTTCAAAACACCCAAGGGAAAAAGCACCTGTCAGGAAAAGTCAAGAGCATCAGGCTGCAGACACATACAGCCCGTCTCTTGCTGGACACCAGATGCCTATATCGTACACAAGGTTATGGCAGCAAATAGTTATATTTTTAACTAGCAGAAAGACTACACTACTTTTGGAAGATCGAGAGTCTGATGGAAGTGAGCTGAGTGCAGGGTTGCCAGATTTTCAGAGTGCAACAAGCAACCAAGGCTTTGAAAAATGCCTAAAAAAAAGCGACATCAGCCCATTTAAAAAAATGGCCTAATTAAAAAAAATTATTAAATACAAATTTAATTAAACACTATGCGTCACACCAAAACGAGATATGAGGAATTCAACAGATTTTAATAAGACTATCAAGTTTAAAGCAAGAGTAAATTATGGGTAAGGCTGTTCTAGGTGAAATTAACCCAGAGGAGAATAAAAACGTAAAACAACCACAAATTTAGCCTCGTGGCAACATTTTCTTTGGGTTTAACGGTAAGCTTAGGTCTGGGACTTGGTCTTAGGTCAAGTTTTAAATACAAGGAAAATGTTGGCATTATTTTATGTTTTGACTTTTTGTAGCATATCGACGTTTAAAAAAAATTGACTTTTTTTATATCTCTATTTATGTATTTCTTTTCATCAAGACAGGTCTCTAAAAAAAACAAAGTTAGGTATTAGGGAATATTTTTGCCTCTCTCGGGCTGCTCCTGGAGAGACTGCGACCGCTGTGTTGGAGTTGTTTTCTTGCGGAGAGCGGCTCACGTGAAGCTCAGACCTCCGCAGTGCCCTGCCATCACGGGTTTAGAAGCTTCCTCTCATGAATCCAAGAGTTCTGGTAAAAACATGACCATTTATATCATGAAAGAGTCCCGTGGAGAGAAGCTGCAGCGTCCGGTGAGTCTGAACTCCAGTGGAAACAGCACCTGCAGCAGCACACAGTCTGAACCAGGTTTGATACATTAGAACGGACAAAAGGCAGAGTCCACATTGTTTACTCGCTGTAAATAATGATGTGTTTGTCTGAATAACTCTTCTGTTTGTACATTTATTCTCACACGAACACGATCTTTCTGTTTTTATCTGTGATCGACCGACTCTCACCACTCATTTTTTATTTTATCTGAATGTTTTTATCTAACTGTAGCTTTACTTCAACCTTATAGTCTCTCCTGTTCACACTTTATCTCTCTCTCTCTCTCTTTCTGCCTCTCCTTACCCTATGTCTCTTCTTTCACGCTCTCTCCTGTCTCTTTGTCTCTCTCTTCTTGCCCTTTGTCTCTCTTTCTCTCTCTCCCTTTTTTGCCTAGCTTTATTTTTGTCTTTCTCTGCTTGTCTCTCTCTCCTCCTTCCTTTCACTCTCTCTGCTTCTCTTCAACTCCTCTCTCTCTTTTGCTTCTTTACCTCTGTCTCTCTCTTTCTTCCACGTCTTTCCTGTCTCCTTTCTTCCTGCATCTCTCTTTTCTCGTCTCTATTTTTCTCTCCCCCTCTCTCTCTCCCCCTTTCTGCCTCACTTTATCGTTGTCTTCCTGCTCTTTCTGTTTCTCTTTCTCTTTATCTTCTTGTCTATCTGCCTCTCTCTTCTGCTTCTTTACCTCTGTCTCACTCTTTCTTCCACTCTCTTTCCTGCCTCTCATTTTTCTCCCTTCTCTCTCTACATCTCCCTTCTGCCTCACTTTATCTTTGTCTTTCTCCCTTTCTCTGCTTCTCAGTCTTTTTTTTTTCTTTTCTCTCTCTCTCTTCTTGTCTTTCACTCTCTCTGCCTCTGTCCACCTTCCTTTTTCTGCTCTTTACCTCGTTCTCTCTTTCTTCCGCCTCTTTCCTCCTCACCCTCCTCCTCCTTTTCTTGTCTTTCTATCTCTTTTTCTGCTTCTTAATCTTCTCTCTTCTCTGTCTCTCTCTCTCTCTTCTCTTCTTGCCTCTGTCTCTCTATCTCTCCTTCTCTTTTTTCTATCCCTTCTCTCTCTGTTCCCTTTCTGCTTGCTTTATCATTGTATTCTCCTCTCTCTCTCTCTCCTCTCTCTCTTCTCTCTCTCTCTCTTCTCTCTCTCTCTCTCTCTCTCTCTCTCTCCCTCTTTCTCTCTCTCTTCTAATCGGCACTTTAAATAAACTATGTAATTCTTTTCTTGGGACCAGAGCAGAAAACTCCAATAATCACCAGACTTAACTGGAATATCCCGCGGTCATTTCTCTCTCTCTCTGTTTCACTCCCTCATTTTCTCTCCCCCTTCTTTCCTTTCCTTTCTCTTTCCTCTCTCTGTCTCTCTCTCTCCTTCTTTCTCCTTCTCTCTCTCTGATGTTTTTTTCTCTTTCCTCACCCTCTCATTTTGTCTCTTCTTCTTTTCTCTCTCCTCTTTCTGTCTCTCTCCCTCCCTCTTTCTTCTCTTCTTTATCCTCTCTCTGTTTCTCTCTTCCTCCCTGTCTTCTCTCTCTCTCTCCTTCCTTCTCTCTCCTTCCTCTCTTTTTTCTCTCCCCCTATACCCTTTTCACTTTCACTACATCTATTTCTATCTCTCCTTCTCATTCTTCTTTTCCATCTCTCTCCTCTCTCTATTTTCTCACTCCTCTGCCCCCTCTCCTTCTCTCTCTGTTCTCTCTCTCTCTCTTAGTTCTTTCTCACACTCTCACTCACTCTTCTCTTCTCTTTGTCTCTTTCTCTCTCCCCCCTTCTACCCCCTTTTCTCTTTCTCCATCTCTCTTTTCTTTCTCTCCTCTCTCTCTTTTCTCTCTCTCTCTCTTCTGCTGCTCGTGTTGACAGAACTGAACAATAATCCTAGACATTCTGCAAAATCCACTTACATGAGATTTTAAACTCATCAATACTTTGTCATCTTAGTTTATCATCAGCAGAAGAGATTAGAAAGAAAAGAGAGAAGGATAAAAGAGGTGACAGAATAAAGAAAAGGTAGAGAATTTATACTTTTCTGTTGGCTGCAGACATTTTTTGGATGGTAAAAAGAAAACATTATTGACCTTTTTGGGAAATTAAATCAACATTTGGCTCAAAGTCAGTCTTATTGTTTTTGTCAGAGATGCATTGTGGGTAAATATTGGCAGATCAGCTGAAACTGGAGACTGAGCTCAAGCCAAAGAGACATAAGTCAATAGCTGTAATTTGAAGAATTTTGGCACTATTTAGGTGTGGAGAACTTAAACCACATTTTCAGTAAACTATAGTGAACATGATGCTGGTCCAGGTTCACAGGAGCAGAGTTCATCAGTTCCACTACTGAGTTGAGCCAAGATGTGGGGCCTCATTTATAAAGATTTGTGTAGGATTTTTGCTGAGCAAGTGTGAATCCTTAGCAGCCACAAAACAAGTTGGACCTGGATCTTTTCTGATGCTTTATTCTTTGAACGAAGCCTTGTTCATGTGCTGAGGAAGGACTTTCTCTAAGGTTTGATCTGTTTCATAAATCCATTCACAGATTCAGGGTGAATGTCTCTGTATTCAAGCCATAATCTACACACGAGCTCACAATGTTGTGGCTAGGACACGTGTTGTGGAGAAACAAAAGAGGAATAAACAGCCCCTGTCTGTGGTTGGTCTGCTTTAAAGGTGAGGTTCTGATTTTCACACGGCAACACAATTAGTTAAATCTGACTATTTCTTCTCATAAATACTTCGACACATTCAATTTGACAAGTTTTCATTTTGGTTGCAATTCCAACTTATAAACTTTGTTTTACAAACAGCAAAGTGAAACTGGAGAGGACCACTTAAGCTCAGCCAATCAGAGCGAAGCATCTGGCTCCTTATAAGAACTGAAATTCTTTATTCTTCAATTCAGACATCACACAGAGGTCTCATTTTTTCACAAAGTGCTGCCATTATCATAAACTTTTTAGTGGAAAACACAAAGGGACTTTTTCTTTCATACAGACACTAAAGATGCTTATCTAAAGATGCTTATCTGTTTTGTGTATAATGTTATATACATTTGTCAATATTAAAGTTTGCGTAAGTTGCTTGCAAATAACATGATTTTTTTTTTTTACTTTGCACCCGCAATTTAGCACCTGGCTTGATAAATCAGACCCAAAGTTCGCTAATTTGCAACTAAAAAAGTTACCTACCTCACCTTTAAGGCAGAAACATTAATGTAATAATTATTTGTACAAAATGATGATTTCCTGCATCAAACCAGCCCGATCTCACAAGAAAGCGTACATATACCACTACATAACGCAACATGTAAATTGCGTATGATTAGCACGAGTTTACGGCTCTTTTGTGTAATTATAGTACGCATCACAGTCCCATTCATTTCAATGGTGGTTGTTAAGATGTGTTCTTATTTATGAAAATCAACAAATCCTACATATAATCTTAACCTACCCCAAGCCCAACCTAATGTTAACCATTTTAGTAACTTTTTGCCTGAACTTCACCTGAAGAAAACGTCTCCACGTGGCTTCAACCAAATCTCGTGTCATTTTTACGCTTTTTTATATCGTGCTATATGTACGGCGTAACATAAGTACGCAAAACAGGACTGATATCGTGCTAAAAATACGCTATTTTTGTGTCGTGCTATATTAACGCCTTCTTGTGAGACTGTGATCAAACACCTCAGACTCTCTTCACTTTCCCCGTGTCTCCAGCCTTTGCAAACTGCGCATGCAGGTTCAGTTTGTGCAGAGCTGAGCAAAATCCTGTCCTAGAGAAACTTTATAAATACTACATTTGGCACAGAGGGAGCTCTATGCACTGCTTAAGCTTTATAAATGAGGCCCCTAAACTAACCAGGATCTCGTTCTCTCCCTGTGTCACTGTTTTTCTTTTTCCTCTGGGTACTCCGGTTTCCTCCCACCTCCAAAAACATACACATTTAGGTTAATCGGGCATCACAGTTAACTTCCCCTGGTGAATGATTGAGAAAGTGAAGACGTTTTGTATATTGGTGTTTATTTATTTTTTCTAAGGTTTTTCCCCTGCTTGACTAAAAATGGGCAAAAAGACAACGTGAACCTTATTTATTTTGAGTAATGTGCAGCTTCAGGGTGTGAGATGATCATGTAATGTGTTGTAGTGAACCCTTGATGTCTCTGTAGCTTGAAAGAGAATTTTATCCAGGATGAGTTCAGCCACTTTAGTACTACAGACCTCAAGAAAATGTCACATTATTTTGCTGCCATATCTGCTGTGTTTTTGCTGTGTTTTTACTGTGTTTTTTCCTGTGTTTGGTCCACGTCTCCTCTGTGTTTGACCTGTGCTCGGATCAGGAGAACAGGAGCTGTAAATATTTGATACGGCTCTGTTTCTCCTCTGGCTCTGTCGCACATAAACAAGGATCGGCTCCAAACGTGCTGTGTTTCCTGAAAACGTGGAGCAACAAAACATAAAAAATAAGAGTGTCGTAAAGGGAAAAGAGACATGCTTTACAGTGGGATCATGTGACCTTGGATAAATGGGACTGGATGTGCTGTGGTGGAGCTATAGATCCTGTGGTTTAATGCATTATGTACACTGTCACATATATGTTTCCCACCAAGCTCTGAAAGAAAAAAAAAGACCTATAATTTATAGCTTTGGTCATAATGTTTGTAAATTAAAGTCACAAGCCTTGCAGGCTTGAAACTATTAACTTTGATGAACCGAGATTTATTCATTTGCTTCAAGGTGTTTTACCTGATTCACCAAGATTTATTGTACTCTGGTTTGAGTTCTTTCACTTTATCCTTCTGGAACTTTCCCCGCTGAAAGCGTTCGTGAAAAGATGGATTAATTAATGAAATACTTGAAGCTGAATGGATGCACCCGTCTACTTAAGTTTGTGCTTATAGCCAATCAAAGTCTGACCTCTCTCTTATACTATGCAACAGAAACACATACATCCACAGGAGCTACCATCTTTGCGTTGCTTCAGCAGTACTTGCTGTTGTCTTTACTAACATCTCCCTCCCCTCACCTATTGCTGTAATGTGATTGGGCCTTTAAACCACTGGTTTGGACTGCAAACCAATCGACTGCAGGGGCCCAGCTGGATTTGTGAATTCACAAACTCGAGAGATTCATGTGAGGTTCCTCCATCTTGCTACCTTGTTAAATGTCTTAAGTCTCTGTGATGATGGTCACATGTATTTAGCAGTGCAAAATGGGCTTATATGTGTTTGAGAAAATATAGATCAATAATGTAGAGTTTGGATTAAGTTTGCAATAGTTTAATGACACAGCAGAGCAATAGGAGAGCACTACTGATGAAGTGTCTGATTTAAGTGATTGCATGGATCTATTAAAAATGTGGAAGGCACTGAGCCAAAGCACTCGCCATGTTTCTTTACCGGGCGACTTTTTACTTACCGCAGTGACAAATCTGTTTCAGGCTAAAATCTCTTGAAATGTACTGTGAAAAGACGCTGCATTGCTTAAGCATTTCTAGACGAGAAATGTTACTTTTTGCAGAGCAACAAGTTCCGATTATAAATTAAGGAGGCCATATCAATCAGGAAGCACAGATTAGCTTCAGCTTCAGCTCCATTTCCAGTTGTTCAGGCTTAGACCCTTTAATAAGAGACAAAGCGGTTAGGTTGTTTCTCAGTGTGTCGTTTGCTAATCAGCTAAAGTGCTCTGACACAGAACCACACGATCTGAACAGTCTGATTATGAAGCTCACTGCAGAGAAAAAAAAATTAAATTAAATTAAATTACAACAATTAGACTGTTATTAGACTGTGAGAGGTTCAAAGACTGAGGGAAACCAGGCTTTTGGGTCAACGTGAGTCAGAAGAGTTATGAATGAGAGAGAGAGAGGGGGGAAAGAGAGGGAGAGAGGGTGAAAAGAGGGAGCGAGAGAGGAAAAAGGGAGAAAGAGAGAAAAGGGAGAAATGAGAGATTGAAAAGAGAGAGAGAGTGCGAAAGGGACAGGAAAGGGAAAGAGAGAGGGAAAAGAAAAGGAGAGAAAGACAAGAGCAAGAAAGAAAGACAAGAGAGCAGAGGGTGGTGGAAAGAAACAGAAAGAGGGAGGAGAAAGACAAGAGTGAGATGAAAGGGGGAGAGGGGACGGGAAAAAAAATAAAGAAGAGAGAAGATAAAAGAGAAAAAGCAAAGAGAGAGGGGGAGATGGAAAGAGAGAAAGAAATGAAGAGGGCAGAGAGAGAGAGCAACAGAGAGAGGGGGAGTTAGAGAAAGCATACGAGAAAGGGGAAGTAGGGATTGAAAGGAGGAGAAGAGGAAGAAAAGATATATTGGAGAGAGAGGGAAAGGAAAGGGAGAGAGACAGAGAGGGCTGAGGATAGAGAGAGGATAGAAAGAGAAAGGAGAGAAAATTTAGTGAGAGAGAGGAAGAGAGATGAGAGAGAAGAGGGTGGGGAAAGAGAAAGAGGAGGAAAGAGAGAGAGACAAGAGTGAGATGAAAGAGGACAAATAAGAAAAACAGACAGGCTAAAAGAGGGGAAATAGAAAAGAGACAAATAAAGAAGACAGAGAGGAAGGGAATAAGGAGGAAACAGAAAGTGACAGAAAGAGGGGAGAGAGAGAAAGGAAAAAGAAAGGAGAACCCTAAGGAGAGAGAGAGAGAGAGAGAGAGAGAGAGAGAGAGAGAGAGCGCAAAAGGAATAGAAAAGGGAAGAGAGGAGAGTGGTGTTGCCAGTGTTCTTGCCTGAACCATATGCTGCTTTTTATTTGGACCCAGATCCAGTGGAGGATTATCTGGATTATCCCAAAGTCTCGACTCAGGCCTCTCAATCCCTCCTCAGACTCTCACTACAAACTCGCAACTTTTTCTCCAAACCACCAGAAAGATCGATTTGTCCACATGCAAAGACATTCAAACAAACTAATTATCTTTCATTTGAATTAGCTAACACTGAAATGATTTATATGAAGTGCACAAATAATAGTTTTACTGAAACAGGACGCTCTTTACACAACTCTCAATTATCTGAGCTTTCTTCTCTCTCTTTCCACAATGCCTTGACCTTTTGCAGGCGCTCTGAATATTCATCACGTTGTTGTTGTTCTGTATTCATCCCGGCGTGGTTCTCCTTTCCTTCTGTCACTTCTCCAGACTCGTGCGGTGTTTTCTGGGTCACTGGGTCAGACGTTACTTCTGTGGCGTGCCCTCTGTAGATGTCATAAATGTGAGTAATGCACTGATCTGTTTACACGTCCCTGCAGACTTGTGCTTCTCACGCGCCTATCGTCAGAGCGACCGGAGCGCAAACACACTGCAGCTTCACCACGAGACAGGATTTATGCACCGTGGGACTAATAAAGAAGATCATGGGTGTCGGGTCAGACTTGGGACTTGACTTGATCAAATGGACTAAGGCCTTGTCCACACAAAGACAAAACGATGATAATTTAAAAAATGTATTGCATAAACATGGAGCTGTTGTAGGATTTGTGAGTTAGCGTCCAGACGAATCAGTAATCCAGCCTGAAGCCGGAGTAATGCCTGTAACTGACCAGGGTGTGGCGCTGTGACAATGACACAGAAAGTCACAAAACTAGAGGAAGACTTGACACTGAGCACGCGCAGAAAAGTTGCTGAAAGTAAACAGAAACTTAGCAAACATTCTGAATGAACAACGTGGATCTAAAACATACAGAAGAAACACAGTAATTGAATTTATGCTTCAGTGTCTTTGGAATATTTTGACAAAGTTTCAAATTGGATTTAATGGAGATTATTAAATTTTCCAGTGTCTTCTGTGGTTTATGATGCAAGGACATTCAGATTTCACAGTGAACCTCATATAAAGGTCAGTACATTCTGCAGATGAGACGTGACTCTGTGGAGACGCTAAACCAGAGTTTTGAAATCTTTTCACTCTGGGACCTGGTTTCAGAAATATTCATTTTCAGTGTCCGGAAACTCCTGCTTCGTGTTTACGATTTACTGTGTAGGTAAAATATTTGTTCTGATTTGGCTTCATGTGGACAGCGTTTTGAAGCACTTATAGCCATGTGACTTGTGAAAAATCAAATTACAACCACTACTACTACTAGTAGTAGATATAAAGACTTGAAATTTGGATTAAGCTTGAACCTGAGGGGCACTGATTTGGGTCAAAAACTTCATACTTACTTGACTTGTAAAATAGCGACATGTATAGTAACGATAATGTATCATGCTTCAGCTGTGTCTTGTCAGATCATTCCAGATCAAATCCACATCAAACCTGAATACATTTGGCTTATTTGCAAGATGCTCATGAAACAAAGGAGCTCATTGGTCGCCTGTCATCTTGAACAAATCTTCACCTCACATGGCTTTACTTATTGATTTTGCAGAAATCCATAATTTTTTGTGTCCCTCATGATATTTTGTTGAAATTTTCTTTCGTGTAAGTTGCCATGTTCTTTTTTTATAATTCGTGTCTCTGATTGAATAATTCCTCTGTCAATCACATCCACTGAAACTTGAAACGAGACGATATGTTTCGTATAGTCTGGCAAGTCAAACTCAGTATTTATAAACTTCCAGGCTTGTGAACTGATTAAGAAGAATGTCTTCAGACAGAGGAAAGGACACAAGTTGGACTGCCGATGCATTTTCAGCGTGTGTTCTGTGCCTTATGGTGCAATTGTCAAGCTCTTTTAAAGACAAAGGCTGTGACCTTCTGTCATACTTTTCATAATTGGGAGCAAAGCTGAGGTTTAATTTGATGTGGGCGGGGTTTATATCAACCCTAAATATTCATATATGCAATGTTGCCAGAAACTGTCACGCACAGTTTACTTTCTCTCCTCAAAAGACATTGATAAGCAGACAAGAAGCTCCAAAGCATTTACATTCTATAATACATGTGGATTATGTACATAGAAAACAGCTTGTATGCACAGTACACATTCTATCCTCACTTCTATTCAAAATGTTTACTGTGTCTTTATTTGAACACTGTTTTACAGGTTTATAATGATCTCATTGTGTTCTTGTTAACTGTATTGTTGACAAAAAATAGTCTTCAAAAAAATTATATATAAATCAACTTTTCACCCCCAGAATGTTACTCGGAGTACAGTTTTTAGTGAAAGGATACAAGTATAAATAACCTCTTTGCCTCCTCCCAGCACCTTTACCATAATACATTTTTTTGCAGTTGTATACTTGTCTTCCCGGTTCATTAGCGAGGAAACAGATTGGGCGGTTTGATAGCTTACTGTGTTGTGTACATCATTTTCGTTCATATTCTCCTCATTATGTTCAGCTGAAATAACTCTGGTTTCAACACGTGCTCCTGGCCATTTAATTATCGCCTTTCTGCCTGTTTTTAATTATTCTCCCGCGGTACAGTAGCTGGAGCCACTGTAGGCCGGCCAGGCACGCGACGCGGAACTGGCGGCAAAAGCGCAGATATGCCATGATAATGCGCTAATGCATAATGATTAGTGGAAGTATGAGGAGATTGGTTCTGGCTGGGTGAGCTGCCTAATGCGCTCCTCTACATATGTATGCCTCTGCACGCCTCACACACGTCACACACACACATATATACACACGCATGTTTCACTGACACAGACAAGATGAAGTCTTCTGGACGTGTCACACAATAGGTTTGTTTAGGTTACATGTTCTATGCATTTACTGTGAACAATGTGGGTCGGTTCAGTTTAAGAATGGGAATGCGGTTGTAACACGCATATTTCATGAAGGAAAGCTTACACAGCGGGCTCAAACTGAAGCCTTTATTCAGCAGAGATTAAAAACAATTTGATATATTCCCTACTCTTAAATTCTAAAACCTAATCACAAAAAAAAGTTTTTTTTTTGTTTTTAGTAACTGTTACTGTTACGTAAAAAAAAGGCTTGAAATGGTTCTAATCTTAGAAAAACTGCTACACAGAATGTTTTTCAAAACATGTCGCTTTTCTCAGTATGAAGTCTCTTGGTTTGCTGCTCACATTTTAAGGAATTGATAAGTTCATGTTCAAAACCAAAGCAAGAGCCGAATCAACTACGTTCCTCAAATTCAATGTTTTGAAATGGGGCTTCTGACTTGATTCCGTGCTTGATTGGATCATCCTAACATTGGACAGAGAAATTATTGGCTGAGGCTCCGGTTTCAGACTCTTCTGCATTCAAACCCTTCTGCAGTCAGCTCCTTCTACAATGTCGTGGTCTATATACATGCTTTATTGTGATTCTGTGTTGGCGTGGCGGCTGTACCAGGAGTCCCCTTGTCACGTGACCTTTGTCTACAGCTTTACTAAACTACTTCATATCAATCGAGTTACACTTTTTCCCCTTTAACTAGTTTTTCACAAGTGTCTGGCTGCAAACCTCCATCAGGAGGCATCTCCACCGAGAGGAAATAAAGCAAAACAAACATAATTTTGAGATGTTTGAAATTGCAGTCAGACTAGTTTTTCCCTTTGCTGGATCAGTTTCTATGACAACCAATAACTTTCACAGGACATGAAAGTGATGAACTCACAAGCAGAAAACAATATAAACACACATTTTTCGTTTACTCAACATTTGTAATTTGCTCAAAAGGTTTAGGTAAAGGTTAAGATGAAAAAGATAACCATTACGGCCCGATTAGCAACAGTAATAAACACAAATAATGGTGCAGCTACATAATATGGATGAATATCTGGGTAATAGGGGACTCCTGGTACAAGTCTGCAGCTGATGCCTCTCGCTGCAGCGCTTCTTTAGACTTTCACATGTGCATTGCAGTCCCGGTACAAACAGAAAACTACGAGGCCGCATCCTTCCCGCGTCCGTACAGTTTGAGAAAGTCCAAACTAGTCTTGGAGTGTCCATCCTCTGTGTCAAGATAAGAATAATATTAAAGAACACATATTCAGAGTGAAAGCACAAAAGTCACCACCGCAGTTGCCAAGTCTTTATAGTGACTATGGGCTTCTTTTTTTTGAAAGTTGCTTGTGAATTTTGACAGTCGCGAGTTGCGTTTTTTTTTCCAAATTTGATTCAAGAAAATGTACTCACTAATGACAGAAATATTGACTTTTAGCATATTTTCACGCTTTTAAATCCTTTATTAATGATTAAATACTATTTAAAATACGTCAAAACCATGAACCTTGTTCTGCTGTGATACATAATGTTTAATTATTTGATTATTTTAATTACATTTTTATTGAGGGTCTGAAATAGCTTTTTTGGGCTTATTTTTTCAAAGGCTAGGTTGCTTATTGCTCTTTGAAAATCTGGCAACCCTGATTGTGGAACAAATTATAGCTCTTACTTTACAAAACTAATACTGAGAACACACTGCTTTAATATGGTTAAAAGCTCATTCAAGATTGTATATGTTCTGTGCATAGTAATGTTATAGATTTTATATATTTTGTCACATTAAACCTGACTTGTAATGATTAAGAATTCAAGTGCTGTCCTCCGTCAGAATAATCTGTCATTTGGTGATGCTAATTCTCTCTCTTTGGGTTTAATTCCTCATTCGTTGCCCTCTGACCCACAGTTTGACCTCATTCCAGTCGTGTTTTCCCTCTAATTGGCTAAAGCAGCATATTTCTGCATTTCATTTGCAGATTGAGCTTATTTACACGAGTCTGGTGAATGTATATAATCGTATGTACCGTAACAAAGGCTGGTCCCATCTGCTGTGCATCGCATGATACATAATCTGCAGTTTCTCTGGGCTTATGGGACAGTTCTCAGTGTAGTTTATGTCTACAGGAAATCCACTCACAGACACACGCAGAGAGAGAGAGAGACTCACTGCATAGAAAAGATTGAAATGTAGTCATGTCAAATCATCATCATTTGGTTGTATTTTTTTAAATTGAGAGTCAAACAACTATCTGTCAATCCAACATGTGGTTTAGTGCAAAAGTGACATTGTTTATAGTTAAAGAAACAATTCAAAGGCATTTATGTTTGTTTTGGAAAAGAATAAATCTAACCTTTAGGGCCTTAAGCAAAATTCTGCTTCAGTCTATGAACCATAACGGTCACGCTAAAGTAGCATTTACATTGATTTTTTTTCTTCATGATATTTAAACATATAAAAGCCACAGACAAAAATATTTGTAGGCTACATCAGATTTTAAAGTGAGATCCTGCCCTAGAAATGCATTTTCCAATAAAGTATTTTAGACCAACAAATAGTTTTTTTACAGTAATTTAAAGTGAGGCTAACAGGCGTTCAGAGACTAACTCCGCCCACAACTGAACCTCAAACAGGCTCGCAAAAGTGGGAGGTGCCCGGAGGTCTTTTAGGAGACGCCCAGTGGGTGTGAACAGCATTGATTGACAGCACCAAATATGAACAGCGAGCTTGGTGAATGTGAGTTTTGTATTGGAGCGGTCCAGGTCTTGACGTGAGATTCACAGATGAGGAAGCTGTAGTCTGCAGCACTACAGCTTCCTTGACGTGCAAGGAAGCAAACTTGCACGTCAAGATTTCTTTTATATTTACTTTACAAAACATATTATGTATTAAACCTTTGCTTTAGTCTACATAAGCACATGATCGTATGATGTGAGTATTTTCTACAAATAAAAATGAAAAACGAAAATGATAAACTTGCCACAGGCACGAGTTTCGAACCAGCACATCGTTGTGCATGTGGCTGCACCTTGCACCACTCGCTCATCAAGCTGAGCTAACTGACTGTTGATGTCAAAAAGCAGCGAGTGATCGCTGTCAAACTCTCCGCAGCAGGTGTGTCAGAGGGAGGAGTTTAGACAAACCACCTGGGCGGTTCGTCTGCCGGTCAATACACTGTGACGTCAGAGGGTACTAAAAATGCACTGACAGCGTTTGTCCATCGTGCAGTACAGCCGCTGTTTTTGCACACATAACTCCAAAATGAACGAGTTTGCACAAAAATGTCTAAAAAGGCCTGGAAACAGTAGATAATTCAATTTTGACCCCATATACACAGTCTGACAGTGAAAAAAAGGTGATTCTGAGTTTAGTTTCTCTTTAAAGAATCATATATGATTGCACTTGTCATCAAATTTGACTCAAAGGTCAAGCTCTACAATGAACTATTCTCATGTGTTTCAATGTGTAAGTGATCAGTTTTTTGTGTCCAAATAGCAAAGAACTAATGTACAAAACAATAACTAAGTAATTTACACAGAAAGTCTGTGTAAATGCAAACATATTCCTGTTTGTTTCGGATCTGCTCAGGTTGATTTGGCCGGACTTTGGCGAGAAGAAAACAGCTCTGATTTGTGTTTTGGTTGGACGGAGGGGGAGAGACAGAGCTGCAGAGTCCTGCACAAGTCTCTGGCTGCAGACTTCCATCAAAAGAAAAACAAACCTAATTTTAAGATGCATGAAAATGCAGCAAGATACGATAAAAAATATCAGTTTCTATGACAACCAATAACTTTTACAGGACATGAAAGTGATGAACTGACACGTAAAAAAAAACCAATATAATTATTTACACAACATAGCACATCATGGCCTTGGGGCGGTCGAGGTGAATGCCAGATAGTTGGGTCTGGGGACAGTGTTTAGGAAAAGGGCTTGAGTAATGGATATAGGTTTGGGCAAAGTTAAGAAGAAAAAAAAAAGGCCCATTTAGCGATGGCAATAAACTCATTACCATGGTAACAAGCTCACTTCTCTCAATTGACTTTTTTTTTGGAGGTCTGCAGTCAGATGCCTCTCGAGTCCTGAGCAGGGATACATGAAATGTGGACATTTTCTCATTTACTACAAAGGCTGTGCAACGACTGCGACAGTCGAAGTGGAGCAGAGCTGCATGTTCTGGAATCAGTGCTTGAACCTGAAAATCACTTTTTTTTAATAACCCCAGTTTCAGGCTTCACTTGGTTAAGCTTCGGCCGCTGTGCTGGTGCAGTTCTCAATATGTTCTCTAAGGTTAACTCATGTTCAGCCCAGAGCTTTAGTGGTGCTGTGGCTGTCATCGCCTTTGATCATTCCACTCATGGTAATTAGTTATTTGTGAATTAAAAGGGCTGTGGTGGTGAAAGTTAATTGTACAGAAAAGATCCAGAGCACGACATCATCACCAGACTGTACAGTGTGATGCTTGAGCTCCTAAACCATTTTGACAGATACACAAAGCCAGCGGTGAATACACAGGAGCTGGACTTTAAATTACAGGGCTTTTTATACCCACAATACTAATGTAAAAAACAAAAAGTTGAATTGTTCTGTTTTATGTTTTATGATGAGTACATTCCTTTAAATCGTAGTGTGGAACAAGAACATTCTCTTAGACAGCTTCTCAAGTGTGGGGCGCGCCGTTTAGGGGGCGCGAATGTTTAGGGGGGGCGCGAGAGCATGCCGATAAATGCACTTAAAAATACGAGTGGAAGCAGGAAAAATACAGAGAACACCGCCTCCACGGTGACAACAGCTGCAGCAGCAAGTGGAGCTGCAACATGGACAAGATTCAGTCAAAAGAAAGGCTAATGATGCAGATAAAACTGGAGACGATTGCACCGCGTAGGCTGTGATTAATCATTTTGTCTGCATTAACGCAACTCGATGCACGCGATGCATGAATGAAAGTGTCCCGCTCTGCCGCTGCGCCCTTTTCTCTCCCTCTCTCAGTCCACACACAGAGATCTCTTCCGCTGTAGTTATTGCAGTGGAACGAGGAAGAAACGTCTGTTGTACTGACAGCGGGACAGAGACGAGTCTGAGCTCCATGTGAGTGTTTAAATCGTCCAAAAAGACCTAGAAATGACGAAGATATGGCCAGTTAAAGACTTCAAACCGATAACACCTCATTAAATATGCGCACGGAGAGCGGCGATGCGCGAACTTTACGCACGTGTTTGTGATGTTTACTTTGAAAACGTTAAAAACGGCTTGTTTCACTTCCCACAGTGTATTTAGTGAGCACTGAGCTGTTTTAACTGGGACTATCCAGGACTGGACCAGGTTTTTTATCAGGACTGAAAATGTTAGTTACTTTGTAACTATAGTTCTTTGGAACACCCTCACACTTTTGAGCAGGAACTTTCGAGCTGTGTACTTTGGCAGGACTTTCGAGTGTGTCGAGATTTTTGCATGGATAACAACACAAAGAGAACATAAATCCTGCGGTAACAATAACGCCTGCTCTTACCTTACATAACCTTTTCTCTCCGAGTCCAAACTGCAGCTCAGTCCTTCAGATGCCCTTGTTAGTTCTGACATTTTGATGGAAACTTTGATTTAACCACTCGGAATGAAAGATAAGCCGTTCCCACCCACCGAGTCAGTGGAGCGGATAAGATCTGGGACATGTGCTCCTAAAACGCCGAGGTTGGGTCTGTTTGTGCTGTGGGAGTCTGAACAAAGATCCATCTCTTCAGAGCCGAGCTGCAGAAGCACAGAGGAGCTCCATTAAAACATCAGGAGATAAGACGTGATAGATACGTTCACCTGAGTCCTCCTGATCCCAGAGCAAACCCCACACAGTCACAAGAACCCATGCAGACAATGGAACTTTACCTATGTCAGGGCTATTCAATTATTTTTTCCCGACGGCCAGATTTTGCAGAGAACCATGGCCACTGGGCGGTTAGTTTGCAGCACATGAACAACATTGCCAAAAATTTGGTGTTGTATGAAATAGTATATATCTGTTTTAGTGTTAGTCACTAAAGCCTCTGATTTACATTGTCTAAAGCAGCACTGAACCAGAATTAAATAAGCACCAGCACTAGCCAAGTCTGAATCAAGATTAACCATCATAAGCCAAAACCAGGTATGCTAAAGCAGAATTACACTCACAAAACTGAAATAGGACCAACTCGGGTCTAAGATACACCCAGAATTAACTCTGCAAACAAGAAATAATGCATAGTTGCAATTTTTGAAAGACTGAGGGTCAGATCAGATCTTTGGAGGGCCAATTTTGCCCCCGAGTCTTAAGGTGAATAGGCCTGACCTTTCTTTTTTTGGTGAATAAGCAATAGATGTAGGAAATGCTGTAATTTAACTGAGGCCTTTACATGTACTTTGTTGTTTTCTGACACATTAGGCCCATTAGGCAGCGATGATCAAAAAAATGCACCATCATCAATTATCAGGCCTTGTCTACACGAAGACAAATCGATGATCATTTAAAAAATGTATTATATAAACATGGAGCTGTCTTACGTGGCCTTCACTACACTGACTGCAGGGCGAATTCGGTTTGGGACACGTGTGAGTTTCTTGTGAAGTGCCTTGTACACCAGCTCAGTCCTCTGCGGTCCGTATTTGCCCAAAGCCGTGCGGATTCACGACAATTCTCTTGAGAATGCTCGTGTTATGACTTGAAAGTCACATCAGACCGCTGCGACCTCTGAGAAACTCTCTACGGATTTTTTTCATATGCTCATGCGACTCTCGAACGTGCACTCACACTGCTCCGAGGTGTGTACAAGGACTTGCGTGACTTGCGCGCAGTCCCAACCCGCAGCCAAACTTGCACTCCAGTGTAGGGCAGGGGTTAGGATTTGTGAACGTCTGCATGAATCAGTAAACCTGCCTGAAGCCGGGTGTTAATGCCTGTCACTGACCAGAGTGTGGTGCTGTGACAATGACACAGAAAGTCACAAAACTAGAGAAAGACTTGACACTGAAACATGCGCAGAAAAGTTGCTGAATTTAAACCAAACTTAACCAGAGAATTTATTTTTAAACATAGAAAATAATCTGAATGAACAACATGGATCTAAAACCTACAGAGGAGACACAGAAAGTGGATTTATGCTTCAGATTCTTCGGAAGGTTTTGACTAAGCTTCAAATGGATTTTATGGAGATTGTTGTGGATTTATTTATTTTTTTTCATTTTGTGCTTTATGGTTCAGTGTGTCCGTGTCCAATCAGAACTCTCCCTAACCCCCAAACGTTAAGCAGAATTAGCTTAAACTTTATTCTGAGTATTATTACCATGATTAGTGCGTTCAGTATCGAGCTTAGTGAATTCTACAAACAGCCCCAATCAGTTATTCGGATACGAGAAATTCAGCGTGAGGGGAAAATGGAACATGGCAGTGCTTTGAGAAAAACTCCGACAGCTTATTGATCGTACTGTTTTTTTGTTTTGTTTTTCTACGTTCTTTTTGTTTGTTGCTGTTTGGTTGTTTATGTTGTTTTTTCATGCTAATTGTAACACAGGAATAATAAACAAAAATAAATTCACTTGATTTTACAAATGAAATGTAACACAATTCAGTTGATAAACGAATAAAGAGACATGTATTTTTATTGGTTTATGTAAAAGAATTGATGACATGAACAAAACTTAAGCATCATCGATGATGAGGAGACTGAACAAATCCAAAAACAGAAAAAAAAAAAAAAAATTAAGTAAACATACAAAAGTAAAACAAAGTTAAAAGCAGATTTTTCTGTCAGTTTCTTTGGGAGATGTAAAGTATGAGAGCTGAAAGTGTGTTTTGTGATTGTGCTCCACTCGTCTGATGCCTGCAGAGACAATTCTGACTGTGCAGTGTCAAACTCATTAACAGTGCAGTTTGCAAACAGGTTTGTGTGGGAAGACGAGTGACAGACTCAGACTCCAAATGAGAGAAAAATAAAATATTATATCACATTTTCACCAGAAACTAGCAGAAGCAGCGTATGGGGATTCTACAATTATTCATAATCCTAAATTATTCATATACAAAAGTGAGTGTCAATGTTGTGTTCCAGCCTCCAACAAGATGGTGTCAAGTTAAATTACTATGTTTTTACCTGTCTGTGGTTTGCTTGTTCTCTTAGTTTAATTTTTGTTTTCCTGCCTCTTCTCCCTCCAACTAAGAAAGTCAAAGTTTAATGATCATAAAACTACAAACAAATTGATAAACTACAACACTCACTTGAGAAAGTATGAATACTAAAGACATTCATTTTACACAACTTAATGTCACTTCCAAACAGTTTTATAATTAACTTGAGTGTTATACTGTAATACTGTAGTGTCCGTAAGCAGGACACTTCCCTGTGTGCGGTGTGTTTGGGTGTTAGTGGTGGATGATAGTTGTTGGGGCAGATTTACAGTCCTGCTTCTGTCAGTCTGCTCGGCATTGAAAAGAATAATAATGAACAACTTTACCGTTTTATCCATAAGTCAGTGACAAACAACAACACATAAAGTGAAGAAACTATTGGCTGTAGTAGCAAAATGTTTTTTTTTTTTTTTTTTTTTTTTGTTTTTTGCATTGTGCGTCTTGTAACTATTCCAGTAGGTTCTGTTTACTAGATTGAGTTCACATGGACGCACATTGAATATTGAAACATTTTCTAAAAATGCAATGGATTTTTATAGCGCTTTTCAAGACACCCAAAGACGGTTCACGTTTGCATTATTTGTTCATACTACACTGGTGGTTAGCTGACCAAGAGTAGCTACTCTTGTAGCCACAGTTGCCCTGAGACAGACTGACAGAAGTGAGGCTGCATTTTGGAAATATTCTCCTCTGATCCCCATCAACTAGTGTTTGTCACACTAGTGTGAAAAGTATTTTGCCTAAGGACAAAACCACTGGTGGAGAGGCCATTGAAATTAGAAAGCGGGCATCAACCGTGACGACGAGTGTTCCTCCACACCTGGGACACCCTCCTCCAGAGAACATACGACATGTCACCACCCAGACCGGTGACAGTCCTAAAGATGGCTCGCTGACAGCAATCAGCAAGGTAAATACATCAAAATCATTGAAAGCAAATTGTGAAGTAATGAAGACAATGAAGGTTGTTGAAGTATTTCTCCTCCAGTCGTCTCACTGTGGCTCCTGAGGCTCCAGCAGTCGCTCATCCAAATACTGCCCAGGTCCAACCTGCTTAGCCTCTGAGTTCTGACAGGATCAAGCAGTGGCAAGCTGATCCATTAAGCTTTTTTATTACAACAAAAATGTCATTTAAAGAGAATTTATCTTTATCATAAATGCCTTTCATCTGATTGAAATATTATTGTCCTGTTGGATGTCATGTGAACACAACCTAACAACTATTATTCTGCAGTGATTGATTGTGAAATGTGCACCGTAGAATTAAAACCTCAGGTCTAAACTTATCTGCAGATTGTAAAAGTTGGGTTATTGTTTTGTATGTTTCACTAGTCACTTGTCACTGGTAATACAAACCACAAAATCCAAATACTCTATCTGTCTGTGTGTTCCTGCCGGGCACCTCCGAGAGACAATGCTCATCTGATAATCAATTAATTAACTCTTCCTACTTACCCTGCATTCCAACACAAATGCTACAAACATTGGACACATTTCCCTAGAGCCACAACACAATCTTATGCTTAACTTTTGCACAAAGCACTTCCCCCTAAACCTACTAAGCGCCCGAGCTTGTAAACACATTCAGAATCCATCTTTTCCTCTCGTCGTGTATCAGAAACACGATCTTGTTCCTCCGGGCGCCGCGTCGCTGTCAAACTCGCTCACATTTTCCTGTTAAACGTCTGCTGTTGGGCTCCGTGTGTGGTTCTCTCTCTCTCCTCAGGGACTCTCGGAGCAGACTGACACCCAGCGCTCTTCATCCGTCAGCGGGAGGAGGTGAAGCTGTCAGGGCCTGTCCGCTCCATTATCCACACGCTCTCGTCTCTCTCTTTCTCTCCCAAAATCTCCAGGTCCGTTTATCGCACCATTGTCTGGGAGATCACAACAGGGTCAAGGCGAAAACATGACCGCGAATTCACAACCTCCACGTGAAAAATGTCAGATGATTCATGTCGATAAAGTTCAGTCTGGTTTGAGTCACGGCTGGGGTTTGGGGAATGGGTGATTTGAGGTAAAGTCCGTTGATCTGGTTATGTTAAAGGAAAAGTAGCCAAAATATTATGCAACAAATGCTTGATAACTATAGTTTATAATTAGTCATGCAAATATTGAGTTTCAGGTCAACTCCACAACATACCGTCCAATCAGATTAGTTTATTTGCGTGAGAAAAATAAAACAAAGGAGCTGATTGGTTGTCTGTCATTTAAACCAAAATCTTCACCCACCTCACATTAAAATTGTTTTTGTTTTGCTCATAGATTCTGCAGAGATGTTTTTCAGTTTTCTGTGGGATATTTTTTTTTCATCGTAAGCCGCCATGTTGGTTTTCATACGGGAGACGAAGCTTGTCCCTGATTGGCTAATTAATCTGTCAATCACGCCCACTGAAATTTGAAAGTTTCAACCGAGTAGTTAGAGTAGGGTCCGCTGCAGACTGCAAGAGGAGGCGGTGAGATCATGGTCGAGATGGGTGTGTCGTGAGCACTAGTGTGTGACAGTCTTTGCACTAGGGCGATATTCACATGAACCTTTACAATAAGACGCAGAGACGATGTAAATTTGAACTCGGTGATTACGAACTCTATAGATGAAAGTTGATATTTAATTATTATTTGTACTTTGGCATTTTCACCATATTAGTTTGTATTATTTTTTATTGGAATTATTATTGACTGGATATGTTTTTTTTATTTTTATTTATTAATACTTTTTTTTTGTCTATTTACGTGTTTTCAGTTTTGTGATATCAGTCCGAGGACAGAGCGAGGTGGTTGCCATGGTGAGATTATAAGTCTCTAAACGTAAATGTTATATTTTTTTTATTTAAATTTTTATAATTAATCCTATTTTTTTTTTTTTTTTTTTTAGCACTGGTGAGCAGTCCTGCTAGACCCTCCGCGTCGCTTTTATTTTTTTTTTTTTTTATTTGTTTATGTCTTTTATTTAATTTTTTGTATGAATATTTGTATATTGCCTAACATGATTCGTCTGTGTCGTATAGTTGTGAGGTTCGTTAGTCTGTGCAAAACATATATAATTGTGTTATATTTCGTTAGCAGAGTAATTGCGTTGTAAACGTTAGAAAAAAAACGTTTCTATATTTGAATCAGAAATACTTGGTTAACTTTAGCACTACATTGAAAAAGAGAAATAACAAAATTTTATTTGTTAGTTTATTAGATCTTATAATAAAAACGTCTGCTAAGAAAGTTTAATAAAAGTCAAGTAAAATCTCATACCTTTCTACACTCATAAAAAACATTCAATTTAACACTAATGTTGGTTGTTGAACATGCTTAAATTCCAGTGTTTCCCCAAAGTGTTTCACAAAACAACCTTTGGGGGTCTCGAGATGATTTCAAGATGTAATTTTGCAAATATTACTTTATAATATTTGTGGCATATTGTTCTTTTGTATTTGTCATTGAAAACAGTATGTTGTAGTGAATTTAGATAAATAGTTTCACAACTTGAAACATTACTTTTTGGTCGAGAGCAGCTGACATTATTTATCTGACGTTTTGTTGATCCCAGTCTGAAAACTTCTGCTTTAATAAAAGCTATTTTTGGTATATAGTCATCTCAACATTAAGCTAACTGAAAATCCTACTTATATGTGCTTTTATCATTATTTTACTTACAGTTGCTTAGATACAGACGAGAACACAGCATGTTTGGAGGCGTCATTTTGAAAATGTATAGTGAAAGGTCCCTGTAAATTCATTGGAAAATGCAAGAAGTGTTTTGGTGATTTAAGTCTTGAGTGGAGCTATTTTGAGTCACAAAACACAATGTTTTCGATGTTAAAGTATAACAGGCAGTGCAAGCATAGCATTAGCATTCATCTTGTAGCTTTTGTTAGCAGAGGGCCGTTCACTTTATCCATCTCCATGTCTTTGTATTTATAGTTGACACGATATATCTCCTTTGCATCTGCTGTTGTTGTAGTTGAGCAGAGAGTAATAAGTATATTTGCATTGTGCCTCCGCTCAGGTCCTTTAGTGGGCGAGTGTATTTATTTGGACCGACTGATGCATGTTTGAGAAATCTTGTATTGTCCTGCAGCTGAAGTTTATCTTTTCTTACAGCTCTGATATAAAATCTACTTGAATCATAAAAGTTCTGACTGAAGAAAAGCAGCAGCAGGTGGGTTTGTGCAGCTGGCAGGGCATCTGAGTGGATTTACAGCCCAGATGGACAGACAGGAGCATCTCGGCTCTGTTGTGTAACATTCAATCACTGCTGCGTGTATATTAGAGAATTACAGACTGGTGATGTGTACAGAGGCCTCACATTCAGATGTACAGGATTAGAGTATTACAGATCAGTCTTGTGTACAGTGGACACATACAATCATATATTCTGTACTAGAGCAGCAATGTTGAACCATTTATCTTGTAAGAACCAGTGATAACACATTTCTTTTCCAGTAGCCGGTCGAGTAGTGTTAGTGGCAAGTGTGTACAGACGAAAATTCAAACTCTTATAGGTGAACTTGCTGTTTATTAGGTCAGGAGGATCTATACTTCTTACTTATAAACTACAAAAAAAAAAAAAAGAAAATGCATTTTAAAGCTCTTCTTGGGCCCAGTAGCATTTGGTAACCAGCCCAGTTTGGGGCCCTAGCCCGGTGGTTGAGGACCTCTGTTTAGTGTATTACATGCGGTGGCCTCACATATTCACATGCATTATAGGAGTATTTCTCAAACTGTGGTACATGTATCACTCGTGGTACTCAGGCTGCTTTTGCAAGTACTTGAAGTCATCTGCAGTTTGTTTAATTGTTTCAATTAGAGACAAATTTATTCTTGTTTTGGTCTTCAAACCGCCCTATCGGTCTTAGCCTGATTAGTTTCATTTTAAACCATTTTTTTAGCCTAATGTTGACACATTCTATATTATGAGGTACTTAGAAAGGTCTGAGATCCATTATATTATACACATGTGAATTTGTAATAACCTGGCCAGCCAGAAGGTTTATCTTGCGATATTTGTGAATTCACAAACACAAGATAAACCATCTGGCCTTCCAGCCGCCCGATTGGTTTGGGAGTCCGAACCAGCGGTGTTTCGGAGGTGTTAAGACGGCTGTTAGCACCTCGGTGCTAACCCTACCCTACATTAAAGCTAAACAAAGATGGCGACTCTCGTGGTGTTCGTGTTTCTGATGCTTTTGATGCGGTTTCAGCAGAAATACGGAGTAATTTCTTTTGAAAGAAGAGCCGTATGTGTGACGAGTACTTGTAAGGTAGGCCCCACACCCAATCAGCTCAAGTATTTCACTAAACGCCCCGCCTTTTCTCGAACGCTTTCAGTGAGTAAAGTCCCAGATGGATATAGTGAGAACTCAGATAGAGTTCAACACAGATCCATCTGGAGTGAGCCAGGTTAGACTTGTAAGTCTTGAGTGAGATTTGAGTTAATATTTGATGACATGACATTACATTTTTTCGATGCTTTCTCTTTAACAAAATGTGTTTTTACGTTTGCACTGCCCTTCCTCATTTCTATATTTATTAAGGATCATACTAAGTGGATCACTATGAAATATTTCAGGTACTACTCAATTTCAGGACTAAGAAAATAGCGTTTGGTAATCTAGTACATTACAGAAATGTGATTAATGTACACTGTCTGTCAAATAAAAAAAAAAAAAAAAAAAAATTCTATACAATGAAAAACATACAAGATGTGTTCATTATTTTTATATCAAGACTTGAAACTCTGCTATAACAGACTGGTGCAGTGGCATCACATATTGGAGTATATCAGAGTATACAGTCTGCTTTTATGTACAGTGACCTCACATATTCAGGTCACACATAGTTGATCTTCCCTCAGCACAAAGCTAATTACAGACACAATCACACTGACAAATGTGTCCTTTTTCTCTCACAGCTCCACGTCTGTTCCACCTTTAACTTCTCTGCAGCTTGATCAGTTCATTAATAACTGTAACCTTTAAGATATCGATCGTACAGGGTGTTGTTTAAGCTTCAGATTACATTTACTGTGAAAATAATGAGCTTTTGTTTATGATAAAAACACACTTGGGTCTATGTAACAGTCAGTTTCCACATAATGCAGTAGTTTCTTCTGTATCAGAGCAGGTGAGATGATGTAATGATCTTTACACGTTTGGACAGTCAGAAGTGTTCTGATGAAATCAACATCCAAACATGTTCATCATTTCACTACACAAGAACTGTATTTCTAGATGAGTCAGAATATTTACATTTAAAAAAGTAATAACATCACTTTTCAACAGACTATCCAGATAAAATGATTTGAATGCTTAGACTTTATACACAAAGAATGTCTGATGAGAAGGCAGCAGGTGAGTTAAGCTTTACTGTTAAATGAGCTGTGTTTGATTGTTGACTTCTATATTTCTGCTATAAATCTAGTCACACATTCAGCAACAGAAAAACAGAAAAATTCCACAGAATGCACCCAATTTATAACCTGGCTAGCCAGATCATATGACCTCATGATATTTGTGAATTCACAAACTCGACACAATCCGTCTGAACTTCCAGCAGCCCGATTGGTTTGGAGTCTGACATACTCGGTTTAATGGCCCAATCACATCGCAGCAGAGCGAGTTTAGGAGGGCTGGTTGCAGGAAGTTCCGCCTGAATCAAACAAAACAAAGATGGCAGCTCCTGTTGGTGGACGTGTTTCTGCTGCATTTGATTCAGTTTTAGCAGAAATAGAGTATTTTGTTTTTGAAAGCAGAGCAGAGGGGTGTTCATGTGTGACACTTGTTCTACCACACGCAGACATTGGATACGCTATTACGATTTGTGATTGGTTAAGCACAAATAAGGTCGGCCCCTCAACCAATAAGCTTGATGTATTTCATTGATCCTCCCACCTTTTCCCAAACGCTTTCATCGAGTAAAGTTGCAGATGGAGAATGTGGACGAACTCAAATCAGAGTTCAGCACAGATCCATCTGAGCCAGGTTACCTAAATGACCCTTTTTTACATTTTTATTTAAGGTTTAATCCATTCATGCTTTTCGTTCTGCATAATAGAGGGATTGTTTGTGTAACAACACGGGAGATACACGTGCAACCGGATGGCAGAAAGAGTCGCACTTGATTGACACTAGCTGTAGCAGCAACACTATCCAGTGCTGTTGTCATAACTATAAGAGTTTATCACTGTGTGAAAACAAAAGTTATAATGCTAAATCAATATTTGTGAATTAAATATGTCTTTACGACTCATACATATTAAATTCAGGTGAGTGAAAAACAGAGAAAAACACAGTCTGAAGCTTCAGGAGCCAGACGTCTGTCAGACCGGTTCAGACCTGATCCAAACAGCTGCTCTCGTCCTGTTTTATTGTTTTTATCAAAGACATTTCCCCAGCCAACTAGACGGATAGCGTCTCTTTCTGCTAGTGACATGCGCAGTAGAGCGGAAAGTGACATCGACCGATAATCTCTCGATATATTGCCCCAACTTTGAAGTTGTTGTCGCATTATCTGCTTTCCAACATGTTCAAAAAGAAATAAAACCAATAATAGTGACGTTTTGCCAGCAATCACTTGTGCAGTTTTTAACCGAGAGATATTAGATGTGTTTTGTCAGTTTAATCACAGTGAATAAAACGACTTGTGTTCTACTGAGTCTCCAAACAACTGTTATATCTGTAATTCTCCTGTAAAACCGTAAAATAAACCATGTTGTGCTCAGTCTGACTGTATTTACGACCCGTGTCTTTGGATGTCAGACTTGTACCTCCATAAACCCTCCTCTAAACTGTTTCCTCCTCTCTCTCTCCATCTCGTTAGACCAATTTAAACGCGCGGTCATTAGTGAACAAAGCCTGAGTGAGACAGCGGGAGGCGGCCCCAAAACAGCCTTGTTAGAGTTTATTACAGCGTGGCTCATTCATACTCCCAGAAATTCCAAGAAAAAAAAAAACGTCCATAATGCCAGAACGGGACAGAAATATGGATATGGGCTTTTTGAATTCACTGCAAGGCGCTGTGGGTAATTTTAAAGTCTTTTGAAAAACCAACACGAGTAAATGTGGTCTCCCGCTGGATGTGCATAACCATCTGTGCAAAGTGGAGCTGGAGTCGAGCTAAATGGGACTGGAGTCATTCATAAACGAAGACAAAAGCTGCGTCTGAATGTTCGCACTTGTTCTCTGACCTCTCCATCACTACAGTCCTGCTTCATTCTGTGGGCTTTATACTTATTTGCTCTGCACTCAGCCTAATGCTTTCTCCTCGCCGCAGGTCTCTGTGGAAAAAATGCAAATAAAAACAGATTATTGTAATTAGTTGGTGTAATCCTGTCATGGCAGATGGATGTATGTAGCTCTCTAAATGGAGTTCTACTTACCTGTCAGGACTCGTTGAAAGCTGACGGAAAAAGCGCCATAACGAACATTTGGAACTGATTGATTGACACGCCAAAAAAATAATTCTTGTTAATCCAGTGACTTAGTCAAATGTGCACTATTAAATGTAGTCTTTTAAATTTCTAGAACATGGATGAAGTCGAATGAGAGTCAATGAGAGTCGAACGTTTGATATTCAAACACTGTCCAGATGACTACTTTGAAGACTTCTACTACTTTCTAGAAAGCATTTAATTTTTTTTGTCAAATCAAAGGCATTCTTCGGTTTTGTCAGAGCCATTTTTCACAACTTTTTACGTAACGCTAAAGCCACATGGCTACATTTTCTTCAGGTTTAATGGGTAATTCAGGACTGAGGCTTGGGATAGGTTAAAATTTCAAACCCAAACAAATTGTTGCCACGTGGCTTCAACCATTGTGGTTATTTTACGTTTTGGCTTTTGTAACATATGGACGTAAAAAACTTTTTTTGTTGTAATCTGTGTTTTCTCCGGAGACTGCCCTGGGTTTAGTAATATGTATGTGACGAAAACGTTAAGAAAACTAATTTCAATTAGTTGAACAGATTGACATAAACACGCAGGTCCAGTCATAGTTTTTATTTGCAGAAAAAACGTCAATTTGATTGGAGTAGCCTATAGTCTGTGGCAAATGTATTCAAATCTTTACAGCCCACTGGTGTAACTTTTTTGACCAAAAAATAGACTTAAATATAAATCACATTTTAATAATGTGGATGTCTTTTGTTATACTAATACAAAAAAAAAAAAAAAATATAAAAATGTTGTGTTTTCACTTGTATGGCCACAACCTAGACCATTATTTGGCATAGGGACGTCTCATGCAAGTTTCCATTGAAAAAGCTGCTGTTTTATCATGTTATGCCATAAAATGTGTTAATGGCCCACAAAGAAGTTTCTCATTTCAATTGAATCAAGAAGCTGAGTTCTAACTTCCCGAAAGTTACACAGTGTAATAGGCCACAGAGTGAATTCAGTTTAGTTTAGCTTTAGTCTTTATTTGTCAGGGACAAAAATTCTTAATCTTATTAAAAGAAAAGATGATCTGCACCACATTTACTCTCCACCTGCAGTCCCTGGGCAGGTGAGCACACAATCTAAAACATATACAGTTACATAGTTCTTGCACTTCATAAATACACAAGCAGTGCAATAGATCATTTCATTAAAACAACAATACTCAATGTATATTTACTAAAAATAGTTGTTCGTTTAATTTATGCCAAGTTTATTCATTTAGTTAATGTTGAACTGATGTCAAGATGTGCTTTTTGTTTCAGTCAATAAAGTACAACAATTCATTGTCTTGGCTGATCCACTGTTTGTTTGAAATGGAACGTGTGGACCGAGTCATTTGTTCAGAGCAGAGTTTGATAAATTAATTTCAAATTCATTTCATTTCTCAATTCATTTACATTCAGATGAAATGAAAACGAGACATACGCATTCACACACATCTAGATTTAAACAAGGACATCTCATTATGGTGAATCACAAGAGATAAAATTCAAAACTTTACAGTCATTTTTTCACAGACATGGACGATTTGCACATGATTAGAAACACACAATTATTACAAATCACCTGAGGTCTCAAGGAAAAACTAATCCCATCAGAATTCTGTAATAATTAGAAAAAGGTTCTGATTTCATTCCAGCCTAACCTTTCCTTTCCCTTTACAGAAACAGCTCGTCTGTGGTGACTGATCTACGACCTTGTGCAACCTTTGTAAACTCTATTATTTTGTGGGTTTCTTTCTAATTCTTGACCTCATCACAGCTTTTGTTGCTTTAGCCCCAGAACCTTCTCCCATGCCGTCCCGAGCCACATTCATCATACTTACACGTCCACGCGCTCACGTCTGACCTCGGCGCTGCACAGATGGAGCTATTTGTTACCATCGCGCTTATCCCTGCTTTTAGGCGACTGGCGCTGGGAAAAGATGGCCTTCTACACACTGCTCCGCTGGTTAATACTGGATTTTCTTCTGCGTCTCATACGGCGTGGAGGTCAAAACGCAGGAGAAATGTGTCCAAAGGCAAGATGGCTGACACGCTGATAGTCTTAGATAAACATTTGTGCGCGCGTGGCGGTGCGTGTGACCTCTCGGGTTTGTTGTTGATTGTAAAATTTGGCGCGAGGCGTTATCTCCGGGCTGCAGAGAGACGTAGAGATAGGCGTCAGGGATGTTTAGCCTGCATGGTGTTAGCGGAGGTGAGGCTAGGGCTTTGTACTCGATGGGGAGCTGCTGTATGTGTATTCAAAAACTGGAATGGCGTGTTGGAGGTGTGGGCAAGTTCATTCTGCTGCAGGTGGGATGTCATGGTTTCCAACCTTTTTCATTCAAACCTTTCTTCCCTGCTTAAACTGAAGACTTGTTGGGCCTCCCTTGTTTAAGACCGTAGCAATCACAAATATGCAGTATCATATGATTTAAGTCTTAGCAGGCATTTACTAAATGAAATTTAAAGGTGTTTTGTTCATATATCCCACACTGTAAAAATAAAAGGCAGTTCAACTTAAACATGTGAGTACAATTTCTGCCTTAAAATTTTAAGTCAGTTAAACTCATGTTTGTGAGTTGTTTGAAATTCTCTCTCACTCCTCTCTCTCTCTTTGAGTCTTTTTGTCTTCCCCTCTACTTTCCTCTCCTCTCTCTTGCATTCTTTCTCTTACCCCTTTCTCTCTTCTCTTCTCTCTCCTTCTCTCCTTTCGTCTCTGTCTCTTCTTTCACTCTTTCTCTCCTTTCTTGTTGCTCCTTTTTTCTCTCTCACTCTCCTTTTTTCTCTCTCTCACTCTTTCTCTTACCCCTTTGCCTTCTCTCTCTCCCTCTCTCCTTTCCTCTCTCCCTCTATCCTTTCTTGCTCTTTTCTCACTTTTGCTTTTTCTCTCTCCTTTCTTCTCTCTCTCTCTCTGCTCTCTCTCTCTGCTCTCACTCTCTCTGCTCTCTCTGCTCTCACTCTCTCCTTTCTTCTCTCTCTCTCTCTCTCTCTCTCTCATAATTTCAAATCCTTAGTTGAATTTATTTGACTTACATTGTCAAATCAACACAAACCTTTCAGTTTGTTTAAAACACTGGTCATATGATGTTTTACAGTGTATCCATTCCCCAGTCCTATAGTGCTTTTTACTGCAACCCAACACTAATACAAATACTCTCACAATTGCTTTGAATACTATGAATTGCAGTTTCATGATGCTAGCTCACTTGTGTGCTACTTCCATTAGTTTAAACATATGATTCTAATCCCAGGTAACCTTCTCCATGTCTGAGGCTGATCTGGGGCCTGTTTCAGCGTCTCACCGGGGGTTCTATCTTTAGCTCTGGACCTGTGCGTCCACGCCGGCCTCTCTGGAACTCTGAGTGTCTCCGCTTCACGCCGGCCTCACTGGAGCTGTGCGTGTCTCCGCTCCACGCCGGTCTCCGCTCCACGCCGGCCTCGCTGGGGGTTGCTCCGATTAAAGTACACCATTGAAGAACATCATTATTTATTCATTCTCCCCCACATACCTCCGCCGCGCCACTTACTTCCCGCGGGTGGCGGCAATTAGACCTGACCAGATGAAGATGCACCGCAAATCAGCTAACTCACTGTGAAAGATAGAGAGAGAGAGTGGGGAAGAGAGAGAGAGGCTAACTCACTGTGAAGGGTGGAGAGAGAGAGAGAGTGAGAGAGTGGGGAAAGAGAGAGAGGGGGGATAACTCACTGTGAAGGATGGAGAGAGAGAGAGAGAGAGAGAGAGAGAGTGGGGAAAGAGAGGGGGGGGCTAACTCACTGTGAAGGATGAAGAGAGGGAGAGAGAGGGGGGAAGAGGGAGAGAGAGAGAGAGAAAGAGAGAGAGAAGCTAACTCACTGTGAAGGATGGAGAGAGAGGGGAGAGAAAGAGAGATCACTGAACAAAACTGCAATGATTAGATTGTAATTACTGTTTGTTAGATTCAGGATTCATGGTATGGAGGGAGTTTGCTGAGGATTTTTATTGTCCAGTAATTTGTCCCAATATATGTTGTTTAGGATTATAATTGAATCAAGCACAAATAGTGACCAAAAGCAAATACATTTTTGTTTAATGAGGCAGTTTTGATCTTGATTTGTTTTTGGTTGGGAAACACCAAACTTGCTTTACTGTCTCACAACTACCACTTCTCTTTGAGCTTTTCACAAACTTGAATGCAAATGTATTTGTTCTTCCATAGCCGCTCAAATAAAGTCATTCCTTAAGCTGTTTTCAACAAAAAATGACTCTGAACACTGTTCAGATTCTTTTTAGGAGCTGAACACAAAGATATAAAACATTTTCTATAAACACAAACAGGCCATTGGGGTCAAAATTGTCTCTGTAAGTGAGAACTTCTACTTTGTCGGGATGACACAGGTGTGGCAGTTCAAGATGATTAGATTGCTGCAGATTGACTATTGTGCAGACTATGGGCCCTGGGCCACGTTTTATGAAAGGAAATGTTCTAGCCGCAATTTTATCTCACATGATGTCCACCAGAACTGTTGTCTGTTCCTTTACTTTACCGATAACCATTAGTAATGTGGAGTCCCACAGGTGATCGTCTTGGGTCTGCTCTTATTTATAAATGTTTGCTCAAATATGTTTCTTCTTTTTGCATATTATACATGTTATCCTATCTGTTTTGTGGCACAGACCATCTGTAGTGAATCATTTCATTACATACTATTTTTTTATGTTAATAAGTCACCTGTTGTTTTCTGTAATCAACATAGCACTTGACTTAACAAATATATATGTTATATGTATTTTATGATTCATTCATTTAATATTAATTTATAATAGTCTCCTGTGGGAAACACTGAAAAGCAACGGAAGAATTGCCTTTGCTGTTATGAAGTCATCCTGAAGGTTTCATAATAAATTAAAAGAGACATTAAAAACGCATTTGTCATGGAAGATCTGGGTTTTTTCTGGTTCCGTTCATGATTTAACTTTGACAATCATTGCAGATTATAGCAGCTACTGTTGAGCACGAAGGCACCAGATACTTCTTTTTGCATGTTAGACTGTTTAATGCAATCTCATGTACAACTTGATCCAATCCCGGCTCCACACGCCACATCACTGCTTCGCGTTTGGAGCTGAATTAAAATTAAATGAAGCCCCAAGCCGCTGATCGTGACACACAAAGATTCCTGAGCTCGTGTAAGTGATGGGTTACTGTACATGTGAGTGTGGATGAGGGGTGAGGGTGAGGTCACCGGGGTCGAGCTGCCGTGCCACTGCCACTTGAGCCTCTGGTGCCATGTTCACGCTCAGGCAGAGGAGCAGATGGAGGGCAGTGGGACTCACGGAGTTGTCCACATGAGCTACTGATGTCTGTGTTGGAAATTAACTAACATGTACTGAAAACTATCTTAATTTAAAAGACATTTTAGTGTTTAGAATATTTTATTCCAACATCAAAGAGTATTGTGTCCTTTGACATGGTTGTGTTCACAGATTGTCTTGTGTAGGTTGCGTTCACTGGGTGATATGGACAGATGGTGCCAAGAGTCAGTGTTTTTCACATGGAATCTACCTGGAGACGGTCTGTTTTTTATGGATGGAATGAGTCACAAATAGTATATACTGTAGAGCTTGGTAACGTAAGTCAAAAAACAACAATTCAAGAGCAAATTCACCATGTTTGTTGCAGGTTTGCTTAACTTTCATGGGAATAAATTGGCCAAAATATTACAAAAAGTAAACCAAGCGATCATGGAACAACACAAAAACTGCTGGATCAAAAATGTACATTTATCTGTCACTTTGTAGAGGCAGAATATGCCTCTTACGGAGTTTCAATATAAAAAGTATGTATATTTAATATTATTCTGAGTAGAGCAGACTTTAGCGAGTTGGTTTGAGTGCAAGTATCTAAGACTTGAAAGTTGCTTCAGACCGCTGCGACCTCCGGGGAAAAAATACAAATTCTTTCTGCACACTGATGCGACTATTGGTCCTCTACAAGGGCACAATGACTAGAAGCACTTTTGTGAAAGTCCCGACCTGCACCGAGCTTGCACTAATTAAACGGCATGGGTAAGAATGTATTTACTGTCACACAACAAATCATTCACTCTTCAAACATGTTAGAACATCTTTTAGTTGAACTGTGTTTGATCTAACTGTCTGTGAGAAATGCAAGAGAAGCTAAAATCTTCCTATTTACCTGCTTTTCTAACACTGTTTACCAGATTTTCTTTTTTACATGACAATGCAAATCATGCCTGAATCAATCCACATAAAACTGTGAGTAAACTAATGATGACAGATGGTTACAAACTCTGAAAAGTGCATTATCATGAGTCCCCTTTAAAAGTCATATCATCAGAGTCAATGACCTTTTATATACATTACTCTAACATTAAATATTTCTTCATGTGTGGGCGTTTTACCTTCCCAGCTGATGCACGGTGCCCCTGCTGCCCGGAGGAACTGTGCCAACCTCGTGACCATAAGCCAGTTAACTCTCCCTCCCCACGTTTGAGTCTCCCCCACTGGCATCTAATCTCCGGCAAGTACAGCTGCCAATCCCACACAGAGAGAGGGCACGAGGGGGAGGGTGGGGCATGATGGGGGGCAGAGGAGGGCACGAGAGAGGGCATCGGGGGGAGGAGAGGGACAGGTGGGGGAGGGGAGCGTGACAGGAGAGGGAAGGAAAAAACAGGATTTACAGGAGGAAAAATTAGTGAAGCGAGATACGGAGACATGATTTATATGAGAGAGAGAGACAGAGAGAGAGGGAGAGAGAGTAAAAGAGAGAGAGAGAGAGAAGAGGAGGAGGGAGGCAAGGGACATCGGATATGGGTATTAGGCGGGATTATTTTAATATTTGGCATCAACAGGGTTTTATGTGTCATGTCAACCTATAAATAGTGGAAAGCTTTTTTAGGAATCTACTTACAAAGGCCTTGCGGATAAAAATTATGCAAGTTTCTGTAATGTTTTTCAAAAATCAAACTAAATATATATTTCCACATTTCAGTTGCATGCAACATTGGATTTAGACAGGGGTTTGTACACTTTTCCTACATCCAAAGCATTTTGAAACATTTTCTTGTGGCTGAGCCCATCAGTGAGCCACTTCACTGTTTCTTAATTAATTGCACTTTGCCCAAGATCTGATAAAAACAAAATATTAAGCTTCTGGAAATGCTAAAGATAAAAAAATAATAATACAAAAATGTGAGCCTTCTTATTTACAGACAAAACCGTAATTCGGGATGAATCTGGCTCAGTTTGTCTCAAACCTACAAATAAAAAACAAAACACAAAGTTCTATAAAATTGTTTTGGATTTGTTAATGGGCTCTGCTTAAACTTTTTTAAGATATTGCATATTGAAGAGGAATTAACAAAAAAACTATTAAAGCTGGGGAAGCTAATTTTGACACTACACTACTGGAGCAGTAGCCTATAGTGGAGCCCTGATTCTGGCCAGTATGGTTCATCCCGACAGCGCTAGGCTGCAGTGTATTCTGGGATCTGTAGTTCAAATGGTTGCGTGCTTTCATCAGCATCTACTTTCAAAAATATTCACAATTCATCTTGGGGGCGACATTAAATCAGTTTGATCCCCCTGAGCTGTAGGAACTGGTCCAAAGTGCTGACACTAGTGTATAAGTATCAAACATGATACATTCCGGTGCCTAAGCTCAAATGGAGTGCATCTTTATCGTCTCATGTGGGTTAGTTTCCTCTGATGACTGACGGCTGGAGGTGTGGCTGTGTCACAGGATGTAAACAGTCTGAGTCTCACTGTGTTTCAGTCACATGTCCTGTCCTGTGTGTCAGATACAGTGTGTGTGTGTGTGTGTGTGTGTGCGTTAGGGGTGTCCACGTTCTCCTGTCGTATTGAGTCATTCGTTTTATCAGTATAAAACTTGTTTGGTCCTAAATATATTTTTGTACAATCAATGCAAAAATGTAAAAATGCTTAATGTATGACAAAAGTGTGACCCAAGCAGACCAAATGAGTATGGAGAGACATGTTTAAATTCATGAAGAAAAAAACTTCATATTTGGATCTCTTCTCTTGTTATCAACAAAACCTGTTTGAACATCACCTGTGTCACTTTCTTCTCTTTTTGCTTAGTTGAGGTGAGGTTTGAATGTCGGAAAGAAATCATGAAGAAATTAAATCAATCAACAGATTACAGCCAGATTTTGAACAAGAGGTGATGAACCAGTTTTTCTAATATGAGTAATAACACTAGTCTGATGCATGAACTGCTTTCATTTTACTTTGTGGAAACCACATATTGGGACGGTTCACTCCATGGTAGGAATTTTTAGCTTTAATCATTCACTGGCCAAACATTAGGGATGGGATAATTTATGTTAACAGTATAGAGCTCGATGTCCTAATATTTTTCATAATGGTCCAAATAGTAGTAATAGGAATACTAAATCATGCAATGGATTTATACAGCGCTTTTCAAGACACCCGAAGACGCCTGACATTCTGCATTATTCATTCATCCCACACTGGGTAGTGGTAAGCTACTATTGTGGCCACAGCTGCCCTGGGGCAGACTGACAGTAGTTTAAAAAGCCTGTTTCACAAAAAAGGAGCCTACAATAATGAGAATGATTATGATGATAACTGCCCATCCCAGACGTATCTGGTGAACTATTGATTAAAATATTTTCTTACATTTATCTCACAAGAAAGTGTATATATACTACAACATAACAGAACATGTCAAAAGAGTATGATTAGCATAAATATATAAAGATGTGTTATTATTTATGTATCCTAATCTTAACCTGCCACAAGCCCCAGTCCTAAACTTACCCGTTTTAGTAACTTAAGCTCATGTTTATTTTACACTTTTCATATTGTGCAGTATATACAGCGTAACATAAGTATGGAAAAACAAACAAACTCATGTTCATCCTATTATGTATCGTGGTAAATGTAAGCTTTCTTGTGAGACTGTGTTGCAGTAATCTAGGGCAGCTTTAACAGCTATAAATGTATTTATTTTTCTAATTTACATGCATTAACCCGCTATAAAGTTGGGGTAGTTAACTTTTTTTAGTTCTAAATTAGCAAACTTTGTGTTTTCCACTAAAAGTCTAAGTTAAATGCAAAAAAATGAGACCACTGAGTACTGTCTGAATTGAATAATAAAGAGTTTTATTTCTAATTGCAACCAAAAAGGAATATTTATCCTGATTTCAACTGTGTCAAAGGATTTAAGAGATGAAGTTGTAAGATTTTAAACCTATATCATGTTTGTGGTGTGAAAATCAGCTACCTCATCTTTAAAGGGGCACTATGTAAGAAAAACAAACAAACAAAGTGATTTCCACTTTTGAACACTAGAGGAGCATTCACATGCATTTTGCCTATTAAGCATGATGCCATCTAGCGTCAATGATCCATATTCCGGCCCGTAATAAAACATTTCAAATACATATAAATGTATCACAATTGATGTGGATTGGTTAACAGTGCTCTCTTAAGTAAAGAATAAATATGATTAAATGTTTGTGGACTATATGTGATAATTAAAATTCATCTCAATCTTACACAGTGCCCCTTTAAGTGTAAATAAATGCACAAAAGACTTGTTAGTTCAGTTGAAAATATTTTAAATTGACTAGGATAATCTGTTTTGATTTAGTAACTAAGTTATCTTTATTTAAATAGCACTTTTCACAGATAAAAATCCCAAAGTGCTTTACATAAGAAAATAAGAAAGAAGATAAAATGCATTTATACTTTTTGCAATGCAGAGTGAAAAAAACAAAACTGCACCAAGTTTAAAATCACACGAAGCAGCTCCTTGAAAAACTAGTTCATCCTACATCCTCTTGTATAATTTAGAACTTTTTAGAACAAAAAACCTTCAATTTGGTCCTAATTCCATTGTCTCGTCGCCGACAGTGAAGGACGCTCTGCTCTTGAGACAAACACAAAGCTCCGTAATTTAAGAGCCGCTGTCAGTGCTCCAAATGAAGCTCATCTGGTTTAAATGTGTGTTTATGGATGTCCCCTTTAGCCGCGCACTTTCCCAGTCTGATTACCAGATTTTTTATGCCCCACAGTGAAGGATAGCACCATCGCGGGGCCATACACAGCCTCGCCAGCTATTAACATAATTACAATAGGACCCAGCGGTGGAGGCGCACTTCGCACGGAGGAAATTAAACTGCGATCTGTCCGTGATATGTGAGCTCTGTCATAATCGCACACACCTGGGCCGACGCAAGCTGCTTTTCTCTTTGGAAATCAGCCAAACAAACCATGTGTGTCTTTTTTTTATATACTAATGTGATCTTTCAATAAATCTACTGCAGTTCTTTCCTTGCACACGCCATTATATTCACTCACTTACATCAACAACAAATGGACTTGTTACAAAGAAGCATCTGTTACTTTATAGAACTGCCATCTATTCTCTGTTTTGTTATCAATATTGATTGATTGATTGATTGATTGAATAAGACAATGCACCATTAACAACACAATACTTGATGCAGATTACAGCTGATTTCCTTCTGTAGTCTTGGGGAATGGAAGAGGTAAGCAGCCTTTCGAACATTATTTATGGTAGTGGAAACCAGTGCACATTTTAGGTTTAGTTTATATTTTTAAACAGGTTTAGTTTAAAAATATGCTTAAAGGCAAAATTTAGACTATGGGAAGCCTCCAGAGCCTCCTGACTGTAAAACAAAGACAATCCCGAGCAAAAATACTTAAAGCAGCTTTGCCTAGTGGGTATTAATTGCATGTAATGTCGTGGTATCTTGAGACTGGATTCCTTAAAGACGCTGCAGACTCCTTACTCACTGTCACCGCTCTAGTCCACTCCGCTGGGCTGCAAGCTCTACATGAGCAACCGTACAGTTGTGACTATTAGTTGAATGGTTGCAGAGAGACAGAGCTGAGGTCTTCGTTCAACAATGGCTGAGAAACTTTTACAGGGATTAGGGCAGCATAATGTCAAGTCTGGCATAAAGTTCAGGTAACTTCATATCTGTAGATGGAATTGGAGCTGACGTCCTTACATGATACAAACAATAAAATAACTATTGTCTTGTGCTGAATCAGAAAAACACATCAAACAAACAAGAAGAAGGCTCAAAATGAAAACTTATAAAACATGTTATAAAGACAATTTGGTTTTCAATGCTCATTGTTTTGAATCTTGCGACCAGATCATTTACCAAAACTTACAATGACAATGTAAAATGGCCACACTGTAAATCTCATATTTAGCGACAGAGTTTCCATTCGACATGTGACAGAATTTTTGCTGAGCAGATTCAACCTACAAACCAAGCAAGCTCTCCTTCCACTAATGCACTTTTGGCAAAGGAATCCAGCTGTGATTGGCTGACACAGCTTCTCACACGTGTTAAGAGTTTTCCACCTGGACAGTTAACTTCCTCTAAACTCATTCCAGTTCTGCTTCACCTGGAGCCGGACTAAACTGCAGACGTAGAGACTTTGCGGTGGTAAAACGTCCTGCTTTGGCCTTGATGCAGCTGTACCTCCCTCTCTCTCTCTGTATCGATCTGCAGCGGGATCACAGCAGACTCCACATGCCACACAATCCAATAGCACAGCACTTTAGCCCACAGGTGCTCACACATTGATCCCACATGAATAAAGACAAAAGCTGTGATTGTGGTCTGGTCAGAGCCGGGCCAGGCTGGACAGAGTGACATATCCGACTCTGGATTCATGACTAAACCAAACAAAAGCAGAAACAGTCAGAGCTATTGACCACATGGAGTCTGTTTGTTTACTAATGAGTTATTAAAGGCCTCAGGGTGATTTGCATAATATAAAAGTTGGCTTGTCAGAGTTCAGGTTGCACAGAGGAAACATATTTATGAACACAAGTGCTACATATAAGCATATCCTAAGTGTAAAATGGTGGTCATTAACTAGGTATTTAGTTTAATTTAATGTTATACTAAGGTTGTGGCAAAAATCAAAAGATTCCTGTTGTGATTTTAAGCTTGCTCAATCTGAATAATCAGAAGCAGTAACATCACAAGTACAACTATGTTTTTCCTCCAGAAACAGTGACATAGGGTGCAGGTTTCTTGTGCCTGTTACACCAGCTGTCAACTGTATTTTGTATTTGTCCAAAGACATGTGGATTCACTTTAATTCCTTTTAAGAATGCTTGTATAATAAGTTGAAAGCTACATGATGTCTCCAGGAAAAGTAGCACCTGTACTGCTTCGATGTCTGTAACAGGGTCCACTGGCTTCAAGAGCTTTTCAAGTCCGCACTGAAATCACCCTTACGCCTCCCGTACACAGACTGCGAGGCGAGTGTGGCCCGAGACATGTCAGATTTTCTTGTGAATTGCCTTGTACACCAGCAGCAGTCCACTGTGGTCCATTGTTGCCCAAAGCTGCGCAAGAATGCTCGTTTTATGACTTGAAAGTCGCATCAGACCACTGCGACCTCCGACAAAGATAGACTCTCTACAGATTCTATCCACGCACTAGTGCAACTCTTGGACCTGCGCTTGCACTGCATCGAGGTCTGTGTACAAGGGCACATTGCCTTTAAGTCTCGCAAAAGTCGTGCGAGTCCCACCTTGCACCGAAATCACCCTCAGTGTACACGTGGGGGAAAATACCTTGCGTCTTTACTGCTGGAACAAGTGTCTACAACAAATAGCTTATGAAAGCTGAGTCATGACGTTGCTTTAGCTTATAAAAGGTTTTGAAGTCCAGACTTCACATTTCAGCTCTAATATTGTCGCGCACAACTTTGAGCTTGAACCTCGGCTAAAGCATAAACGCTTAAAACTTGTTGCACTGGACGCCATTTTGTTACTCCAATTCGCTGGACACATTACATTGACTTAACATGTAAACCTGACCAAACAATATAAAAATTAAGCTGTGTGGTGGTGGATGCATCGATGCCAGCGTCCACCAATCAGACACTGCTCTTCCTTTCTTCACATCAAGAGGAAAGAAGAACTAGTCTTTTAATAACTTTTTTATCAAAAAGTCGCTTGCTTGCGAAAATGGATGCTTCATTGCTTTCCAACTTGAATGCAACATAAAACTTAACATTGCACAGATAAGCTTAGTTTTGGATTTTTCCATGATAATTGGTTCTACACAAAACAGAAACTGTAGTAATACTGACACCAATTCAATTTACTGGTCAACTGCCCAGATAAAATCAAAGAAAAAATGTTGACTGATCAATATGTTATCTGAGAACTTTCTTACCTTTAGTTACTTTTACTCCACTAGAATAAAAACAACAACTGTGTGGAACAGTGTTTATGTTTTTGATTCTTCCTCAGAGATCTGTGCATTTGTCTCCTGTCAGCTTTTTTTAGAGCTGCATTGCCTGTATAAAAAGACAAGTCAACAGTGTAATCCATTAAACTCTCATTTACAGAGCACACTTATTGTTTGTGTTTGTGTTGACCAACCTGAGAACACGTCGCTCCACTTGAAGAGTCATTATTCAGACGGATGTAAATGCACTGCCTTCTCCTCTTCACCAGTAATTACATCTGATTTTAAATATTTTAAGAAAAAAGTGCAAGTTAAAACTTAAAACATAATGGTTCATTGGGTAAGAGCAGAACCCACGTGTCTTGGTTGTGGATTTTGTATTTTCTTCTCACAAGCTAACATGTTTGTTTATATGAAAGAACCAAACAACAAAGAGTTGAAGAGGAGCGCTGTGTTGCTATAAGTCCAATATAGGGCAGGTGCTCTTTGGACAGGGGCTACTTCAACAAGAAGAAATAAGGTGGTAGTCAGTCTGTAGTAAAACCATTTAAGATCAAACAAAAAAAAAAAAAACAACAACAATGCACTCAGTCCATTTGTAGAAAAAATTGTAAAAATGTATTCTGTTATGGCTATTGCGTATTTCAAATTCTGCACTTACACATTTTGGCCAAGAGAAGAGGTGCAAGCCAGCAAAAGGTGTGGGTAAGGAAGTGTGGGCACATACTAACTGTAAAAATCAGCTACTTCAAGTTACTCCGTGCAACTTTTTCACCCAAAATATAGAATGGAAAAAAAGTATGTTTTTGTAATGTACATGTGTTTACTGCACTGAATAAATGATCAAAACCTCTTTACCTTGAACAGAATTGCATGTCCACAATTATTTACCCAAGTGGAGGGCCTCTTGTATGTTTCTATAGTAAAGTTGTTCTTTTTGCTATATTTCTTCCATCTAAAGTTATACAACATGTTTTCCATTAAGAATGTTCCAAAGTATGATTTAATCTTTTTTTTTTCAATAGAATTGTGTAGTGTCCATGAAAGTTACACGGTGCAAAAAGCTCTCGCTTCCCAACATTGTGGGTTCGACTCTCAGGTCATCCTCTGGGTGGAGTTTGCATGTTCTCTACAAGGTCAATGGGTTCTCTCTGAGTACTCCGGTCCGGTTTCCTCCCACCTCCAAAAACATGCATGCTTAATTAAATGTCACTGTAAATTTCACCTGTGAATGAAAGAGAGTGAATGGTTGTCTGCGATGAGTTGGCCACTGTTCAGAATGTTCCCACCTAACAGTAGAAAGTAAATAGATGAACCCTATGGGGAGGCAATCCAAAAGATTTTGGTCTTAAGACCAATCTCGAGAATGGTTTTCTAAGGACTTGGTCTTGTCTCTTCACATTTGGATTTGGTCTTGTCTTGGACTCCGTCTTATGTCAACACGGTGGCGCAGCGGTTAGTGTTCTGGCCTCATAGTAAGAAAGTCCTGGGTTCGACTCCCGGGCCGCCCGGGGCCTCTCTATGTGGAATTTGCATGTTCTCTCCGCATCTGCGTAGGTTTCCTCCAGGTACTCTGGTTTCCTCCTACAACTAAAAACATGTCCATTAATGCCTCCCCTTACCCTTCCCCCAGAACGGTCTAATGACCAGTATAACTGTAAGAACCATACATTTGTTTGATTGGTCAGTTTCACTCTTCAGTACATCATTCATGAGTGTAAAAGTGTGTAGTCCTGACTGTCTGTTCTTTAACTCCTCTTTAGCAGTTTGTTGATAATTCCTTTAAGCTTGATAATTTAGTAAACAAGACCGTTTGCAGCACTCAATCTTCTGCTTTGACATTCATTAATTAAACAAAGCACTAATTCATTTTACACAGTGTTCTGACAGGAAGCTGAACTGTCTCTTTATTTACCCTGAGCGACTTAAACCGAAGAGTCCACAGTCTCCAGCTTCTTCATCAACACGACAAGCTGTGCTGGAGTCTGTTTGCTTCATTGATTATCACAGGACCAAAGCAAACGTGTGGAGTTTACACATAATCAGGCCACAACATTCAGCTTTAGGTAAGGCTGTACGACAGGAACACAAGCTCACAGACAAAGATAGAGCATCACCTACATGTTGGACCAAAAACCAAAAAAAAATGTACAAAAAAATGGATCAAAAAAAAAAAAAACATTCAGAGTTTGTTTGGAAACGAAACAACATGTCAGTTGATTCTGATGTGAGATCTTTCTCCGAACACAAACAATGTTTTTTGAAACTATGTGTTTACTTCTGAAGATGAGAACTTTCTCCACACAAAGAAAACGACTGTAAAGCTGCTGTTTGTGATAAAAAATACAACTTGACAAAGAAATTAGCAATCCAATAAGGTTGGATGATGAGGCTGAGGTTTCAGAGATGAGGCAGAAAGAGATTTGAGCTGAGAGAAAAGAGAACATTTTGTGTTTGTGGAAGTTTGTGTTTCGTTCATACACTTTCAGTAAGAATTCAACTCTAACTTTTATAAATGAGACCTCAGGGTACCTCGAAATGATCTTACATTTGAGTTTGGAGTTTTATAGTGATAATAATTATTGATCGTACATCAAACAGGGGTTGAAATATCGTAAAAAATACAAATATCTTAAGTCTGGCAACACTGAAAGCATAGCTTCTTCAGCTTAATACATGTTCACATTTATAAAGCACTTTAACTTCTAGTGGAATTTCAAAAGCTAGTGAACATATTGTGCAAAATCGACTTTTTAAGTTTTATTCCTATTCTAAAATTGCTTATTCATCAAAAACATGTTGTCTGTGAGTTATCTTTTGTTCCCTTAAACACCATTCTGAATGTCTCTGATCTGTGATGTCATAGATCTTTTTAAGGTCATAAATTATCCAGACTGGTGTTGAGCATTTTGACTGTCATGTGTGCTTTACTACACTCTTTGTATTGGTTCTGGTGCATGAGATTACAGAGCGTGAGGATTCAGGAGCATGTCCTTTAAATCAAGAAACAGTTTTGAAACTCACACAACTGCCTTGCTATTGTTCAGAGTTTATGTCCATCGCAAAGCACACTTTACATTGATGTCACTCGCAAGTGCTGCTGGGAGCAAAAGTCAGACAAACAATCCAGCACGTGTTTGTTTAGTACTGCGGCACTGTTTTTTAATATTATAGTTTAGTTTTAAGTACATACTTGCAGTAGATTGTTTGCGTAGCTTTGTCTACAGTTCTGACAGTTTGGTTGGACATTCTGTTGCTTCTTCGAGAGCTGAGTCTGTTAGCGTTGCTGGTTCTGGATCTAGAGCCTTTCACCATCAAAGTGCAGCCAACAAATGTACGTGTTGTTAGTTATCCTCTCCACACTTTGGAAATCCACATAAATACTGCCATCGTCTTGCTTTCTCCGTCTTTACCTTGGCCTGTTGTCTCACGTTGTCGCTGATCTTCCAGGATTTTGAAAACTGGATGAAAACTGTTCCCTCTGGCAGTCGCTCTGGATATCTCCGATCAAAATTACGTAGTCCCCAACAGCAGTGTTTTGTGCCTCCTTGTTTCATCATGATTTGGTTGTTAATGTTAAAATACCATTTTCGAACCACCTTTACACATGTAACTACACCACGCAAATTGTACCCACAATGCTTTGCGGCGTGACGTCACAATCTATTTTTAGAGTCTGGGGAAAGTGCTATTGTCCACAAAACTAAAACACATCATCCCTTCTCACAACTGTCTGTGTGAGTCTCAAATATTTTGACTGAAAGAACATCAGATCTTTAAGTTAGGCCTACATTTTCCTACAAAAAAAAAACGGGTGCTTTTATGGACCTGAATGACTAGATTGGCATATTTTGGGTTTTGACAATTCCTCTTCAAAAGCCGTAGCTATTTTCATGACAAAAATACGTTTAGGAACTTGTAATAACTGTAAGCAAAGCCCATTAAAACATTTTGGGGAACAAACTAATTCTGGTATATCCTTGAATTATTGAGCTAACTAGTATCAACTTTATTTTCATCTTAAACTTTATAGGAGCTTGATAATTTATTATTATCATCAGTTGGTGGACAAAAATGAATAGATTAAGAAAAGCACTTCTTAAGCTGTTGAGGAAAACAGGCCGGATACAGTCAATGTTTTATTCATACATTAAACTTGAATTGATTGGTCTCAAGTAGAGTGCTTTATAAATAATGAATGTAACAGTTCTCATACAAACTGATCTCAGCGTGTTAGTGGTATTTTGTCAGTGTCGTTCCAGTCCTTCCTGTCCCTTTTGGTCCCGTTTGGTCGTGTCCTGTTTGAGCGATCAGCCCAGGCGTCGCTGCAGCTTCCACGGGACAAACTGAGCAGATGTTAATTCACAGCAGAATATTCATGCCTCTGTGATCCCGGTTCCTCTCAGTGGGATTTCTCCAGGCGCAGGATGAAAAATGGTTCCTGTAACTTTGGCTGAACTTTCCCTTACCCCTTGTGCATTAAATATGTAGCAGCGTGCGGTGTGAAGGAGTGGATTTGGGAGGAGAAGGGGAGTTTGTAAGCTCATAAGCCTCGGTGTTGGGCCATGCAGCGATGTTTACATGTGTACTACGCTCACGCTGGGCTCTGGGCCGGTTTGAAAGGGTTTTATTTGCCTTTGAAGAATCAGGAAATGTATAATACTCTACTAAAAATCAAAAAGACACATTTCATCTATTATTTAAATACAACTTCTTCTATCGTTGTACCCATAGACAGTGTGCTTGAATCAAACACTTTAAAATTTGGTGTTAGCACTTAAACTACTGGAAGAAGAAATTTAGAATAGAATAGAATTGATTTGTCTTTGTCAGGTGCAACACAATGAAATACAGTTAGCCGCTCCAATAGTAAGGCAGTGCATGTATACAGTATTTTACATAAGTGGGGTGACTGTTTAACAGCTTGTGGATAGAAGCTGTTCTTCAGTCTGTTGGTCCTTGTCTTCAACAGCCTGAAGCGTTTACCAGATGGAATGGCAGTGAACAGTCCATGTCCAGGGTGCGAAGGATCTCTTAATGCCTTTCTCTCAAGTCGTGCATGTAAATCTTTTGCAGAGATGGCAGTGATGCTCCGATCGTCCGCTCTGCTGCCCTGACCACACGCTGCAGGGGCTTCTTGTTCTCTTCTGTGCAGCTGGAGGACCACACAGTGCAGCAGTAGGTCAGGATGCTCTCTATGGCTGACTTGTAGAAGTTTAGGAAGAAGCTTATGGAGAAAGTAAAGTTTGTTGAGCCTTCCCGCCTGATGACTGATGTGGTTGGTCCAAGTGAAAGTTGGAATGTGGACAAGGAACTTGGAGCTTTCCACCCTCTGTACTTCTTCTCCCTGTATGCAGAGGGCACAAGATGACTCAGGAAATGTCTGAAATGTCAGTGGGGCGACATGGAGGCAGCAGCAGTTAGTTCTCTAGTCTCATAGCAAGAAGATCCTGGGCTTGCCTCCCAGGGAGTTTGCATGTTTTCTCCATGTCTGCGTATACAGATAAAATAACTGCGTTGGGAAAAATAAAGATGCGCTGAAAAACGTATCCATGCCTTTGTTACATCATGTTAGACTACTGTAATTCCCTGCTTGTGTCGTGTCCTAAAAGCTAAAAAAAAGCTTTTAAATAGTTCAAAATGCAGCAGCAAAAGTACTAACGGTATAAAAACGAGAACACATTGCCCCAGTACTAAAAGATCTTCAATAGCTTCCTGTTTAGTTAGATACGCATCATCCTAACGTCCCGCTCTCAAGATGCTGGACTTTTGGTGGTTCCTAGAGTCTCTAAAAGCACAATAGGAGGCAGAGCATTTAGCTATCAAGCTCCCTGGTTATGGAATCAGCTCTGCTCATGTCAAAGAAGCTGACACAGTCTCTACATTTAAGATTAGTTCTTTGATATTCACTCGTTTCAGATGTTGCTGTTCCAGTGACGTGGGCCGGACCACTGATGCCGGACCCCTGCCTCCTCCTGGACCTCCGCCCCACCTCCCTCTCCAGGATTGGCCTGTCCTGGTCCTGCCAGACGAGTCGTTTCCTTCTGCTAATGGCTCTAGAAATTTCTCTAAACATTTTACAGATTTCAATTTAGGATTTGTGTTTTACTTCCTCATTATAAACATTGACATCACACCTTGCATCTATGTTGTAAACTGGGACAAATTGCCTCTGTTTACAGATGTTTAGATATTTATTCATTTGATACAATAATAATAAAAAATAAGTCAGGATACATTATTACATACATTTGATTTGTATTTACAAAATTGAAAATGTTTACACCTCCCTAGTTTGGTGTCACCAGTTTAACGCTGATCTACGTATTTCTGTTATTTTTAACACACATATATATATATATATATATATATATATATATATATATATATATATATATATATATATATATAGGCTATTTTTGGTTTCTCTTCACAAACGTGTTCATTTATATTTACAAAAAGTAACGTTAAAATGAGAAGATCACAAAAACCTGTAATACACATAAACAATAGTATTTTCTCTTTAAGTGAAAAGACATAATTCTAGATATAACTGATTAAATTTAAGACTTTTCAGTTTCAAAAGTCACCTCCAAAATCTCCCAAAAGCGTCAGATGACTTGTGGATATTGAAATGCGATCCGAGGCGTGAGCAGCTTTAGTGCGGCTGGATTAAAAGAGAGTTTAGTGTCTCTTTAATGCAGATGAAAATGGATGTCCTTATTTTGAACAGAGCCGCGGCGGTTTATGACTTCATTAGGTTTAAAGTGAAGCACCTCGGGACAGTGTGGAGCGCATAAAACCAGCGTTAGCCCGGAGACACGGGATTAGCATCACAAAATGTAAAACCAAACAGTTCAATAAAGTTGCATTCAAAAGGGCGGTTTCACGTTATGCTCTTTGAAGGTTAAACTAATAAAATAAAAGAGAATGAGATGGGACTCTGTAATGTGGCACGGGTGGTTAAGTCCAACTGCACTGGAAAATGAGAAGACCTAAAGGAATCCAAAGACTAAAACACAGACTTACTGTATGTTTTTCATTAAAGTTGTGTAAATATTGAATGCATGTACGATTATGTTTCTGTTGATTATGGTTTTTCTAATCTTGAACTTTAAGGCTCATGTATTCCAGCATTACTTTAAATAAAAAGTGTGTCTGTTGGGGCTGATTTTTACAATAAAAGTGGCAAAAACATAATAATTGTAAATTGTTAGGACTTGGATAGATTTAGTTTTGTGTTGTTTTTTTAAATGGCTTTTTTTTTTTTTTTCTTCACCTTTTTACCTCTTAGTATCACGTTTTACCTGATAGTTATCATGGAGTTTCGTGATACAACTGGAAAAAAAACAAAACATTTAAATAAAGTAGAGAAGTTATGAACTTTCGTATTTATATTTAGTTTTCTCCTAATCACAGATTTATTGTTAAAGTATCTTTTCAAGTAAAAGTTTGCTTGCAGTGTCCTGTTTTTGTCTGATTCAGAAAGTTTGTTTGTTTATGTCTTTAGCACATTTGGCTTTGTTGTGAACAATTTCGAGGCTTGTAATGCATGTAAAACATTTAAAATGAAATATTTCTACACTGTGGGTCGGGGTTATTGCTTTTGGCTCAATGAAAGTCTGGCAACACTGAGCGGTGCATGTGCTTACTTCTACTTGACCCACAGTCTGAGACCAGAAGACCTGGTGCATAACACCTATTACTTTTCCACTTTGTCAGTGGAGCCAGAGACCAGTGGCAGAGAGAAACGATTCATCTCAGGGATCTGTAACCTGCAGCTCAAGAGCCACATGCAGCTCTTTAAAGACATCAGTGTGACTCTTTGAGATGTGAGATTGTGGAACTAGACTACAGAAACGTTCAAGACCATTCTTTACTATTCTATTGTATTCATAGTATGTTTATTTTAAATTAGCAGTTGTTTTGTGTGTATAACATGCATGTTAGGGACACTTGGTGATAGTCGGAGGTTGAGGCGCCAGGTGTTTAGGTGAATCTCCTCTGCTGAGCTGCCCCAGGGCAGTTTACTGTCACTGAGTGGGGAGGGAATGAAATGCGCTGCGGCTATACAAATAAAGATTGCTTACTTACTTACTTATTTACTTACTTACTTACTGTAATTTCTGCCCTATAGAGGGATTTTGGGTCGACGTCACTCTCCGCCTACTGCGCTTGCGTCCTGCAGAAAGCGCGCCTCTCCATTTGTTTACATTGGGAAACTTGTTCCAATTAAACAACGAAACGGGACGACAGCGAGCTGCTTTCATCAGGTATGAACCGGTCTGACAGACGTCTGTCCCTAAGCTTGAGTCAGCGTTTTTCTCGCAGTTTTTCTCACTTACCTGAAAGTAACTTCTAAGGGTCGTAGGATCGAATTTCATCCATAAATGTTAGCTTAGCAGCATAGCTTTTGTTTTCGCAAAGTGATAAACTCTTGACGTTCGCTGACAACGGAGCTTTTTGACTTGTTTCCACTGTTTGTGTCTATGTGCGGAGGCTCTTTCTACAGGCGGGGTGCGCGCGCATCGCCCGTGTTGATAAACAAAAAATCCCTCTATTGAGCGCACCTGAATCTAAGCCTCGCCCATTAGATTTAAGTAAGAAAAATTATAAAGTACACATATATAGGCCACACTTGTTAATAGTAAGTCTATGAGAATCTATAATTTTGCTGCATTGCCTTATAAGCCGCAGTGTTCAAAGCTTGAGAAAAAAGTAGCGGCTTGTAGCCCAGAAATTACGGTACTTACTTACTTACTTACTAGTAGTTATTTAATTATTTCTAAACGTATTGATGGCCATAACTTACGTCACTCTTAAATACTCACAGAAGCATTACAGAAAAGTGCTAAATAAAACAAACTGTCTCTAAAATTATTTTTCTTAGTTCACACAACATTTTATTTTGTAAAACATTGTTTTAATTTACTTAAATGTCAATGCAGGATGAGGATGGCCAATCCAAAAGAGGGAGGTGAAGAGGAGCGAGAAGGTTCCAGGTTCTCAAGATTAGGTGGAATCCGAGGTCCAGGCATCAACACTGGAGCAGCAGCATCTTAAACAGAAACATGTGGAACTTAGCAATTAAATGTTCTTTTCAGAGAAGTAGGAGAAATAAAGAAGAGAATGCTCTGATTGAGTCTGAATACAAGAAAAATTCAGATCCAAGAGCAAACAAATATGAATGATGCTAAATAAACTCAACTTTGCACATTGTTTCCTTGTCATTGTTTTAGCGTCACCATAAAGAATCAACATCAAACATGTGTTCAGAAACCTTCCTCAGATTAATATGAATACACCAACTTTTCAAACACCTAAAAAACTAATTCCAATTGAATGGCAGTGTCTTATTGGCCGTAGAAGCCACTTTACATACACAACATTATCTGACTGCTTCTATTTCTCACCTAAAGAAGTGTATTTCTATCTCATCTCTCCGCGCTTTTATCTATACATCATTTTCACAAATAGAGCAAAAACTATCCGGGCTATAGTCTCCAGCTTTCTACAAGTCTTTCTCCGCTCTATCTCCTGTAATCCACCACTCGCTCTGACAGAAGTGAAGAAGAAGAAGAAGCGTTTTTAAGCCTGAGATTACCGGGAAATAGGCAGCACTGCTCTGATGTGAGACGAGATTGGTTTTTCGCTTTACGTCGGACCTTTTGTTATTGCCAGGAGCCTACAGCTATTATCATCATATTCATTTTCCCCGAGACTAAAAGTATATCTCAGAGTAAAAACAGATAGAATCGCGTGGCAATTCCAAGTCGTCGTCACCTGGAGCTGAAACGGTAAACAAAGCGTTTGACCCGCAAAGTGACCTCGACAGACTCCAAGAACAATACGACCATCGAGTTTTCTGCAGTTCAGGTGGAGTCTCAGTGTCCTTAAAAGTCCAAAGAGAGTTACGTTTGAGAGATTTAATAGTTTTACATCATTAGTTGTATTTGGATTGATTCATGCATGTCTGGGAGGCTTTTCACAATAAAGAAGTGTGGCTTATAAGTGAGTGGTTATATGCCTTTTTAGAGAACATTTGTGTTTCACAGAGAACAATAGGTAAACTACAGATCTATTGTATATGTCATAGTTTAGAATGAGTGGCATTTCCTCAATGTATTTCTATTTATTTCTGTCTGCTAACAACAGTTGATGATTTAGGACATTTTAACTGCAACAAACAGACTCAAAAACATCTTTTTTAATAATTAAAAGGTAACAAGTTCAACTGTGTGTGATTTCAGTGTCTGATAAATGTGAGAATAAAGTCTTGTTGTTTATCTGCTTTGCTACAACTGTTGACTTGATTTTCTCTGTTTACATGTCAGTTACAAACCCAGTGCTCAGTAGACTTGTTGTGGGTTGAATTTGTTCTCAAACTGTACTTTATTTTTCCTGTTTTAGCTGTTTATTGAACTCTAACAAGAGAAATGTCCTTTCTCTTCATTGACTTTCACTCAGCATGAACATTTAGAATGTTGTCATGTCACCTGCAGAACCTCTATGTTTCTAATGCAGTGGTTCCCAACCTAGGGGGCGAAACCTCTCAGGGGAGCACCAGAGATTGCATTGTTTTTTGTTTTTTGTTTTTGTTTTTTTTGCTGAAATGATCTGAGTTGTTTTTCATTAGTAAGGACCACACCAAAACAGAGATAGTTATACATTGTTTATTGAATAGATGTAGATGTTGAAGTTCCATGGAATCAGATGAGCATGACCAGGCAAGGAGACTCAGTGTGGGGTCCTGTCTCAGCAATCTGCCCGGCCGATTCAAGACCCCTCCCCCTTCCTAAATGGGTGCTAGTAGGAATGTTGTGAAAAAAGGAGGGCGGTGGGTCGAGAGCACAGTTGAACTGAGATGAGGCGCATGGTCAAACTGAGACACATGCGTGAGCTGGGATATGAAGGTTTCCGGTGACATGGGGTGTGGTTGGAGTGCGATGGGGCGTGGTCCCACTCACGAAACTTAATTAACCAAGTAAATAACGCTTAGAGTAACACCACATAGCTTTCTGCAGGTGTCACACCTGCATGATCCGTCGTCATCTGGTGAATATTTAGATAAAGGGACAAGATTTCCATAGAAACAAGTCAATTTCATGATGTTATTTACAATTTTGACTAATACTTAATCTTAAACAGGGTCGCGAGTTGGTTTTATTTTCAGTCAAGAACCCTCTTTAAGAAGGATCTCTTCTAGGACAGACAAAAGTCACTTTTAAGGGATGACAAGCTTGCTCAGACTAAAAACAGACAATTTAGCATGTTTATAGTGCAATTAAAACATCCAATTAAAAAATGCTTTTGGTCAAGTTACACAGTAAAACATGCTTTCATGTCATGATATAACCATTATTAATACAATGTATAAACTATTGACTTGTGAAGTTTTAATTTGTCATAATTTTCAGCATTTCTGCCCTAAATCATGTTGTGTTCTGCAGACATTAGCATTTTGGAGCAAGCTAGCTTTTGTTTTGAACATATTGAGAGAGAGAGAGAGAGAGAGAGAGAGAGAGAGAGAGAGAAGAGAGAGAGAGAGAGAGAGAAAGAGAGAGAGAGGAGAGAGAATGAAGAGAGTGAAAGAATGGGAGAGAGAGAGAGAAGGAGAGAGAGAATGTGAGAGTTTGAGCAGAAAAAGAGAAAAGAAAGAGTGAGGGATACGGGAGAAGAAAGAGAGAGAGAAGAAAGGAGAGAGATAAAGAAAAAGAGAGTTGGGGAAGATAAAACAGAGAGAGGGAGAAGAGAGGAGAAATAAAAATGGAAAAGAAAGGAGAGAAGAAGAAAATAAGAAAGGGAAAAGGAAAGTATCACGAATATATAAAGGAGGGATGTAAAAAGAGACAGAACAATAAAAAAGAGATCATGACATAAAGACAAAGGTAAATATGAGGTAAATAGAACAAAGCTAAAAGATAACATGAAAAATAGACACTGAAGGAGGAGGGGGTGAAGAAAGAAAGAGAGAGAGACATATGTGTTGTTTTGTGGAGCAGAGAGAGTCTCCAGGGACAAACAGTGAATCTATCATCACACAAACAGCAGCAGCAGTCTTGTCTTTTCCTCTTTTTCACAAAGTCTTTGAACGCAGCACGAACGCAGACTCTGGGGTAAAACTGTACAAGTGCAAAACGTCAATGTGATGTCTCAATGTGCATAAGACACGTCCTGCTGCTTTAAACACAGAAAAACACACAAGTCAGACAGGGTTTACTATGTACAGTCTTAAGTATATGTTTGAGTCTGTTTATACGGGTTTAGTTCAGTAACGGGTAAAAACATTGTTGAACAGTAAAAGGTATGGACAAAATTAAAAATGTGTGAGATGATGTTTTCCTGTTGTTTTGCTGCTTTTCTACTATACGTTATCCTATTTTTTTTACGTCGAAATGCAAAGTCAGAATTATCAGCCTAAGATGTGGTTGTTTATATTATAGACTGTAGCTGATGCTTTTTACTGTGTTTTGAGCGCTTACAAGAGAAATTGTAGTTTCTCACCAGTGACTCTAATGCATTGTTGCCACTCACTGCTGATGCTTAGAATGCTGAGATGTCATCTGCATAAACTCTATTGATTGCTGTTTGCAAGAGTCAATATTGTGATTTATGTGTGATCTTGTGAGTGAGAAAGAAAAACAAAGTAGTTTTAATCACCTCACCAAAGACATGAGGTTTTAAGCATTTTTACTACTGTTCCTGTTAGATCTTTAACCCCTGTCCACTTTTTGCTGTAAGAAGGACTAGGAAGAAGGGAGGCCAATAGGTATTTTTGCACATGAAAGAAGAGAACTAAGTCTCAACATTCCTTCAGCCCTGTTTAGGTCAGAAGAACTACCCTGTCCCCATGTAGGTGTAAAAACAGCTTCTGGAAAGACTGGCTTTAACATTAGCAGTCTGGAACATTTAAATGTTTATAAACTATGATGTAAAACCTTAAAACATGACAGAAAATAACATAAAAATAATTATTCACTGTAATTCCTAATAATGTCACTATTTACATTTTTTACATGTACTTAGGGAGCTCCTGCTATTAAGTATTTTTTTCAAGCATAGGAAAGTTTGTCTAAATGTGAAAATGTATGAAACAGAGTTACTGGTGTGTCACAAAAAGGTCAGACTGTAGGGACTTAAATAATCCATGGATCCAGTCCAATGTTCCTGCTCTAACATGCCTAAAGTGAGAATTGGAACTAGTAAAGTACAGAAACAGAAAAGAGTTACTACAGTGGGAAAAGGCTTAAAAAGAAACTAGTTTGTTTCCTCTTAGGCAATTGCTTTTTATTGCCAGAGTTTTATTCAGTCCTTTCAGATCCACCCACCCACTGCTCCACCAACACCCATAGCTCCACCCACTGCTCCACCAACACCCATAGCTCCACCCACTGCTCCACCCATTGCTCCTTTTTGCCAATCACAGTCTGGTAGATTGAGTATAAAAGAGCTCTGCCTTTCTTCAATCAGTTGTGTCAGTACATCCAAACATCTAACTATATACTCATTTGCCAAAAACTAAATATCATAAATTACTTATGAACCTGCCCTTTTTGTTGGAATATTTCCATTTGTGCTGAATTAAACTGAACTGGTAAGTTTGAATCCCTGTGTATTGGTTCCATTTGTGAATGTTTGCTTTTAGTCACATGCTAGCTCTCATTTTAATGCTAACTCTTATGCTTATGCTAACATGTGGGTCATTTTGCCATTTTGTTTGTCATTGTGCTCTTGATGATGTCATTACAAGCAGTGTTCACTAGCACTAGAATGCTAACATACACTATCTAGCCATGCTAAGTGTTACCTTATGCTAACATGTGCTTCGATTTGAATTGTAGCATGCTATTAGATTTTGAGCTGTTGATGCTAATGCAAACTTGTTAGCTGTGTGTACTAAATGCTGTGTGCAGTGTTGTAAGTGATCTTTATTGATTAGATGGAGACAGGATTATACAGACTCATTTCCAGACTCATCAAGTGTTGTTCTTTTAGCCTTTTGCCAAAACACTCTGTTTTGAGGAGTGCAAATGCAGCAGGTAAATGATCCTGGGGAAGAAATAGCCCCATGAGAGAGAGAGTAGTATTTCTGCATGATTCTAGGTTTTATTGTACTTTCATGTGCGAAAACGCTCATACATGACCTAACAGCAGCAGCTCCTCTTTAACACATCTGCCCTGCTCCTCACACCTGTCTTTAAACAACAGGACATCTGCACAAAACCATCTCTATATAACTGTTTCTCTCTTTCATATTCTAATGGAAGGCCAGTAGGTAACGCGAGCTGGTTTATCTCTGATGGAACAAACTGGAACACCACTGTTACCAATTTGTGCGACTGACAACAGAAACATCTCACATCTTTCCATATCTCTCTGCTTTATAGTGTGTTTGGTGCGTCATAGGGAAACAGACCTGCGCCATCGTTTTTTCTGTTCCCATGGCGTGAGCGTTGATTACTGGTTGTCCTCTGTGCTGACATTGAAGACCACATTAAAGTCCATTATATACCAATTAGCAAAGCCCTACAGCTAGCATCTATTCCTGGCTGTTGTTAATCATCAAGTTCAATTAGAGCCATGTTGTTCTGATTAAACTTTATGTAGAAATTCAACCAGTGAAAGTTCCTCATAGTTATACATCTAAAGCAGGGCTATTCATCTTTAGTTTTCAGTGACTAACCTCTTGGCCAGAAGAGCAGAGTATGCATCATTTTTATTTGGGGCTACACAAAACATTTTAAACCAGAATCAAGCAAGTACATAAGAAAAATATATTGTATTTACTAATGTTTGGAAGATAGACCAGCTTGATTTGGTTGGAGGGCCTAATATGGTCCCCAGTCTTCATGTCTAGAACCAGAGCACATTTTTGTTTTTTTAGTTTTGGCCTAATATAAACTCTGGGTGTACACTGACTCAAGGTTCTGTGCTGGTCAGGACTTGTGTGAGTTCTGCAGGAAGTGCTTGAAACCAATGTGCCCCTGCAGAAAGAATCCACAATGTTCCTAAAGACTGCAGCGGTTTGATGCCGCTCTTAGGCCGAGCATCCTCAGGAATCTGTGTGATCTTAGGGCCTGTCCCCACGAAGCCAAGCTCAGGCGTTTCAGCACAAATATTGTCCTAAACCACACATCTTCCACACGAAGCAGGAGTTTAGGACACTAGAAATGAATATTTATGAAACCATGTCTCAGGTGAAGAAATTTAAAAACTCAGTTTTTTTTTCCTGATGACATCATTGCACCAAAGTCACGTCTCATTTACAGAATGTACTGACCTTTATCTGATGTTCACTGTGAAAATCTGCATCTCATTTCACCGTAAACCACAGAAGACATAAAGAAAAACAAAAATAATTCCTCTACAATCTCTATTAAATCCGTTTTGAAACATTGAATCTGAAGCATAAATCCACTTTCTGTGTCTCTTCTGTAGGTTTTAGATCCATGTTGTTCATTCAGAATGTTTGTAAAGTTTAAAAGAGTTCTCCGCTAAGTTTTGTTTACGTTAAACCTTTTTTTTTTTTAACTTTATTGAGTCATTTGTATTTCCTGTCTGTGCCAGTGTCACATAGCGCCACACTCTGGTCAGATACAGGCATCACACTGGCTTCAGGCTGCTTTACAGATTCATTTGGACAGTGATAAAATCTAAGGCAGCTCCATCTTTACGCAGATTGTTTTTAAAACTATCCTCGTTTGTCTTCGTGTGGACAAGGTCTTAAGCAGCCAGTTTGTGAGAAATGTCCCAAATGATCATCTCACAGTCACTACACTCATAGACCAATGTGTCTTTCCACATTCCAAGTTTGGAAAGGCCTGACCTGAGTAAAGATTCTATAAGAGATATTTGTCACTGGTCATATCTGTCGGTCAATTGACTCTGATGGAACTTTTTGTCAGAACATAATCATCTTATGATGTCATGACAAGTCATGTTTGGACCAACAGCAACCAGCATCACTGTTAGTACTCCGGTTGTACCTGAAGTCTCTGTCGTGTGAAAAGCTCGAAATCAAAATGGCCAACCCTCTTTGTGCAAACTTTTTATTTCTTTACTCTGCATAAGTCAGAGTAACAAGTCCTTGCTTGAATATCTGCTCCTCTGTGTTTTTACAAGCTGTGTTTAGTCTTCTTACGGTTCATTGTCGTTGTTTTATCACAATTCTTAGCTTGATCACATGACACTTGCACTTTGCCTGTGGCATGATTTGACTGTGAGACAAATGTAATTGTTGCGAAATATCCTTGAAATGTCTGTGCAGTGATCCTTAAAAAGACAAATATCATGTATTTTTTTGTCAGATTATGAGTTAGAGCAATGTCTACAAACTGCAATGGAAAATACACAAAGAAATTATCAAATCAATTTGGCTTGCTCAAAAATCTGGATAATTCATGAACATAGAAACAGTGCCAAAGATCTCAGATTTACAGGGACATTCAGAGCAGTGTTTTTTGAGGCTGAAAAGTATATCTCACAGACAGAACAGTCAGTTTTGGAATAACATGTTAGTTTAAACTCCTGCTGAAGTTTCCAGTAATAAAAAAGTAACAAAATCTTCTCAAATCAGCGCTGAGTCGACCTGGCCCAGCGCCGTCTTTGGCAAAACCGTAGATCTTACATCACATCACATTCTCCTGCTCTTCTGTCCTGCTGCTGTTATCAGACTAATGGAAGAACGCAAATCCAAAATGACGCCCAAGCAAACGCGCTGTACTCTAAGAAATTAATTTATTCAGAATCAGCTGAAAGTCAAAACGCTAAAATCATCATTCATACTCTTACAAAAAAATCCATTATCATAAACAAAAGAAGAGGCAGTAGAAATGCTCTGGACTGTGAGAAAGTTTTATTATTTAAAGCTGATGTGTTTAATATGTGTCTTTTGAACTAAAAACTACATTGAAATCAGAACACAGTGTGAAGAAACCTCTGTGTTTTGTCTCAATGGAATAATAAAGTATTTTAGTTATAATCAAAGGCTAAAAGCAGCATTCCGATTGAGCTATTAAGTCGCAATTGAAACTAAATATATGTGGATAATAATCTTGTGTGGAAAGATTTGTTAAAATGGATTAGTCCGATTCTTAAAATCAGGTACTTCACCTTTAACCAAAAACACAGCTGGAGTTAGTTCCCTCTTTATTATTTATCAGCTCATCTGCCTGTTTTTTTTTTCTTCTCTGTGCTCACAAAACACCAAATTTCAAATTTTCCAGTTTTGTGTCGTCAAAGGTAACAGCCAAACGTCGTAGTAGTAGTAGTAGTGTAGACCGAGTGGTGTCATTCTCCATCGGAGTCAGTTGCCGAAATCATAATATCATGCTATTAAGTTGTTAGCTTGACTATTTTTCATTGTCACAAATGGTAAAAAATGTTATTTGTCAGTTGTAACCTTAAATTGCCAATCATATGAGATTAAAAAACGTCCATTAAGAAAGTTTAATAACCTTTATTTTTTTAAAAAGTCACGTAAAATCTAGTCTTTCTACACTCAAAAAAAAAAGATTCAATTAACACTAACGTTGGTGAACTGGAAGTTTATACTCTGAGCTGTTTGCTTCAGTTTATTAACAGTTAAACATTGTGTTTTCACAAACGTTAAGCTCATATGTAACCTAAAACAAGCACATTTAAAAAACAAATGATAAATATAGCATGTTCTATGTTGTTTGTCCTCATAGGTGTTGCCGTAGTCAAACATAACATTTATGCGCCTGCGCAGATGCTTCTGGGGATGCGCACATCGACTTTTGACTCCAATTGGGCACTGACTCCTATTAGTGACAGTGCCACCAGCCACTGTTCAATTGCTGAAAACCAGGAAGCACAACCAACCAATCAGAACAGAGATGAAGCGGTGTGTTGGTCAGAACCATTTAGAGTTTGTATGTTCCTCCTCCTTTGACCTTGTGCAATCATAACTTATGCTGCGTTTCAGGGAACTGGGATATTTCCCTGTCTAAAACTACCAAAACCCAGAGTGTTAAACTGAATCAACATGTAAACATGACTATTGCTATGTGTGCTTTGGGCAAAACAAAAGTAACGGTAAATAACCTGTAACCAGTGTTTCATAGCAGTGAAACCCTCAGATTCATTTTATTGTGGTTATTGTTGTTCTCTCATGTGAAGTGGGACTTCTTCGACCGGGTCCCAGGTGGTATTTACTGTACCAGTTTGACTGGCGCTTCGTTGCATTTTTACAAGTGGGAAGTGAGAAATGTCCCAGTTTCCTGGAACACACCTTTTAGAATAGAGGTTAGAGCTAGATAGTTGGGTCTGGAGGGACGAGTGAGCTTTTTGAGTGTTGAGTTTTTTTTTCCTTTTATCCTAATCCTTTTCCTAAACTACATGTTTCCTGAAACTTAATTTTCATCTCGGACTCGCCATAATTGTAACCAAGATAATGCTGTACTATTTTATTTGTAAGTTTACAAATTTGGAAATAAAAGTTGAAAATTACAAGAAGTAATTTGAGTTCTAAAGCGAAATTCTCCACATACTGAATGTCGTCAAAAAGCAAAGACAATTTACGCTTGATTGACACAGTTTTTTAAAGTTTAGGCAATAAATAAACTAAATTAAAGTGTTACAACATATTATCATTTGTCCATTTGTAACTATTGTTTAATTTATGTGAATTTGAGCCATTTTTACAATGTAGTTCTTAGGTAACAGTTGTGGATTTATCTTTATGTCATTATTACTGGACAAAAAAAAAAATTAACCTCATCACAACAGACAAACTGGGTAAAAACAAGTGAAATTTTAAATAAATTTTCTGTTCACTGTGGTCTAACCTGTCATAAGCACCTTGAATATTGCATGTTTAAAGGTCACAAACATTCCAAAAACTAGAGAATATGTTCCTTAAATATTTCCTTCTGGAGTGAGACGTTTTCAAAGTTTGCCTGCTCGTGACCATGATTTAGTTTTGAAAGTCACAGAAAATACCCCTGCGATCAGAACCGGTGTGTGGGTTTTTGGGGAGGCTGCTGCCATCACAGACCTATAATTGCACACGTTACTATGGCGATAGCTCAACTTCCCGAAGCCCATCTGAGATCTGACAGCGAAAGCTTTGGCGTGACCGCCTCTTTGTCAGGGCCGAATTACCTGTCGAGACTGAACTGTGCTCCACTTAACACTGCTCGGCCCAGGTCTGGAGCCGGAGAGAGGCAGGGCACAGACAAGGTGAAACGGACGCCTCAAATCAGGGTAAAGTGGCTCACCTCGCAGCCAGAGGGTCACCGGTTCAAACACCAGACTGTGGAAGGTGTTGTGTAAGATTAGCAATTAAATTAATGTTTCACCTCAGTACTTCTGAAGACAACAGCTCTGACCTAAAGTAGGTTTTAGAAAGTTTGTTACAGAAACATATTGTGTTGTTCCCCTGTAAACTATAAGATAATATAGATTATGTTATTTTACAGCTTTATAAAGGTCCATCCACTCATAGCATTAAGCCTGGCCTCCTTAAAGCAAAATGTATGAACGTGTAAATAGTAGTCATGCAGTTCGACACGGATAGTGATCACTAAGCATCTAATGCTGCGTTTAGACCGGACCGCGTTAAAACATCTAACTTCGTGTGTTGAAGCAGCTAATTTTGATGCAGGATATTTTCAAAGCTGACGCCTAAAGGCATTCGAAATGCCACAACACGCATCTGGACAGGGATACTTTTTACGCCCCGACGTGCTTTGCGTCCCACTTTTATTGCAAAAGGCTTTGTTTTGCACGTTAACAGGAGCTAGGGAGATAGAGACTTGATGCATTTATAAAATGTAACTTACCCGATAGGCAACTTTCTCCTCCTCCAGGAAGTTCTCTCTGTCCTCCTCTATTGCTGCGTTGTACAGCAGTGGTTTAAACACGACAACGAGCATTTTACTAGATTCATCTGAGCCATTGTCAGTCCAGATCAGTCATAAGCTATTGTTTTGCTGTTGCCAGATTTTCAGGGCAACAAGCGACCAAGCCTTTGAAAAAAGCCCAAACATAAGCAACCTTTGTTAATAAAGTATTAAAAGACTTCAGTAAACAGTCTTCTTATCTTGGTGAGAGGAGAACAGTGTCACTACGTCAGAGGAGAGCAGTGTCTGATGGTGGACGCAGGAAAGTTCATCAGAGCCAACTCGGGCGTTGATGTCTGATGAGGCAGTCAATCAGCAGACACCCCAACAAGCGAATTTCAATGTGCTAGACGCACCAATTCTCGCCGCAATTCGCTGTATGCCTCAAGACGGGCTTTCCAGTGACTTCACATGTAAACTGGATGGATCGCATGCTCCAGCATGTCTGGTCTGAATGCAGATAAGTCCAGTATAATTTGAATGATTCTGGAGCGTCCCTAATGCTTTTTCCTCAGAGCTGTTAGCATTAGCCACAAAAAACACACTCACATTTTAATAATAAAGAGAGTATCAGCTGGTACAAACTAACCTGGTGATGAAAGTGGCCGCCGCTTTGCGTCAATGGCTAGGTCAGTTTATTGCAGATAAACATAAATGTTTGTAAAATGCAGTTTAAGCTAAAGGTGATGTAGTATTCCCTTCAAATCAGTCACTGATCTTACATTGAAGCTTCTATCTAGACTAGAGCTAATCAGGTTCTAGATGTGTCACAGCCAGATCACAATAGCTTTGACCAAGTGACTTTGGAGCATAACTGCACGAGCACAATGCAGTGCTGCCTCAAACTTTCTAATTGACTACCAGAAGTTCCAATGGCAGCCGTTTAGAACATAAATCAGTCTTAACAGTCAACTTCAAGTTGAGATTTATGACCACCAAACATCCTCTTTCACAAGGTTTCTAGTGAGAACCGCAGTAAAATGGCATAAATGTCACAATGGAACATTTGGATTGCATTGGCACGTGATTGTGTGTTGTCCAATGAAAAGCTTGTAATATTTCTTTCAACTTTTTTGCAACTACAGCACATTTTCTACATTGTGTGTGTCATTTCAATCTTCCATATGATTTTCCGTCTAAACAAGCGTACCGTGTCTCTTCCTGGAGTCACATTGTCCATATGCTGCTGCTCTAAACTTAGCCGTTCTGTTTGACATTCACAGAGTCTTGATTTTCGTGGAGGTTTGTCCTTGGTCCCAGTGAACGGTCCTGTGCGCCGGACTAATTACGCCACCAGAACTCATTATGGGTGACACTGGTCCCTATGGCTGATAGTTCTGGGACCTTCTGTCGGAATACAAGAGGAACTTTAGCTTTACCCTTTTACCGCGTGACACGGACGTAAAGAGCAAATCAAAAGCACTGCTCCAGTGGGCACATGTAGATGAATTTATGAACATTTTACACAAGACACAGTGTTTTATTTAACAATTTGTGGGCTTTTAATGTTCACAACAGACTCATCTTGAATTGGATATGTGTGTAATTAGATACATAAAATTTTAGAATACAGTTCAGACAACAAATAATTTTAATTAAAGTTGGAGTTTGTGTTCTTCATACCATCGTCTCTCACTTCACACAGAAAAGCAGAACAGAGGAGGAGCACTGATACAAACAAAAGTAAATACAGAGAGATTGTAAACAGAGATGACATGCATATAGGTTAATGTCTGAATGTAAAGATGTCGTGGACATACAAGACGTTCACGGCCCACTACAACTCATCCACTATGATATTATAAAGCCTGTTCCTGTGAGGATTCCTGGTGAGGTCAGAACCCCAAAATTTCTTCTCAGAAACCAAGAACCCACACTTAACAAATTGTGAAGAGTAGGTCTGGTCACCACTTCCAACGTCTGCGTTTCAGATCAACTCACAACATATCGATGATCAGATTCGTTATTGCATGACGCACATGAAACAAAGGAGCTGATTGACCAAAATCTAACTTCACTAACATCATATTAAAAAAGTTTGTTTTTATTCATCGCTCATTAGTGTTGTCACGATACTAAAATTTCAACTTGATTCGATACTTGAAAAAAAACTCGATACCAATTTCGATACCACGGTGCCAACTTGAAATTTTCTTTTCTTTTCTGATGATATTTTTTTATTTATGTTTTTTTTATATATATATATTATTAAAACAATAGTATTTTAATATATTATTTGTTTAATATTAACTTGATTCATGAACTTTACATTAAGACTGGGCTTTGTCTATGATCAGATACATTTGCTGTTTATGTAGTATATAGATATATATACAGTATTGATAGTGTCATCATTCCATCTCCATGAGAGAAGAAGGGGCGGGCTTAGCGCACCGAGGGGAAGGGGCGGGCTTAAAATATCGGTATAAAAGATATGGTTTTAGTATCGATTAATATTGGGGAATTGATTTTTTTTGACAACCCATCGCTCATTGATTTAGCAGAAATCTGTTTTTCAGTTCACGTATATTTTTCCATGTATTTTTTTTTTTTTTTGTCATAAGCAGCCATGTTTGTTTTCATACAGGAGACATAGCATGTCCCTGATTGGTTAATTAATCTGTCAATCACGCTCACTGAACATCAAAAGAGGTTGCGATGACCAGACAAAGTCATTTTTATATATTGTCTGGATTTTCCAGGCAGGTTCTGACCTTGTTTGCATTTATGTGCAACTCTGCGAGAGTTACTATAAGATCTCTTCTTGTTAGCTGTTCAAAGCTAACAACCTAGCCAGCTACTGAGCAAATGCTGCAGAGCTGCTCTTATACAGTGTGAACAAGCAACCCAATCTTACAAGAAATAAGAAATGTATACGACGACATAACAGGACATGATGTCAATAGCGTGTGATTAGCACGATTTCACACCTTTTTGTGTAATATGCCACGCATTGCAGTCCCAGTTCCTTTCTATGGTGGTTGTAAAGATGTGTTATTATTTATGAATATTACAAAATCCTTGTTCTAATGTGAGAACACTCGTGTGCATTTTTTGTAACTTAGAAAAACATATTCCATATAATCGAGGACCACTTGAACGTGTTGCTTGATTAATCCACTTTCCACAAGTGTAATTAATCCTGAAACACATGTAGATTGATTTGAAGGTTGTCATCTCATTTGCAACAATAAAAGAAAGAAATGATTGTCTTTTATCATTAATAATCATAAACAGCTCTTTGCATGAAAATTAAGAAGGAAATGAAGCAAACGTGCCCATCGCTCTGTTATTCTTGTTATCTCAGATCTAATTTCAGTCCGACGTGTGGCTGTGATTAGCGGCTTTTCATCTCATAAAGAGGACAATGCTCCACTCGCCCATGTGAAAGAATAGCCTCTCATCACAGACACTTATAGCTGTTAGCATCTATTATTACTGCCTGAAATAAGCTGCATTTATCAGGCTAAAGATATGGCTATTAGCATTCTTTCCTCAACTAACAGATCTAAGGATACATTTTTCAAAGGTTGTATAATTAAAGGGTGGTAGCCGTTGCGAATGATCTGCCTGTCGTGATGTGTGTCGGGTTTATGCAATTCCCTGTCTGGTACATCTGATTTAAAAGGTGCTGTAACATCTCAAAAAAGTGAACAAACATATTTGATTTTAATGTTCCTACAACAGTACCATCACTCACCTATGCTTCTCAGCCTCATAACTCCTCGCGTGATGGTTTAGAGGTGAATTTTGCAGTGCACAATAGATTTATTAAAGATTGTGTGGAAGATTTTACAAGGCTAAAGAAATCAGGTAACAGTTTGCCATTTTTCAATTGATCTCATGTGTTTCCTCGCCAGAGCCAAGCCACAACTGCTAATGAGCCAATGCGCCCATAGACAAAAAGTACCTCGTTTCTATTGGATAATGTTTTACTGGCCTCATCAGGTCGACAGTTTATCTCTAGCGATTCTTTTTCTTTTTTTTACTGTAAGTACTGTTTTGATCATGGTTGACAACAAACTTTTTTTTTTTTTAAATCCTCCATCTTTTTTAAAAAAAAATTCTGGATACGTCATTTCTAAGTTATACCCAGTCCCAATCGCTGGGACTGCAGTGAACACATCCTCTGCAGCCTAAACAGTGTTTTTCTCGTGCAATGCAAAACAAACTCTGATGTTCGACTAACAGAGGCCTACAACTTTCAGAAAAGTTGGATTTTGTGGCGTAAGCAAGTAAGCTTTATTCGTATAGCACTTTTTACAGACATAGAGTCACAAAGTGCTTCACACAGCAGCCCCCCTCCCCACTCAGTGACAGCAGCAGCCCTGGGACAGCTCAGCAAGCGCTTCAGTCAAGCGGCTTCCATATTTCTTACCGGGACTTACTGTGCGTAACCTGGCTCACACCTGATGGATCTGTGTTGAACACCAATTTGAGTTCTTCTACAGTATTCATGTGGAACTTGACTTGCTGAAAGTGTTACGGTGGGACGTTTAATGAAATCATCAAGCTGATTGGGTGTGCAGTCTACTTTATTAGTGAAATAGTGGGATACAATAAGTCTCACACAAACCCGTATTTCTGCTAAAACAGAATTAAACGTAGCAGAAACACATACATCCACAGGAGCCGCCATCTTAGTTTTGTGTGATTCAAGTGCTACTTCCTGCAACCAACCCCCTCAACTCGCCCTGCTGTAGTGTGATTGGGCCAGTAACTTGCGTGTGTGTGAATTCACAAATATCATGACATAATCCGCATGGCTGGCAAGGTTAGCTGTGTGCAAACAGGAAAAGGATCTAGCAAGACTTGTTTTCAGTTTTTGTATTTGGCTCAGACATGAAAGGGTTAAGTTGAGCATTTTAGCAGTCATAATAAAACGTCTGGTAGACATAGACATACTAAGAGACAACAGTAAAACGTGCTTGCAAAAGGCTGGCTTAAAACTAAAAGAACTGACTTGGGCACTCAACTTGGATTTGTGGAACACTGACTTAACTCAGACTTGAAGCCTAAGACTTGAGATATAAAAAAAAATGACTTGGTCCCATCTCTGAGAACTTGTCATATACATTTTAAACGCGTACCTTACTAATCTCTATTCTGCGTTATCTCTTCAGAACTAGTTTCAGTTGCAATACAACAAGAAATGATTGTACAAATAAGACGTAGCATAAAACATTGATAGCTCATCTCTCACATCTGACCAGCACAATCACAGCTGAAGCCTCGAGGGTCAAGAGCGCATCATTACCTTGTTACGAAGCTGACAGAGCTGCTCTCCGCTTGTATTAAAGAGCCTTTCTTAAAGCGACCTGTGCCGGCGCCAGTCCCTCCAAGCCCATTATCTCTCAGTTCCCTGGTTTCTGCTCCACTGACTGTGTTAACATCCTCCGCACCACAAAAGGTCAAGTGCTGTTCTGAGCGCGTGCAAAAAGACCTGCACTTTTTAAGAGTCAGGGAAGCTTAGCGTGAAATGTCTGTGTGATTATAAACTTACAGCAGGAAACTGTGGAGCGGCCGCACACCATCTGACCAGGAACAGGACTTTCTCTCTCAGCTTTTTCCTAAACCTGATGGAAGATGGAAACAGTGAGGTTTTTCAGAACCAATATATCAATCAATAGCTTTTTCAAGCTGTGCTTGTTTAAATTGATTGTTGTAAGTGAACTTTTTTTTAATGTAAACCCTACTTGTATTTAGATTACCATCAGCTTCAGAGCAATACAAGATCACTCAAACAAACATGAATCAGAGTGCTCCTCTTATATTTGAAGTTATTTTAGATCCATTCTGTTTTTTACTATGAACTAAATGTAAATGTACATATATTCTAAAGACATGAAACCCAACGAGTGTGTTCTGGGTTTTCCATAAAGAATCCCTGGAACTTGGCCACCTCACTGGTTCCGGGTTAGACAGTAGCAGCTCTACTCTAAGTTCGTCCCATGTGACTGAGCTCCTCACCCAACCACCCTGTGGAGGAAATTCATTTCAATAATTTGTATCTGTGACTTGGTCAGTTTGGTCACAATCTAAAGGTACAACATGTAACATGCTGAAGGTGAAATGTCAACTTCACTCAATACAACTATAGAAGATAAACCCATTCTTTGTAACATTCCTATTGGGGATGGAAAAAAGTCTTAGTCTTTAAGACTTTTTTCCACTTTAAAGACTTTAAAAGTCTTTAAAGTCTTAACTAAAGAGAACTTGAACTTGTGAGGCACTGACTTGGAGACTTGATTCCAAAGACTTGAGTCTTACCAAGCACTGACTTGATCCAACTTCGATTAAAAGACATTAGTAGATATATTTTCACCTTTGCTTTTTTGAGTCAATTTGGCCTCTTCCCTTTTTGCATTCTCATTACACACGTTGCACTTCCTCTCTCTTCCTCTGTTTGTCTCATGAGCAGCTTGTTCATCATGGATCTGCTCTCGTGTCTTTGGTTTCTAATTAATGGTGTATCAGCAGTGGGATGGTCACGGCGAGCTGCAGGGTTCAGGAGCGGCCGTTAAAAGCCCCATTACATTTATCACACGTGTTTTATGCTGGACTCTGCTGCAGGCTCCTTCATTAGCGCATCATTAAAGATTGAGAGGTGCTAAATGGCTGCCACTGGTCACAGACGCAGAAGAAGAGCCAAGATGGAGGTTGGACCGGATCAATCACTCCACTTTGTCTGATGGTTAGTCGCTGCTGTAACAGTAGAAGAAAATAATCATGGAGGGCACAGAGTCTTTATCGACATAGATATATCCCAAGGACCCGCTTTTGTTCTTCACATTGTCACAATACAATTCAGAATGAAATGTATAATAGATGAACAGAAATGGATACTGCTTTTTAAACTATCGCTCATCCAAAAGAAGATTGCAATGACAGAAATGTTAGGCTGATACCTCTATTTTATTGAATAAAAACATAGTTGTGATTAACTAGTATAATCAATGCAAAAACCAACAAATCTAATTAAAATCTAATTCAAATATCTTCAAATCAAATCAAATCAAATCAAACTTTATTTATAAAGCGCTTTTCATACATAAAATGTAACACAAAGTGCTTTACAGTGCATTAAAAACAATCTCGCTTGCCGCCACCCCCCACCCCCAAGACAATCCCCATACATGTACACACCCTCTACCCCTTCCTCCCCACCATACACCCACCCCCCACCCCCTTCCCAACACACGCACACACACGCCCCCACACACACACTCCCAAACACTAAAATACATTCACATACATTAGGCCGGGTACAGATGGACCAAAGAAAGCATCATCAGAGGAGCTGTCTGCACCAGGAGCAGAGCCACCTGCAGCCACAGGGCACCAGCCCAGGGCCCAGAGAAGAGATGAGGTCAAGACCAAACCTCCAGGGCCCATGAGCCAGAGCCCAGCAGCCACAGCCGACCACAGCTCCTGGTGCAGAGGCTCCTCAGAGGAAACACTGGAGAACCTAAAAGTGATAAGAAAATTAAAATAAATAAAAAGGTAAATACAAGCAAGAGATAAATTTAAGAAACACAATATCTGACACTAGTTATAAATAAATAAATAAATATAATAAATAACAAAATAAATACATATTAAACAATAAATACTAATCAAAAGCTAAGCTAAAAAGATGGGTCTTGAGCCTGCTCTTAAAAACCTGAATGTTCTCTGCGGCCCTGAGGTCCTCCGGCAGACTGTTCCATAGACGGGGGCCGTAAAACTGGAAAGATGCCTCGCCGTGAGTGTGTGTCCTGACTTTGGGAATGACTAGGAGCCTGCTGCCGGAGGAGCGCAGGGTCCGCGAGGGTTCATAAGGTAAAAGCAGTTCTGAAAGATAAGAAGGCCCAAGACCATTAAGACACTTAAAAACCAGTAAAAGAACTTTAAAATCGATCCTAAAACACACAGGGAGCCAATGCAGCGATTTCTTGTGGCTCATGGCTTATTAAAAATATGCCTTTGTGCATTTATTTATCATTTTTTAGATCTAATTGTTTTACATTTGAAGAAAGTGCTGCTTCTGAGCACACACACAGGTTTTAGTTCACTCAACTCTGAACTCACTGAGCCAACCCACTGTACCGCTCTGAAGTCTGTAATGACACCTTTAACCTGAGGTGGGACAAGTCTCAAGTAAATCTGAAGTCCTTGGTCTCAAGTAGGGATGCACCGATCCCAATACTTTAGCTTTAAGTATCTGTCAATACCTGATATCAACTAATACTAATGAAAGCACTGAATAGCTCTTTTTTTTTCAAAACATAAGAATGTTGATCATATTGCAATATGTTATTGTTATTTTTCAAGTCACAACTAAACAACTTAACCTGAATAAAATGTCAAGCATTATGAGACGTTCTGGATCAAATTCAGCCAGTAAATAAGTTTCATTATGCCCAATTAAAGGCAAAACTAGGATATCAGCTGAACCAATATCATGGAGCTGATATTCGATCCAGCAAAATTTCCTGGATTGGCACTGATATCCGATCCTAGTATCAGATGGGTGCATCACTAGTCTTAAGTCTAAGTTAAGTCCTGACTCAGTTAGTGCCCCACAAGTCCAAGTCGAGTCCAAGTGATGAAATAAAAAGCTTGCACAAACTTAGTTACTTCATCCATTTCAGAGCTGTCATCGGGACATAAAGCCTGGCATTGTCTGGCAGTTTTAAGTGTTGTGACCTCACAATTAAACAAAAATACACAAATAATCTCTACGGGAATTGTTCCTGAAGCTATGCCTCCTGAATTTGTGGAAAGGCAAATCTGGCTACGTCGGGTGTACACTGAGTCAAATTCGGGTTGGGATTCACGCATGACTTGGGACTTGCTTGAAACCTGTTGCACAGACCTCGGAGCAGTCTCAGGTCTGTGGAAAGAATCTGCAAGTTTATTTTTACCTGAGCCAACAGTGGTCTGATGGGACTTTCAGGTCATTGTACGACTGTTCTCGTGAGAATCCACAGGAATTTGCGTGGTTTTGAACAAAAGTTTACAGTGAACTGGATTTAGACTTTGTAAGAAACCTGCACGTGACCTGAACCTGACCACCTCAGTCAGAAGGTGCGACTGTAAGGTGCTTTCAGTTTGGGAGACTTGCATGTTTCTTGCCAAGTGCTTGTTAGCTCCAGTCGGCTGTGGTCCGTATTTGTCCAAACCCTAGATTATCGCAAGAATTTGTAGATTCTTTCTGCAGACCGGCACTTCTCTGAGGTTTGTGTAACGGGACACTGGTTTTAAGCTTTTTCCAAGTTCTGTGTCCCGAATCTCATCCAGCCCACAGTAAATGTACACCTGACTTTTTGGATTTCAGTGAACAAGCGTTATTAGATGAAGACAAGGCATTCTGAATAAATAGAAAAGACCTTATGTATATTCTGAACTAAACATTATAAAATATATTAATTGGGTAGCGTAGTCACCAAATGAAAGTGATCAGCAGGTACAACTCTTTTAAAATGACACTATACTATTGTGCTAATAATTCTGCCTCCTCATTTTAACCCTATTTGAACCTAATTGGCCTGAAATCAGAACATCGTAAAACCCAGATGAACTTTCAGCTGCACTTGTTAAGAAGAAGCACTTGTCCTTAATTACTCCGCCCACTCGTAGGATCCTGTCGTTTTAAGCACATTTCATTAGGAGGACGTCTGTGTCCCCCGAGGATTGGGCGAGGTGAGAGGGACAGAAGAATGAAGCGGTGATTAAGCTTCCGGGACATGTCCGGTTCAAGAGGAGACACTTGTACGACTTACACAAGCACAGTTATATAGAATTTCAGTTCACTATTTCATTGTGATATGTGTTTGAATGTGACACTTTTTATGAATGTAACGTGTGGTTATAATGAAGACAACTTACAATTACCTACATAATTTAGAGTTTATCTTGACACCTGTTGTGGTGTTGTATGTACAGTATTTAGGAAGAACCTATGACCGTATGTCACTGTTACAATACAATATTACTCAAACATGCAGAAATTAGTCCAAATAAAAGTGTGACTAAACTAATTATTAGAGACACTGATGGAACATGGTTGAAACGATGATTTATAGAGAAAACATGCTCAGAGCTAATGACGCTTTTGCACACATGAGATACTAATTCTCATGTCAGTGTAATAAACACCTGAAAATCAGGTTTCTCTGTAGTTTGTGCAAAGGCTGTTTTGAAAAGCACTTGCGATTGTTTTCTCTTCACACTATTCTCTAACTACAATTTCACAATTGGAACCAAGATTTTGAATCTTTTGAGACAATGATCGAACCAATTCAAAGCTGAAGTAGATTTGTAGCTTTATTAATCTAAGTCGTGACTTACTTCTAAGGTTAAAGATTAAAGGCAGGCAGACACTGTGAGATTTTTTTTATCCATTTTGGAACCATTTTTCACTCGTACAACAGTTTTGGGGATCGGCCAGAGTTTTAGCTCAAACGTGTGTCATGCACCGTGTAATGTACATGGTGTAATGAGAAGAGATTAACACCTTACCATCACCAGCTTCTGATCAACAATCGTAAGATTGCAAGAAAATCAAACTTGTTTGAAATCCTGGTTGCTCCTTGTGGGAACGTTGCACTGTAGAACCAGAGTCACGATCTCTCTCACTACCCATGTGCAAACATAGGCATCTCCACTTTTGGATTCTTCTTCTCCACTTTTTCTGTTGTACTTCCAGATACTGTCTGACGTACAGTGTGAGGCTCGGATCACATAAGACATCCGGCAGTGTAATGTGAGGACATGAATCGTGAGCTGCTGACTTTTGACCCTAGAGATTCACTCATACAGTCTGAACAGGCGCTGCATATCCACCACTGAAAACATTGCACAGTGTCTGCCCTCCTTAAGGTACATTTCATTGTCCTCGTAGGGAAATTTGCCCTCTACATTTGACGCATCCCTCTATTGGAGCATCTCCTCAGGAGCAGTGAGCGTCACAGTGCAACGGGGAACCCATCTCCAGGTGTTCTTGCTAGTCAGGACTACTGGTGCCCGGAGGAAACCCACCCAGACACAGGGAGAAACATACAGACTAAACAAAAAGACCTGTGTCTGTTTATCTGCAAAAATGGAGCTTTGTCAACCCCTCACAATGCTCTGGCTTTCTTCTGTCTTTGATAATTTGTAATTCCCAATGAGCAATATTAATAAATATTCTCCAAAACTCTCATAAAGTTTGATAATTGTGGCTGACAACTTTAAAATCAATAGAAAATGTGCATGCTAGAGAGCTCTATCCCGTATATGCTAGCTTGAAACTCTACAAAGCATTCTTACTTGAACTATCGTTTTATTATTTATTTACAACAGCAGCACTTCTTCTGACAGGTTTCTCCAGTGACATCAAACTAAAAGTCAAATTTAAAGCATACATTTGGCTTTATGAACCTGTATTACCCTGAGTACAGCCGATATGGAACAATAAAAACTTTGCTAACCTACACAACCTTTTCCTTCTGTCCAGACTCAATACTTCTGGAGGCGAACACAAAAATATGCCTAAAATATGAATAATTGAGCAGGAAAGAGTGCGTTGACCTGAGAGCTTGGCCTGCAGACAGTCAGGGGAGACCAGAGCCTGGAGGAGGAACACTTTCTCCAGGCAGAGGGCAGTGAGGGTCAGTGAGAGGGCAAAGACGGCTGCTTTAGAACGGAATAATGCAGAACAACACAAGGGTCACTGCTGGGTTTGGTTACATATGTATGTGAAGAGAAGCTCAGCCAAACAAATATATTCTTAAAGTGTTGGTGAGTCCATTTGGCGTCTGGTTAAAACATCGAGTTGCAATTGTTCAGATAAGTTTTGCAGCTGTAGTTTGAGTTGCAAGTAATGTTTCTGATTCTGTTCATATTACATGTCCAGGTGAAGTGTGAAGAGGACAGAAACACCTTGGTAACGGCAGAAGCGACGCAGAAACAAGTTCACAGAGGCGAAGGAAACATAGAGACAAACAAAAGGTAAACAATTAATGAAGTTGTTCTCAAAGCGCAGGGTGTGCCATGTTCGATTTTCTACGTCAGGTTTTGAAATTATGTCCGATATTGGGGAATTTACCAGCTCAGTTACGGAGAAAACAGATATACAATGAAATGTCAAAAACATACAACAAGCATGTTTTGTTTTACTTCAAACGTTCCCCTTTTAGTAACTTGAAGCCTAAACATACTTGTTAACCCAAAGAAAATGTCGATACGTGGTTTCAACCAAAATTCATGGTTATTTATGTTTTTGGCTTTTCGTAACATATTGACATAAAAAAGACATAAAAACGTGCTTATTGTACATTTTTAACATTTTGTTGCATGTCTACATTTTTTCATAAATTGAAAAAATTCTAGCTCCAAGTACAACTGGAAGAATGCACTTTTACTCTTAGTTAAAGGAACCATATGTAAAATGCAAAACAAGTGGTTTCAATTGCATGAACTCGGGTTGCCTGTGTTTCTGACTTACAGTTCAAAATCGGTTCAGGGTCCAAGAAACCTAGCCAGGCTGGCGCCACCTAGTGCTTCACTCAGTTTCATTTCACTGCAGCTACTAGGTCAGGACTGCAGACAGTTCTCAAAAAGTACGGTTGTCCAATTAGCAAACAGGAGCGGATTGGGTGTGTTGGCCAGAACCAACCTGAGTTTTGACAGCAGATTTTATGTGTTTTTCTCCTTTGACCTTGTGTCTTATATCAGGGGTTCTTACCTTTTTGACCTCGGGGCCCGAATATTCATGTAGAAAGTAACCTGGGCCAATCTCATATTAAATGTATGTGTTTTACTGATTTTGTGGCCCTCAAGGAGGTGCTCGCGGCCCGACTTTGGGCCCCGGCCCTATGGTTAAGAATCAGTGTCTTATATGAACTTACTCTACTTACTCTAATGTGATATTGTACCTTTTAGTTTAGTTTGCTTTTAGAAACGGCAACAATCACTGACACGTATATTTCTGCTCTACCTCCTGGACGACAAACAACCAAAAAGAAGTGATTGGTTACATTTAAGTCAGACGGTTTCTGAAACCGGCTGATGCATGAGAGTCATGTGAGCCTCATTCGCATCTTTAGTTTTTGTAACACAGGTATGGCGCTACCGGATTAGCATACCTTTTCCCAAATACTTAAACGAAATTAACTTAACCTAACCCTAACCGTACCCAAATCCCTGAAGTAAATATTTTGAAATATACAATGTTGCTAGCATAGTCACCAATGCAAAGTGATGGTGTGGCATAACTGGGTTAGATAAAAAAATCAGGCGGTTCAATCAGCTTTCTGGTTGGATAATCCTCTTGAGAACCAAAACACCAAATATAAACCTCAACAATCAAACATCATGTCCATTGCGTTTTACATCAAGTTTAACTTAACTTTACAGAGACTTTCAGTAAAATTAGTATTGCAAATGTGACCGGCTTTTTTTCTTTCTACATTGTGTGTGCTGGTTTATGATTGTTGTGCAGGAGTGAACCACTGGACACAGCCGAGCGATTGGAGGCGGTCTCCAAAATAAAGTGAAAGAGTCAACTTGTGCTGCTCACGGTTGGCCCCAACTACAAAGAAGAGACAGTGACATCTTCAGTATTTTTCCAAACGTCTTTAAGTCAATAAATAAACACATCAGAACAATGTAAAGACTCAGTGTTGACTCAAATACAAGTGTAGCTTGTTCAAGCCTGAAAATAAAGGTGAAATAATGATTAAAATGCACTTAAAACACAAGATTGCATTGGATAACCAACCGTTTCACCGCAGGGTTTTGCAAAAGAGAAGATGAAGTCCGGACCCCCCACTACATACCAGTGCTCTGCAGGGACACATAAAGAAGAAACGTGGGCGGACCACAACAGCACAATGGCGCGATGCCAGATATGTAGAACAAACGGGCAATCAAGACAATTTTGTGTAACATAAATAAACTGGTTACATACATATTACTGTGTACAATACGACTTTGAGCAGTGTAGAGACAGTGTAGAGGTCTGATCCCAACAAAGTTCTGCTTAAAGGGGACCTATTATGTCAAATTCACTTTTCTAAGTGTTTAACCTTGTTATAATGGCCTTCCTTAGTCATTAGTTCACTCAAAGTTATATTTGAATTGATTCATGCATTTGAGTATCGTTTATTGTTCTTCAGCTGGAGCTCAAGTGCTCAGAAATCCCCGTTCTCACCTATCACCTATCCCCTCCCACTTTTTTTTCTTGTTATAATTCAAAAGATGAATACACAAAGTGATGCATATATGGTTCAAAACTGTCCCAGAGCCATTTTCCAACAATAAAAAATAGTTTTTTAAAAATCTATTGCTTTTTACAGTTACATCTTAAAGCTAAGAGGCGGGGCTTATCGGTTCTGCAGTNGAGAACGCGCCAGATCCCAGGATCCCAGCCTCATGGAAAGCCCGCCCAGATCCTTGGACCTTGACGCAGGGCTAAAAGGAACGTCGGAGCCAGGAACTCCACCTATGTCGGAGATGTAGAGCGCACCGACCCGGGAAAGAAGTTCCTTGCTTGGCCAAGGCAAGGACCAACGTATCAGTGACTCAGATACCGACTGCGTGTACGTTTGTCTGCTCCGCGTGCAAGCTCCAACCCAAATTTTAATGGAGATAGGGTAGAGTGCCCGTCAAGAATTAATATCCCGGTTCTAAATATACAGCTTTTTGAGACCAAAAACGCAAAGGGTCGAAAACAGACTAAACAGACTAAATAACGAGACTAAGCAGCACTAAATACAGCACTAAAACGACTAAAACACAAGGAACTAATACGCTAGGACTAGAACAGACTAGAAACAGAACCTAAACAGTGACAACATACAGATTTAAAACAGGTTGACTAAGACCCGGAACTCAAACTCAGGAGGGTCTTTAAACTAGGAGCAGAACCATATGCTAAACACAGAAATCACGATTCCTTGAAGCTAACTCGTACTACCTTGGCCCATTCTTCTCAGTAACTTGAATATTATTATCTTCTCTGGCTGAGCTGTCTACCTGGAGTTTATAACAATCCTCTCATTTTTATGAGTTTCTGTTGCACTCCAATGTTCTCTTTCGTCCACAACGAGCAGACTGGAATCAGATAAAACCAGTCTAAACGGCAGCGTCCTATAAACCAGACTAAAAAAATGCGAGCGTACAAAACTAGTTTCTAAAAACAGGACTAAAGTGCAGACATTAATAATGCCAGGACTAAATTCGACTTAAGCCAGCAACAATAAAACATGAGACTTAAACAGACCTAAAACAGCCTAAAGCAGACAAAGAAGACTTAAAACAGGGACTAAATCAGACTAAACAGTAACTAAAACAGCGAACTAAACTATGACTAAAACAGACTCAATATCCAGACAAATCCAGACTAAAGCCAGGTAGTCTAAATCAGAAATAAAACAGGAACCTAAAAAATCCAGACCTAACAGCAGTACCTAATCAACTAATCAGACCTTAAAGCCCTACAATCCAGACCTAAAGCAGCCTAAAACAGACTACAAACAGGCTACAAAACTAGGGCATAAAGGCCAGACTTAAAACCTGACTAAAACAGCGACTAAATCAGATCTAAATCAGAAATACATAGACTAACATCAAGACTAAATAGGACTTATATCAGACGAAAACAGAACTACAGACTGCTAGCTTGCTGGTTTGTTTTTTCTCTTTTCTCCAATATTCTCTGTTTAGTTAGCTGAAATCGATATTACTCCTTTCTACCTTACACTCTACCTCTTACCTTACATTCATGTATAATGTGACAATGTAATTACCTCACCGCTCTCATTAATCCCTCTCCTCTACGTTGTCCCATCCACCTCTCTTTTTCGTTACCTGCTCCTCTCGTCTTTTCCCTCTCCTTTCTCCACCCTCTTACCCTTTCTTTAATTTCAATCACGTCATATTCTCCATCTTTCTCCCATCTTCTTCCGCACACTTATTTCTCTATGCACTAGCTTATCCGTTTAACTAATAGTCCACTTTCACCTGCCTTTCTGAGGCACTTCCCCACTCTCCTCTCTCTTAGCCCCCTCTCTTTTTCTCCCTCTTCTTGAATTTTTCTCTCACACCTCGCTCTCTCCTCTTCTTCTCTCATCTCCCTCCTCTCTTCTTCTCCTCTCTCCCTTTCTTCTCTTCTCTCTCTCTCTTCCTCTTCTTCTCCAGTCTCTCTCCCCAACTCTTCTCTCTTCTCTAGCCCCCTCCTCTCCTTCCTCTCTACCTCTCTCTTCGTCCATCTGCCTCCCTCTCTTCCTCTCTCTCTTCTCCCCCCTCTCTCTTCTCTCTCTCTCTTCTCTCGTGAGGTTTTTTCTCCTTTCTCTCCTCCCTCTCCTATCCCCCCTCCTCTCCCTCCCTCTCTCTTCCCTCCTTCTCCTGTGAGTGTTTTTTCTCTCTCTGTTCTCTCCCGTTCCTCCCTCTGTCGCCAGCACACGAACCCAAACGTCCATCTCCCTTCTCTCCTCTCTCTTCTCCATGAATACCACTATCGGATACCCCGGCCCTAAACACAGCGGTTTTCCTTACCACAACCAGGCAAAGGTGTCGCAGCCAAGAAGAGGATGGTATGGTAATGAGGAGTGAAGTACCCAGGTGAGGGAGGTTGGATGAAAGAATTAGTACACAAGATGGAGTGATTGAACTTTAAGAAAGTACTAGGTATTGAGATGGAGATCACCGCACTAGACGGCTGCCAGCAGCGTCGCATGTCTACGAGCATGAGTCGATGCACTGGGAAACAAAAGGGAGGGCACTGTTGGAATTGAGAACAAAATCTGCTAACGAGTTCGGGCACGTAACTTCATATTAAAGAAAAGTTTGTGTTTTTTTTTGTATTCCGGAGAGGCACGAACGCTCAGTGTGGGAATGTTTTTGTGGCGCCAGAAAAATGCTCGGTTTTTTTCAGATTCAACGGCGTAATATTTTGTCCATGTATTTGTATTTGGTAGTCTGGTATATACGTGAAGGAAGAGGAGAGGGCACTCACTCTTTGAGAAGACCAATGGTTGAATGGGTATTAAAGTAAGCAATTGAAGCTATATGGAAGGAGAGTAAAGTAGAACACGTGGATCAATCATAATTATCTTATTGAGTTAAGTGTATTATCTGCTCCAATGCGCGGGGGAAGGCAGTATCTCTCATTTTTCTGAATCTCTAAATCAAAAGACCTGTTGCGGACGTGACCAGACACATCGTACGAAGCTTGTTTAGGATGACTGAATTGTCGGATTTTCAAGCAGGTTTTGCTGGGAACAACTATTAGTTTTGCATTGATGAAGATGTAGCAATGCCAACTCGCAGTATACAATTTAACGAAGTTCACTGATAAGATAATCCTCTTCTTGTTAGCTGTGTCAAGAACGCTAACAACCTTAGGCACAGCCTACCTGAGCAAATGCTGCAGAGCTGCTCTTATACAGTGTGAACAAGCAACCCAATCTTACAAGAAATAAGAAATGTATACGACGACATAACAGGACATGATGTCAATAGCGTGTGATTAGCACGATTTCACGCCTTTTGCGTAATATGCCACGCATTGCAGTCCCAGTTCCTTTCTATGGTGGTTGTAAAGATGTGTTATTATTTATGAATATTTACAAAATCCTTGTTCTAATGTGAGAACACTCGTGTGCATTTTTTGTAACTTAGAAAAACATATTCCATATAATCGAGGACCACTTGAACGTGTTGCTTTATTAATCACACTTTCCACAAGTGTAATTAATCCTGAAAACACATGTAGATTGATTTGAAGGTTGTCATCTCATTTGCAACAATAAAAGAAAAAAATGATTGTCTTTTATCATTAATTAATCATAAACAGCTCTTTGCATGAAAATTAACGAAGGAAATGAAGCAAACGTGCCCGATCGCCCTGTTATTCTTGTTATCTCAGATCTAATTTCAGTCCGACGTGTGGCTGTGATTAGCGGCTTTTCATCTCATAAAGAGGACAATGCTCCACTCGTCCATGTGAAAGAATAGCCTCTCATCACAGACACTTATAGCTGTTAGCATCTATTATTACTGCCTGAAATAAAGCTGCATTTATCAGGCTAAAGATATGGCTATTAGCATTCTTTCCCAACTAACAGATCTAGAGATACATTTTTTTTCAAAGTTTATAATTAATAAGAACGTGGTATGCCGTTGCGGATATTATCTGCCGATCCGTGAATGTGTGTCCGCGAGTTTTATTCGCAATCCACTGTCTGGTTACAATCTTGAATTAATAAGGTGCGTAACCAGTTAAACATCTCGGTCTCCTAACAATAAGTGAAACAAACATGTACTATCAGTTCCTAATACACCTCCACGTCTTTCTATACAACCCATCCATTTACGTTGTGAAACCTCTCCTGCCCCCTTATTATATAAACACAGATTACCCATGGCTAAAATGCCATAGCTACAGCGTTCAAGTTTGTTCAAATGAAATTACAATACATAATAAAATAACTGTTTTACCATTCTTCAGACAAACTGCATAAAAATTCGCGTTATTTGTCCTGTATTTAAGTGAGGTCCAGCCTCTCCCCCCTACTGTTAGGTATTTCCAGCCATATTGTCCACAGGAGTGCAATATTGCTCTTATTCTGGAAGTCCCGTGATGGTTGATGACATCATCAATACGGATTGCTTTGGGTTGTCTTGCCCTTTGGTGTTTACCTTTCTCCATAAGTGTGGTTCTACCTTTCTGAAGAACAGCTTGAATAACTAATAAAACAGCTCTCCTCTGACAGCTGTTGTTCCTAGTTACGTTACTCCTCTTTCCTGCTTAGCGTATCCTTTAATCTTACACAATATTTGAGTCCTCTTCCTTCTAACTATTGAAATTGACTTCTCTCCGCTGAGTTTTCGATGAACCCATAATGATCCCTCTCCGTGCTTATGCGCGCCCTTGTATTTAATGTTGGCCCTCTTATTTGAGTATCGTGGCCAGCTGACTTCAAACGATGATATATACAAACGATTCTAGACAATGTGTCCGAGTGTCCTGCGTATAAGTCCTGATGTAGTCCTCTTTATTCCTGCGCTACTTAGTCTCTGTATTAGATGCCTGGTTTTATCTCTGTCTGTAAAGTTCTGTATTTAGACCCTGGTTTAAACGAATTTATGAGTCACTGATTTACAAGTCTTGATTTTCGGTGTAATCTAATGCCTTAGGCTAATTGTGATCGCCGAACAGAAGACAGGTAATGAAACCGTTGTGCTGCACTAGAGGACCACACCAGTGAGCGATGCAGGAGCAAGATTCGATAACTAGATATTAATGCAATAGACGGAGTCACAGACGCTGTGAGAACAAACTCCAAGATGTTCATGGCGAAGCCCAGCATCAGAGGTGAGTGTTACTATCTAAATACTGAACTTAAAGTTTACTGAGTAGAAGCTGGGGCCAAAGTGAAAGATCATCTATTGACTTTTATGTATTCTGATATTCTGTGTTTAGCCCCTGTATAAAACATAGCACACTAGTTAAATGAGCCAAAAGACCCAACATGTCATTTGAGAGTTTCACAGCGTCGTGTGAGGTCCTTTCATTAAGTCCTGTTTTATCCTTGTTTAATCTAGGTTCCGTGTTTTCAGTTTCCTTTTTTTTCTCAGTGCACCTACTTATTTTAAGTCCCTTGAGCCAGTTATAATGTTTTATCTTCTCTTTGTTAGTTTTAGGTTTCAACCTATGGTTGGTTCAATTTGTTAAGTAGTTCTCCTAGCGTTTATAGTTCTGCTGGTTTAGGTACCTTGGTTTTAGTCCCTTGCGTTTTTAATCGACCTGGTTTTGGTATAGTTATTCTCTCTGTTTCTTAGAACGCGTTATTTAGATCAAACCACTTTCCGGTCCCACTCTTTAATGAGTGGTTGGAGTTGACGCCATGCGCGATTTCTCTGCGACAGGACAACGCGATTAGCCGGTCCGTAGATGAGCCGCCAGCCAAGACTCCTCACAACTCCAATGTCGCATCAACTTTATGGATCCGGGCCCGTTGAGTCACTGAATGACTCTGGATGCGATCCCGTTCTCGCCAAGAATATTAGATTGCCTCCCAATAGAGGTCCAAGCAACTAGAGCAGAACCGTTCCTCCACAGATCTTCCAGTACTCTGATCTTGTGAAGTCCCTCGCTGGAGATTCTACGACGTTACTCGTTCTGCTGTCATGCCACTTGAGCGTCCAGCCTCACCAGGTCGACAGTTTATCTCTAGCGTAGGTTCTTTTTCTTTTTTTGTACTAACAGAAGCAAGTCTTGTTCTTCATCTGCCGCCAATGGTGAACAAGGAGAACAAACTTTTATTTTTCCCAGTTAGTTTGTCTTAAGGATCCTCCATCTTTTCGTTTAATAAAAAAAGGTATTCTGCGTATTACGGGTCTAGTTCAATTTTCTAGTTGTATACCCCTTTGCTCCCCAGTAAATACTCTCCGGGCGGAGCTGGGGCTATTGGTCGACGCAACACAATACACTCTAGCTCACTCAGCATCGTGAGACACGAGGTGCCATGTCCTAGGTTTCTTTCGTCGTGAGCAGAACGGGACCAAAAAAGATTATTGAAACTGTTTGAGGCTACGCCTGAGCGGCTCTAGACACGCTCTTAAGCGCAGAGCGAGCAACATATGATTCAGAAAAGATTTGAGGTATAGATTTGATTGAATCTATATAATTTGCGAGTTGAATGCAAGCCGTGTGAGTGTGCGTGATGGTTAATTATAAGCCACATAATTGCTGATCGCGAGCGCATATGCGGTAGAGTGTCTCTGACTACCGTAGACATGTCTCGATAATTTGGTCCACAAAAATATCATCAATCGGAAGCCCACAGGTCTTTTTCTATGCCGTGTCCTGTCTGCCAAGGCTCTATCCAAAAGGAAGTATGAGTCGCCTGTCAACAAAGTCCCTCCCACCTTGATCCAAGCGGTGACTATGCCTAGCCTTTACAACGACCAGACAGCATAGCTCCTGAAAGCTGGTCGTTCAGACATAATATAATTCAACGCTCATCGCCATTGTATTCCTCCCGTTGCACGGCGACTTCACTGTCCTCGATTCTGGTTGTTGCGCTATCAGCGCTGGCTGTCACCCCTCTGCATTACCAACTGGCATCGTGTGTCGGCAGAAACTTACATGAACGAACCAAGTATTCGGCAGTCCCTTTTCCTAGTAAGCGTAGTGTCGGCCTGTCTGGATAAACCGAACTTAGCGTTTGACAAGTTCTAGAGTGTGAGATAACAAAATACAGCATAGAAAAACTGCTGTGCGTGCAAACTTCTGTCGTATGTGTGAATAGAACTATAAATCTGTACTGATACGAAGTGACCGAGTTTCTAGACTTTGTGAAGTGGTATGCAAGCGAGAGTCTATACTGCTTCATCTATGATCTTCTGTGTCAGTATATGAGTGTGTGTATACAGATAACGTCATACACACAACAAAAGAAAGCACCGGCTTAGCGATTCCCTTGTGCCCTTGCTGAAAAGACAGAATTAAACGCTCCAGCAGGAAAGAACAGACATACATCCACAAGGAGCAAACGCCACTCTATGGCGTAAATCGAGTGACGTGTCCGTGGCAAGGTGCATGAACGTTATCCTGCGAACCCCAGACCCCCCGTCTCAACTACAGCCCTGCTTGGTAGCGTGATTGATTGCCTAGTAACCCCGAGTGGTGTGTTCGTACCTCAGCTAAATATCGTAACATTATAATCCGCATGGCTGGCAAGGTTAGCTGTGTGCAAACAGGAAAAGGATCTAGCAAGACTTCGTTTTCAGTTTTTGTATTTGGCTCAGACATGAAGGGTAAGTAAGTTGCAGTCATTTAAAACGTCAGTGGTAATAAAACGTCTGGTAGACATAGACATACAACAGTAAAACGTGCTTGCAAAAGGCTGGCTTAAAACTAAAAGGACCTGACTTGGGGACTCAACTTGGATTTGTGGAACACTGACTTAACTCAGACTTGAAGCCTAAGACTTGAGATATAAAAAAAAAATGACTTGGTCCCACCTCTGAGAACTTGTCATATACATTTTAAACGCGTACCTTACTAATCTCTATTCTGCGTTATCTCTTCAGAACTAGTTTCAGTTGCAATACAACAAGAAATGATTGTACAAATAAGACGTAGCATAAAACATTGATAGCTCATCTCTCACATCTGACCAGCACAATCACAGCTGAAGCCTCGAGGGTCAAGAGCGCATCATTACCTTGTTACGAAGCTGACAGAGCTGCTCTCCGCTTGTATTAAAGAGCCTTTCTTAAAGCGACCTGTGCCGGCGCCAGTCCCTCCAAGCCCATTATCTCTCAGTTCCCTGGTTTCTGCTCCACTGACTGTGTTAACATCCTCCGCACCACAAAAGGTCAAGTGCTGTTCTGAGCGCGTGCAAAAAGACCTGCACTTTTTAAGAGTCAGGGAAGCTTAGCGTGAAATGTCTGTGTGATTATAAACTTACAGCAGGAAACTGTGGAGCGGCCGCACACCATCTGACCAGGAACAGGACTTTCTCTCTCAGCTTTTTCCTAAACCTGATGGAAGATGGAAACAGTGAGGTTTTTCAGAACCAATATATCAATCAATAGCTTTTTCAAGCTGTGCTTGTTTAAATTGATTGTTGTAAGTGAACTTTTTTTAATGTAAACCCTACTTGTATTTAGATTACCATCAGCTTCAGAGCAATACAAGATCACTCAAACAAACATGAATCAGAGTGCTCCTCTTATATTTGAAGTTATTTTAGATCCATTCTGTTTTTTACTATGAACTAAATGTAAATGTACATATATTCTAAAGACATGAAAACCCAACGAGTGTGTTCTGGGTTTTCCATAAAGAATCCCTGGAACTTGGCCACCTCACTGGTTCCGGGTTAGAACAGTAGCAGCTCTACTCTAAGTTCGTCCCATGTGACTGAGCTCCTCACCCAACCACCCTGTGGAGGAAATTCATTTCAATAATTTGTATCTGTGACTTGGTCAGTTTGGTCACAATCTAAAAGGTACAACATGTAACATGCTGAAGGTGAAATGTCAACTTCACTCAATACAACTATAGAAGATAAACCCATTCTTTGTAACATTCCTATTGGGGATGGAAAAAAGTCTTAGTCTTTAAGACTTTTTTCCACTTTAAAGACTTTAAAAGTCTTTAAAGTCTTAACTAAAGAGAACTTGAACTTGTGAGGCACTGACTTGGAGACTTGATTCCAAAGACTTGAGTCTTACCAAGCACTGACTTGATCCAACTTCGATTAAAAGACATTAGTAGATATATTTTCACCTTTGCTTTTTTGAGTCAATTTGGCCTCTTCCCTTTTTGCATTCTCATTACACACGTTGCACTTCCTCTCTCTTCCTCTGTTTGTCTCATGAGCAGCTTGTTCATCATGGATCTGCTCTCGTGTCTTTGGTTTCTAATTAATGGTGTATCAGCAGTGGGATGGTCACGGCGAGCTGCAGGGTTCAGGAGCGGCCGTTAAAAGCCCCATTACATTTATCACACGTGTTTTATGCTGGACTCTGCTGCAGGCTCCTTCATTAGCGCATCATTAAAGATTGAGAGGTGCTAAATGGCTGCCACTGGTCACAGACGCAGAAGAAGAGCCAAGATGGAGGTTGGACCGGATCAATCACTCCACTTTGTCTGATGGTTAGTCGCTGCTGTAACAGTAGAAGAAAATAATCATGGAGGGCACAGAGTCTTTATCGACATAGATATATCCCAAGGACCCGCTTTTGTTCTTCACATTGTCACAATACAATTCAGAATGAAATGTATAATAGATGAACAGAAATGGATACTGCTTTTTAAACTATCGCTCATCCAAAAGAAGACAATGACAGATGTTAGGCTGCTTTTTAAACTAGTATAATCAATGCAAAAACCAACAAATCTAATTAAAAATCTAATTCAAATATCTTCAAATCAAATCAAATCAAATCAAACTTTATTTATAAAGCGCTTTTCATACATAAAATGTAACACAAAGTGCTTTACAGTGCATTAAAAACAATCTCGCTTGACAATCCCCATACATGAAATGCCCCCACACACACACTCCCAAACACTAAAATACATTCACATACATTAGGTACTGATAGCCTCTATTTTAGCTCCTTGCAAGGCTCCTCAGAGGAAACAAAACCATAAAAAGTAAATACAAGCAAGAGATAAATTTAAGAAACACAATATCTGACACTAGTAATCAAAAGCTAAGCTAAAAAGATGGGTCTTGAGCCTGCTCTTAAAAACCTGAATGTTCTCTGCGGCCCTGAGGTCCTCCGGCAGACTGTTCCATAGACGGGGGCCGTAAAACTGGAAAGATGCCTCGCCGTGAGTGTGTGTCCTGACTTTGGGAATGACTAGGAGCCTGCTGCCGGAGGAGCGCAGGGTCCGCGAGGGTTCATAAGGTAAAAGCAGTTCTGAAAGATCATTAAGACACTTAAAAACCAGTAAAAGAACTTTTCGTAAAACACACAGGGAGCCTGCAGCGATGGCTCATGGCTTATTAAAAATATGCCTTTGTGCATTTATTTATCATTTTTTAGATCTAATTGTTTTACATTTGAAGAAAGTGCTGCTTCTGAGCACACACACAGGTTTTAGTTCACTCAACTCTGAACTCACTGAGCCAACCCACTGTACCGCTCTGAAGTCTGTAATGACACCTTTAACCTGAGGTGGGACAAGTCTCAAGTAAATCTGAAGTCCTTGGTCTCAAGTAGGGATGCACCGATCCCAATACTTTAGCTTTAAGTATCTGTCAATACCTGATATCAACTAATACTAATGAAAGCACTGAAATAGCTCTTTTTTTTTCAAAACATAAGAATGTTGATCATATTGCAATATGTTATTGTTATTTTTCAAGTCACAACTAAACAACTTAACCTGAATAAAATGTCAAGCATTATGAGACGTTCTGGATCAAATTCAGCCAGTAAATAAGTTTCATTATGCCCAATTAAAGGCAAAACTAGGATATCAGCTGAACCAATATCATGGAGCTGATATTCGATCCAGCAAAATTTCCTGGATTGGCACTGATATCCGATCCTAGTATCAGATGGGTGCATCACTAGTCTTAAGTCTAAGTTAAGTCCTGACTCAGTTAGTGCCCCACAAGTCCAAGTCGAGTCCAAGTGATGAAATAAAAAAGCTTGCACAAACTTAGTTACTTCATCCATTTCAGAGCTGTCATCGGGACATAAAGCCTGGCATTGTCTGGCAGTTTTAAGTGTTGTGACCTCACAATAAACAAAAATACACAAATAATCTCTACGGGAATTGTTCCTGAAGCTATGCCTCCTGAATTTGTGGAAAGGCAAATCTGGCTACGTCGGGTGTACACTGAGTCAAATTCGGGTTGGGATTCACGCATGACTTGGGACTTGCTTGAAACCTGTTGCACAGACCTCGGAGCAGTCTCAGGTCTGTGGAAAGAATCTGCAAGTTTATTTTTACCTGAGCCAACAGTGGTCTGATGGGACTTTCAGGTCATTGTACGACTGTTCTCGTGAGAATCCACAGGAATTTGCGTGGTTTTGAACAAAAGTTTTACAGTGAACTGGATTTAGACTTTGTAAGAAACCTGCACGTGACCTGAACCTGACCCACCTCAGTCAGAAGGTGCGACTGTAAGGTGCTTTCAGTTTGGGAGACTTGCATGTTTCTTGCCAAGTGCTTGTTAGCTCCAGTCGGCTGTGGTCCGTATTTGTCCAAACCCTAGATTATCGCAAGAATTTGTAGATTCTTTCTGCAGACCGGCACTTCTCTGAGGTTTGTGTAACGGGACACTGGTTTTAAGCTTTTTCCAAGTTCTGTGTCCCGAATCTCATCCAGCCCACAGTAAATGTACACCTGACTTTTTGGATTTCAGTGAACAAGCGTTATTAGATGAAGACAAGGCATTCTGAATAAATAGAAAAGACCTTATGTATATTTCTGAACTAAACATTATAAAATATATTAATTGGGTAGCGTAGTCACCAAATGAAAGTGATCAGGCAGGTACAACTCTTTTAAAATGACACTATACTATTGTGCTAATAATTCTGCCTCCTCATTTTAACCCTATTTGAACCTAATTGGCCTGAAATCAGAACATCGTAAAACCCAGATGAACTTTCAGCTGCACTTGTTAAGAAGAAGCACTTGTCCTTAATTACTCCGCCCACTCGTAGGATCCTGTCGTTTTAAGCACATTTCATTAGGAGGACGTCTGTGTCCCCCGAGGATTGGGCGAGGTGAGAGGGACAGAAGAATGAAGCGGTGATTAAGCTTCCGGGACATGTCCGGTTCAAGAGGAGACACTTGTACGACTTACACAAGCAGTTATATGAGAATTTCAGTTCACTATTTTCATTTGTGATCATGTGTTTGAATGTGACACTTTTTATGAATGTAACGTGTGTTATAATGAAGACAACTTACAATTACCTACATAATTTAGAGTTTATCTTGACACCTGTTTTGGGTTGTATGTACAGTATTTAGGAAGAACCTATGACCGTATGTCACTGTTACAATACAATATTACTCAAACATGCAGAAATTAGTCCAAATAAAAAGTGTGACTAAACTAATTATTAGAGACACTGATGGAACATGGTTGAAACGATGATTTATAGAGAAAACATGCTCAGAGCTAATGACGCTTTTGCACACATGAGATACTAATTCTCATGTCAGTGTAATAAACACCTGAAAATCAGGTTTCTCTGTAGTTGTGCAAAGGCTGTTTTGAAAAGCACTTGCGATTGTTTTCTCTTCACACTATTCTCTAACTACAATTTCACAATTGGAACCAAGATTTTGAATCTTTTGAGACAATGATCGAACCAATTCAAAGCTGAAGTAGATTTGTAGCTTTATTAATCTAAGTCGTGACTTACTTCTAAGGTTAAAGATTAAAGGCAGGCAGACACTGTGAGATTTTTTTTATCCATTTTGGAACCATTTTTCACTCGTACAACAGTTTTGGGGATCGGCCAGAGTTTTAGCTCAAACGTGTGTCATGCACCGTGTAATGTACATGGTGTAATGAGAAGAGATTAACACCTTACCATCACCAGCTTCTGATCAACAATGTAAGATTGCAAGAAAATCAAACTTGTTTGAAATCCTGGTCGCTCCTTGTGGGAACGTCGCACTGTAGAACCAGAGTCACGATCTCTCACACTACCTATGTGCAAACATAGGCATCTCCACTTTTGGATTCTTCTTCTCCACCTTTTCTGTTGTGCTTCCAGATACTGTCTGACGTACAGTGTGAGGCTCATATCACATAAGTGTAGTGTGAGGACATGAATCGTGAGCTGCTGACTTTTGACCCTAAGATTCACTCATACAGTCTGAACAGGCGCTGCATATCCACCACTGAAAACATTGCACAGTGTCTGCCCTCCTTAAGGTACATTTCATTGTCCTCGTAGGGAAATTTGTCTTACATTTGACGCATCCCTCTATTGGAGCATCTCCTCAGGAGCAGCGAGCGTCACAGTGCAACGGGGAACCCATCTCCAGGTGTTCTTACTAGTCAGGACTACTGGTGCCCGGAGGAAACCCACCCAGACACAGGGAGAAACATGCAAACTAAACAAAAAGACCTGTGTCGCTAGTCTGTTTATCTGCAAAAATGGAGCTTTGTCAACCCCTCACAATGCTCTGGCTTTCTTCTGTCTTTGATAATTTGTAATTCCCAATGAGCAATAATAATAAGTATTCTCCAAAACTCTCATAAAGTTTGATAATTGTGGCTGACAACTTTAAAATCAATAGAAAATGTGCATGCTAGAGAGCTCTATCCCGTATATGCTAGCTTGAAACTCTACAAAGCATTCTTACTTGAACTATCGTTTTATTATTTATTTACAACAGCAGCACTTCTCCTGACAGGTTTCCCCAGTGACATCAAACTAAGAGTCAAATTTAAAGCATACATTTGGCTTTATGAACCTGTATTACCCTGAGTACAGCCGATATGGAACAATAAAAACTTTGCTAACCTACACAACCTTTTCCTTCTGTCCAGACTCAATACTTCTGGAGGCGAACACAAAAATATGCCTAAAATATGAATAATTGAGCAGGAAAGAGTGCGTTGACCTGAGAGCTTGGCCTGCAGACAGTCAGGGGAGACCAGAGCCTGGAGGAGGAACACTTTCTCCAGGCAGAGGGCAGTGAGGGTCAGTGAGAGGGCAAAGACGGCTGCTTTAGAACGGAATAATGCAGAACAACACAAGGGTCACTGCTGGGTTTGGTTACATATGTATGTGAAGAGAAGCTCAGCCAAACAAATAGATTCTTAAAGTGTTTGTGAGTCCATTTGGCGTCTGGTTAAAACATCGAGTTGCAATTGTTCAGATAAGTTTTGCAACTGTAGTTTGAGTTGCAAGTAATGTTTCTGATTCTGTTCATATTCCATGTCCAGGTGAAGTGTGAAGAGGACAGCACCACCTTGGTAACGGCAGAAGCGACGCAGAAACAAGTTCGCAGAGGCGAAGGAAACATAGAGACAAACAAAAGGTAAAACGACGCATGTACAGTTTATGAAGCTGTCAGGGGTTTATTTTTCTCTGTAAATCTTAACTTACCCCAAGCCCCAGTCCTGAACTTACTCATTTTAGTAACTTGAAGCCTAAACATACTCGTTAACCCAAAGAAAATGTCGATACGTGGTTTCAACCAAAATTCATGGTTATTTTATGTTTTGGCTTTTCGTAACATATTGACATAAAAACTTGCTTATTGTACATTTTTAACATTTTGTTGCATGTCTACATTTTCTCGTAAATTGAAAGATTCTAGCTCCAAGTGCAACTGGAAGAATGCACTTTTACTCTTAGTTAAAGGAACCATATGTAAAATGCAAAACAAGTGGTTTCAATAGCATAGTACAATCTTAAATGTGCTTCAGGTCTAAGAAACCTAGCCAGGCTGGAGCCACCTAGTGCTTCACTCAGTTTCATCTCACTGCAGCTACTAGGTCAGGACTGCAGACAGTTTCCAAAAAGTACGGTTGTCCAAATAGAGAACAGGAGCTGATTGGTGTGTTGGCCAGAACCAACCTGAGTTGAGACAGCAGATTTTATGTGTTTTTCTCCTTTGACCTTGTGCCTTATATGAACTTACTCTACTTACTCTAACGTGATATTGTACCTTTTAGTTTAGTTTGCTTTTAGAAACGGCAACAATCACTGACACGTATATTTCTGCTCTACTTCCTGGACAACAAAACAACCAAAAAGAAGTGATTGGTTACATTTTAAGTCAGACGGTTTCTGAAACCGGCTGATGCATGAGAGTCATGTGAGGCTCATTCACATCTTTAATTTTTCTAACACATTTATGGTGCTATCGGATTAGCATACCTTTTCCCAAATCCTTAAACCAAATTAACTTAACCTAACCCTAACCGTACCCAAATCCCTGAAGTAAATATTTTGAAATATACAATGTTGCTAGCATAGTCACCAATGCAAAGTGATGGTGTGTGGCATAACTGGGTTGGATAAAAAAATCAGGCGGTTCAATCAGCTTTCTGGTTGGATAATCCTCTTGAGAACCAAAACACCAAATGTAAACCTCAACAATCAAACATCGTGTCCATTGCGTTTTTACATCAAGTTTAACTTAACTTTACAGAGACTTTCAGTAAAATTAGTATTGCAAATGTGACCAGCTTTTTTTCTTTCTGTGTTGTGTGTGCTGGTTTATGATTGTTGGTGCAGGAGTGAACCACAGGACACAGCCGAGCGATTGGAGGCGGTCTCCAAAATAAAAGTGAAAGAGTCAACTTGTGCTGCTCACGGTTGGCCCCAACTACAAAGAAGAGACAATGACATCTTCAGTATTTTTCCAAACTTCTTTGCGTCAATAAATAAACACATCGGAACAATGTAAAGACTCAGTGTTGACTCAAATACAAGTGTAGCTTGTTCAATGACCGAAATAAAGGTGAAATAATGATTAAAATGCACTTAAAACACAAGATTGCATTGGATGACCAACCTTTCCCACCTCAGGGTTTTGCAAAAGAAAAGACGAAGTCCGAACCCCCCAATACATACCAGTGCTCTGCAGGGACACACGAAGAAGAAACGTGGGCAGACCACAACAGCACAATGGTACGATGCCAGGTATGTAGAACAAACGGGCAATCAAGACAATTTTGTGTAACATAAATAAACTGGTTACATACATATTACTGTGTACAATACGACTTTGAGCAGTGTAGAGACAGTGTAGAGGTCTGATCCCAACAAAGTTCTGCTTAAAGGGGACCTATTATGTCAAATTCACTTTTCTAAGTGTTTAACCTTGTTATAATGGCCTTCCTTAGTCATTAGTTCACTCAAAGTTATATTTGAATTGATTCATGCATTTGAGTATCGTTTATTGTTCTTCAGCTGGAGCTCAAGTGCTCAGAAATCCCCGTTCTCACCTATCACCTATCCCCTCCCACTTTTTTCTTTTCTTGTTATAATTCAAAAGATGAATACACAAAGTGATGCATATATGGTTCAAAACTGTCCCAGAGCCATTTTCCAACAATAAAAAATAGTTTTTAAAAATCTATTGCTTTTTACAGTTACATCTTAAAGCTAAGAGGCGGGGCTTATCGTTCTGCAGTTTTGAACAGGAAGTCAGTAGAGCTGTTTCCATTTTCAAGCCGTTTTAGATCAACTTTGTGTTTTACAATGAACAAAAGGAAAATTAGTGTTCTGCAAATGTTGTAGTTTCTTACTAAATATTAAAAAAGAAACACAATAGGTCCCCTGTAAAAGATTGTATTTTGTTTATTTAAGTGGGGCATATTTATTAAGAAAGTACACCAACTTTAATATACTGTCCAACTCTCCATACAGTCCCCAAACCTTTCTTGAGCTGCAGACTTCCACCTGCTCTCTCTCTCCATCCCTCCTTTTCTTTGTCTCTCTGTCTCTTTCTCTCTCTCCTCTCATTGGCCCAGCGCTCTCTACCCTCTCCCTCTCACTGCTGCATCCTCCTGTCACTCATGCTCGTAAGCCCCGCCCCTCAGAGCCCACCGTAACGCCGTCTGCTCTCCTCTCGCTCCAGCATCACTTACTTTACTCTCCCGGTCTGGTCTGCAGGAGCTCGTACCTTTTTCTCCCGGTGAACGGCGAGGCTGTGGAGCCGCAGAGACATGAGCACAAGCCCGCGGAACAGGCACGACAACGACCATGGATCTGCTGATGCGTAACGCGCTCGCTTCGCTTCTCTTTGGGATTTTATTGTTGAACCTCGTTAAGGACTGTTTCGCAGAAGAAGGTAAGGACCAAACACTTTTTTTGGTTTTATTCTTACGCGCCGCAGCGATGGCACAATGCTGGATTTTTTTTTTGGAGAGTCGTCTTTTTTGTTTTTTGTCCCGGTGTGAAGCAGGTGCAGTTTGGGTTTCACGTTTGTTAATTTTGTACGGAGATTTCCAAAACACAAGACACGTTTTGTTTGGAGAGATTTACGCAGAGGGAACATTTGGTGATTGTAGAAGAAGCGTGAAATAGATGTGACTTTGGCGAGGTCACGTGCGTAAAATACGTCCTTTTCTGTGCCAACTTACTTTTGGACAACACATTTATTATATTTCCCCACACAGCCTCAATAAACTGTGCATTTATTGTCTTTATGTCATGTTACAAGCAGTTTATTTGGATTTTTGTGTGAAGATTCCTTTCCCAATTAGTGTGAGCACCTAAAACTATTGTATAAGAACACTTTGTTGAAATGCAGTTGGACAAACTTGGACAACTTTAAATAGGTTCAATCATTGCAATAATATGATATATTTTCTAAGCTTTTAACAAAAGAGACTTGAACATTTACTGCCAATGTTATCTATGAATGTGAGTGTTCCCAAGGTCTGGATTTCTTGCTAGAAAATAATGTGTATAATCATGATTTTGTTGCATTTTGTATGTGGTTAAATATCTTTACATAAATACATAAGGTAAGCTCTCGTTTCTTTTGTATAGTCATGTAAAGCAAGTGTTAGAAAATATGAATTTTGACCACACATTCCTTCACACGATTGCCTCAAGCTTGTTTATAATAACATCCTGTTTTGTCACGTAAAAGGCAGACGTTTCTTGAAGTTTTTTACGATCCAAACACGTGGTCTCTGTGTAGAATCCGTGTCCGGACATCCAAACGCAACTGGTTTCTTTGTCCGGCAGCGCTGCGTAAATCAGATGCTTCGCTTTCCTCGTGTCCAGTCGTTTTGGCACGCGCTCTTTCCCCGGTCCACTCTAATGATTCTGTCTTTGTCGTGGAATGAAAATGAAACTTGAGGTGTTGTGTTCGGTGATGAAGGTTGTAGAACGTAGCGGTGAGGTCGGGTTTTGGCTGATTTGTCCCGGGGAACGTGCGCGCTGGAGTCGGACAGAGGGAGGTGATGATTTAACCGGAGCTGGAGCAAAGCCAAGTGCGGGCGCTTATGTGGCTTCTCTCCCGGTGCTGCTGCTGGGATAAAATTCTGTGTTTGCTCTGACTAGAGGCATACGAAGAGAAGATATATTGTAATTATCTTGTATTTGGAATTGTGATATGTTCAGATTCATGTTGTCTATGTTGTGGAATGTCCAGGATTGTGCGTGAATAGATATTTTAATTTAACAGCTACGGGATTTTTCTTTTATTTTAATATCCACTTTATACTGCTGACAATCATATTCAGTTCCCAATGATTCTGTTCAACTGGCATAGATTTATCACCTTTAACATTGATCAAAATTACTTAAATCAAGATACAATTGCGTTTTAATTAAAATATTTCTGCCTGTATAAAGTTATATAAGTATACTCATTAATAAAGTTTACAACATCAAAATTTTTGCAATAAGGTTTAAACCAAGAAATGAACTTGTTTTGCAATATTTAGCAAGTTAAGAAGCACACAGACTTGATTACAGTCGGTTTTGCATTAAACTAATTGGTAATTGGTAAATAGTGTCTTTATCAATCAAAGTGCTTTTCTGTCTTACCCTCCTGCGGTCTCACATCCAAGAATTGGCCAGCACCGTCCTGCTTAGCCTCTGAAATCTGGATTGGGCTTTGACAATTTTCTGTTTTGCTTTTGTGTGTTAAAGACTGTTTCGAGGACAAGTGCTGAGAATTAGCTCTGACTATAACTACAGTATTAAAACGCAGGCATCAGGCACTTTGTTTAATGTAGTTTCTCCACGCTGTGTCAAATAGTATAATAAAAAAGATCCCCTAAGACTTTTCTAAGACCACATAGTCCCAAAACCGAGACAAGACCATGACCACTGAGGGTCAAGATTGAGACCAAACCAAGACTATCTTTGTCATTTATGCATTTATCCGTGTCTGCGTGATCTTTTTGTGCAGTCCTTACTGTGTCCGGGACAGGTCCTTGTGCTCCTGTTTAGCGAAGCGTGGTGGAAATGAAATGTGGTCTCTGTATTCAAGATAAGACCGAGTCCAAGACAAAGCCAAGTCCAAAAATGCTGGAGTTTGAGACAACACTGGGTATTACTACACTGCAAAAATACTTAGAAGTTGTTCCACTTTGTCTGCTCCACCTTTTTTGGGTGAAATTCTGAATGTTTAAATGCTCAGTCTCCGGTTCATGTTGTTGTAGCTACAATCTAATAGGAACACTTTGTACATTGTAGCAGTTTGTACACACAGTGATTCAAAGTACCGTAATTTCTGGATTATAAGCCGCTACTTTTTACATAAACTTTGAACTATGCGGCTTATAAGGCAATGCAGCAAAATTGTAGATTCTCATAGACTTACTTTTAACAAGTGCGGCCTGTAGATGTACTTTATCTTTTTTCTTACTTAAATCTAGTGGGTGCGGCTTATATTCAGGTGCGCTCAAAAGGGCAGAAATTACAGTATGTTAGTAAGAAATCATGCATTCAATTATTTTGTTCGTGTCGTTGTCACATACAACAAAATGTGTTTATGTTTCCATTGTTAAAGATCTCATTATACAGTCGTTCATGTGTGAGTTCAGTTCAATAATGTCTCTGGAGCTGCAGCAGGTCAATCGATTAATCGCAACTAATCGGTTATTTATATAATTGTCATCTAATAAGTAATCGAATCATTGTTAACTGTGTTATTTAGGTTTCAAAACATGCCATGTGCAGAGACAACCTCAGCTTGAACCAAATTATTATCTATTTATTGTTTTTCTTTTGATGTAAGCTCTTATTCTTTACTGTCAGAATGTTCTTAAGTGACGTTGCACAAGACAAAATACAGATTTGTAAAAGCCTATATAAAAAAGTGCCTGATTTAAAATGCATTTCGTCTTAGACATAATTTGACTTTCTTTAAGATATCCTTAATTTCCTTTTTCTAAGTAAAACTACATGTTATAAATAGTTTGTTCCATTGGAAAATCATATCCTAAGACAAATCCTACTCAAAACAAAATTTACATTTCAAGCACTCATGAACTTATTACTTTATTTAGATGGTTCATTTTTCCATTCTAGCTCAGCAGTTCTAGTCGATTAATTGAAAGAATAATCGCCCAACTAATCGATTTTCAAACTAATCTTTACTTGCAGCGCTAAATGACTTTTAGTCTTTCTTAAAATCACAGTACAAAACATGAATAAAATATTTATAACCATCACAAATGCATCTTAATTATGTTTATTGTGAAATTATAGACAGCTGTCAATCATATCGCTTGACAAAGTCATTGACAACAAACAATGACACCAATGCAACACCATCGTTAACGTGCAAAAACTTTTGATTAATTAAAATTTTTCCATCAGTGTTAAACATAACATTCAAAAGACTAGCCATGTCTTTAGTTTGAGTTGCAGAATGGCACATTTCAAATAAAAATATTGCTTGTAAATCAGTTCTGATCTGACTAAAAACTCTTCTTTATAACCGACATTTGATTTTGACGCATTGCCCGGTTACAGCACACTCTTAACTCCCAGCAGTGACTTACTTTCTCTCTCTCCCTCTTCGTGACCGGAATGACGCTGTCTTTACTTAAATGGAAGTGTGTGCTTAGATCTGTGCACATATGGGCTCTGAACACCAGCTGCTGCGGCGAGTTTCGGTGACACAGTTTTGCAGATTCGCTGACGCCTCACGCGACCTCGGGCTCCGCTCTGATCCTCTCCAAACGTCACGCGCTTATGTCACATCAGATCGGCTCAGAGCACGCCGACAGACCTGGGTGAACACCATGATACGCTGGACACACGGCTGGAGACAGACACCGTTGTTTCAAAAGAGTTAGTTATTAGTTATAGTAGGACTGTGCAATCAATCAAATTTATATATTTTACAAAAATAGTGTAATTGTGTAATGGCTGTAACTCATAAGTGTGTTCATAAACGATTATATGCTTCCTTGAGTTGAAAAGTCAGAGTAGAATACATTTAAAACAGGCTATTTCAGTGAGGTACAATGTCAGCTGTTTTATCTGTTCACTCGCTGCGTCTAAGGGAGAGTTAGCTTTGTGTTCTCTCACTGCAGAATTGTTGGAATAAGATTAATTTCAGTTATGATTTACATAACTGTGAATATTATTTTTTGTCATAATGGAACAGCTCTAAGTTATAGTTATCAAGTCTCAAGCCAAAGAGAGACAGATCCAAGTCACGTCCTAAGGCAGAGCAAATCATGCTTTTCTTTACCGAATACATCTTTTTTTTTACAGTTTCAGAGATTTTCATAAATTATTCAAAATAAATAAATTCAATCGGGACATGTTGCAGTTTGTAAATGAAAAATCAAATTTTGAGTAATTTTGGGTCCCTAAAACTCATTTTCATCTCAATTACCTTCAGCTTTTACAGCGGAATTGTCAAAACCCAAAATCTGCCAAATCTAGAGTCATTTATGCCTCAGCTGTAACACCAGCTTTACCAATCCTTATATCTTTCATTCATTTTCTACCGCTTAATCCCGTTAGGGGTCGCGGGTGACTGGAGCTATCCCAGTGACTTTGGACACTTTGAACAGTGTCCAGGGAACCCTGGACAGTGGCTAACTTGTCGCAGGGTTAGACAGACAACCATTCACTCTCTCATTCACTCACTAAGGGAAATTTACAGTGATGCATGTTTTTGGCGGTGGGAGGAAACCGGAGTACCCGGAGAAAACCCACGGTGACACAGGGAGAACATGCAAACTCCACCCAGAGAGACCGTGAGATGTTGATGTGGTCCGACCCGGGAGTCGAACCCACGACCTCCTTATTGGGAAGCCAGAGCTCTAACCACTTGGCTACCGTGCAGGGTAGGGGTCCTAACCCTATCCTTATATCTACCAAAAAAAATGTAGCGGATTTAGATTTGTTTTTCTTCTGCTTGGAGAAAGTTCTCACTTCTGAGAACCTGTTGGACATCAGAGGCAAAAACTACAGGGATACAGCTTTAAAAAGACCCAGCCATTTGCCTGAGCTCCAAAGGAAGCTCAGGCAAATGACTGGAATTGTTTTAGTTGAATCTTCACTAATTTTAGTCAGGAATGTGAGGGAAAAAAGGCCAGGTCATTTGATTCTGATGTGTGTTTACACACGGAAGAAAAAATCCACTCTTTTGACAACAAAGATGCTCTCTATTGAATCAAAAGCTGCAGTGGTTTAAAAGCGAGAAGAAGGCTGTGTATGAAAAGATCTCTCTTCCAGCTTTCTTAAAACAGGGACGGAGCCGTGCGAAGGAAGCTCGTCGGTGAGTTCCCTTACTACTTTAATTACATTTCAATAAACTGATAAACCTGTTGCAGCTCTAATCATTATTGAAACTGGATTCATTTCACAGTCTTATAAAACGAAGTGATCTGACTGTTTTGTAGATTCTTTCCCTCACTGTTGTGTGGTGTTGAATCAAAGCCTGCGTTTTGTCCTTTGGAGACGACAAATGACCCGAGTTACTGCTCCGGGAGAGAGAAGTGTGACTCTGATTTCCATAAATGTGCACTTTATGGATCTGACAATGTTGTAAATGTAAAATACAACAGCAGCACGAGTCAATGGTTTCAATACATCATGGAAAGTGTAGAATTCTTTTGTTTTCACTGCCTCCAGTCGCTGCTTCCTTATACACACTTTTTGTACAACATATAAAATAAAAGATAGACACCACCTGACTTTAGATTGAGGTTTTCAAAGGGGTAGTCCAGGATGATGCAGGAAATTGTTAAGTTTGATCTAATTTTTTAAGTTAAGACCAGCAGTGGTGAACACCCATCAGAGCGCACTGCCTCACTCAAAAACATTTTGTTACACTGTTTTTTTTTCTTTTTTTCTCTCCCATCCTCACTCATTGGCAACAGAGTGTCTTTGAAGAAGTGTGTATTTGAACACCCAGTGATATTCTACAAACTGGAGCTTGTATTGGTGCTTATTTTTTGCAAATCTGCCTTATATTTGTGGAGAAAAGGTCAGAAACTTGGTGAAATAAAACGTATGAAAATAGAAATGTTATGCAGCACACAACGGTGCAACGTAGATTTGTTCAAGTGATTTTTGGAGCTTTTACATTTGCAAAACAGAAGTCCGGTCCTGACAACTTTGTGCAGCAGTCCTTAATAGACATAGACGAATATATCGGCTGAATGCTATTTTGAAAAAAGGAAAACCCATATTGATCTCTAGTCCTGACATGCGGACAGTCTCGTCACACTGACTGCTTCTGAATGCTGGGTTTACCGGGGCGGACCTACATTGGGGATTGCGGTCGAGGCCCCTGATATACAGTAGATCTTTGATTTCATTTGCAACACTTATACCTTTTCAAGAATAATGAAATGACTTCATGTCTTAAGAAAATAGCATCTAAATAATACCAGAATACAGCAGGGGTTACGCTTCAAAAATAACCCTGAAAGGCGAAACCCGCGAAGTAGTTATTTTTTACCAGTAATATCAGTTGAAAACCTGATTATGATGTTTAGTGTCTTTTGTACAGGTAATAATGCGCTGAACACAGATTCACCACGAGATACAACAGCGCAAGTTGTTTTGTGACGGAGTTGTGCGCGTTCGCCTGCTCTGCTTTGGCACGTTACCCGCTGTGCTCCACAGTCGACCGCAGAGCCACGGATCACACGGACTCTAGAGCCACGAAACACATCCGGACTCTAGTGAAGTCACAACACGCTTCTCAAACACATTTCTGAACTACATAAATGACGTTCCAGCATGAACAAACTTATCATCGTAACTACGAGCTCAAAGAGTCAAATCCTCACCTGGAGAAACGTCCGAGCGTCAGTCATTCCCTGCATATCAACTGTCTAAAGTTTTCTAAAAAGATTCTGTGCTGTGAATGCTGTATTCACACTATCCTTAACGGTGCGTTGAGGAAGACACGCTACAGAGCACGTCTATAGGACACTGTAAAAAAATAATGCAAAATTGCACTTAAAAAAAAATCTGCGAAGCCGCAAAAAGTGAACCGCGATAGAGCGAGGACCACTGTATACAAAAAAAAACAAAACATTATTTTTTACAAACTCAATAGTTTGAAAATCTATTTACACTTTTCCATTTTAATGACAATGGACTAATGGCAGACTCATCAGTCATCTCCTCTGATGTCATCCTGTATCCAATCACATCCTGACCCGTGGCTCGACCACTGCACAGCTCAGCCAATCACCGGCAGCTCTCATCTCCTCACACTTCAGCCTATCAGAGAATCAGGGCTAAATTCAAAAGATCAGTTTGAATTCCTCGGTTTGCTGACAGCTCTTTCAGCGCAGGTTGTTTGCGCTGAAAGAGCTCAGAAATCATCTTCTCTCTTCATTCTTCTTCTTCTTCATTTATCGCATGCTTCGTTTTCCTGCCAGGTCAAGCGCCAAACCTGTATTAGTAAATCATTTCATTATTCACATCCTTTTGTCTGTTTGAGTCTGTCCAGATTGAAAAGCTAAAAGCACAGCCTGTTTAAAGTAAAATACAATGTAAATTAGGTGCCCTGGTGCTTAAAGTTTGAGAACCTCTGCTTTAGATGCATCTACTTGCAAATGTGTGGAATTTAGGTCTGAGCATTATGGAAAAAAAAAAAAAAATTATCACCAGAAGACAATTCCACTTTGATCCCGATGCATGTAGACTGTCTAATATCTTTTATTGCTTTTGAGGTAAACACAGTTATCTGCTTTTTCACAAAGTTCTTTCTTTGTGAAAGTTTGAATCCACACCAAGTCAAGTCAAATCAAGATTTGTCATCTGAACCTGTCAGAAAACTGTCTTTGTGTTCTTCTGTGTCTGATGGTGGCAAAACAAATCTATTTTTATTCTTCCAGTTATCAAACTTTATCACTGTTCTAATACTTCCAGCACAAATGAAAGTGTGATGAGTGTCTGTGGGAGTCTAATGTGACAATAGTGTTTCCAGCTTCTGTTTGACCTTTGGATTATAAACGACTCCAACAGAGGCAGCCGATAAAATGACGATTGTTCGAACGCACAGAGTAAATCAGCAGCTCTTGTGCAATAATGTATGAGGCTTTTTAATGCACCACTTGTATTATTTATGTGTGAAGGACCTGCTTTTCCAGCCGTGAAAGGACAAAGTTACTGTTTAAATTCTGCTCTTACATGTGCAGGGTTTTGTTGGCGAGTGCTTCGCTTCAGAACAGTCTTTTGGAGCTTTTTTTTTAGAGTGCAATCAATTCCTAAATTACTTGACTATTATTGGAATAATCAATTAGTTGCAAGTTGTTTATGTGCCTTACAAAGTATATTGTTTACATTCATTGTAGTCTGCATTTGTGAACTGTACATTTACATACCTGTTTGTCAAAGCCTGATCCCGTCAGATCTCAGAAGCTAAGCAAGAAAGGGCCTGGTTAGTACTTGGATGGGAGACCGTTAGAACACCAGGTGCCACAGTGGGACGACAGGAGTAGATTATCGTTGTGTCCTTGGGCAAGACACTTAACCCACATTGCCTCAGTGTCTGTTACACTGGGTGAGTGGATGCTAGATTGTAAAGCACTTTGAGTGCCTGGAAAGGTAGAAAAGCACTATATAAATAGACCATTTACATTTACAATTGCACAAAGTTGAAATTCATGGGCAAGTTGATTGATGATTGCTCCAGTGTAATTTTGTTAATGACAATAAATTATTGAATCTTGATCAATCGATTGATTGTTGTAGCCCTATAAGACTGGAAAAAATCGAGAAATTGAATCATCAATTCTTTTGACTAATCTTTTGTCAGTAAAAATGTTTAGTTTGGAGCAAAAGCCAAACTTTGAGGCAGAATATTGATGCACAGTTGTTTTTTTTTTTAAATCTAATGAATGGGACGTATCAGAAGTTTTTTTTGTTTTGTTTTGTTTATGTTCATCAATGGCATTTTTCATTTGTCTTTGAAAAGGTTAAACAAAATTGAATCAAACATTGTGATCGATCAATATGAGGAAGAAATGTGTGATATTTTTTCCCAATTCGCCCAGCCCTAATGAACATACATAGAGTACATCTGACATGAGCCATACGTCATGTGGACACAACATCCAAACATCTTTTCCTGATCTGATGGCTGTAGACTGTAGATTAAAAATGAAAGAATAGAAATAGAAACATTTAAAAGTTTGTGTGTGATCTTTGTGCAGGTGTGAACTCTGTGTAGTTCAGATTCTGCCTTGAGTAAACACGCTTCTACAAGAAAATACTTGAAAAACATTAACATTCTGTACAAGTTGGCGATAAGAGCGGATAAAAAGCCAGCTTCAAGCAGAAAAACAGAGCATTTTTGAACCATTATCACCACTACAGCGTTTTGATTTAGCAGGTCCTTTGTTCTGGGTTTCTCATCTTCTCTGTCTGTCCTGCGCTGACATTGCAAACACTAATATGTCTCGGGGAGGTGTCCATACGGCTCACACCTCTCTCTCTCTTTACCACCCCGCTCCGTCTCACCTCTCCTTGCTTCCTAGCTTCCTTTCCTTTCCCCTTCAGGCCGCCTCCTCGACTCCTCACTCCTAATACACCTTGGCATCTCATTTACTTTCCCTCCTCCTCCTCGTTTCTGCGCAGAGAGAGAGAGAGAGAGAGAATATGAAGAGGATGTGTGTAGATTTAGCTGAAGGACGTCTGGAGTTTGGTGATGTCTTGTTGAGGCGGGAGTGAAGATGACTTGGGTTATTGTGGTTCTCAAATGCAGATTTCACACTTTTGTTGTCACAGTTGGATTACACGAAGGACACGATGTGAAAAGTGAAGATTCCAGCTAAATCCTGAGCTGGAAAGCCAAGCTGCAGGACGCTCAGTGCCAGAAATAATGTGCAAAAGAAGGAGTTACACTTATATACTGTATTTTGTCAATCAGACATTTTGGTCGATCTTCTCAGAGTCTTCTATTCAGAGCACCACCATGCAGTTATATAAATAATTTTTGTTTACTTATTTTTTTTCAAGACATATTTCAGTTATCACTAACGGTATTAAACTGTAAAAATAACGGGACAGTTTAATTTAAAAAGGCAAGTGCAATTTCTGCTTAAATTGTTATGTCAGTTAAATGTGAGTTGTCTCTTTACCGCCCGCCCTCCACTCTCTCTCTTCTCTCTGTTTTCTCTCTTGCTTTTCTTTTAGCTTTTCCTCTCACTCTTTTTTCTTATTTATTCCCTCTCTTGCTTATTCTCTATCTTCCCTCTCTTCTTTCCTCTCTTCTCCTCTTTCCTTCTCTCACTCTGTGTGTGTCTCTCTCTTTCTTTTGTTTGCTCTTCTCTCTCTCCATCTTTCTCTCTCTCCACTGTTTTCACTCTCTTGCTTCTCTATTTTGTCACTCTCTCTCTCTCTCTCTCTCTCGCTCACTTTCTGACTCTTTATCTCTCTATTCTCTCACTCTCTTCTCTTTCTCTTTCTCCCCTCTGTTCTCTCTGAAAATCGTGACTCAAATTGTCAAGTTGTAGCAACACAAAGATTTAGGTTCTTATTGGCTTCAAGTTTTTTTTTTTTTTTATTATTATTATTATTATTTTAGAAACGGTAATAACTACTACACTTTTATTTACTGATATGAATTTGTTGTTGATAATGTCTATGTTAAAGCAAATGTTTCTAACTAGACAATGTTTAACAAGACAAAATTGTCTTTGCATGTCTGGCAACCCCAGCCACAATTAAGAGTGTGCAAAGCAAAGCAATATTACTGTGACACGGTGGCGCAGGGGTTAGCGCTCTGGCCTCATAGCAAGAAGGTCCTGGGTTCGACTCCCGGGCCGCCCTGGGCCTTTCTATGTGGAGTTTGCATGTTCTCCCCGTGTCTGCGTAGGTTTCCTCCTACAACTAAAAACATGTCCAATGTGCCCCTCCTCCCCAGGACTACAGATGGAAATTAGCTTTAAGCTACAATCTGGTAAAAGCATCTCTGCCACTTTGCTTAATGTAATTGTACATTGTCCTTAATAAAACATTCCCATTACCATTTATGTGATTTGGAAGGTGTGTAAGTTTAAATACAAATGCTCCAAAAAGAGCTCATTAATAACAAAACTTAAATCAGTAATGCTTAAAGTTTTCAAATCTAATTCGAACATAAAGTATAAAATTAGGAGTAGATTTACACCGAGTTTGTAATGTGGTCAAACGTCACAAGAAATTGTAGTCTCTATAACAATGGATTTTGCTAAAAAAGTCTGACCATCACATGAACTCAGTCTAAACAGTTTATTTGTCTTAGTTTTCTCTGGAAGCGACACATATAAATAGTTGTTGCCCACCTGCTGTCCTCCCACTGCTGCTGCTGTGGGACAGTCAATTTCAATTTTTTTTCAATTTCAAAAGGCTTTATTGGCACGATTGCACAACAACATTGCCAAAGCAAAAATAACAATAATAACAGTAATAACAACAATATAAACGGCAATCAATATTCTAAATAACAATATATACATATATATACATACACACACAGGTCAGGTGGTTTGTATCAGATGTGTGGTTGTTGTGGTTGTCCCTCAGGTGTGGCACAGTCGGACATATTTAGCTGCTGCTAAGCTGCTGACTCTGTTTCTCTCCAAGAATGTGTTGCATTTTGGTTTGTTCAGGTAGAGAATCAAAGCCAGGGACCTGCTGTTCATTTTGGAGAAGAACTGGCCTCTGATGTTGTCATATTTGCTGCAGTGAATGAGGAAGTGTGTCTCTGTCTCCACTTGTCTGAGTGGACATAGTTGACACAGTCTGTCCTCTGTGGGCAGCCAGGTCTGTCTGTGTCTGCCCGTCTCTATGGCCAAGCTGTGGTCACTGAGTCTGTACATGGTCAAAGTCTTTCTTAGTTTCTCATCAGTCACGGTGCTTAAATATTGTGCCACCGTGTACTGTCTGTTTAGAGCCAAATAACATTGAAGTTTGCTTTGCGTTTTAGTTTTAGATGTCCAATAGTTAATGTAGTGTTGTTTTTCTAGTTCTATAATTGTCTGTGTGCTGAGTGTGTGCGTATCCTGAGCTTGTCTTGTGCTGTTAGAGGTGCTGAGCTTCAGGACCAGCTGGCTTAGGGGGCTTTTCTCCATGTTCTCCTCTTGCATTGAAGGGCTTTGTAGTGATAGGAGTTGGGGTCACTTGTTTTAAGGTGTTTATAAAATTTGATGGCTCTTTTTTTAATTCTAATTAACAGGGGGAATTGGCCTAGCTCCGCTCGGCAGCCGTTATTGGGGGTATTTCTGTGCACTCTGAGGATGCTCTTGCAAATCTCTGTGTGCAGGGTTTCTATTGGGTGTTTGTCCCATTTTTCAAAGTCTTGATTTGCAAGAGGACCCCACTTCTGTACATTGAGTATTTCTGTACAGTGAGTGTGAGACCCCAGTCTCACACTCACTGTACAGAAAGTGTCTCTCACACGACACTGTTTCTGTCAAACACGTGACTCAGAGCTGACTGTCCTGTGTCAACTCTGTAAGAGTTGACACAGAGATTTAAGACACTGAACAGAGAGAGAGAGAGAGAGATGTAGAAGTTTTTATTCACTTGGGGTGCTACAGTATTCGCTAAAATCATAACCCTAAATTTGTACTCTTTTTTTTTTTTTTTTTTTTTCTTGTATTTGCTCAGTGCGTGATTCATCTAATGTTGCCTAAATGAACAGTGGCTCATGTCGTAGATGCAGAGTTTGTGCATCGCTGTAACAGGAGGAAGCTCAGAGAAGCAGTTTAAGTTTTCTATAGAGTGCTGCTTTCCACTCTCAGACTCTCCTTTCACCTTCTCCTCAGGCTTTTTCAGCAGAAAGTTTTGGCTGAAATGTGTTTGTAGGAGTTTATGTGGTCTTTTAGTCAAAACTAGTGTTATGTCACCATCCTCTGTCAGAAGCACATTTTCGCCCAGGCCTTGATTTCCCTTCCCTCTGTCTGTCTGTGTTTGTTTTCTCTTCCATAAAAACTGTTATTTTTGGCTCTGGTTAAATAACAGTCGTTCTGGGAAAAGAAACCACCTGTTTTTGTCTTCCGGCATTTTAATTTTCTCTCTGAATCTGAACCAGAAGGAAGTCTGAGCATCTGTTGACATTAAGAGAAAAGGAGTTCCCCAAGGATCCGCCTTAGGCCCAATGCATTTTACGTTTCAGACTCTGGTGGAAGCTTTGGTGATATTTAGTTTGGTTTATCCAGTTGTTTGTGCTTAATGTTAGGGACTCAAGAGGGAGTCTGTATTAGTTGTAGATTCTGCTCCATGTGCGCAGTTGGCAGCACTACAGTTTGGAAATATAAATGTGATATCTGATCATTTGAAAAAAAAAAAAAAAAAATAAACATTATAAAAATAAAAATGTAGAAAAATAATAAATAAGATGAATTTCTGCAAATATGTCTATACGAATAAACTAATCCAATGTTTAGAAACATTTGAACATTACAAATCAATAGTTAAAATTTTACAGATTTAATTTTTATTTTTTTTTTTTTTTTTTTTTTTTATTTATTTTAAACAAACTTGAGCACATGGAAATGTTAAAGATAAAAAGAACATTAAATTTTTAGAGTCAAATCAGCCCTGGGATAAATCAAACTCAGCATGTACTCTAAACCTACAAAAAAAAAAAAATACAACTTCCAAAATTTAGTAAGACTTTTGCAAAGACCCTGCCTTTTTTAATTTTTTTTTTAATTATGAATAATTTTGGGTTCCTAAAACTCCTTTTACTCATTTACCTTCAGTGTCATTAGTGTCATTCAGGTCTCACCTGTAAACAACACTGTAACAATATTGCACATGGCCAATTGCAGCAGACTATGTGTGCGTGCCACGTGTGTGGTGCTAATGGCAAATACAATAGTAGAAGCCTGAGTTCTCTGTATTCTATGCTTCTATGCACCTATGCCTGGACAAGCAAAAAAAAAAAAAAAAAATAGGTTGGATTCTTTCGCTCTGTGTGGCTGGTTTTATTGACAATGCATGTTTTCTATACACGTGCAACGTGTGGCTATTTATATCGGGCGTAGGGCTTGCATAGTGTGAAAATCGTTGCAGTGTGTCCGAGGTGAGTTTAGGGCTTGGGTTGTAGGTTAGGTTCAGGGTTTTGTTAATATTCATAAATAATAACACATCATTACAACCACGGGAATGCCTCAGATCATTGAGTCAGATATACTCAAAAAACGGGTTAAATTATACACTATTGACATGTCTGTTATGTCACGATTTGTACAGTTTCTTGACAGATCAAGTTGGATTGAAAAAAACATTGGGCCTGCAGAACCCAGCAATAGTCCACATCAACGTTTATTAAATACAGATTTACAAAAGTTGAGACGACATAAGACATTTTATCAGACCAGGAATAGATAAGAGAATTGATAATATACCAATAACATGCAGGTTAGGGAGCGTTTGGTGTTGGTCGGAGGTTGAGGCGCCACATGTTAAGGCAATTACTGTGTGAAGACATTGGCTGTGTAAATGTGCTTATAAAGTAAAACCATTCAATATCATTCATACTGATAAACTCTAATCAATGCTCGTGATGTTTCAAAAGGTTTGTTAGAACAAGAGAACTCGAAAGCTTAAAATACACACTTCCTTTTGTGGCTGTTTTAAAATTGGCTCCAGCAGCTTTAAATCCAGTCAGTCTCTGCAGTATGAACCCTTCCTTCAGCCGTCGAGGTCACTGTGATCACATGTAACAGCACAAAGTCGGACTCTACCACTTCTCCTCCCGTCAATCCTCCTCCCTCCGTCACCTCTCTCACCTCTCGCACACGCACGGGCTGATTCTGCTGCGTGTAATTTGTCCGAGCGTACCGTGACTGAAGGATTGTGGGTAATTGGACGCCCGGCGAGATGGAAGCAGCAGAACGCAGAGCAGCAGCAGCAGCGACAGGTTATATGTGGAGATGAGTGTGTTCGTTCTAACGTAGGAGATTTGTTTTTAAACCCGTGGTGTCAATTTTCAAACCGAACAAGAAGGAAGTCTGTTTTACGTGTTCTCCATTTGGTTCATTGTTAATATTGATGTCTTAAGGCACATGCACAGCCCTAGTATTTTGTGTTTGTGAGATTGACGGATCGACCAAAAACTGCAAAGGTTCATTTGATTACGTACACAAAACGTTGACTGCTTATTATCCAAGTCACATTCAACGTGATCATAACATAGAAACTTAAATGTGTTTCTAGTATCCTCTATTTTGCGTGAATGATGCAGAAAGTGGATGTTTATTGACTGCGGCTAGAAAGTCCATCACCAGACTTTGGCTTAAGCCCGATACTTCAGCTCTGCAGCAGTGGAAAAACATAATTCAAAGCATTTATCTCATGGAAAAACTAACATATTCAGTCCGGTTAAAAGTATCAGACTTTACCAAAAACTGGAAGAACTTTTCTATTTTAATTTCTGGACATGGGCAGTAGTGTATATTTAATATGTGTATTTATCTTATTCTTAAAATACAGTTGCTAATTACTTCCCAGTTTACAGAAAACACTCCTAAATGTGATTGGTTCTCTTTAATAATTGTAAACGCAGTATTTCCTTCTCTCTCTCTTTTTATGCTTGTGTATGCATGGATATGTAGGGCTTTGACAAGTTGATCGGTCGGCCTATAGTTCAGTGTTTTTCATCCAGTGTGCCGGGGAACTAGTGTGCCTTGAGTTGCTGCCAAGTGTGTCAGTTTTCAATATTAAATTTATAAAATAAGCTGAATCAGATTTAATTAAGTCTTTTATAATTTGGGAGTGTTGGGAACAACCTTTACACAAGAAAGAAGGCAAACCAGTAACAATGTATACATATAAAGAATTCAAATTCTGTGTAAAAAATTATTAATTTTGTGTTCCAAAATAGCTTGATTTGACCACATTTGAATAGGGGGTGTGTTGTGAAAAAAAAAAAAAGTGTGCCGTGACTAAAAAAGATTGGGAAAGACTGGCCTTGTTTTGATTTTGATTTGAGTGAAAGTGACTGAAGTGATTCCATTGAACTGTTTTTTTTTTTTTTTTTTGTGATTATTTCAAGTACAGTGGCTTTTTTTTTCTTTGATGATTATTTCATTGACAAATCTTGAGGCAGTGAAACGAGGTATGTAGATGTTTGGTTACTGTCTGTATGCATATTTACATTTATGTATATACTTCATTTTAATCAATTGTAATTCTCCTCCATTAGTTTGTTTTTGTCGCTGCTTGTATATATGTTTTTTTAATATAATACCATTGAATCCTGGCGTAAAGCAGCTGGTCCTTGTGCTTATGCTGCTGATGTCCACCTCCTCCAGCTGACTCTCTTTGTTCTGCCTCTGCTTTAGTCCACACTACGTCAGATCAGATCTGCAGCGTGAGCACAAAGATCAGATAATAAAGCGTGAGGATTATAAAGGGAGCAGGTGTGGAGGAGACTCAGATCTGCCATGGAAGTTCTCACTCATCTGGATTGAGGGAATTTAGGTTATTAATCATATTCTAATCAATTTCTTCCCAGTTTTATTTGGATGATGTGAGCGCTCCTGCTGCCTGGAAACTAGAAACTAAATCTATAGTAAAGTATGTATTGTTCATTTTGCCTTTTGAGCCCAAACATTCCATTTTAAAATGATTTGTGCTGTTTTTATTTGCAGTGCATGTTTTTGGAGGGATTGTTGGAGATGCTTTAGTGCTGGTCGATTCCATTTTTATAAAATATATAAACTTCTTTATTTATAAATGTGCTTAAACCAATTCTTTGCTGACTCACATTTGAGATCACGTTTGAAATGGTAAGAATTTCAATTATGAATCAAATCACTCTCTCTCCTCTCTCTCTCTTTTCTCCCTTTCTTTTTTTTCTCTCTCTTTTTTCTTTTTCTCCTTCTCTCTTCTCTCTCTCCCTTTCTCTCTATTTTTCTTCTCTTTCTTCTTTCTTTCTTTCCCCTCTCTCACTCTTTCTTCTTCTCTCTCTTTTTTCTCTTTCTTTTCCCTGTCTTTCTTCTCTCTCCCTTTCTCTCTATTTCTTCTCTTCTTTCTCTCTTTCCCCTCTCTCGCTCTTTCTCTCTTTCTGTTTCTTCTCTCTCTTCTTTCTTCTCTCTCTTTCTTCACTCTCTTTTTTCTTCTCTCTCTCTTCTCTCTCCCTTTTCTTCTCGCTCTAATTCTCTCTCTTTCTCTCTCTTCTTTCTTCTCTCTCTTTTTCTCTTTCTTCTCCCTCTTTCTTCTCTCTCTCTCTGTCTCTCTATTTTTCTTCTCTTTCTTATTTCTCTCTTTCCCTCTCTCACTCTTTCTTCTCTCTCTTTTTTCTCTTTTTTTTCCCTGTCTTTCTTCTCTCTCCCTTTCTCTCTATTTCTTCTCTTCTTTCTCTCTTTCCCCTCTCTCGCTCTTTCTCTCTTTCTGTTTCTTCTCTCTCTTCTTTCTTCTCTCTCTTTCTTCACTCTCTTTTTTCTTCTCTCTCTCTCCTCTCTCCCTTTTCTTCTCGCTCTAATTCTCTCTGTTTCTCTCTTCTTTCTTCTCTCTCTTTTTCTCTTTCTTCTCCCTCTTTCTTCTCTCTCTCCCTGTCTCTCTATTTTTCTTCTCTTTCTTATTTCTCTCTTTCCCCTCTCTCGCTCTTTCTATCTTTCTTTTTTCTCTCTTCTTTCTTCTCTCTCTCTTTGTTCTCTCCTCTCCTCTCTTTCTCTTTTTCTCTCTCTCTTCTTTCTTCTCTCTCCTCTCTCTTTGTTCTCTCTTTCTCTCTCTTCTTTCTGTTTCTTCTCTCTCTTTCCCCTCTCTCGCTCTTTCTCTCTTCTGTCTTCTCTCTTTCTTTGTTCTCTCTTTCTCTCTCTTCTTTCTGTTTCTTCTCTCTCTTTCTTCTCTCTTTCTTTGTTCTCTCTTTCTCTCTCTTCTTTCTGTTTCTCCTCTCTCTTTCTTCTCTCTCTCTCTCTTCTTTCTGTTTCTTCTCTCTCTTTCTTCTCTCTACAACATAAAGACTTTTTCCCACAGTGAAAGACCCTGAAGCTAAAATAACATCTTTACAGTCAGATGTAGGATGTTTCTCTTTGTTCAGTCAGATTGTAATGCCTCATATTTCTGTCACAGTTTACAATATGACTCAAACGTCTGTAAAAAGCATGACTGCAGCTCTGTCTTCTCCGATGAGCAGAATTATAAATGGGATTAAACCATGCAATGCTAATTTATCTGCCAGATAATTAAATCAGAGCCACAAATGTTCTTTTATTTTTTTTTACAATCGAGCGGAAATGAATTCAATCTCAGTGTGACGAGGCTGTGTCCTGTTCACGGCTCATCTGCAAATACAAAAGACTCATCTGCAAATACAAAAGACACAACTGATTATAAAAGGATTTTACAACTTTTAATCACATGTAGTTTTATTGTTTTAGTCACAATTCTGAGCGTCTACTGCTGCTGATCTGTAGTCGTCTGTTATATTCTGAAAAACAGATTTTAAAGGAGCAGTGTGTGATTTTTCCTGGAGAGTCTGCTTTGATTTTATCATGATTCTTTTAAATTGTCTATGTTCTTATTGCTTTTGAGGTAAATCTAATTATATATTAAGAAAGTTCCTTATTCACTGTGGTTGGCTAAACCAGCTCCTGTCCAGGGTTGCCAGATTTTAAGAGAGAAACAAGGACCAAACTTTTGAAAAAAATAAAAAAACAAGTGATCTCTTTAAAAATAATGTTATTACAATTCTTACATATTTTCCTCCACAAAAAATTTTTTTTTTTACAATTGTAACATTAATACCGACTTTCAGACATAGAGACCTGTTCAAATACCATGTTTCACTAATACATGGATATACAGTTTTTGTAACTCAAACCTGAAAAATTGTTGAAGTTTACCTCTTTTATGACTTGAAAGTGCAGCCCCAAAAAACACAACCTTCAAAATTCATAAGAGACTTTTTAAAAAAAGAAGCCCAATGTTGCGATAGAGGGATTTTCGGTCGACGTCACTTTCCATCCTACTGGGCATACAGAAAGATATGCAGTGCATCTGGTTACTGGGGAAACTTCTTTGAATAAAACAATGAAACAGGACGAGAGCCGCTGTTTATGAAAAATAATAATATAAAATAAATATATCGTCTGGCCACTGGGTCCCTCTTTGATTTTCAGTGGGTGTGAAACCAACACGACTGCTTATGACGAAAAAGTAAATCAATGAAAAAAAAAAAAAAAAAAAAAAAACAAACATTTTATTGTGCAACGAGTGAAGTTACATTTTGGTCTGATTGATAGACGACCAATCAGCTTCTTTCTTATGTGCATCATGCAGATAAACCATCTGATTGGACGGTACGTTGTGGAGTTGATCTGAAATGCAGGAGGGGGGAGTAGTGACCAGACCCACTCTGAAGTGTGGGCTCTGGATCCCTGGGAAGGAAAAGATCAGTTTAAATTTAAAACTTTAAACTGGAACTGTAATTAAAAAACAACACTCTCAGCTGACTTGCATCTTCTCAAAATCCACTTTTTGAGCCCTAGAGTAGCAGTTTCTTGCTTGTTTCCATGGAAATCTTGTTCCTGTAACTAAAAGATACCACAGTGAGGCGTAAAACTGATGTTACTGATAAACATCCTAGATTAGAGTGGACAAACATATTTACATTAGTTTTAATACAGTTGTAAGCTCTTCAATAAACTCCAGACTACTTAATGTGTTCATATCAGAAAACATCCCTGAAGTTTTGCTCTCGTCTGAGTGTTTGTGGCCTTTTGCTCCTCAGCTGTAGTTTTAGAGCCTCTGAGTTTCCTTGGCAGCAGCTCAGTCTGAAATAAGATGACCTTATAAAGCGCCGTGGACTGAAAACCTTTTGGATCTTCATCTTGTTTACATTTAGAGGAGCAACATTTTGGCATTTCAGAATTACAGCGCTGACATTTTACCTTCATAACAAACTGCAGACACTTTACGAAGGCCAGGTGAGGGAACTAAATGTTATGTCATTGTTTCAGATCTGTCATCGTCACACACTTTAGCGTTTTACATCCCAGAGCCGTCCTGCAGTGTAGGCAGTGTAGACAAAGGGCTGTTTCAGAAGTCTCAGAAAACACGATTGTTCACAAGATCAAAGACTTTGGAAACAGCTTCGAGAACAAAATTCCCCATAAGCCACTCTTTATTTTACGTCGTTAGGACACATATTCACTGAGTTATGACCAGAAACAGCAGAAAATCACACAAACTACCACACCACTATATGAAGCATTTTTCATCCATTCTGTTTGATTCTTTTAGAAGCCACATAAAATATGAGACTATTGGTCCTGACAAACGTTTGACAAAGTCCAGTGTGAGGAAGCAGCAGTTTTGGGCTGTGTTGAGCACAGCAATGGAGAGAGAGCAGTTGAAGAACAGAGAGAATACCAGAAGAGCTGTGGCAGTGCACAAAGGTGAGCAGAAGTTTGAAGCCCCAATAAGAAACTATTTTAAAATAGGTAAGAAAAAAAGAACATGTCCAAAATATCCACAGATTATAAGAAAGTGCACGTAATTTATTCAGAAATTCAGATATTTCAGGGAGATGCCGCCTACTCTCTTAGATTATTGATAAAAATGGAGTAAATAAATGGCTAACAAACCTTTTTAGTGCCTCTGGAGCATCTCTTCAGGAGCGGTGAGAACACAGTTCAGCAGTGGAAAACATCTCCAGATCTCTGCTGGGCTTGGTCAGTACTGTAGCTGGAGGATATCCTCGTTAGAGCATGTGCAGGTTAACAGGAAACCGGAGTGCCCAGAGGAAACCCACTCAGACACGAGGAGAAACATGCAAACCAGGGCCATTAATCACATTTCAATTTATTATGATAATTGCTGTAAGCGAAAACAAAATAAAAATGTCTGTGTGTGCGTAAGGGCATGTACTGTATATTTCCTTGAGTTGGAAAAGTAAGTCTCAGACAGTTTAGTCTATTTCTGTGAAATATGTCACTCATTTCATTTGATCTTTTCACTCTCTTCATTTAAGGCTTGCTAATGCTCTGTCTCCTAAGCATCATTGTTTGAAATTTGATTTTTATTTGATTAACATAATCATAATTATTACTTTCATCATCAAGCAGCCTTAATGCAAGTTCCACACAGATCTTTTTTTATATACCGTATATACAGTATTTTAAATTGTTTTAATTTTTTTGTTTTGTGTATACTTTGTCGGGAAGAACATTGTGTTGAAGTTTTTGTATGAAATGTGCTATACAAATTCTTCTTCTCCTTTCCCTCATCCTCATCCATTTCCTTCTCCTCCATCTTCTTTTCCTTCCTCCTCCCCCCTTTCTTCCTTCTACCATCTTGCTTTCTTACTTCTTTAGTGGCTTGGGAATCGAACCTTGCTTGGAGGCATGAGTGTGAGTGACTCTGTCGTCATGCTGCCAATAAGACAGCTGCAAAAAGCTTTATTGAAAGAGCTCATTAACCTGAAAGAGCTTGACATGAGGGCTTCTGTCTGTGTGGAGTTTGTATGTTACTGTGAGGGTCTGATCAGGGTTAATCCAGCACAAGACAGGCACAATATGGAAATAATCCTCCAGCGACAGTCCTGACCAGGTCGATCAGAAAATTGCCCAATGCTTCTGAGAATAAGATTCAAACTACGGCGGCCATTAGGTTAATTTATGCTTTTGACAACAACTTTAAAAGTCGGCAAACAATCCCTTTAACAATAATTCTACTCATTGTCTAAAAACTTAACTTACACAAAGACAAAACACTGCCTCCATGTTGTGCTTGACTCCCATTCTCTCAGACCGACCCAAAACACATTCGTGTGAGCAACAACGTGGGCGGACATTTGGGGAATTGAACTGACAACTCTCTAACTAACTCCCACTTCCACAGCAGCAGCAGCCGAAGCATTTTACTGGAGATAAAGCAGAAAACAAAAGTCTCCTCACTCACTTCGACGTCAGACAATCTTCACGGCAAACGCAGGACCAGCGGGCTTCAAAGCTGGCTCCATGTGGGTCGTCATTATCCAAACGCTGTGGGGCAAAGACACAATAATCAGCTCTTGTGACTTACTTAACAGAAACAGTGGTGGTGAAGTTACTCCTCCACCATCGCAGACTGTCAAAAGTTATGTCGAAAGTTAAAGTCAGAGAATAAATATTGAATTGTTAGAAAATGTGTCAAAGTTAGAGTAGATTTATTGAAGGACAATGTACAAGGTATTACGCTCAAACCCCAGATCAAGCTAACACTGTATTACTGCAGTTTCAAATGACAGATTGAAGAATGCAGTTTGAAAGTGATTATGACAGCTTAGATTGATACCCCAATTCAACAAAGTTCCATAGATGAGAGAAAGAGATAATTCATTTTGTTTAAGGTAATGTTTTTTTATGACACTCCTGGACATGTTCTTAGAGGGAGAAACTAAAGCAGATACAGGGAGAATATCCAAACACATAGAAATGCTGCCCGGGAGTCGAACCCAGAACCTTGTTACTATGAGGCCAGAGCACTAACCGCTGCGACAAATTATCGTCACTATTGCTCAGCTTCAGTTGATGGTAAAACACATTTTTACAATTTTCCAAATGTAACTTAATTTGGTAGATTATTACCTGCTCTAAATGATTACAAGAATCAAGAACAAGCTTGTGAAAATAAGTATGTTGAAAACAACAGGAAGTCAAGCAGTGATGACGTCACACTAGGGAGACAAAGACATTTTCTCATGATGACATTTGTATGGCTCATAAATATAACAATACAATGACTGTGTCCTAGTGTTTTTATGTCTCAATTATTACATTCGAGTAGCTTAGACAAATTAATTATGTGGTTACTAGGCAACTCCCTATCATCTATGAACAGGAAGTATATTTCTAATCCTATAAAATGGCAAAACTGAGATGAACTTTGCAAAATGTTTAGTAAAATCTTAAATATAATGATCTTAACATTGTTTTAATGAAATGAGTGTTCAACCTGTCATATATAGGCACTTTAAAGTGCACATGACCAAGGGATGGAAAGCTACTTTTGCAAAACCAAACTAGCAGTCAGCTACAACTTTTAGAGACATAAGTAACTGACATTAAATGTGGCACAGTTAGATGCTTATGAAGCATTGGTCTTTATCCATTTAGAAGTGAACACAATTAGGCAGGTAAGATGCATTTACAGGAGGAAAAAATAGACATGCAACAAATACAATTTGAGTCAAAGTATGATCCAAAATCCTTTGCTTCTTGGAAGATGGCGGCAAGCTACTGGTAGCTGGAGCTACAGGTTGAGACATTCTGATGATATTTAAGATTTTACAAAACATTTTATTGGTTTTCACCCTGTTTTGTAATTGTTTACAATTGTCTTTTGTCCAACATCCACATCCCACATACGATATGTACAATAGTGGTAATTCCACAACTGTAGCAATCATTTTTTAAACATAGGCCACATAAGTGACACAATTTGGAGAATTAATCTTTTATCATTTTAATTGTTTAAGCTCCAGGAAATTTGTGTAAATTGTCTTTTGATGACACATTTGGAGGACTTTCTTTTTTAACTCAAATGAATTACTGTACAAATGAAATGAAAAATGTGATAACCTGTTTAAGTTAGATTTGACTTTAACCTGCTCTTGCTCTTTCTCAGCTGCTCTGGGTCTAAATCGTCGTCTCTTCAGCTCAAATTGAGGGAATGTTCTGTAAGCCAAACTCCACAGACAGAGTTCAGAGCGTTTGACCTCCTCCGCGCTGCACTTTCAGTCCTTTTGCCTCCAACTCGTGTCTCTGAAAACAGTTTAAGAGCGGCTGATGGAGAAAATTGCACAGGTCAATCCACACAAAACAATTCAAGAGTAGAAAACAACTGAAGCAGAATATAAACAGGTTTTAGCCACCGTTATAAACTCAAAACGTGTGGAGTAGAAAAGTTAGGCTGGATGCTTGTCAGAGTGAATTTCTTGTTGTTGTATTGTGTTCATGGTAAAATAGTGTGGAAATACCTGGAATGTCCTGGATTCAATTCTTTCTGTGTGCAGTTTGCATGTTCTCCCCGTGTCTGAGTAGGTTTCCTCCGGGTAGCTACTCCATTTTCCCGTACCACTAAAAACATGTCCATCATTAATGCTTCTCCTCTCCTCTCTGAAAAAGTAATTAAATAAAGGTCAATTAAAGCTGAACTAAGTTGGTTGTTAAATGTCTTGATGGTAAAAGTCCCTATCTCTTGTTTGTGCCCTTTTATTCCACTTTTTTTGACGGCAGTAAAATTAATCCACTTCTTTTCTAACTAAAAATTACAAAATAAATAAAAAAAAAAAAACTTCAGCGTTTTATTCTTTGTACAGACTTTAAAAAGCAGATTCTCAGAGGAGGTGAAAATGTGACACAGAATGGCCCATTTTTCATACAAAATGAAATTCTAAACTAGATTTCTTTTGGACTTTTATTACAGCCCTGGACATGTTAAAATCAGTTCAACTTTTGTAGTTTTTGTGCAGAAGCAGTTTGTAGTTTTTTCTCTTGTTCTGTTGGAGCCATTTTGTCCCATTGACTTCCATTATAAACATTTTTATTATTACTCTGAAATCCTTTATAAAAGTGTGATTTTTCAAACTTTTTTTTCCAGAAGAGCTAGACTTGATGATGAATTGTGTGTATTTTGCGATGCTGAGGACAAACATGAGTTTAATGGCTAAGTTTAGGTCTGAAGTTGCAAAGATGGGTAAGTTTAGGTCTGAGTCTTGGAGTTGGTTAAGGTTAGGATTAGTATTGTGTTAGTCCCTTATGAATAATAACACATCTTTACATTCACATAGAAATGAACTGGGACAGAAATGCATGAAATACACACGGAAAAAATGGAAATTGCATTAATATAACACGCTGTTAGAAATTGTGTGGTACTGACACACTATCTGTGAGAAACGTGAAACAGGTCTGTGAATAGTAGGCCACAGTTTCCCCAAGCTTTCCAATGGAGCCCTCAGGAGACAGGACATATTTGGATTTAGGAGGCTCCTGGGGGCGTGGCCTCACCTGGGCGGGGTGTTGTGTGTGTTTGAATTTTGAACAGTAGCCTATGCACATTTGAATGTCATTATTCGATTAAATGACACCATCTCTACTCGAATTGAACTTGACGTAACTTGAACTTGAAGTTCAGAGACTCAGGAATTGGCTTGAACTTGGAGTTTCTCAAAATCATTGAAAAGACTTGGACTTGTGGATCACTGACTTGGACTTGACTTGGACTTGTCTCTCTTTGACTTGGACTTGTCTTCTTTGACTTGGACTTGTCTTCTTTGACTTGGACTTGTCTCTCTTGACTTGACTTGACTTGGACTTGTCTCTCTTTGACTTGGACTTGACTCGAACTTGAGGCCAAAGACTTGAGACTGTCTTGAGACTTGCAAAACTGTGTCTTGGTCCCACCTTATCCAAATATAAACTCAGTGCTTGTTTGCGCAGCACTCAAAGTTTAACTAGTTGTTTTTGTTTGTTTTTTTTCAAAAGCTTAGTTGCTTGTTGGTTTCTGAAATCTGGCATCAGTTGTCCATGCACTCGTGAGTATTTCCGTCCTGTTGTTCATGTGATGTAATGCGATCATCTGCTTGGTCTGTGCTCTGTCCAGACCCGGGTCATTAGGCAGACCTTCAGCAGAGCGTGCTTGTTCTGCTCGTGTTAAAACAGCTGAGGACCCACACACATATGAACTAACTCTGAGAAACACGTTACATAATCCAACATGACCAGGCTTTTACAGTGTTCAGAGGACTGTGCACTAACAAATGCACGAGACGGGTTTAAAAATAGGAAACATATGCATTTATATTCATGCTACAGCTGCAGTAACGCTGTTGGACATGGAATTCTCACATGTGACTTGTGCTGAACTAAATATAGATGCATTTTAAAGATGCATTGTGAAAACTTTCCTGATGAAGGTGATGGCAATCAACTGTATGGGAAGGTTTTGGTCTTTGCTGGAACTGGGGTACAAGGTGTTTTTTGTATATCAGTAAACGCCCAAAAGTGATGTAAACGTTGCATTCTGTGAGAAAATCTGACTTGCCTCTCCACATCTGTGCTTATATTGATCATTGATCATCATTCATTCATTCATTTCTACCGCTTAATCCGTTATCGAGGTCGGAGCCTCCCAGTACTTTGGCCTAGGGGGGAAACCGACAGTGGCCAACTTGCCGCAGGGTTAGACAGCAAAACATCACTCTCTCATTCACTCACTAGGGAAATTACATGTGCCCAATAACCTAACATGCATGTTTTGGCGGTGGGAAACGGAGTACCGGAGAAAACCACGGTGACACGGGGAGAACATGCAAACTCCACCAGAAGATCGTGAGATGTTGATATGGTCGACCCGGAGTCAACCACAACCTCCTTATTGGAAGCCAGAGCTCTAACCACTTGGCTACCGTATATTGATCATATTAGTTCTAATTGAAGTCTAAAGTACTTGTTGCAGAAGTAACATTACTGAAACAATGGGAAGAATGAGAAGTGATAATCCATTTGTACATGTTTGAGTGTTATTGCTTCACTGACTTGTTTTGCAGAGATTGGCACTTTCCTTTTTTATACACAATCTCTGAGTCAGACAAAATGTGATCATTTTGGTGGAAAGGGCTTTCTTAGATGTTTGGAAAAAACTTTATATTGCATATCATGTTGCTTTTCATTATCAGCCGGTTCTTTATAAAGATGAATCGACTGATGATTTCTTTTATAAAATCATGCTGAAAAATTGACTTTAGTTTTGACAAAGGTCCATGTTATGGTTTAGACCACATGTGTCAAACACAAGGCCCAGGGGCTGGACGTTCCTCTCATCATTTTATGCGGCCCTCGAGGTCTTCTGAGGTTTTCTATAATCCAATATCAAGTGATTGGAGTAATCTGAGTGTTAACCTAATGCCTGTTTTTTCGGAAACTCAAAAAGTAAACATTTTCAGATTAATGCAGATGTATGTTCAATAAAAACACACAAATCAAATACAGAGACTATTATTTGTAGTATGTCAAAGAGTAGTAAGTAGTTTAGTTACAAACTGCCTTTTGAGGACAACCATGCACCCCTGGTTTAGACCATGTGCTATAACTATTATTAGTGCTGTCAAGCGATTAAAAATGTATGAGATTAATTAATTATAATCTGTAATTAATTAATCTAATTAATCAATTTTTAATCACTCTCAAAAATTGCTGAAAAACACTCAACTTAAGTGTTTTTGTTTTGTTTTTATCCAATTTAATTGATTACATTATTGTTTCAGATGGAAATATGATTATACTGCAAAAAAAGACTTTATTAAGTCTTTTGTTGATAAGTTGTCAAGTTGAACAACCCTTATGTCACTTTGCAACTCACAGATGGAAACAATGACGTTAAAGATTTTAAAATAGATTCATGTAATTAAAAAAATAACTAAATGATTTGTCTGTAATTAATTAATCACAATAATTGCACTAATTTGACACCCCTAACTATTTAGTTTGGTAATATTCTGAAGAAAACTTTCTTGTCTTTTAAATAAACACAAGTGCTGTTCTCGCTGACAATATGGTAACTACAGCTTTTCAAACTGTCATGTGAGAACCAATTTGATGCTAAAAGCTTTAAGAACATGATAGACACACAAATGTGATAATAAATGACTTCTGGAATCTGAGCATTCAGAAAATGTATATACGTTTTTACTGTTTAAATCACAGCTCCACACTGAGACACAAACTACAAAACACTCTCACAGAGGCACGTTTCCTTTTTTTTCTCTTTTCTAGGTGGTATTGGTTGTTTGAACTTCCTACTCAGGAAAAGTCATTATTTTAGATTTTTCTTTTCTTTCTGTTTATGATTCAGTCATTTAGTTGGCTAAATTTGAAGTATTACTTTTTATGAGCAGACTGTAAGTATCAGAAGTATCATTATTAAAAAGTTAGAAATATCTGTTACAACACAATACCAGAACAGTTCTCCTGCACGTTGCTCCTTCCTCCTCCGCCCTGTGTCTCTGCTGTATTTAGTTTTTGCTTGACTTGCTCTGTGCTAACGTGGCTAATGGCTTTCTGTTGTTAGCGCTGCTCCTGTGTCATGTCTCACACGTTTAGTTCTGTGACTGGCTTTGTGCAGCTTCTATACATGGATTTCTTTTCCCAATACGTACATAGAACTAAAGCAAAATAATGAACGCTGAACCAAACAGACATTATTTCTTAGTAATTCGAATGGAAATGAAACGAGAGCATAGTATAACTCTCACGTTTGGTTTAGTGAGCCGGCTTGTCTGTCAGGAGAAGAAAAGCCGAACCCAAACTGTGCCCTGTCGACTGTAATCTCGCTCAGAACGTGAACGCACCACAGAGATCTCAGTCCCACAGCAGATGAAGGCACTTGAACGCAGCACGAGACTCAGACTGAAGAAAGAACAAACTGAGAACAGAGGACTTATTCGGCTTCTGCTAAAATACTGAGAGAAGTGACGAGAGCTGTCAGAAGCTAAATCTCCACCAGAATTATGCTTAAGTCAGTCAATAGAATCTGTGAATGTTTTTCTTTCTCTCATTTTAAACCAATGCCAGTGCAAAGGGCAAGTTAGGCACATATTGAGTTTTAATCCTTGTCATCTGGACTGGCATTACTTCTGTTTATAAGATTGTCTTGTCTGGTTCTACATAAGCCTCACAAAACACTTGGTTTCAAATTTGTCAGATTTGTGACGTCAAAAGTGAAGATATAGAGAGGTTCTGCCAGTGTTAAAAAAAATTATGAGACTAGCCTTAGCAATCCTGCTCAATGAAACTCGCTACAGTGTGCACATTGTTTTTTTCCCCATGGTCATTTTCTCTACTTACACAAATCCTGATAAGGGAACACCTGGCTGACGAAATCATTTGTGGTTTTTATAATAGACACACATCAGAAAATTAGGCTAAAAAAAATCTTAATTGACACTGAAATATCTGTAATAATGATTGTGTTAATCCCAAGTGTTGCTTTATCCACAGTTTATTTTGCTAAGCTTCAAGTTTACACGTTATTCTATTTCTCTGTATGATACCCAGTTCCTCATTCATTCCACCCGTGAAAATTTTCCTCTGTGCTACTGATGCAAGAGCTCTGGGATAAGTTTTAATTTTAACTCCAGCGTGGTCTCACACTATCTATTTGACGCTTCAAAAACGTCAAATAGAGACGCTATTTTTTAGCGTCTTAAAGTGAGTTTAGATCTGGGGCTTGAGTTTTATTTATTTATTTATTCTTTTCTTTTACTTTATTTACCTTTATTTCATTAGTAAAGTCCCAGATCAGTAGATGATCATGTCATGAGCATAAAAATACAATTTGCATCATTTACAATCTGTCCCACATCATTTATATAAATAGTGAACTAAAGTGGCCTAGTATGGACCCTTGTGGGACACCTCAATCAACAGCATGCTCATCTGAACACTTGCCATTCCAATTTTACCCTTTGAGATCGGACAGTTACTTTGTTACTTAATTTCTAAACCTGAATTCAAGGGCCTCTTTTTGTGATGAAAATATCTCAGTAGACAAATCAGAAGTACAAACTATGTTTACAACCAAATTTAAATAAAAAAAAAAACATTTGTTTTATTGTTCTTACTTTGCACACATGAAATGACTTGTATATCATAGACATTTAAGATCCACTGGTCTAAAACCCCAACTTAAAAACATCCTTTTTAGTTTTTCTGTGGTGTGGAAAACTGTTGAGAATCATTTACATTCTGTAGTGTTGAAAGTTTAGCGTCATAACAAGCCTAATATATTCTCAAAAACAGAACATTGCGAGTGTGTGAGTGTGTGCATTTTGGAGCCACTGTGTCCTCTGTGTGTCGTCGTGTGAGTGTTTTTCGGGACGGCGGCCATGTTGGAAAGGTGTCAGCGGTGCGAGGCTGCTAAAGTGTTTTGGAGAAGCCTTTGTCTGAGCCAGAGACAGTTTGACCTTTAGAACTCATTAAGAACAAGCCGGAGATCTGGACCTGAATGTGAACCAGATTCTGCTGCCACTGTCACTGCTGCTGTGTCTGCTGTGGATAAACACATTATAATAGAATGTACAGGAGTGGACTGGATTAGAAATACTGTCAGTCAAATGCAAATACAGGAAGCACAATTTAAAGAACCACATGAGCATTTGATTTCATGTTTGTGGATTTTTTTAAAAATATATAGAGCTACTGATATAACACTGATAAAAATGTATATGTAATGTGGATTTTTAAACCACATTTACATATACATGTAAGCCTAAAGCTGATCTTTCACCAGCCTAAAGCTTGGTGAAAGATCACCAAGCTTTAGGCTGCAAGAAAAGTCACAATCAAATGTAATTGTCAGTGTAATCGTTCATTCATTCAGGAGTGATCCAAAGTAGAAAGGCTTTAAAGCTGTCATCCTTCTACTATCAAACTGAATCACAATTTGAATGGACACAATTAGAAAAGAAAAACGGCATTTTCAAAGTAATATAATTTCACCCACAAACCAACAAAAATAAAAGTCTTGGATTGAAACTTGTAAAGTATTTAGAAAAATCTTGAAATTTAGTGGAAAAAATAAGTATAATCTAGGGCTGGGCAATATTGTGATAAAAATTGAATCGTGAGCTCAATATCGTGACTTCCCTTTTCTCCATTGAAGCATCTGTCATTTTTTTCCAACCTATTACTCTTACTTTCAGTGTTGCCAAATTCAAGTATTTATAGCAACTTTTTTTTAAAGTCATAAAAGGAATAAATTGTAATAATTTTTCCATTTTTGATTTATTAAAATAGATGAATTATGTATGACTGAAACATGGATTTTTAGCATGTCTTCATGTCTAAAAGTCACTATTAACGTTCGAAAAACACATTCTATGGCAAAGTCCCTAACACTTGTTTTGCAGTAACACACAATGTTCTAATTGATCGATTCTTTTATAAGATTTTATTGAAGTTTGCCTGTTTCTCTCTGAAGATCTGGGAACCCTGGTCAACTTTTAACAGCTGAATTAGCTCTTGATAGTGAATAGTATTTACCTCAAAGACAATAGGAAAGTAAACAGTCTACAAGAATTGTGATTAGGGATGCACCGATCCGATACCTGGATCGGATATCGGTGCCGAACCAGGACATTTTTGCTGGATCGGGTATTGACTCCATGATATCGGTTCAGCCGATATCGTGGCTGTGCTTTAATTGGACATAATGAGACTAATTTACAGGCTGGTGTTGATCCATAGCAATTCATAATATTGGGCATTTTATTCAGATTAAGTTGTTAAGTTGTGACTTGCACTATAAACAACAGTTACAAAACAGAATATGACCAAATGTATTAAGTTTTTATAAGAAAAAGAAGCAATTTCAGTCCTTTCACTAGTATCGGTTGATATCGGGTATCGGCAGATAGTTGAAGCCAAATATCGGGATCGATATCGGAACAGAAAAAGCTGGATCGGTGCATCCCTAATTGTGATACTCACGATTCCACTTTGGAAGAGCGAGTGGCGGCGCACAAAACGTGCAGAGGCCCAGGGCTCACTCCAAACGTAATTTTATTGTTTTCCGGTGACAATGACATTAAATCTTTCTGTCAATCAAAAACGTCATCTGGCTCCAAGAAAATTGTGATTTTTTTTTTTTGCCATATTAATTTTTGTCTAATCTGTAAAAGAATGCTGAGCTTTACCAAAAACATTGCTAATACTCAATCAATAAACTGTTACTAATAATACTGCCCAAGTACATTACTGCACAAAAGTTTAATGTGTCAAATGTGTCTAAAAACATAGAACAAATAAGCAATTTATGGTAAGAAAAGGTTTATTTGTCCTTTGACCCGTTCTTCACTACTTCTGGGTCTTCTCTTTAGGGCAGTGAGCTCCACAATGCAATGCTCAGGAAAACACCTCCAGATCTAAACTTGGTCAGAATTACTTCAGCTGGAGATTTTTTACAAAAAATGTGACATTATTCTTGTTTATACAGTTGTGTGTTAAACTGCCTTGTTGTTGGAGTGAAGCCAGAGTATTTGAATGGATCTTGTTGGAGCTCAGACAGTTCACCTTGTAAAAGCGTTTCTCACACACTTCACCTCTTTGACCTGCTCTCATGGAGTTTATGGAGACTCTGTAATGATCTGCTGTCTGAAGGCCTGTTATAAGACATATTTAACACTCACAGCCTCTCCTCCCGTCCTGCCCATGTCCCATCTAAAGTCACATGTTCACTGCTGTAAAGTCACACATCTGTCCACTGAAAGCATGAATGAATGTTCATGGTGAGAGCTGATGGAAACAGTCCCCACCTTATATCACAAAAAAAATTACAGTATAAATAAATTAACATGACTTTTTTCATTAATCTTGTTTTTTTTTCTTCAATAAAAACACTCTTTTACGTGTTTGGACGGTTTAGTTAGAGGTGCATCGCATAATTTGTCTTTATTATGCATTACATTTTTTACCCCTTGATTCTTGAACCTATTTTCTCAAAAAATGGGAACTTCTCTCTCTTTTTCTGCAGTCTCTCTCTTTCCCTTCTCTTAACTTTCCTTCTCTCTCTTTTACCCTTTCCTCTCCTTCTCTCCATCCCCCTCTCATTCCACTCTCTTACTTTGTCTCTCTCTTCCCATTTTCTCTTCCTCTTTGCCTCCTCTTTCCTTCTCTCCTTCCTCTTCTCTTTCTCCCCTCATTTTCTTTCTTTCTCCCCTCTTTCTGTCCCTCCTCTTTCCTTCTCCTTCCTTCTTTCTTTCCCTCTCTTCCTCTTCCCCTCATCTCCCCCTTTATCATTCCCCCTTCTCTTTCCTTCTCCCTCTGTTCTTGTCCCCCCTTTCACTCCCTTCTCCTTTTCTCCCTCTCTCTCTCCTCTTTCCTTCTCTCACTCCTCTTCCTCTCCTCTTTTCTTTATTTCTCTACCTCATTCTGTACCTCCTCTCTTCTTCACTCTTTCTCCCTCCTCTTTCCTTCTCCCTCCTTTCCGCATCTTTCCTCCTCTCTATATTCTCTTGTCTTCCCTCCCTTCTCTGTCTCTCTCCCAAGTCTTTGCTTTTCCGACCTTTTCCTCCTTTCCTTTTCTCATTCTCTCTCCATCCTCTTTCCTTCCTTCCCCTTCCTTCTCTCCCTCCTCTTTCCTTCTTTCTCTCTCTTTCTCCCTCCTCCTTCCTTCTCTCCCTCCTCCTTTCTTCTCTTTCTCTCTCCTTTCCTCCTCTTTTATTCTCTCTCTCTCTTTCGCCCTCCTACTTCCTTCTCTCCCTCCTCCTTTCTTCTTCTTCTCTCTCTCTCCCTCCTTTCTCCTTTTCATTCTCTCTCCCTCCTCTTTCCTACTCTCTCACCCCCTCATCTTCTCTCTCCCTCCTCTTTCTTTCTCCATCTCTCTCTTCTCTTTGCCTCTCCCACCTTTCCCTCCATCCCTTCTCTCTTTCTTCCTTCTCTCTCTCTCCTTCCTCTGTGTGGATTGAGCAGTGACCTGGAAAATTGCCCGACCTTTTAACACTCACACCTTCCTCGGTGATGAATAAATACATAAATTGCGCGGCTCCAGATCGCTCGTCTTAACGGCCGCGCTTCTCCTAAAATCTCCCCCGCAGCCGGGCACTCGACCCTGGGTGAGGTGTCCGAGCTGATGCCCCCCTGTGGAGCTGCTGGAGGGGTGAGAGAGGGAGGGAGAGAGGGAGGTAAAGGAGCGTTTAATACAGCTCAGGGAGGCGACGCCATCATCACTTTAAAACAATGTTGTGTCCTCCCCAAAAGTGAAAGGTTGTAGATTTTACAGTCGCTGGACCATTAAAACTTAGATTGTACTCTAGAGATGGAACTGTTCGGTTTGGCCACCAGTCAGTTCTTGTGTTTATACCATGCTTTTGACTTTATGAACCTCAGAAGAACAAATATTACTTAGGTATTTTGCAAAGAATCATTTAAAAACATGACAATATTGCTGCTTTGTTCTGCCTCGCCACTTTCCCTGTTTATCTGCGGTTAGCCTAACCCCGGGCTCACACTACATCCAGTCCAACTCCGGTGCAGTCACCGGAGTCTTTACTTAACTTGAAAAGTCCGAGAGTGGCTCACACGGCGTACAGTCTAGTCCGGTGTCTCCGGTACGGCCAATCCGGCGCTCCGAATCCGTTTCGTTTGTTTCAAATTTTGGCCGGACGCCGGAGCGCACCGGAGCCCTTTTTGATGAAGTTGTGAAAACAAGACAACATGAAACCAAGCGAGCGCGGGTGAAGTGAATCCGGTAGTTTTCAAAATAAAATCTTTACGTTACCGCTAATAATACAAAATACGACATTTACACGATTACGTAACACATAAAATGTAAATAAACCTCCGTACTCACCCATTGTGCGGCGAAAAATCCCAACAGAAAATCAACTGACGTGAAACAAGCCAAAACTTGGCGCGTGCTCTTTGTTTACATACATGTGCTCAGCGAAAGAGAGAGAGAGAAAAAAAAAAGTGCTCAGCGGTCGCGTAATCTCCCACGTTGAGCGTGAACCTCCGTGAGTTCGGGGTCTCGCGAGGTCGGCAGCAGAGTCTGTGGCTGCAGCAGGACTGTAGACCACCGTAGCTAATGTGAGTCACCCACCGTAGCTAGACCGGTCCGGTGACTGCACCGGAGTTGGACTGGAGGCAGTGTGAGCCCGGGGTAATGCTACGTTCAGACTGGACAGCATTCAAGTGTCCTATTTTGTGAGTTGAAGTGAATTTTGACGCTGATTATTTTAGAAGTTGACGCTCCAAATGCTGCTCAGTCTCCGAGAAACGTAGATATACAACAAAATGTCAAAAACGTACAACAAGCACGTTTTCATGACTGTTTTTTTTTTACGCCCGGTATTACGAAAAGCCACAACTTTCTAACCACAAATTGTGATTAAAGCCAAGTAGTGACATTTTTCTTTGGGCTTAACAGAGAATCTTCATCTAAGCCAAACCCCAGTCCTAAACTTACCTATTTTAGTAACTTGAAGCCTAAATTTGGACGTGGGTTTACATAGGACGCTCCAACGCTGTCCGATCTGAACGCAACATCGGCCACAATCTTTTTTTTGAGGATTGCGACTGAGATCATGTGAAGTGTGAGCGTTCTTATTGAAACATTAAAAACAAAAGTGATACAGTTTTAACAAGTCCCTATTTAGGCATTCTTTGATCCATTTTTATCAAACTAAAAAGCCTAAAAAATACATAAGCACTTCCACTGTTTTCTTTTCCTTTTTATTCCATAGTTTTCCTATTTTTTTTCTTCATAGACCAATGTTATCTAAAGCCTCCTCCTCTTTCCCCTCGGGACAGTAGTGCTTCTGTCCTCTGCCTCTGCGTGAGTAAATCCAGTCGTTCATCAGACTCTCACTGGGACCTGGGACCACCGGAGAGGTTAACCACACCGTATGGGACCTGCTGGAGCACTTTATCAGCTCTGAGTGAAGAATGACTCCATCTCACAGCGTAATGAGCTAAACGCAGCAGCCGGGCAAAAAACAAATGGACTTCATTACAGCTGAGAGCAGAGTGGACGGAGCAAGAGGAAAGGTGCTCTGACGACACATTTATGACCACACACTGACCAAACACACTTCAGGATTTCAATGTTCGTTCATATATTACATAAAACAGCTCATCCATAAAAGAGCTTCTTGTTTTGTAAAGACTCATATCTCGTGCTTTCAAAATAAAAATGACAACCAATGAGTTCTTTTGTTAAACAAATGTGAGTCCAGTCAGAAGAGATTTGACCCACTCTTAATAAAGTTTTATAAAGCATGAGTTTGGATCTCTGAACGTTATAGGAGTCAGCTGGTATAAAGGCGAGACAGTTCACAGTTCTACTTTTTATTGCATCTGGTGTTTTTGGGTGAAGCCATGTGGGAACAGTTTCCTTGGTTTAACGGTTAATTTAGGTCTGAAGTAGGGCTGCATCAATTATTTTATTAATCCATTATTCTATTGATTTACTTTGATTAATCGAGTATCTATTAAGTTTTTTTTTTTTTACATTTTGTAAACATTTTTGGGTATTCTGCCTAATAACACAATTGTTGTTCATTGCTGATAAAAAACAGCAGCCTTCTCCCTCACAAGTTTATATCATAAGATATTAAGTTGGGGTAGCTGACTTTTTTAGATGTGAATAAGTAAACTTTGTGTTTTCCACCAAAAAGTCTATGATAAATGCAGCACTTAGAGAAAAAATGAGATGACTGAGTACTCTCGAAAAATAAAGGATTTTTAGTAGGGCTGGGCAAGTTAACGCGTTGAATCCGGCGTTAACGCAGGTCACGTGATTCGTCCCAAAAGCATGAATGAAATTAAAGTGCCCGCCAGCTGCTGCTGCGCCCTTTTTCTCCCCTCGCTCTTGTAAACAGTCTACACACAGAGGATCTGTTCTGTTGCTGCTAGCCGCTTGAATAGCGGGACAGAGACGGTCTGAGCTGCGTATGGGTTTTTAAAATCATCCAAAAAGAACATAAAGCTGTTAAATAAATGTAAATTAAATATGCGCGCATGAGAATCAGCGCTCTATCAGCGGCGATACGCGAACTTTTACACACGTGTTTGTGATGTTTACTTTGAAAACTTTAAAAACGGGAGCACTGAGCTGGTTTTAAGAAGGACTATCCCAGAACTGGATCCGGGTTTTCAAAGGACTGAAAATGTTAGTTACCTATATAACTATAGTTCTATGAGTAGTTAACAAAATTATGAGCTTGGTGTTATACATTTCTGTTCAGCCTAAACAAGATGAAATAACATTCTGATCCTAAAAATATCCAGACTGATGAACACTGATAATATTATGATGTAAAACTGAGTATCATAAACTACAAATAGACTTTTTTAAATATATAATTTTGTGCTAAAATTATGCATCTAAGCCAAAATGACACAAATGTGCAGAATTGTACATTCAACAAAACGAAGAACCTTAAATATACTTAAAAAAGTCATCTTTGGAGAAAAAAATAGGTTAAAACAGCTACAGTATTTTTGAACTTTGTGTGTAGAAACAACTGCTGAACTCATATGTCTGCAGATGTGTGGTGCATTTTTCTTCATTTACAAACCTACACTGACACAACATCCTTTTTGGTTCCTACCTGATCCTTGTACCTCCTCGTGTTTCTGGAACCTTCCCCGGCTGTGTTGTACTTCCAGCCTGGTGCGTTTGGTTTGTGGTGTGTCTGGTGATTGCAATCAGACCGTCATTAGACCTCAGAGGCTGTTTGGATGCTCCGCTGGGCCTCGGCTTCCTCTGCTTCCTGTTTACAGCTCAATTATCCCTCTGACAGCCAATCATTTAGCCCGTTTAGCATCTGGGCTGAGAGTTTCCCCGCTAAATCTGCCAATCACGGCCCGGCCAGGAAGTGAGCGAGCCGTCAATCAAACCTCCGCCCGAGTCATAATCCAGTTAGACAGATGTCGGCTGCGGCGGTTTGTGTTTTGGTTGGAGACGGAGCCAGACAATCAGAGAGATGGCAGTAGGTTTGGAGCAGAGGAAAGAGAAGATGAAATGCTGGTTAACGCTGTGTGAAAGATGAAGCGGAGGAGTTTCCAGTAGCAGGTTGTGTAATTAATCAGATTTTAATATGAGATACTACTGGCAATTCATTTTTCTCCCACATTAGCTTTCATCTGGCAACAACAAAATGGGCCGATTTGTTTTATTCTTTCTACTTCCTGTGGCTCAAAGAATTGTCTTTATTTGTGTTTCAGTTTCTATGGCCTAGTCTAAAGTATGTGTCTGATATGAACCAGCTTTTGACCTTCAGGGTTCAACCTCTGCTGGTACGTAAAGTTAGGACAAAAAACAGGAAGTCAGCAGCATTTCAGTTTTGTGGTACCAAAGATTGATATCAGAAGATCACTTTGGTTCTTTTCTCTTTTTATTTTCTTTGCGCGAGTAGATGGAAGCTCCATTATTATTTTTTTTTCTAAATTGGAAAAATTTCATTTCACACATTTGGCTGAGTGGGGAAAGTCATAGACAAAGTTCTATGAGAAACTGAACGTTTTCCTAACCAGGCTCACGTCAGATGGATCTGTGCATCACTTTGAATTGAGTTCTACATACTACTACCTCTCGTCAAAGCAGTCGTAAAGGGAGTAATTTTAAGAGAATACTAGCATTTAGTGTTTTATTACAGTACATAATCATAATCAAGGCTCTTGCCGAATCCAGTTGGGGAAATGACAAAGATATTTCCTGATCACAAATGCATAAAGCTCTGCTTCTTGCTATTTTTTTAATTGTCTGCATTTTTCTTAAAATTGACTCAATAGTCTTAGCTGAAGTACCTGCGTTTGATCGTTGCCATGTTTGTTGTTTTGCTGTGATCACACTGGACTCGCTGCTGTCGTCACATCTGTAAGTCCCGCCTCCCCCTGTAGAGAAGCCTTCTGATTGGTACGAGCTCAGATACTCTGTTTGAACCATTGGAGGAGCTCTTCAAGATGGATTTATAAACCCACAAACACCGCAGAATTCATCTTTCTGCGCAAGGTTACCTTTTTGCCTCTTTTAAGATGTTTTCTGGCAAATAAAGTACATTTTTAGCACAACTAATTCAAGTTTAGTCAGAACCATGTTTAAATGGAGGTTGTTGATGTGAAGTTATCTTAGAAAAGTAAACAGAATGTCATGTAAGTGTGAAAATACCTCTCGCGTTAGCATTTAGCTCACAGCTACAGTTAGCATTGTTGGATATATTACAAATTTGAACTGTCACTTTCATTTCTTCACGTCCATATTTGACACAATGTGTCTCCTTAAGTCCACATTTACTAATGAAGTGAGTGAAACAGCTGTTGTTCTGATTCACTGTCCATGTTCTGTTTCCCCCACAGATGTGGGCGTGGCCTTTAATGTCGACTGTAACTGTGTGTGCTTCATTGTACTTTTTAGTTCTGACGCATAAGATACCAAATATACCAAATGTATAAGATCCGGCTAAGAAGGTTGTGAGTTAATCTTGGAGATGTCGGCAACAGAGACGATGGTCAAAAGCAGAAGACAACAATACAGACATTGTCCTTTAAAGACAAGAACTACAAGTACTACATATTTGTCTTTTATTCATTAGACTCTATAACTGTGTATTTATTTTAAACTCTTTGACTAATGGCAGCACTTATCTGTCACACATTCAAGTTCCATTCACAAAAGCATTAGTTTGTTTTATAAAGTGCGTTTTAGCTCCATCCATCTGGAGCCGTGAAGAGTCGTCTTTGTGAGTGAGAAGCGTCGGAAGTTCCTCTGTTACATAATTAAAGGTGTAATTAAAAGAAGCTGATGAGAGACTGAAAAACACTGAATATTCATCACACCATTTGCATTTCTTTATTTATTCTGAAAACAAACTCACCTCGGAGGAATCATATTAATATAAGCAATAATCACAACAACGTGACTTTGACAAGGACTTTCAAAGTGTTTATCCAGCCACAGTCGCCCTGAGGCAGACCAGTTCAGACTTCTGACTAAAAACGAGACCAATTTTGGACAATTTAAAATCTCAAAATCTCAATAATGGAAAGTGTATTATGAAACTAATATAACTTATCTGTACATAAAGTATTGTTTGTGGTTTCATACAAATCACACCAACATTCTCTCTCTTTCCCTTCTCTTTCTTTATCTCTTCCCCCCCTTTTCTTTTTCCTTTCCTTTTCTCTGTTTCCTTCTCTCTTCACCCCTTCTCTCTTTCCTTTCCTTTTCTCTCTCTCTCACGTTCTCTCTCTCTTTCTCCTCCAGTTCCTCTCCTCATTCCCTATTCCAACTTTCTCTCTCTCTTCTTTCCCTTCTTCTCCTGCTCCATTCCTCTTCTTTCTTCTCTCTTTTTCTTCCTCTCTCTCCTTTCTCTCTCTCTCTTCCTCCTGTCTTGCTCTCTCTCGCTCTATCTCTCTCTGTCCTTCGCTCGCTGTCTTTTCTTCTCTATTTCTCTTTCCATCTCTCCTCTCTTTCTCTCACCCCTTCTCTCTTTCCTTTTCTCTCTCTTTTCTCTGTCACGCTCTTTTTCTCTTTCTCACTTTGTTTTCCTCCAGTTCCTCTTCTCTTTCCCTCCTCAAACTTTTCTCTCTTTCTCTTCTTTTTTCCCTTCTTCTCCCTCTCCACTCCTCTTCTTTCTTCTCTCTTTTTCTTCCTCTCTCTCCTTTCTCTCTCTCTCTTCCCCCTGTCTCACTTACTCTCTCTTTCTTCATCTCTCTCTGTCCTTCTCTTTCTTTCCTTACCTGTTGCTCTCTCTCCCCTCACTTTCCTTTTCTCTCTCTCTTTCTTCTCTCTCTCCCTCTTTCCTTCTCTCACTCTTTCTCTCACTTCCTCTCTCTCTTTCCTCCTCTCTCTCTTTCCTTTACTTCTCTCCCTTTCTGTCTTTCTCTTTTTCTCTTTCATTTTGCTCTCTCTTTCTTACTCTTTCCTTCTCTCTCACTCTCTGTCCTTCTCTTTGTCTGTTTCCTTTCTCTTTCTCACTCGCTCTTTCCTTCACTTTTCTCTCTCTTTTTTTCTCTTTTCTCTCTCTCCCTTCTCTCTGTCTTTTACCTCCTCTCTCCTTCTTTCACCCCACTTCTCTTTCTCTCTTAATTTTTCCGTCTCTCTTCCCTCTCTCTCTCTCTCTGTATTTCTCTCTTTCTCTCTCTGATCTATCTTTCCTTCCCTTCTCTCTCTCTCTCTCTCTCTCTCTCTCTCTCTCTCTCTCTCTCTCTCTCTCTCTCTCTCTCTTTCTTCAAACTCTTCCACAATATTAAACTTGGCAGTGTCTCAGCTCAGGACTTAATGGCGTATTACCTGTTTCTCGCTGCTAAATGGCCTTTTGTTGGAAGTCGTGTGAAGCTAACGTCGCTAACCTACGCTAACAACGCTAACGGGAGCTAACGACACTAAACGCAGCTCGCTAACTCACCCGACTCTCCTCCGAGGCTCCGGGTTTGGCTGGATTAACATGTGATTGTGAGAAAGTTGCAGTTTGAGAGCAGTAATTGTTTTTTTGCTGCGGGGAATTAGTCTGCAGACTGTGGCAGACGCTGGAGCTGCCAGGAAGGAAAAGAACAAAACATTCTGGCCACGTTTCAGCCCAATTCTGTCTCCTGTGGTGGGGTTGGTAATTAGAAAGTGTAATTTTTGCATTTCTGGTAACACAATTAACCATACATGTTTGTGCTCTCCACTGAAAACAGAAAGTTCATTAATTGGAAATCTGTTACCTCTAATGTCATCAGTATTTGTAACTCCAAATTAATATTGCTGTTGTGTCATTAAGCAAGACTCTTCAATCATTGAATCTAAAGTTCAGAATCAGATTTTCAGAATATTTGGCTATTTAAAAATTCTAATAATCACACTTATAGGCTAAAATGAAGGCATATGCTTCAGCTCACACCTTTTTGGTCTTTAGTCGAGTTATTTATTTAAAGAAGGATGTCCATACTTAGGACCAAAATAAACACTAATACTACTACTCCTCTTCTTATTTTCACAGAATACAACAAATTCAGGTTAGGGAGAGCCTCTGGGCTGCAGCATTTGTCAGCGCCGACAGCGTCTATGCAATTTTGTGTCCATTCTCCAATGTTAAGTCAATGTAAACCCGCGTCTTAAGGAGTCAAGCGTATTTGCGGCGCATTGGCGTCTGGGGCGTCCGAAAACAGAATCTTGCGGATTGGAAGCTCAAACCTGCAGCGGCCGCAGCGTTGGAAGTCAGTGTCAGCCAATCAGAGACTCCACTCCTGTGACACGTGACATGTTTTTCTCCTCTTACATCAAGGGGAAAGGAGGACTGTTTACTAAAGTCTTTTAAAAACTTTTTTAACGAAAGGTCGCTTGTTTTGGGACTTTTTTTCAAAGAATTGGTCGTTTGTTGCTCTGGAAATCTGGAGACAAAGCGAAACAAACAACACAGGACATGATTGGACTGACAATCCGCTCAGATGGATCTATTAAAAATGCTCAGTGCCGTGTTTAAACCTGTTGTACAACGTGACATTGGAGTAGGACGGAGACAGCAAAAGTCTCCTCCAGCAACACTGCCTGGAAGAAGGAAAAGTTGTGTGATCGGTTAAGCTACGTTTTCTAAAGGCAGCAAGCCTCTGTCTCCCTCCCTCCTTCTCTCTCTCAAACCTGCAAACAAGCGGGAGCTGGAAGAAACGCATTGGGGCGTTAAAAATGTCTTTTTGTCCCCCAACGCCTCGACGTGCATTGGGGTGTTTTGGATGCCTATTTGGGCGTCAGCTTCGAAAATGTTCAGTGTCAAAATACGCTTTTACGCTCGAATTTTGACGCAAATACGCTGTCCGGTGTAAACACAACATAGGCTAGTTTCCAGGAAAGGAACAGCATACACTTCAGTCACTGAGGCTGATCAAACACACAGTATAACATTTACATAAATAATAAAATACATATTACCCTTCACACACACATACATAAATGCATACACACATCCATTCAGTTTCATACAGAAACAGTTACAGAAATCCAGGACCAACTGGGGCTAATGGTTACAATGCTGGATGCTCTTGAGGTATTTATTTAGCTCAATTTTAACACATGTTTTAATGTAATCAGGCAGCATGTTCCACTGTTCACTGAAAAAGTAGACTCACCAAAAGTAGAGTGATGGAAGCATATGGTGCAGTCATGTAAAGAGGCTATTCTTGTGGATTGCACTTAATTTATGCCTCAATAATCCACAAAATATTTCAAACAGCAGGAGCCGAGCCACTTAGAATTTTGAAGACCAGACACAAGTTGGAAAAAAGTGGAAGTTGCCAAACTCAAAAGATTATGTTTGGCGAGATGGTATAATGATGGTGCATTAGGGGCTTTTAGTTATTACAAAAGCATATTGTACAAGTATACCTACATTTAAAACAGTACACGAGGTCATGTGATGGACTTTTTTGCTAATCACATTTTCTGTCTTGGAAAAAAATTGACTTGGACAAATTTAGTTGGAAGTTGTTCATCCATTTGTGCAAAGAAATCAAAGAGTTATATATACCAGACATGCTGTAGCTATTATAAAATCTGCAGTAATATTACGTGTGTGTTATGTAAGCCGTTCTTTTCCAAACCCAGGCCTGTTCACCTCCTCATGTTTAACCCTGAGTCACATGATCCTTGTTTAACCCCGAGTCACATGATCCGAGGAGCAGACGGTTCCGGGTCCAGGCCAAGTCCGAGGTCTGGCCTGAGACTCAGAGCGAGGGCTGTTTGCATTCTGGTGCCAAGGGAAACGGATAAATATGGAAAACACGCTCCATCAAATCTAACAGAAACCATTTTCACACAGTCGGACAGAGAGAAGAAAAAAACACCAAACAATCTTTTAAAAAATGTTGAATACATTTTCTATTGCCGTTAGATTTGTTCAAGAAATATAGTTGACTTTAGCACACATTTTATTAACTCATTATTAACTAGTTAGGGGGAGTTTGCATCATCACATCTGTTTATTGTGCTGTTAGCATGCTAATGTTGTTGTTAGCTTTACAGACAGCTTATCTCACACTGGCTACTGAAAGTTGTGAAAAGTGCGTCTGAAAACATATATATAAAAAATGTATTTTTCATTTTTGAATGGAGCAGATTATGAAAATTTGCTTATTTTTGTTGGGTTGGTGTTTTTGAGTTTGTGTTTTGCCCTTCGGGGCCTCTGTAGTTTAACATCTCTGCTTTGACGGGCAGAGAGTTGGTTGTTTAACATATTATACATTTGGATTCTTAAGGCTAATATTTCACATCTGTATTTTCTGTATTTCCTGACTTTGGGGGTATTCCATCAAAGTGGCTTAACAAGTCAAGACTTATTCTAAAATCCTGAGCTGAAACTAGCTTCATCTCCAACTGAAGCCTCAAATCGTTCCCTGAACAAAATAAGCCTGAGTCTGAACATCGCTAATTCAAGCGTGAAGCTACACTGCACTATGGGCGCGTTCCCGCTGAATGTGACCAGGTCTGATCAATAGAGTGACGATTTCCACTGACAATCAGAGAGAAAAAAAGATTTTCTTTATGATCTGACAGAAACACAAGCGGGACCAAGGTGCACATAGACACTAGTTTGATTTGCAAGACAAAAGTTTTCTGTTTTATAGTGGTTTATTCTGATTCGAGAGCCGAGAGTAGAGACGCTTCAGCCCCTCCCCTCCTGTACACTGCTCGGAGAAAGAAGAGTGTGGGAGGCCAAGCAGTCTTGGAGGCATCAATTCAGTTTACTGCAGAGTCCAGAGGATTTATCATTGTATTTGCGAGTAGGCTTATCGTTTTCTAATGCAATGTGCGGTTTTCCACTCCGCATGTAGAACTAGTCCCGCTGCGTAAAGTTGTCGCAAAGTTGTAGCGAAACTCTTCACAACCAGAACTGACCAATCAGAGCAGAGGATGTGTGGCAGGGTCAAAGACGAGGGAAAGATGTGATGAAGTGCTTCTGTTCGCTAAAGCAGCAGCACGACTCTGGCTCTCACAGTTTATTCATACTTTCATTGCTTCATCCTTTAGAGAAATAGCTGCATGTTTGTGGTAAAGCTTCTGTAGGCTAGTTTAGATGCACGTACAAGTGAATTTTCCAGTTAAATATGTGGCCCTTTGTGCAGCCACTTTTACATTTTGCTCTTATAAACGAGTCTTTCCTCAGTGAGAGCAGTTTAAAAAATAAAAAAAACAGCGAGAGCGGCTCTTTGGTTGCCAATGCCAAGTAAATAAAAGTGAATACAAAAAGTGAATGTTGGGACAGACAGAGAGATTTCACACAACAGTGGAAGTGCGCTGGATAAACATGTGATTTAAGTGTTTCTTTAGACGTTTTTTGGGACAAATCTAAAATAATCTTGACAGTTAGCCTGGTCCAGACCAGGTTTATGTCTGCGCACTTGTTACTGCGGCAACTCAGCGTCAACTCTGGCTAGTGGAACGGAAATGGAGGTTTCATAATAGTATAAGCCTAGATTGGCCAAATAAGCCAGGCTTTGACTTTATCCGTCTTCATGGAAGACCCCCTACATTCAGTGCTAATGATTCTTTGTGTTGTACAAACAGACTCCACATGTCAGAAGTCCTAATTAAGCTCACACTCTCAGGGCTGATTTGAGCAGGAATAACAGGGCTTCCTCTGGCTCATTGGAAATCAAATTAGCGGTCAGTACTTAGCTGAAATCAATGGTCAAAAATGCCACACCTCAGCTTGAAGGTAATTAGAAAGGAAACAGCAGCAGGAGATTCAAATGTGAGGCCCAGATGTGCTCAGGGAGGATTTTACGACACACGAGCTCCAGTACAGACACCGATCAGACGTGTTTTAATGTTGAAGTGTGAGAAAGCCTCTGTGTGTGTCCAGAAGGTCTGCTCCTCTCTCTCTCTCCCAGGATCATTAACCCTCCATCTGTGCATTGATTTGCATATTGATAATCAAATGTCAATGTTATTAGCAGAAGCGCATCACAGCCAGAAGGTTCCGGGTTCGATTCCTAAACAGTGTGAGTTCTTGAGAAGTTGGCAATCTAAAAGGGTCTGTGTTATAGTCTTTTTTCGTTTATAAGAGTGATTCCACAATATAGTTCTCGATCGGTTTGCCTGGATAGACCGGTTCCATTGAGTAATTGTGAATCTGCAATCAAATTTTCACGTACCACCTATCTTTTCCCACATGTCTCTATTTACTTTTAATTACTCACAAAATCGAGATTTCAGGTAAAAAAAAAACAAGGATAGGGTTGAAACTGTGATAATTTCTAACAAATGAGTAATTTATAAGCAGGGTAGCTGATGGGTAGGGGTAGCTTCACACCACAAAACCTGAGACAAGGTCCAAGAAGTTCTTAACAAATCCTTCAGCACATAGTTATATTCAGCACAGTTATATTCAGCACAGTTATATTCAGCACATAGTTATATTCAGCACATAGTTATATCCACAGATATTATTTTTTGTCTGCAATTAAAGCTTCAAAATATATGTTTTTTTAGATAGTAAAATGAGATCAAAGATCAACACTCAAGCACAGCCAATCAGAGCGCTGCATTTGGCTCTTGAGGAGACATTAAAGGCCTTTTCTTTTGATTTAGACTGTAAACAGTAATTTGATTTTGTCACACTCTGGTGATTATGCAATATACTTTATAACAGATAAGACTAAGTTTAAAGCACAACTTCAGCTACAGATGTGGTAGCTAACTTTTTAGTTGTAAATAAGTATACTTCTACTAAAAGTTTATGGTAAAGGCAGCACTTAGTGAGAAAATTAGACTACTGATAACTGTCTAAACTGAATAATAAAGAATTTTAGTTCTCATCAGGAGCCAAATGCTGCAATCTGATTGGCTGAGCTTGGGTGGTCAGAACAGAACATAAAGATGTATTGTCATTGTAACAAAGTACAACAAAAATACGTTTGGAGTGAGTCTCTGGGCCGCTGCACCTTTTGTGCGCCGCCACTACTTTTCGGCATGAAACACAAATCAGTATACCAAAAAACATACAACATAACAAAAACAGTACACGTGGTCACTGATAGGATTTTTTGTGAGGAGTGGGTCGGGGAAAGAAAGGAAGGAGGCGGCAGACGTCTTCTCCAGTTTCACTTAATTGTTTGTAATAAAACAGTTTTAAGCCAAAATTTCTACCAAAAATGAATACACGTTGATATTAACAATATGTTGAAAGATTTATGAGAAAAAGTTGTTACATTTACAAGATTTATTGCGTTTTCAGTGTGAAAATCAGCTTCTCTAAGATAAAACAGGAAGTGCGATGCCAAACAATGTGGGCGGGGCAGAATAAGGTGAATAGGTCATGTATACGAAATGTGAAATCAAAACTTACATACGGTTTCTTTAACTTTAAATTGACATAAGTGACCAGAAAATACAATTTTAAATCAGACTTATGATAGAGATCAATCCAAGATTTAATTTGATGAAGGACTGAAAAGATTTAAAGTAAAAGCAGAGGACTTGGGTTTGACTCTTGACTTTGGGCACTGACTTTGGACTTGGACTTTAGACACAGTTGGAGAAACACAGCTACGGAGGAAAAACACACACATTTCTTCTCCATAAAGACATGTTGTGTAGATTAGTATTGAACTGACTTATTATGGTCTAAATATCATTATCAATATACGTCTTAATCAATTCCTTGCTTAGAAGAAGAAACTGCTCTGGCCTTCTTTCATCCAGGACACTATTTTAATTCAAGTACAATTATTCTTCTCACCTTTTCTGGTTGTTTTGGATTCTCTCCAAGCCAAATGAATGAATAATTCAGATGAAACGCAGCAGCTGTTCATTAAACGCAGAACGTGCCACATAACATATTGTATTTATTGGACGTTTTCCCATCATTAATCGTCATGGAAACATTTACACACTCTGCACTCACGGCTTAATTTAGCATCGGCGTCTTCCCACTCGCTAATGAAGGAAATGCATCGTGGGTAATATTATCAGCGCTAATGTCTGTGAAAGAGAGAGAGAGGCGGGGGAGTGAGAGAGAGAGAGGAGAGAGAGAAGGAGAAAACGAGAGAAAAAGGTATGTAAAGGAGAGAGGCGAGGGAGAGAGAGAGAGAGAGAGAAAGAAAATAATTCAGTGAAAGAGAGAGGCGGGGGAGGGAGAGAAGGAGAGAGAAGGAGAGAGAGAGAGAGAGAGAGGAGAGAGACAGAGGGAGAAAACAGAGAAAGAACCTAATGTCTGTGAAAGAGATGTGAGAGGCGGGGGAGTGAGAGAGGGAGAGAGAGAGGAGAGAAAGAGAGAGAGAAAAGGAAAGAAAGCAAGAGAGGGAGAAAATGAGAGAAAAAATGTCTATAAAAGAGAGGCGGGGGAGGGAGAGAGAGAGAGGAGAGAAAGAGAGAGAAAAGGAAAGAGAGCAAGAAAACGAGAGAAAGAACTCTAATATTTGAGAGAGAGTGGAGTGAGAGGAAAGAGAGAGAAAAAAGAGAAGGGTTAGAAGAGAGAGAGGAGTGAGAGAGAGAGAGGGAAGAGAAGGGAGAAATGAGAGACAGAACACTAATGTTATGAAAGAGAGGCAGGGGAGAGTGAGAGAAAGGAGAGAAGGAGGTAGAAACGAGAGGGATATAAAGAGGGAGAGAGAAGAGGCAAAAAGAGACGCAAGAGAGAAGGGATGGGAGGAGAGAGAGAGGAGGAGAAGAGAGGAAAAGAGAGAGGGTGATGAGAGAAAGGTGCACTGCAGCGCGGATAGTCATGGCCTCACAGAAGAAGGTCGCGGGTTCGATTCCCGCTAGGCTGGCCTTTCTGTGTGGAGTTTGTATGTTCCTCCCGTGTCTGGGTGGTTTCCTCGGGCACTCCGGTTTCCCCAACAACAATAACATGCAGGTTAGGGACACTTGGTGTAGTCGGAGGTTGAAGCTCCAGGTGTTTAGGTGATCTCCTCTGCTGAGCGCCCCGGGCGTTTACTGTCACTGAGTGAGGAGGGGAGGGGTTCATCTCACTGTGAAGCGCTTTGTCCGACTCTGTCTGTGAAATGCATTGTACAAAATAAAAATGACTTATTAAAGAGAGAGGAGAGTGAAAGAGAGAAGGGGGAGTGAGAGAGGGAGAACGAAAAGAGACAAGAGAGAGAGAAAGTCTAATTCTGTGAAGTGAGATGGGTTAGAGAGAGACGGAGAGAGACAGAGGATGAGAAAAAGAGAGCGAAGAGAAGGAGTGAGAGAGAGAGGTGTGCAGAGAAGAGAGCGGAAGAGAAGGAGTGAGTGAGAGGTGTGCAGAGAAAGTGGGAGATGGAGAAAAAAGAGAGAGGGGAAGAGGGGAGTGAGAGATGGAGAGGGGGGCAGAGAGAGGAGAGAGAGAGGGAGAGAGAAAAGGACAGACACAGAGAGAGAGCAGCAGAGACGGAGGAAAAGACAAAAAGAGAAATATAAAAGAAGGAACAGACGGAAGCAAGGTGGCTCAGCGATTAGAAGGTCCTGGGTTAAACTTGTGTGGCCTTTCTATGTGGAGTTTGCATGTTCTCCTTGTGTCTACCAGGACTCCTCTGCAAAAGGATACTGAATCACACTGGGACCTTCAACAAAAGTTAATTAAAATTAAATTAAAGAGAGAGACTGCTGCTAATTATGTCTCTTAAACCCTGCAGCAACAGTAAAGATCATTTCTGAGAGGACACAGATGAGAGTGAAACTGGGATGAGACGGCGCTAGCTTCGGTTCAGCGACGCTAGCGCTGAAATGATGCTATGCTAACGTTAGCTGTGAATGAGTCAAATGTCAGAGAAGTTGTGAGTTTGTGACATGACAGGAAGTACAGAAATGTGTGTGTTCTTTGCCTCGTCCGACCCTCTGCTTCATCTGCTCCTGCGACACTACTAATAATTAATAATTAAATGTTATCTTGTCAATCAAAGAGTAGGCTTATACTGCAAAAGTAGCATAAAAATCAGACTTAGGGCTGAGCAATATTGTGATTAAAAATGAAGCTCATCTTTGTGACAATCTGCTTTGTTGGTGAAATCGTCAGATCGTGATTTCCATTTCTTTATTTGATGCATTTTTTGATTCAAACAGAGACTATATTTCCAACCTACTTTGTCTAGTCTCAGAATTGGCAATTATGCTTCTTTATGACGACTTTACATGTTTTTTTTTTTTTTTTTTTGGAAAGTCCCTCATAATTTTAATTACAGCTTATGGTGTTTTGGGCTTTTGGGAACATCATAAAAAAGGATTTTTGTCCACGGGTCTCAAATATATAATAATTTGACTGAAACTTTTATTCATGAATATTTTATGTATGAAAGTTATTTTTAATTATAAAAGTACTTTTAAAATATGCCAAAACATTACACAATGTTTAATTAATTATTATATTATCAACTTTTTATTGACAGACTGAGTACTCTTTTTCAAAGCTTGGTCGCTTTTTCTTTCTGAAAATATGGCAACCCTGGTCACTTGCCCTGGTCAGCCTTGTTCTTGGCTCCTGAGCCAAATCACAGTGAATCATGATGTGGATTCAAGTTTTTACACCCTATTGGCTCTGCCCTGGTCAGACTGTGTCCTGTCAGAATCGAATGCAAGAAACTGGACGCAGCGTTCTGATTGGCTTAAATTAGGTGATCTACCTCAGTTTCACTTTGCTGTTTGTAAAAAGCTGCTCTAAATTCATTGTTAAAGCCACTCCCTCTTGTGGATATTAATAACTAAGTGACACATTTTGTGGTCTGAAGTTCAGGTACCCAGCTTTGTAATGTAGCTTTTCTGTTGTCACGACAACAGTGGTTGTTTGTTTGCTCTGGACAGTTGTAAAATGTGCAGCAAATAATTCCCTCAAAAACATCTTTGCGCTGAGAAAGATCATAAGTTCAACTGCTTGTGATCCCAAAGTGAGCAATAGTGAGAAACTTCAGTGTTCCTATTGTTTACCTGCGCTTACCACTGTTTACTCTTTTTACAGGTCACATCAACATATTCAGCAGCAGTTGTGGTTTACTTTTATTATCATCTGTGAATTTATTTCCTGTTTTGGTTGAGCTACAGGAGAAACATACTCACCATTGACTCCCGTGCTTTTTTGCCACTCACTGCTAATACTTAGGATTCTGTGATGAAACCTGTGCAACGAAAGGAAAATAAAGTTGAAGTCTGCCATCTTTTGTCTCTCTGCAAACGCTGTGTCCTTCCCTGCAGACGCTTCCTCCCCGTGTCTCTAAAACTCTGACTTTCAACAGAAAAGACAGACTCCACCTTCGCTTCCTGTCGTTTTCCTTTTCATCGCAGCGTTTTTGGACAGAGAACGTGGGATTGCTCCAGCAGGAATCGTGCAGCGAGCTGGTGAGACCGCGGCCAGTGATTAGCCTCCGTAATGAAATGTGCTCACACCAAAGCCGCAGCTATTTACAAAAACAAGAGCAGAGACATGACAGTGTGAGGTTATTAGCAGATTACCAGGTCTGTGCAGGAGAAGAGCTGAAGAGAGCTGCTTGACACACTCGACAAATTTGTGGTCTAAGAAATTATTTAAAAGAATAAAGGTCCAACTCATCAAATACCAAAATTAGACAAAGTAATTACTCACAAAAAATAAATAGTAAATAAATATGTTTTACTATCCTATAGCCAATCTTATTGAAAATCTAAATCAACCAGCAGCAGCGTTAAGTTTTCTCCTCCAGACACTACGAACTGTCACGACAACAACGCAAGCCAAACAAACCTAGTGCAGCAGAAACAGCCTAAACAGCACAAGAACCAAACACACGCTGACATTAGAACATAATAAGCATCGCAAGCAACAAAAGAGGTGAACCGCGACAAAAAAAACTAATGAAATTAGCGGCGCTTAGAAGAGAATTTACCTGTATCCACTGAGACTTTGCAATGCCATCTCATTAAACTCCAAACGCACGCGTCCATCTGTTAACTCTAAACACACGTGGTACTAGCGCTGTCGTCTGTTTTCATTTCTATGTAGATAAAATAGCGCAAAATAACAAAAAATCCCCTTAAACTGCACTAGTTTGAGCAGATTTCTTCATTGTGTTTTGGAAATTGAGCGGAGGAAACTTGTGTCACGCTCAACCAATCAGAATGTTAGAAAAGTCAATACACCTGCCCAGCGCTGCTTCTGATTGGTTACTTTTGCCGTTTTAGCCAAACAGCGCCTCTTTTCTGGCTCTCTAGCTTCTTTTACTTCCCAAAACAAACTTGTCAGCTGCTCTCATGACTTCTCTGAATGAGACGACAGCGGCTCTGATCACAGTCAAATATCGAGCCGCGTTACATTGACAGTAACTATAACGCCGTTACCACTGACGGGAAAGTAATTAATTAGATTACACGTTACTCATAAAAGTAACACCGTTATACATAAGCGCCATTACACCCAACACTGTTCGCACGGCATAATATTTACCTCGGGACGTCTGGAAACTTTAAATTACCCCACTACGTTTTTTTTTGTTTTTTTTTTACAGGCGTTTGCACAGGAAATTCGATGTCTGTAATTTTCTTAATTTTACAGACTTTCCGGAAATGGCGACACATGATTTATGATAACAACCATTTACTTAATTCATGAAACCTAATTCACTTTTTTGCTTTCACGTGAATGAGCTGACCTGAGCTGTGGCAGTGTAAATGTTGCTCCTCGTCATGTTGTTGTGTTCATCGGTCAGAATTACAGACACACCATCAGATTTCTTCTGAAACAGCGTAGACTCTCTCTTTTAATCCATTTACGGTGACAAAGTCCAAACATCCAAACATTGCCGTGTTCTGTTCCGTTTTTTTCCAAGGGCCATATTCAAATTCAGAAAAGTAGCTTAGGGCTGAACTGTGATCATTAGTGTCGCGAATTCTCATTATTACAAGCACATTTCTGTAACATGTAGGCAATCTTTGATCATTTATTGTGATACTTATTAGGAACACAAGTGCAGTAGTATTTTAGAGCTGAATCAACCGAATATAGAAATGTAAAGCATATTTTTTTATCTTAAAAATGTGCTGGAGGCCTGATTCAAACAGCCCACCAGACGCATTTGGCCCCCGGCCACCGTTTGACCAGGTCTGGATTAGACTAATTACTGTGAGCAAGAGCAGTGGACTCATTAAATCTTGCTTAGGGTACCAGAAGAGCTAGAACCAGCATCATTATTATTATATTATAGGGCTGCATAGTGGCAGAGTGGATAGAGCTCTCACCTCACAGCAGGAAGGTCACGAGTTAGACTCCTGCACGACCCGGGCTTTTCTGTGTGGAGTTTGAGTGTTCCTTCCTGCAGTTTAGAGAACGCTTGCTGGTGGTCAGAGGTTGAGGCACCAGATTTAAGTGAATCACTTCTACTGTGTGAAGCCCTTTGAAAGACATCTGTTTGTGTAAATGTGCTTTAGAAATAAACCATCTTCATGTATTAGATTCACTAATACTTAGTTAATCTATTTTTATTAAATTCCCAATTTCTGGTTAAAAATGTTTGGGGTCATGTTTCTGTCTTCTGTCCAAAACACACTTGATTTAAATTATCTGATCTTTAGAATAACTGCCCAATCTTCCATTTATTTTAATGCACAACTACATTAGACTGATTATCACAGCAATAGCTCAAAACTAGGGCTGCAAGTGCAACTAACAATCATTTTGGTTATTGATTATTCTCATAGTTAATCAAATAGTTGTTTAGAATGCATATTACGTGACTAGATTTGTATACATTTCGATCTAGAACAAACAAAAATTACATGAGACCACGAGGTAGTTACTGCTGTATTAAGATTTAAAAAGATTTGCCAATGGCGTACCACCATTTTCTCATTTGAAAAAAGCAAAAATAGTTACTCTACGTGAAATAATCACATAAACATTGCATTCTATTGGCGAATTTCATTTGTAGATTTTCAAAATCACTCAACTTTAGTTCAGTTCAGTTCAGTTCAGAAAACTTTACTTATCCTCAAAGAGGCAATTCCGTTTGCAGTCAGCATCACAGCATAGAACAGTAAAATACATACATACAACATCATCATCTAGTCAATTGCAGTGACATACGATGAACAACAAAGCTGGTAATTAGTTCAATGGCGCAAACAAGCATAAAACATAGTGTACAACACCTTATATAAACAAAAACAAAAAAACAACAACAACTCCGCTTTATTGTCTTATAGTATTTAAAAGCTGATGGCAGCTGGGATAAAAGAATTAGCAAAACGGTTAGTTTTCCTACTGGGGGCAAAATAACACCTCCCAGAGGGATCAGAGAAAATTTCTCTTTAAGGATGTGACTGGAACTGCTAATGATACACTTGGCCTTCTACAGCACCTGCCTGTTCCATAAAGAGTTTAAGTCAGGCATCTGAACGCCTATGATCTTTGAACAGGTCTTTACAATGTTGTTAATCAAATGCACAAATCAAGATAACATTTTTGTTTACTAGTTCCACTAGTCTCTTTAAGATTGTGTTATTTCTAGCAAAAAAGCTGCACTTTACACATTTTCATGTCATTGCTGCCCAACTGGAGCAACATTTTTTTTTTCAGTTTGTGCAAGTTGGGGAACTAAAAAGACCAGCTAATGATCATTCGATTACTAAATTAGTTGATGATTTATTCAATAATCACTTTCAGCCCTACTTGTTCTTTCCTCCATCACATGTTTGACAGAATCTAAAACGACGCATGATTCTTCACTGGGACCAACACTAATATTTCTCCTCCTTTCACTGGTCATCTTCATTCCAAACACAATCCATCCGTGTTGAACCGGAGCGCGTTGTCTTGGGAGCATCTGAACGCCGAGCGCAGATAAAGCCATCATTTCCCATCATGCCTGCTCCTGCTCTGGCCCGAGGCTGGAGCAGAGTTTGTGATTGTGTCTCAGAGGGAGAGCGCTTTGTCTCTCGTTAGCTGTTCTCTTTGATTTGCTTAATTAGGATTGGTGCCTGTGTTTTGGCTCGACGTGACGCGAGCTTCTGCTTTTCTCATGATTTATTTACGCCTCATCATTATTAATAAACTCCGACTGAGGACCGAGGAGCTGCTCAGCGGAGAACAATGGGTGTAAGAGCAAAGTATTTACAAAAACAGGCGAGGTATTTACTCATGCTCTTTTGTTTCTGTTGTTGAAGACGAGTGTTACTAAATTCTACTTTTTGGGTGAGAAGAATTGCTAATATTTAATCGCCAGAGCATGCACAAGAAAGGACACTACAAAAGTGCAAAAAGCATAAATTAAATCCAAAGATAGGTGAAGCGTTTAGGGATGGAAAGATTCTGTTTGTCACGGTTTGATTCTTGTCTCAATAAATGGTTCAGGATTCTGATATGTTTTTGATTTTCTTGATCTTCACAAGAACAAACTATTTGTTGGTCAATTTGTTAAATAAAATATTGTGTTTCGATAAAGAACATTGGGCCTCATTCGTGACATGTTCTTATAAACAAAGACGTTCTCACGGGCTTCTTACAAACATGTTTGGCATTTACAAAATTTGTTCTTAAGTAAGTTATTTCAGTCAATTTGGTCACATGACCCAGGCCAGCAGCTTATATAGATTGATTTTTGGTCGAGCTCACTTTCCGCCCTATGTGTTATGCAGAAGGAGCCACTCTCCATCTGCTTAGCTAGGGAAACTTCTTTGAAAAAAACAACAAAACAAGACAAGAGCAGCTGTTTAGATCAGGTCTGACAGACGTCTGTCTCCTGAAGCTTCAGACAGTGTTTTTCTCGCTGTTTTTTCACCTGAATGTAACGTTTAAGGGTCGTAGGGTCGAATTTTATTCACAAATGTTGATTTAGCAGAACTTTTGTTTTCTCACAGATAAACTTTTGTAGTTCGCTGACAATGGAGCTTTTTTGACTTGTTTTCACTGTTTGTGTCTGTGAGCAGCGGCTCTTTCTGCAGGTCGAATGCAGGTGCATCGCCCGTGTTGATGAACAAAAGATCCCTTTATTGAACCGTCTCTAGTTTCATTCAGAAGAATTGCTAATGTTTAACCATAAATGCTTTTATTAGTAAAGACCCAAATGCTGAAACATACATGAGACCTCGTATTCCCTGATCTGAACATCATAGCAGAGCTGTTGGAAAGTCTGCTGTATTCACATACAGATGAGCTACTTTTAAGGTAAGCCACTTTTCTTAGTTTTCAATAATGTCCCAACAGTGTCTCTCATCGGCAGAAAGATCGTTATGGAGACAAGCAGTCGATGTACTTTCTACTAAAATGTTCCGTATTGCACCTTTAAAAACAAAATGCAGGAAGGACAAGGTGTGGGACGAGACGCACATAGAAACATGATTAGGATTGTTCTTAATATTTCATCCAGTTTCACTTTGAATCTTTATTTAGAGTAGAAATGAAACAGCCCTCTTACACAAAACACATCTCCGACGATCGCCATGGAAACGTTGTTATGTCTTTGTGCTAAATTAATCCCCCAGCATGTTTATGTGTTTTTGGAGAAAGTCAGAATCTGGCAGAAAATTCCTCCAAAACACATCTGGAACCAGCAGGAATAATCTGCCTCCTGTCGAGCTCTGAAAGGAAAAAAAAAAAAAAAACTTTAAACATTTTCATAAACAAGAGCAGCTCTACAGGCTTAAACCAAACTGAAGCTACATTTTATATAATAATGTTGATGAGATGACTTCAATAACAAATAATATGTTTTAGTATTGTTTTTGAATACACTTTTGACTTAGCTTTTATCTATTTCATGATCATCATAAGAATATACGTCTTTGCCTGTGTACATCCAGCGTTAATGCATTAAAATAAGATAAAATACAGGCTTATACAACTAGAAACATGAATAATAGTCTAATAAAAAGAGAACTGGCCCTCCTCTAGGCCCCTCAAAATAAATTTACAAGGAATATTATTTATTTAGTGCAGCAAAGACATCTACATACAAAGCTCTGGTGCAAGTTTATTTTTGATCTAAAGGTTACACAGTGCACCTTTTTAAAACAAGATTTCATAAATCTACCTGTGATATTCAGTCACCACAGTGTTTTCTGAGGCTCAAAGGAGAAAGAATAGTGGGGGTGGGGGTCATTGCTGACCACATCTGGGAACACAGCCAATAAGTCACCTAGGGGATGTGCGACTAGTCAGGTAATAAACCATCTCTTACCAATACTTCTGATAAAGAAGAAAACGCTTTTATCTATATTTGTATAATACAAAGTGCAAAGTGTAACCTTAAAATGGCATTTGTCTTGTATCCTTTTGTCAGACCTGTGCAAGAACAACAAAACCCATAAAATGAACTGAAATCTGTCAGCATAAGCCCACTTTTTCTCTTCAATCCCACTAAAGCCTGGTCATTTCTCTCTTAAACAGACTCTGACACTCATCTTTTGTCTCTCTTACATGGCTTTTGCCCTGCAGCTTCTCTCTCTCTCTCTCTCTCTCTCTCTCTCTCTCTCTCTCTGTTCTCTCTCTCTCTCTCTTTCTCTCTCTCTCTTCATGTCTCTTGTCGTTCTGCTCGCCTCCTGCCATCATTTCACTGGATATTTTGTCTTCTCTGGATGTTTCCCCTTTGGGCTGCTTCGATCAGGCTGTGCTGTGCTGCGCTCTGCTTCTGTCGCCGCGGCCTCTATGGACACGATCACAGACATTGATCCACGAGGCATCAATGAGTGATATGTGAGAGAGACAGAGAGAGAGAGAAGAGAGAAAGAGAGGAAGAGAGATGGGACCATATGAGGTGAATCCAGCAAACAGGCATTCTTTGACATCACATTTTGATTGGATTTTGATTAATTGTTCAGAACACTAGAGAGCATGATGCACTGATCCAGTACTGGTTCAAATATCTGTGCCAATCCATGAAATTTTACTGGATCAGGTTAGGTATCAGTCTTATATTCAACCACTGTCTATCTATAATTCAACCACTATCTATACTCTTAACTGAACACTAATGACTATTTACAGGCTGATGTTGACCCACAGCATCTCTCAATGATAAAGTATGTATTTTTACAAGTTATTGTATATAAATAGTATCAGAAACAAAAGAGTCATGATTATCTATAAATGACTCCTTTAATAGACCTGCAGCAGCCTGTCCCAGCCTCAGAGCTTCTAACCCCACAGGACTCAGGACCCTGTGTCACCCCAGGACCAGAGCGCACTCTGAACCACATGCACGTTGTACTGCGATGCAAAATGCAATATAAACAACAAAAGCCCAGCGTTATTTCAATACATCTGTGACTTACATATATTTCCTTTGAGTGTGTTCATGTGTTTGGACATTTTTAAAAGTCACTAAAGTTTTGAATCAGCGAAAGTCGATGTTGCATTTCTTCATTTCCCTGTCTCACTATGCTCCGACTACTTCCACAGGCTGTGGAAGTCCTGCGGCCGGTGTAATGTCAAGATTGTACTCCCCATTGAGATGGGAACCCTCTTGTTTAAAGTTAGTGCTAGAAAATCAGTAATATTTTCAAATGACTTTTGCTAACCCTAACCCAAGCCCCAATCCTAAATTTAGCTTTTGAATTATGCCAAAACTTAGCCTAATCCATTGTAAACTATTTACCGCGTAAAGCTTGGTACGTCACGCAGTCATAAAAGCTAGTGAGGGGGTCCCATCTCAACGGGAGTCCTGTATCGACTCCACACCGGCCCATATGTGGAATATAAGGATGTAGCTTCCTTAAAAGGAACCCCGAATATTTACATAAATAGATCGAAAATACTTCGCGTAGGTATACTTACTAAAAAGTAGAACTTAAAGTAACAAATATTCGCCGTTTGACGTAAAATTGTTATGTTTACAACAACTTCCTGATATTACGGGCGCCGCCATCTTGAGGTGATGACGCAGAATCGTGTGGCGCACTGGCGCAGTGAGCGTCAGTCGTGAGACGCACGCAACAGCTGCAACAGTTGCCGCTGATCTGGTTAACAGGAGCGTCAGTAGTTTTTCGTCGACAACACATTGTAAAATTGTACATTGTGTGGCTTTTGGTTGTGATTTCGTCTCGGGAGAAAACAAGAAGAATGCGGTAAGCTTTCATAACTTTCCTCGTATTTACACGATTCGACGTCATACTACCCATAATGCACTGTGTTGTAAACAATGATGGTGTCTTCCGTGAAAATATATTTCTTAAAAGTTTAATAAAACGGTAGATTTTTCAGATTATTTTCGTGTGTATTTATATCTTTGATGATATAAGGAAAACTCGAAAACAAACATTAAAAAATTCTCGGGGTTCCTTTTAAAGGATTATTCTTTTTTTATGTAAATACCCGTTTGTAGCTGGAGTTTGGTGAATTTGACAGAAAGGCTGTAAAGAAGGAATTTGGCTTATGAACATGTCGTGAATCTGACGTAGAGTTTCCTCAGCCGTTTCTTTGAAAGTATGCGTAACTTCCACTTTAAGAACACTTTCATGAATGAGATCCATTGTATTTAAAAAGAAACTAAAGTTGTGTTTCTGGCTTCATAGCGTGAAGCGGTGTCTATTATTATTCTGAAGTGAAAAGCTGGAGGTGACCTGACCTGAAAAAGGAAAGAAAAGCTGAGGCCGTTCTTGGACAGAGTGAGGAAAACAGTATCGATGAAGTGAAGCAGTGGATGATAGAACGGCAGAGTTTGGATGGAACCATTTGTCAATAAGAGCAACGCAACCTTCAGGATCAATACAGACGACAACCGATCAGTCAATGCACTTCATGGGAAAAGAGAGAAAGAGGGAGAGAGAGGGAGAGAGAGAAGGGGGCCAGAGGGGAAGAGATAGATAGAGAGAGGGAGAAAAAGAGACAGAGTGAGGGGAGAGGAAGACAAGATGGTAGAGAAATGGAGAGAGGCAAACAGAGACAGAAAGAAACAAACAAAAAGAGAGAAAGCCGGGATAAAGAGGGATTTGGAGTTAGAGAGGGAGGGAAAGAGGAGAGAGAGAGGGGTGGGAGAAAGAATGAGGGAGCAGAGGAGAAGATGAAAAGGGAGGATTGGGGCTTAGGGAGGGAGAGTGAGAGAGATGGGTGGGAGAATGAAAGAAGGGAGCGGAGTTCATTCTGAGAGGAGGTAGAAAGAGAGAGAGAGACAGAATGAAAGAGAGATGAGAAAGAGGCAAAGACATAAAGAGAGAGAGAAAAAGAAACAAGCAAAAAGAGAGAAAGAGCGAGAGAGAGAGACGGTGAGAGAGTGAGGGAGAGATTGGTGACGAGGGAGAAAGAGAGAAGGAGGGGGAGAGAGAGACAGACAGAGAAATAGAGAGAGAGAAACAAAGAGAGAGAGAAACAAAACGAAAGAAAGAGAGAGGAACAAAAAGAGAGGCAAATATAGAAAGAGAGAAACAAAGAGAGAGAAAGAGAGAAGGAGACAAAGAGAGAAACAAATACAGAGAAACAAAAAGAGAAAGAGAGAAACAAATAGAGAGAAAGAGAGAGAAACAAAGAGAGAAAGAGAGAGAGAGACAAAGGGAGAAACAAAGAGAGGAGAGAGAGAGATACAAAGAGAGAGAAAGAGAGAGAGAGACAAAGAGAGAGAAACAAAAAAGAAAGAGAAACAAAAAGATAGAGAGAGAGAAAGAGAGAAGGAGACAAAGAGAGAAACAAAAAGAGAAAGAGAGAAACAAATAGAGAGAAAGAGAGAGAAACAAGAGAAAGAGAGAAACAAAAAAGAAAGAGAGAGAGAGACAAAGAGAGAAACAAAAAAGAAAGAGAGAAACAAATAGAGAAACAAAAAGAGAGAAAGAGAGAGAAACAAAGAGGGAGAGAGAAACAAAAAAGAAAGAGAGAAACAAAAAGAGAGAAGCGAGAACAAACAGAGAGTTCAATAAAGCAATCCTTTGTCCTGTTCACAATGACACAGTCTGAATAAATGACCATCAGAAAGACAGGAAAGATGGAGAGACACAAATGTCCTTCACGAAGTCCGACACAAACAGATGATTTAGCAACAAACAGACAAACACAAGGATCAATAAACCTGTTTCAAACGGCAACTTTAAGTCAAACCAAGAGTCCAAGATTCACAGAATAATCCTGCCAAAGCTAAAGCAATCACTCGTCCATACCTGTCCCTCTATGTGTCTCACGTCTGTCCCTCTATGTGTCTCACGTCTGTCCCTCTATGTGTCTCACGTCTGTCCCTCTATGTGTCTCACGTCTGTCCCTCTATGTGTCTCACGTCTGTCCCATCTGTTTCCTTCCACACGTGAGCTGAGTTTGAACAGGTTTATAACGACACCAGAGTCTTATACAAGCTTTAGCAGCGCAGGAAGGAGGCAGGAGGCCACTTTACCGACTTTATTCTCCCGAGCAGATGTAGATGCATATGTATAACCTGCTTTAGCTCACATACACACACACAGACGGGACGCAGAGGTTACCACGACGACTTCATCAGCAGAGCAGGACCTGTGGTGTCCTTGTGTCTGATGTGGGACAGGAAAAGGCCCATGTGTTCTGAAGTTTATGTAGGAATTATGTCAAAGACCAGTTGTTTTGGCCAAGTCATCTCCAGACGATTCTTTAAAGTGCATTCATGATACACATTTGATTGGTTTGCGTGGATAGTTTGTTTTTAAATGAAGCTTCCTAGAGCGGTTTGTTTGTTTTGTGAACCTACCGGGAGAGAAAATACTACCCTTGTGGGCTGTAAAAAGATAATGTTGCACACTTGTTAATGTGTACTTTGTGTTTATTCTACATTAAAATAGTTTCTCTTTTAAATATTTACTTGTATTGTTTTTATTAGTTATTTTTCTTTTCTGCAGCCATCTTTTTAATGAACCTGCACACTGTCCTTCAATCAACAAATTCACTGCTAACATTTACTGCTGTGATGTATTATGCTGAACATGGTGGTGATACCAGCTTGTCAAACTCTGATCCTGTCAGATTGCAGAAGCTAAGCAGGTTGAGCCTTAGCGGTACTTGGATGGGAGTCCTCCAGTGCCACATTTGAACTACTAGAGAAACTGTTATTGTGCTTTTAGGCAAGACACTTCATCCACATTGCCTATTGTGGAGCTGGTGAGTGAGGGAATGGTTGATGGTGGTCAGAGGTACTCAGGCTGGGGTCACCCAGTGCCTCTACTCAATTGTATTTCACCCCAGCTACTATCATGGGACTGCAGACGGTTCCTAAAAAGCAGGAAGTACAGTCGTCCAATCAGCGAGCAGGATTGGAGTGGTGTGTTGGCCAGAACCAACCCGTGTTGAGATAGTAGAATATATTATTTTTTCTCTATTGACCTTGTGCCAAATATTAACTTGGAATATGATATTGTACCTTATAATTTCAAGTTTACCACATAGAAGCGGCAACATTTACTGACACACATGTTTATGCTCTATGCCCTGGACAACAAAATGACCAAACAGCAGGGATTGATTAAATCTCAAAAGTTGCATCACACTGTGTGATGTTATGTAAGACAGTCCACAAAGTGAAATGAAACCATCAAATGCATCAGGCTAGGTCAGGAAGATCGATGACGCAAAATAGCGCCTCGCTTCTGTCAGTCTGCCCCAGGTCAGCTGTGGCTACAATAGTAGCTTACCACCAGAGTGTGGAGTGAATGAATTGTACAAAAAAGTTAAAGGTCTTGAAAAGTTTTTATTTTAAGTTTTTATTAATGTGCTCAACTTGAGTTGATTGTGGTCAACACCCTGCTTCATCTCTTCACTGAATGTACTTCCTGCTTTTGGTGAACTGACTGCAGTTCTGTGATACCTGACCTAAAGCTGGAGTGACATTACACTGAGCAGAGGCACTAGGTGGAGAGATTTTGCACAAGAAATCATTAACTTATCTAACAAACTCAACAACATCTTATTTAAGCAGAGAAATGTAACGAGTTGAACTGTGTGTGATCCCAAAGTCTGTGTCGGGGTGAAATGTGAGAAAACCTCAGTGTTCCTGCTGTTTATCTGGTTTTCTACCACTGTTTACCCATTTTCTCTTTTTACATATCACAAACTTAATATTTAGAGTTGTTATAGATCAGAGGTGGGCAATTATTTTTCCTCGAGGGCCATATTCAAATCCAGATTAGTGGCAAAGGGCGGACACACATTATTGGTATAAAAAAGTATCATTGTTCCGAGCACATTTTTATAAAATATGGGGTATTTATCTATTATTGTGTCCATTTAACTGAAGAACACAAGTACAAACACATACTTTATAACCAAGTCAGTCAAATAAAAGAAATATGCAATGGAAAAAATTAACTTCTAGATTTACTAAAATGTCTTAAAATTTGGATTAAATGTTTATTTTTGCTAGTTAGAAAGGTTTTACTTGATGGACCAAGATTATTTCACATTTTGCAAGGTCGATTCAAGCTAAATATCTTGTAAACAGTAAAAATGTCTTAAAACCAGGGAAATATGCTGCCAAATATTAGAAATTTTATTTCTAGTTCTAGTAGTAGACTATAACGGTTTGCAGTGTAATGAGTAAACATGCTGGGGGCCTGATTAAAACAGGTTGGAGGCCACATCTCGCCCCCGGGCCGCAGTTTGCCCAGGTCTGTTATAGATTAATAATTCCCAAACTGTAGCAACTTGTTTCACGTTTTAGTTACATTTTAAGTTTCATAGTGTAAAATATTCTTTCTCTCAGTTGACTCTCATGCATTTTTACCACTTTTTACCACACACTTAGAAGGATTTAGTGTCTTCTGCATAACCTCTATATCATCATCACAATGTATTATTAAAATCCCCATTATTCAGTTTGGTAATTCAGAAAAACCCTTGTATTTATCCCAAACAGCCCAGTCGTGAGTTAATTAAACCGTTGCATATGGAACGTTCTGATGTCGGCCATGTTTGTTTCTGTTTTTGTGCTGCTGTTGCAGTCAGAGTGAGTTAGTGAATGCTCGGAAACAAATGCAAATACATTATGAGCGCAGAATAAAAGTGTCAGTCTGTTTTCTGGAGCCGAGCCACAGAAGTCGGTCTGCTCTCGTTATCCTCCGCAGACACAAAATCAATGCATGCTAATGATTTTCACTCATAATTTTACATATTTAACGGACTTACTGGAGGCTGTGGCGCTGGGACAACACAACAGGAGGAAATACAGAAGTGTGACGGAGATTTGGGCTTTTGGAAACAGTGTAGGTGCTTTTTATACATGTTCTAGGTCTTTTTTTTTTTACCTAGGAGAAACCTAAAACAAAATATGTCTGTGCTTATTGTCGTGTACAAAACTGTTCATTCAAAGTGGAAAGTTTTGTACTTGTAGACCAAACTAGGGGTTCGTCCAAGTCTCAAGGAGGAGCAAATACTAGAGTCACCACAACCTTTTTGTAACAATTTCTCATTATTGCAAGCACATTTCTCTCATTCTATATACCATTTAATCTACTTTTTGATCATTTTATTGTGATTTTCATGAAGAACACAAGTGTAGGCTCATGCTCTTTAGAGGGATTATCTGTTTTTCCTGTAGTTAGCAGAAAGAGCTGCAGCTGACTGTCACAGCTGTAGTAGCAACCCTTGCCTAGAGTTTATCACTGGGAAAAACAAAAGTTGCAGCTGAATCAACATTTGTGAATGATTTGCCTTGCGAATACACATAACATTAATGGGAGTGTGAAACTGACAAGACAAGCAAGCCCAAGTTTCACTAGCCTCTCGTCCTTTTGTTGTTTTGTCAAAGAGGTTTCAGCAGCCAACTAGACTGATATCTTTCTGCAGACGACATGAACAGTTGGGTGAAATGTAACCTCGACTGATAATTCACCAATAGAGGGATTATTGGTCAACATCACTTTCCGCTCTACTTCGCATGTCATCTGCAGAATGAGACGCTATCTGACTAGTTGGCTGAGGAAACTTCTGTGACAAAAACAACAAAAATAGAACAAGAGGTAGCAGTTTTGATCCGGTCTGAATCTGTCTGACAAACATCTGGATTTTTTTTTTACTCGCCTCAATGTAACGTGTTTGAGTTGTAAAGACAAATTTCATTCACAAATGTTGATTTAGCAGCATAACTTTTGTTTTCACACAGTGATAAACTCTTGTTAGCTGACAACAGCGCTGGTTAGTGTTGCTGATACAGCTTGTGTCAATCTGCCGCGGCTCTTTCAGCTGTCCTGTTGCTTCCCTCGTGTTGATAAAGTCATTTAGAAAAAAATATAGAGCGGCTCTTCAAAAACATACTGGAGCCCTGATTATAAAACATCATGGGCCGCAACCAGCCCCTGACCTGGTGTTTACCCAGTTCTGATCTAATGAGAGATGTTTGAATGTGTGTCCAGGGTATTTCAGGGACTTTTCTGGTGTTAAGCCTCTACAGAATGTCTGAATATGAGTTGTTGTTTTTTTATGATCTCTGGACTCTGATGATGCTTCTCTTACACTCTGCAGTTGTTTGCATTGGTGTTTCCGTTAATAAAACTTGGCTTTCAGCTACATTTTGTCACTTAAAAAGTGATGCAGACTTTAAGATTTGAAGTGCAACACAGTTTTAGTTGTGTTTTCTTTCTGCTTGTCACTGACTGTAAGAGCCTCCATGAACGAGAAGAGAAAGAGGTGGAGTTTAGAACATAGAAAAGTGGTTCACATAAAGCTGTTTTCTGACAGTTTTTATTCAGACATTCCCCTCAAACATCGAGAATGCATTTCTAATATGTTCTGTTAAAAGTGCCTATGCTTTATGTGTGTGATTTTGACAATATGTTATAGTTTCTGAACATTGCTAGATTTAAAACAAAGGAGTCTTGATTGTAAAGTTATTAACATTTCTAAATTTGAGTAACAATGAGTTTAATTTTTCACTGTTTCTTGGTTTTATGAAGAAAACTGCTGATTGATTTGAGATTAGTTGGTAGAAAATGGAGGAATTTGGAGCAAACTGCTAAATATTCAGATTGACTTATTATTGTCCCTGATTGTCCCCGATTGTTGCCAGAGCCTGATTACAATGTGTCATTTACTGGGATTAAATTGGCCAGTCGATTGTCAAAAGTGTGATTTAGAAATATAAAAGTACAAGTTTTATTAACACAATTCAAGTTTTAAGTTGGTTATCTGAAGGTTTTTTCTTCTCTCTCGACTAAACTTTAGAAATGACTGAATCAATTCTCAAAAGTGTGGACCTTTTGCAGGCAAAACAAAAACAATTTCTTCTTGTCTTTGCTTCATTTTCACATTAAAGCCATTGGAGTTTCGTCAACCACATCACATTGCAATCTTTTTCTGACTTCTTTGTTGTGAGCTTGTCTCATGATTGCAGTGAGGGTCAGATATTTGGTCAGAAGAAAGAGATCATTTTAGTTTTCTGCACACTGCAGGAGTTATAGCCCAATTTTAAGTCTGATGTTTCCCTCTACGAGTTCAGGAGGCGTGGCCAGAGTAAGGAATCTCATAAGAGATGTTTCGTGGTTTCTCTTTTTATGTCTGTGCATCACTGTGACTCTGTTAAGACTATTTGTCTGGAGCATCACGGTGAGGTTCACCTGCTGCACAAGCGAGGACCTTTACAACAGACAATATCTGGTGCATCTGTTTGTGACGACGCCTCTTCAAATGTCAAATAAAGAAGAAACATCGCCTCATCATCTGTAAATAAATGTAACGCTTAGTGCTCGTAAGTGCGGGATTATTTTTTATGAACATTATGCACGTCATCTCCAACACACCTGCTCCTTAAGTGATGTGAGAAGCACCTTTACTAGACTATAGAGGGGATTTCTGTTACGTCACTTTCCGCTGTACTGCGCATGCTCCATGCAGAAAGAGCCGCTCCCCATCTGCTTAGCTGGGGAAACTTCTTTGAATAAAACAATGAAATTGGACAAGAGCAGCTGTTTCAATCAAGTTTGATAGATGTCTGTCTCCTGAAGCTTGAAACAGTGTTTGTTTTGCCATTTTTTCACCTGAATGTAACTTTTAAGGGTCGTAGGGTCGAATTTTATTCACAAATGTTGATTTAGCAGCAGAACTTTTGTTTTACACAGTGATAAACTCTTGTAGTTAGCTGACAACAGAGCTTTTTTGACTTGTGTGTCTATGAGCAGCAGCTCTTTCTGCATAATGGATGTGTGGTATTGTCTGTGTTGACAAACAAAAATTCCTCTATATAACATTGCCAACATTGTTTGTTTAAACTTTTTTGTTTAAACAAACAATGCTGTGTCTGTGTAACATCTCCTTACCTCTAATGAGCCTCCGCTCTCCACTGGCATTCTGGCATTTCATCCTTGTTGTTGTTTCACTTTTATAACCGCACAAAAGAAAGAAAACACTGCGCTCGATCACTCTCGATTCTCTGCTCACTGCTGTGGTCCACAAGTCTGTCTCTGTCAGACAAATAATCATCCTTATGTCTGTGGGCTGTTCTTTTTTTGACACGTCTGAAAATCGTAAAAAAAATTCCTCTAGTGTGTAGACGACTTTAATCAACTAATCGATGAGTGGGCTTGTCTAAGTGAATTAAGAATCTAAGAGTCTTTACTCCCCACATGTTGGACTTAGTGTCAATATTGTAATGAAAATATATCAAACAAAATATTGAGATACACATTTTTGTAAATATCGCCGTGTCCTAGATACAAGATTGACAGATAGATAAACCAATCAAAGACTCCAAACCACATTTTTGATTTTTGAAAAACACAACCAAATAATTGACAATTGACAAGTAACAGTTGAAATGGATTGATTTGAAAGGCTCAGTAGATACAGCTTGAAAACTGCATTAAATTCTGTGTCCTTTAGATGACCCTCTTGTCAGTCAGAATACCAGCCCTGCTTCAGTGTGTTGTAGATCATACATGTGTAAAACCATCCGACTGAAGAAGCATGAAGCGTGTGACTCTGAACACAGCACCAGTTTGCCAGCGTTCCCAGTGGGCCGCCATCTTTGTTTACTCCATTATCCCGTTGGATTGTGGGAGATTTAGTCAGATTTCCTGTCCTTTCAGTGGACCAGCAGGCTCATGCACAGAACTCACCAGAGTCATACAACTCAGTCAGCAGTCATCTGGAACTTCAACTGTGTGACGAGTTGTGGCACGCTTCAGTAGAACTGCTCTTTTATGGACAAAACACATACAGTCACATTTATTTAAACCATAATCATCTGCATAAATAGATTCAGCAACAACACAACAAAATGAGCTGTTAAAAGCTCAAGCAGACCTCGTGATTAGCTTATCAAAGTTAGTTGGATTGATTGCTGCGTGTTTGAGTAATCTTGTGGTGTCCTGCAGCTGATGCTTTCATTCATTTATATATTTGTTTTTTTTTTAACTTTCTACAGCTTGGTCCTAATTTAAGGTGCCTTTAGGCCTGAGACGGGGAAACATCCTGGACAGTAGCCAACTCATCGCAGAGTTAGCAGATAGACTAGGCGTTTTCGCACTGTAGGAGGTTTTTGTAACCTTTTTAGCCCCTGGCCCTTTTCTAGTGTGTTCCCTCTTGAGAAGGACCAGAAATAGGGAGGTCAATGTGGGGACCAAATTAACTCCTGCTCTGAGGCAAGTCTTTTTCTCTTAGACCCAGAACCCTTCAGTGACACAGCGACGCATGCTGTACGCACGTGACGCCTACAAGCACATTGGAAAGTTTTTATTAATGGAACTGAAGTGGTCCGAGATGGATGATGCAAAGGTTACGGGGCTTTGGGGACCCAAAAAAACCCTTACAAATCCTCAGCAAGCTAACTGATGAGCTAGTGCAAGTTGGCATTTATCCCATACCTAAACAATGCCACGAGAAAACAGACACAGGACTGTAAGAAAATTAAAGATCACAGCAGCCGGAGAGGGGCAAACAGAAAAAACAGCGAATGGTTCTCCTTCTTGACCGTATTTTGGAACACTGTCTAGTGGCTGACGTCACCAATCGTCCCCTGAGTCCTCTTTTGAGCAGTGAGAGTGCAGCAGGTAGTTGTTCCTAGGGTAGAATTGGCCCTGTGAAAGAAGGGGATGTAGAAGTGTTCCTGATGCCTGGTTCTTGGCACTTTCATGAGCAAAAACGCCTATTGGCTGGGCAAAAAGCAGAACTTAGCAACTTCAGAAGTAGAGCTCCTCCTACAGCTCTCTTGTGTAAAGTCAATTCAATTCAATTCAATTAGGCAGCAAAACAAATTTGCACATTTTGTAACTGCTAAAAAAAAAAAAAAACAACAAAAAAAAAAAAAAAAACAAAGAGCCAGAGTTTTCAAGAGAGAAGTTTGGGTCGGGATTGTGTCAGGACGAGGGTGGAGGAGAGGTGTTGTAGATGCTCTATTCTGAGGGAGACAACTTAGAGAGCCGACACATGCTTCAAATGCCCCAAAATACACATGTGACCATCATCACAGAGACTTACAAAGACATTAAACAAGGTAAAAATGTTAATTAGTTTTTCTTTAAATGCCTACTTCCTGACTTGCAGTGTGAAAAGTAACTCCACTCCACCTTTAAGTCCTAGTACAATCATCCACGGTGTGTTTGACCCAGTGCCAGTGTCATCAGCTCAGATACAGATGTTTTATATAAAAGGTTCAGAATATGAGCTGATATAATCTGTTCAAACGCAGGTAAAGAGCGAGCAGAGTCAGCAGAATCAGGCTTATGTAAGTGTGTCCCTCCTGCAGACACTGTTCTCATCATGAATAAGAAATAAGAACTGTAGCAGAGAGAGAAGCTGAGGTCAGAGGACACAGGCACAAGAGACACTTTACACCAGGAAAGATTATCAAGACATGAAATACTCATTTTAGTAACAAAAATAGATTATCAACTCAGTAAGTACAGGATTATGACAAGTTGATTAATTGTAACGAATAGCTTATGATAATCACCAGTTGTTCACATAATTTTTTCTAGAGATGAAAAGCCAACAAAATTCAGTACAAATATAAAGTTAAAAATACTATTTTAATAGAGAGATTTCCGCCCAACTGCACATGCTTAATGCAGAAAGAGCTGCTCTCCATACAGGAGAATCTTCCTTGAATAAAACAACGAAACAGGACGAGGGCAGCTGTTTGGATCAGGTCTGAACCGGTCTAGTCTGGCTCCTGAAGCTTGAAACAGTGTTTTTCTTGCAGTTTTTTCACCTGAATGTAACTTTAAAGGGTCGTAGGGTCGAATTTCATTCACAAATGTTGTAGTTAGCTGACAACTGAGCTTTTTCGACTTGTTTCCACTGTTTGTGTTATGAGCGCGGCTCTTTCAGCAGGTGAGGTGCCCGTGTTGATAAACATAAAATCCCTGTAAAGAAACAAACGGGAGGCTTTTTCAAGACAAATAATTTTAATCTCACTCAAAAGCAAAGACACAGATTGGTGTTTATTTAGTGCATTAAAAATGCTTTTATTCAAGTATATCTCTCTATATATACTGTACTGTATATTGGTACAATAAGTAATCTTTAACTATTTTCATTGCATCACTCCAAAGCCTGCTGAAAGGTTTTATGACTTAAACAAAACGATTATACTCCAAAATTACACAAATATGCAAAGAAAAAAATCATAGACTTGGACAAACCTCAATAAAAAGCTGATTTTCCTTGAACAAAAAAAAAATAGTTTGCCGTAAAAGGGACATCATTACATGTGGAATACAATGATGTCCTTTTACCAGTCTATTGGTGTGCAGTATAAACCACATGTTTAACGTCCCAATTCCACTGCAGCAGAGCCGGTTGAAGGGTTTATAAAGCTATAGTGTCATAAGTATTTCAATAAACGTCCTACCTTTTCCAAACGGTTTTAGCATTTTGCATGAGTGTCATTAGTCATCAAACCTACATACATGTATACAGGATAAGCGTGTGGATGGTGTCACATATGTGCGTATAGCTCCAGATCGTGTTTTTCACCTCCATCTGCTGCCAAACATTCTCAGACTTTAAGCAAGAAGAGGATTCCATCGTCGCTCAATCACTTCTCTTGTGTTTACTTGTGTTTTTCTAGCTGCAGATGTTGGTCTCTCACACGTGTCAGAGCAGGACTGTAACTCTCCACAGAAGCACCGGGCTCACAGAAACAGTTTGACGTCTCTATCCTCGTCTGTGTGAGATTGTGCTGAGTGTAGACCTGCTTTGAGTCCTGTTCAAAGCTGTATTTCCTCTGCTCTTTCCTGCTCTCTCACACGGAGCAGGGCAGACCATTCAGCTCTGTGTAAATAATGGAGAGACTGAAGGGAAAAGCAGGCCACATTTATACACATGGATAATTTATCAGCCATAAGCACAAATGAAGAGCTTTTCCACAGGCTGTAACCTTACGAGAACTCGGTCTGCTCCTTTTATTATTAAGAGATTACACAATCTTGAGTAGTAACAGCTTCTATAAGAGTAATGCTAGAATAGTCTGGCTGATAGTTTGATAGTGGAGCCAACAACAGACATATTTTAGCCAAAATGGAGTGGGAAAGATGTCTGTTTTTATCTCAACTGCATTTAAGTAAAGTGTGATCTCTTGTTTTGTCGTGACACTAACGCCTCCCGTACACTGACTGCCTGGCAAATTTGGACACATGGGAGTTTCTTGTGAAGTGCCTTGTACATCAACCCCAGTCTACTACGGTCCGTATTTGCTCAAAGCCGCATGGAAACACATGAATTCTTTTAGCACACTCTCGACTCTCGAACGTGCACTACCACTGCTCCGAGGTCTGTGTACAAGCGTGCATTGGTTTGAAGCCTTTTCTAAGTCTTGCGTGGCTCGACCCACACCAAACTTGCACTCAGTGCACGACAGGAGTTCCACTTCGACAAGTTCATGTAAAGACAGACAGACAGGTGGCATTGACTCTCAAAGACGCTTTCCCTTTATTCGCATTCATTCTTCTGTCAGTTCTGAGGCAGACTGACAGAACGAGGTTGCCATTTTGTTCTATTGGTCTCTCCACTTGCCACCAGTCCTTCACAAATACACATTAGTTCCATACAGAGTCTTTCACACCAAGCCGAGGATCGCCTGTCTGAACTGTTTGGTGTGAGTGATCCTGTCGGGGGTCTGAGGTCTGAGGGAGGCAGGTTGTGGAGGCGAGTTTTTGAAGACTTGTTTGATGAAGAGTTATCACATATGCAGTTGTTTGATTTGCCCGTGGCTACTGGAGAACCAGCGAATCAGTGCGCTGGAAAACCAAACACCTCGCACACAGAAAATATTTAGCTGAGCATGGATTGTTATTTCCAGTTAAAAAAAAAAGGGTTTGTCTGCTGCCTCTTTTCCCGTCTGCCGCTTCTCTTCTTCTTTCTTTCCCCGACCCACTCCTCACAAAAAAATCCTATCACGTCACCACATGTACTGTGCTTTATGTGTTTTATGTGTTTTGCACTAACTGTATCTAAATGTCAAAAGAGCGAGTGGTGGCGCACACATTAGCGCAGCGGCCCCAGAGACTCACTCCAAAACGTATCGCAGTTGTGCTCTGTGACGATACATTTTTCTGTTCTGTTCATAGACTGTTCATGGTCAGTGGTTCAAACGGGATATAAGTACAGAGGAGAGCTCAGTTTGTCCGGTAACTTGTCGCAGCTTTTGTGAACCAGGGCATGACTAGTACTACTCTAGCGCAACTTTTGTTTCATTATTTTTATCAAGCACATGCTCACTCGGCATTTGTTCGTTGTCTGGTGGCCACTTGGATCGTGTTTGTGTGAATGTTCTTTCACATCTTTGCTCCTAAAATAAACTTGAACAGATACTGCTGACCTACTGACCGCAGCTGGGGGTTGTGTTGGACCTTTGTGGGTGTCTTGCTTAAGGAAAAATGTATTCCTCTGATTCTAGTCTAAATACTGCCTAATAAAACAACAAATGTAACTACGAGGGAGACAGAGGACAAGATAAGAAAAGAAAGAGGAGGGCATGAGATAAGGAAAGACGAGAGAGAAGGGAAAGATGAGACTGGACCATGTTTACAAGTAAAAGCTCATTTTGACAAACTTAACATCAGTAAAAGCAGTGAATTCACCTCGTACAGAATCTTCTCTCTCTCTCTCTTTCTCTCTTCACTGAATCCTCCTCTTCACCGCTCTAATGCATTGTGCCAAAGCGGCGTCTTTATTTACTCAATCTGCAATCCAAGGTCTATTATTTCTGGAGAGCCTTCTTAATTAGCCTTGGGTTGTTTCGGATAAAAAAACATGTTTGTCTTTAACGAGTTCAGCCTTCCAAACAGTCTGCTCTTACTTACGACTCGGCTCTGGATGAATGTGACTGGACTTGTAACCCAGGTGTTTGACTCTGGGATGAGGACAGAAAGTGGGCTACGGCAGCCTGGGAGGGACAAACGCATTAATCACTGGCTTTGAGGGAGATTTTAATTGCAATTTAAAAGCTTGGAGAAGATAATTATGTCAAACTGACTTTATTATTTCAGCGTGTAAACATGCTGTAGTGATGTGAGGGGTTGTATTCAGTTAAAAACAAAATGAAGAAGGAGAAGGCAGGATTAAGAGTAATAATAAGTCTTATTACAAACTCTTTTTACTCTGGTTTTAACTGTATCTGAACATCTTACTTCGATATACTTCTTGTTTTTTTTTTTTTACAGTTTTGGCACAGAATCTCTCTCTCTCTATTCGTTCTCTCTCTCTCTCTCTCTCTACCCTTCCTCTACCCTTCTCTTTGTCTCCTTCTCTCTTTCTATTTGTGTCTGTTTTTTCTTAATTTTCTCCCTCCCCCTTCCTCTTTTTGTGTGTCTTTTTTCTCTTCTGTTTTTCTTTCCTCTTTCTGTTCCTCCCCATCTCCTTCCCCTCTCTCTTTCTCTCCCTTCACTTTCTCTTTGTCTTTCTTTCTTCCTCTCCCCTGTTTTCATTGTCTCCACCTCTCTCCCTGTCCTTTGACCCTTCCTCAACCTTCTATTTTCTCTCATCTCTTTTCTCTCTCCTCTTTCTTCCTCTTTTTCTCTCCGTCTCTTTCCTCTCTCATTTTCTGCCCCCTTTGCCTCTTCTTCTGTCTTTCTTCCTCCCTCACTTTCTTTGTCTTTCTTTCTCCTCTCTCCTCTTACTTTCTCTTCTTCTCCCCTCATCCTCTATCCTCTTTCTATTTGTCTCTTTCTTTCTTCTCTTCTTCCCCCCTCTCTCTCTCCCTCCTTACTCTTTTTGTGTGTCTCTTTTTCTCTTCTCCTCTGCCTCTCTCTCATCTCTTTTCTCTTTGTCTCACCGTCTCCCTATTCCTTTCTTCCCCTTCTCTCTCTCTCTCTTTCTTCTCTCCTCCTTTTTCTGTCCCTCTCCCTCTCTTTCTTTCTTTCTTTCTTTCTCTCTTATTTTTCTCTATCTCCACCACCTTGCCCCCTTCTCTCTCTTATCCCCTCCTTCCCTCCCTCCATCCCTCCCTGTCTTTCTCTCTCTCTCTCTCTGTCTCTCACTCTTCTCTCTTTCTCTCCTTTCATATGCTTCTCTCTCTATTTGTCTCTCTCTTTCTTTCTCTCATGCTCTCTTCTCTCTGCTTCTCTCTCTGCTTCTCTCTCTTATCCCCTTCTTCTCTCTCTCTCTCTCTCTCTCTCTCTTCTCTCTCTCTCTCTTTCTCTTACATAAGATGAAAGGACAAAGCTCTTGTCTGTTTTTAGTCTCCATTTTTCTCACACCTTCCTTCCTCTTCTCTTCTGTCCTCTTCTTTTCTATTCTCTTTTCTCTTCCTCTTCCTCTTCTGTCTTTTTTTTTCTTCTGTCCTCTTCTCTTCTATTCCCTCCTCTTCTCGTCTGTCCTCTTCTGTTTTGTTCTCTTCTTCTCTTCTGTTCTGTTCTGTTCTCTTCCTTCCTCTTCTCTTCTTTCTTTTTCTCTTCTCTTCTCTTCTGTCCTTTTCTCGTTTCACATTTATCTAACATTATCCAACATGTAAACAGTAAAACAACTCTTCTATTTTGCCAAACTGATTTTATTCTTTTCTGAGGAGTGCATTATTTTTGGTAATTACTTTGATAATTTGGGTAAAACTTGGTAAATGCAGTGTTGTTTTGTAATACAGCTCACATTGTTCATGATACAAGATTTTAGAATAATAAATAATGATAAAAAAAAATCCTCTTTGAGTGTTCTCGTCTCTTCCACAGACAAACACAGTCTGCAGATTGTATCTCCACAGGTGTTCATTCACATTCAGCCCCGAGTCTGACAGAGAGAGAGAAGAGAGAGAGAGGAGGGAAGAGAGAGGAGGAGGAGAGAGAGAGGAAGAGAGAGGAGGAGAGAGAGAGAGGAGAAAGAGAGAGGAGGGGGAAGAGAGAGGAGAGAGAGAGAGAGAGGGAGGAGGGAAGAGAGAGAGGTGAAAAGAGGGAGGGAGAGAGAGGGAGGAGAGAGAGAAGGGGAGAGAGATAGAAGGGAAGAGAGAGGGAGTGAGAGAGAGGGTCGAGAGGGAGAGGTGAAAAAAGGAGAGAGGAAAGGGAGTGAGAGAAGGTAGAAGAAAAGAGAGGGGGTGGGGGAGGGAAGAGAGAGGGAGGGGTAGAGAGGGAGAGAGAGAGAAATATGAGGAGAGAAATGGAGAAAAGGGAAAGAGAGGGGTACAGAAGGAGAGAAAGGGGGAAGGGAGAAGAGAGAAGAGGGAAGGGGTGAGAGGGGGGGAGTGAAAAAGGGAGTGGGGGTACAGAGGGGAGAGAGAGAAGGGAGAGAGAGATAGAAGAAGAGAGGAGAGGTGAAGGAGAGTAAAAAGAAGAGAGAGAAAGGAGTGAGAGAAGATAAAGAAAAAGAGAGGATGAGAGGAGGAAAGAGAGAGAGAGTGGTAGGGGGTAGGGAGGGAGAGAGGGAAAGGAGAGGGAGAGATAGAGAATATGAGGGAGAGAATGGAGAAAGGGAAAGAGAGAGGGATACAGAGGAAGAAAAAGGGAAGGAGGAAGAGAGAAAAGAGGGAGGGGTGAGAGGGAGGGAGAGTGAAAAAGGGATGGAGTACAGAGAGGAAGAGACAGAAAGAGGGTGAGGAGGGAGAAAGTGAATAGACAAAGGAGGAATAGAGGGGAGGTACAGAAGGGAGAGAGAGAAGCAGAGGAAGAGAATGAACGGGAGAGAGAAAAAAGAGAGACCAGGGTGTAACAGTAGTTTTTGTGCTGAGTGGTAATTGTAACAGCCTCTTTCTGTATGTTTCCTTAGAAAAGCTGCTTCTTTAACTATGTATAATTTGTACATTATGTTCTAATATTATTCATCCTTATTAAGTATGGCTTTGACTTTGTATTTCTAAATCACGTTGACGTTTCATTAACTGAAAGTTGTTTGAAGTTCTTGTAAACCTGGGCACATCATTTGAGACTTTGTGGATATTTATAAGTTTAGTCCAAAAAAATCACGCTAAAACAGCCTCACGTTTGCATTACACATTTACCAGACATTTACATAGTTTTGACTTTGAGCCCAGACCTTGTTTCTGCAGCGGTTTTGTTTATCCACATCCACAGGAGGCAGATTATTGTGGCTCCGGCAAAGACACAATCACATCATTTCCTAATAATAGAAACCTCGGGCTAATGAAGCGGCTCTGTTTGAAACGCACTTGTTCCTTGTCTTGTTTAGTTCATTTGTTTTTCTTTTAAAGCCTGTTTGGTCTGCTCATTCATCTCCTCCAGCTCAGGATTAAAGTCTCAACACCTTCTTTATGTCCTCGGTCTTGTCTCACCGGCAGAACGGCATTGTGGGAAATGGCACAGTCGTTTTTCAAATAAACTGCTCAGATTTAGAGCCTGTCTGTGTGTGCTGCTGCTGAATTGGAAGTTTGGTAATATAATCAGGCTTTTGAGCTGGGATGAAATTGGTCAAAAATGCAGATTGTTTCAAAGTAAAAATCTTTTGTCCTTGGAGCAGTGTTTCCCAACCTTTTTTGAGTCATGGCACACTGTTTTGGTTGAAGCTTTTTCATGGTACACAATGGCTTGGGCAAACTTTTTTTTTTTTTTTGTAAATATTGATTACACTTTAAAGGTGCACAATCTAAAATTTCTAGTAGCTGGCCCATCGCCGGCTTTTATCTCATTATGCTTGAAATGTTCCTCTTATGGGTGAAGTAAAGCAAAGCCAAGTGGTACAGGTCAGGTCTATGGAGAAGCAAACATGCTTAAAGTAGTGACAGAATCTTTTGTTGGAGAAAGTTGCGAAGTGCATCTTTATACTATTCATCAATTTAGTAAATAGTGATTGTGGTCTTTTTTTGTTTTTTTTTTTTTATATAATTTCCTCTTTATTTATCATCAGTGTAATTGTTACTGTACATATTCTTTTTTTAGACAACACAATAACACTCAAAAAACAAAATAAAGTAATTAAAAACACAAGTGAACAAGATTAAAATAAATGTAAAAAAAAAAAAAAACAAGCATACAATCTATCATCAAATAATAAAAAAAAAACAAAAAAAAATCTATAAAATTTAAATTTTAAAATTGCAGAACATAACATATAAAAAAGAACATAACATACCCTACCAGATATACATAATTAACAGTAGACCATTGTCAAAAATAAATAAATGAAACTCAATAAGACAAAGGGACGACAAAAAAAAAAAAAAAAAAAAAAAAAAAGGACAAAGCATTGTTTGTGGTCTTTCTTGATAAAATGTTTTTCAAATAGTAACTGATTCAATTAGATTTGTTTAATATTTTTAATAGATTGAGTTTTGGAAACTGGCAGTTCCTCAAGGCGCACTCGTGTTCCCAGAACACTGGTTTAAAATCACTGCCTTGGAGCCTCTCCGCTAAGAAAAAAAGAGAAACCTCTAGAAAAAACACAGTTAAGGAGAGAGCCACACCTGTAGATGTGTATAGGACTGACACGCACTCATTTGCAGATAGAGTTTAAGTCTATAGAGCCAGAGTCTATTATCAGAGGGAAACAACTCATCTAGCAGGACGAGGACAGGCTAAAGGAGGTGTGTCCAGAGGGATAGAGTGGTCCAGGTCCTTAACACTAGGGGACATCAGTGGTCAATCCTTTGAAACAGCAGCATCTGAAACTTGCTGATCTCATTTGAATGCACAGAAAAAGTGTTTAGGAATAATTGCTTTATTACAGACATTCTGAGGTCGAACTAGTCCCGTGTGAATGGAGCTTAAATGTGAATATATTATATGAATGAGAATGACTAACTTCCCCTCAGTGTGTGACCGACTGACATTTGAGTTCAGAAACAAGATACAAAGCTTTTAAGTGCTCCAGGAGAGTCGAATACAGTCATTTATCCAGCCACAATTTTCAAATTTGTTCTACATTTGTTTGAAATTCACTTTTGCTCCAACAAAGCGTCTGGTGATTGAAGTTTGACTCCCACGAGCTTCTGTACTTTATTTTGCTCAGATTGCTTTGGCCCGAGTGTTTTGTAAGAGAGATGATTATATAATTGTGTGACAGCTTTTCCGTTAAAGCAAATGCAATAAAGGCAGATGAAATGTCTGTTGAAATATGAAAATAAAGGCAGTGTCTGAGAATAAAAAAGACTCCAAATGATTCATGATTTTATAATGTGACAATGCATCTGATCTTACATACACTTAAAGAAAAAAAAAATCTGCATATTTTGATACATTGACTTGTTTTACTCCTGAATATTTAGTTTACAACTTTTAACTAGTGGCTAGAATTAATTTACAGTTAAACTAAATAAAAAAAATCAACTTTGTTTTGCCAGTAAACCCTGTTTGTGGTGTTTAAATGGCATTGTTCTCTGAAATGAAATTAGAAATGAGTTGTGGAAGAGAGGGTGTGAAAGGAGAGGGTGAGAGTGCAGAGCTGTGATTGGTTTTGACAACAGGTGTTTATTATCAGAAACAATCAGGGCTTTTTTTTTTTTTTTTGTTATAATTTTTTTAATTACTATTTTTATTATTGACCTGTAGTTAACCAGGAAAATGTTATTTTCTGGGGCGTCCTGGAGAGGCAAAGGGAAGGTGCTACATATTTTGCCGGTAAAGTAGAAATGTAATTTTGTATTGCAGCTGATGTGATGGCTGCCTTACAGGACATCACACCTAAATGTTCTTGTGTGTACTTTAAATTTGGGATGCACCGATCCAATGGGATGGGATATTGGTGCCGATCCAAGAAAATTTAGGTGGATCAGGTTTCTGCTCCATGATATCTGTTGAACCGAAGTTGTGCATTTGATTGCACATAATGAGACTTATTTACTGGCTGATGTTGATCCAGAACGTCTCATAATGTTTGACATTTTATTCATATTAAGTTGTTTAGTTGTGACTTGCACTATAAATACATTACATAACACAAAATGATCAAATTATGTTTTGAAAAGAAAAAAAGAACTATTTCAGTCCCTACACTAGTATCGGTAGATATTGAGTATCGACATACTTAAAGTTGGGGTAGCTAATATTTTTTGTGGTAAATTAGTAAACTTTGTCCTTTCCATTAAAAAGTATAGTAAATACAGCACTTTGTGAAAAAATGAGACCTCTGAGTACTGTCTGAACTAAATAATAAAGAATTTTACTTATAGTCAGCACTCTGATTGGCTGAGCTTGGGTGGTCCTCTCCAGTTTCACTTTGTTGTTTGTAAAAAGAAGTTTATGAGACATAAATGCAACCAAAATGAATACATGTCAATATTAACCATGTATCAAAAGACTTATGAGAGAAAGTTGTCAGATTTAAAACCTAAATTGTGTTTGCGGTGTGAAAATCAGCTGTTCCACCTTTAATTCTCAAATATCAAAATCGGTATCGTAACTGAAAAAGCTGGATCGGTGCATCCTTAGTTAGAATGTTACTCACACTTCATGCTCCCAGACCTTTGTCTTACTTGAATGATTTAATCACTGAGGAGGCAACATAAAAACCATGACCTGGAAGTACAACCACATTGTCATGGCAACAGAGGGTCAACAGAGGGTCGAGCTGCCATAAAAAGAGAAAAAAGGAGAAATGCTATTGCCATGAATGAATAGAATTGTTTTTGTCACACTGCTTATCCCAAAACTAATGTCCTGAGGTAAAACAAATCATTTAAACAGAGATTATGCTTCCTTTTAATATCAGCTTCTATTATTCATGTACTTATTAATAACTACTTTCTTGAATACAACAGCCTAGCTCACAGTTATCAAATCCTCTTCCAGGTTCAAGTCCAGAGTGTGTCCCAGTGGACCCTCTTCATCCCAGTCTCGGTGCGCCGTTCTGGGCTGGAGCTGCTCTGTTTCTCCCTCTGCGGATGGAGCTCCAGGACAGTTCACTGGACTCACAAAGCTGAACTAATCCTTTTGTTAGAATATCCATGAAATATAATGAGTGTGGAGAAACGGAGACCAGGGAGGCTTTAAAATGTGTTAATGTCTGTTTAGTTTGTGCTGCTGCTCCTCTGGGTTTAGAGGATTATTTTGTGCGTTTTAGAGGCTTTTAAAACTGCTGCTGGACTATTTGTGTTAAAGACTTTGATTTCAGTTATTATGCGGTTTTCATGTATTTGTTTTCTGGTTATATTTAGCGGATATAGCTGACTGTTTATGTTAACTATTGGTTGTGACTCTCAGGTGTGTCTGTGTGTGAAGAGACCACATTACTTGCCATTACGAGTGCTGAAACTAGGACGTGCACAAGAGTGGTAACGTCCTAGTTACCGTCAGTGGTAACGCCGTTATAGTTACTGTCAAGTTAACGCGGCTCATTATTTCACTGTGATCAGAACCACTGTCGTCTCATTCAGAGAAGTCATGAGAGCAGCTGACAAGTTTGTTTAAGGAAGTAAAAGAAGCTAGAGAGCCAGAAAAGAGACGCTGATTGGCTAAAACGGCAAAAGTAACCAATCAGAAGGAGCGCTGGGCGGGTACACTGACTTTTCTGAGAGTGTAGGTTGGTGGGGTGATGTTTTGTTATTTTGCGATATTCCTCATAAGATAAAAATAAAAACAACCAACACGTGCGCTTGGAGTTTATAGAAGGACACACGTGGAGCAGATTGCATCGCTATGTCATTGTGCCACTCTTTCCTCTGCTTTTTGGCCGCGGTTCACCCTGGTTTTGTTGCGTGCGGATGTTTATTATGTTTTAATGTCCTCGACTCCGTGTTCGCGACTCCTGCCTTTTCCACTGCAAAAGGCAGGTTTGTTTGGACCACGATGTTGATGTTGTTCGTAGTGTCTGGAGGAAAAAAGTGTTAACAACGCTGGCTATAGGACAGTCAAACGTATTTATTTTTATTTAGTTTGGTTTTTAATAATAATTACTTTGTCTAGTAATTACTTTTTGAGGTAACTTGCCCAACACTGCTGTCATTAATAATTTTATAATCTGTATCCTGCTTTCGTCCTTGTTTAGTCCTTGTGTAGTCCTGCTTTAGTCCTTGTTTAGTTCTTGTTTAATCCTGCTTCAGTCCTTGTTTAGTCCTTGTTTAGTCCTTGTTTAGTCCGTGTTTAGTCCTTGTTTAGTCCTTGTTTAGACCTGCTTTAGTCCTGGTTTAGTCCTGCTTTAGTCCTTGTTTAGTCCTGCTTTAGTCCTTGTTTAGTCCTGCTTTAGTCCTTGTTTAGACCTGCTTTAGTCCTTGTTTAGTCCTTGTTTAGTCCTTGTTTAGTCCTGCTTTAGTCCTTGTTTAGTCCTGCTTTAGTCCTTGTTTAGTTCTTGTTTAGTCCTTGTTTAGTCTGCTTTAGTCCTTGTTTAGTCCTGCTTTAGTCCTTGTTTATCCTTGTTTAGTCCTGCTTTAGTCCGTGTTTAGTCCTGTTTAGTCCTGCTTTAGTCCTTGTTTAGTCCTGCTTTAGTCCTTGTTTAGTCCTGCTTTAGTCCTTGTTTAGACCTGCTTTAGTCCTTGTTTAGTCCTTGTTTAGTCCTTGTTTAGTCCTGCTTTAGTCCTTGTTTAGTCCTGCTTTAGTCCTTGTTTAGTTCTTGTTTAGTCCTTGTTTAGTCCCGCTTTAGTCCTTGTTTAGTCCTGCTTTAGTCCTTGTTTAGACCTGCTTTAGTCCTTGTTTAGTCCTAAATTAGTCCTGCTTTAGTCCTTGTTTAGTCCTGCTTTAGTCCTTGTTCAGTCCTTGTTTAGTCCTGCTTTAGTCTTTGTTTAGTCCTTGTTTAGTCCTTGTTTAGTCCTTGTTTAGTTCTTGTTTAGTCCTTGTTTAGTCCTTGTTTAGTCCTTGTTTAGTTCTTGTTTAGTCCTTGTTTAATGGAGCTTTTGTGCCTTGTTCCTGCCTCATATTTTCAAGTGACGATTGTTTTCCAAAGTGTCGATCAGTTTTTGTTTGTCAGCCGGCTCAATCCTTTTTCCTTCCAGACAGAAACAGTGTGATGAAAGATTTTGACGTCTCAAACATCCAAACACGTTTTTAATATTGTGTCAGAAAAATCATCTTTGTTGTTTTCATAACCATTCTTCTGCAACAAAACAATATTCAATCTGTCAAAAGATGTTTTCACAGTTTACTCAGCCACAAATCCAAAACACAGGTATTTGGAGGCTTTGACAAAATGAAAAATTGTCAAACAGAATGACTTTTTTTGACAAATAAATACAATAATATGTGGTTTGGCTGTTGTTGGGTTGAACTTGGGCTGATATTTGTCCATTTGTTTCAGCTTTTGGAGAAATTGTCTCTGAATAATTGATAGATTTGTTTATTTCAAGGTTGCACAAGTGTAATCTCAGACAGCCTGATGTAATCTGGGCAGTAAGTTAAGAGTTATGGAGGTAGAAAGTCTCCTGTATGACAAGTACAGAGTTAAAAGCGAACTCTGGAACATTTTTCAAAGCGATACGTATTGTATGCTGTGATTTGAAACACTAAAGAACAACGTTTCCATAGAAATAAGCAGAACGAGGTCTTTTCTCTGGCTAATTCACTCCTTAGACATGTAATTACCTTAGACATGTAATCAGCAGCTCTGTTCAGTTGCTACAACTGGAACAGCGCGACGCCATATTCCTCCGGTAGAGGTAACAACGAAAATCAATTGAAATCAATGGCAAAAGTTGTACTTTTATGGATAAAACGAGCTAAAACAAGCGATTTCAGCAAAACCATGAGCAAAACAGACTGATTTGTGTCTCATGAAGCTTTTTTAATCAACACTGGCAACGTGAGATTGTATTTCTCAAACTACTATATTCTTAGGCTGGAAATGCTCCACTTGTCGATGCGACAGACACGCCTCCACAGAGAAGTGAAGCTACAACTTTTATTCTGTGTTATTTAGGTCATTTTTCTGCTGTTCTCACTATTACCATGTAAAAGTGGTGATCATTAGAGTCTTAAGAGATGCACAAGATCAGGGAACTCTTGTTGAAGTCGGTTAGCCGTTAGCACTTTTATACACAAATTTGATCTACAATAAAAAAGCAACTCTGGCATCCTTCTAAAATTGAAATGGATTCAGATCTCCGGATCTCGGTGTCCGGAGATACCGGACTGTAGTGTACACCGTGTGAGAGCTTTTGCTTAACTTTTCATTTTATTTAACTTTTTGAGTTACATAAAGGCTCTGGTAATGATGCAGTGTGAGCCCGAGGTGTAAGGCTGGGCTCTGGAGGTTTGTTCTTGACCTCATCTCTTCTCTGGGCCTCGGGTAGTGTCCTGTGTCCTGTGGCTGCAGGTGACTCTGCTCCTGCCTGGTGCAGATTGCTACTCTGATGGTGCTTTCTCATCTGGTTCATCTCTACCCATTGCTTTCAAACATATTTTAATAAAACCGAATGTATTTTACCATATTGACAGTTTTTAATGCAACGTAAAACTCTTTGTGTTACATTTATAAAGTTTGATTTGATTTGACAGTAAGGGTCCAGGCTTGGGCTCGGTTAGTTTGGATTTTGTGAGCCTAATCTAAACTCTGAAGGAAGCAGAAAGATTAAACCACCTCTGTTAGAACATATCAGCTGTAAGCCTGCTGTTAACTTCATCTTACTGCTAAAGAACAACAAAAGTACCTCTTTCCCAACAACACAGACTCGGAGTCACATAACAACAAAACTGAACTGGAACATAATAAACGCTTTCATACTATTTGAAGAATCGTTGCATCGCCAATTCACACCAAAAATAAACCTAAACACATTGATGATGAGTATACTTTCACACGTTCAGACTCACATGTTGACACTCCTCCATGTTTTCTCCACAGTCTGATAACAAAATCATTTATAGTTTATGTGGCGTCTTTATCCAGAAGTGTTTTGCCGTGGAGCCGATTTATAAAAGCGTGCTGGAAAAGATGAGGCGGTAAATCTGTTTTTATGGAGATCCTGTGACTTTTAAGGCTCTTGTTTACGGTCTCTGGAGCCAGGCCTGCAGGAAAACGTAATTCAGATTAACACCCAGGATCTAGTGCTGTCTGTGCTGTAAAGAATTATATTATGACTCCAGAAAGTATCAAAACAAGTGCCAGCTCAGGAGCACGGCCAAACACAGGACAGAAGTGGAGATTTTATTTTGTCACGTTTAGTCGTTTGGAGCTGTCATCATTTTAAAATAATGTATTATTTAAGGATGTCCACTTGAGATGTGTTTCTCTTTTTCGAGGGAGTCCTGAAATACAAAATACTTTAACACAAAACATCTATATGGCAATAACACACAAACACAAGACATCCTTCGCTTCGCAACTTTGCCCAAAACCAGGTTACTGCTCATGTTATGTGGGCAATATATTGAATTTTAGTTAATATCATGATTGTTGTCCTAAAGACATGCAAAAACTAATGATCAAGTTTAGCGTTTGTAGTAAAGAGTCAACAAAAAGGCTTTAAAAAAACAACAAATTGACATTATTAATGTTCAAAGAATGTTGTTGATTAGAAAGACATTGCAAGCTTATTCAGATTTTTTTTACGTGAAAATCTCATATAGCTGTTTTCATTTTTGTTTTTCTTTGAGTAGTTGATGAGCACACAAACATCTGAGCTTGTGTCTCGTGAGTGACGTTTAGGTCTGATATTTGGTCACATCGTTCAGAAACGTGCTAGTTTTGTTTTAGTCAAACTAACATCTTAAGTCGTCCAAGATTGTCTTTAGTCAAACCGATCATTAAGCTTCAATTATTACATTTAAAGGCATGCTTGATGCTGGGTTTGAAAAAACATCATCTGAATAGTGTTGGGTAAGTTTATCTCCACGCTATCGCACCATGTGTTTAATCGTGACTAATTTTGTCGATGTCAACGCAGGTCACGATTCAGCTCAAAAACATGATCGTAAGCACCCTGCGCTGCTGCACCTTTTTCCCCTCCTCACTCTCATAAACAGTCCACAAACAGAGGATCTGCTCCTGTGCTTTGAATACAGAGGAGAGAGCTCGGGACAGAGATGAGTCTGAGTTTTAAATCATCTGCGAATTAGAGAATCAGCCTCGATCAGCACTGATGCGTGTACTTTTACAAGTATACGTGTTTGTAATTTTACTTGAAAATGGGGATTGTTTTAGTTTAAGCTGTGTATTTAGTGAGCATTGAGCTGGTTTAAACCAGGACTCTCCCAGAACTGGACCAGGTTTTCAAAAGGACTGAACAGAACTCAAAAATATCTGCTCAGCCTAAAATAAGATGAAATAACTTTCTGATCCTAAAAAATCCAAACTGAGGAACACTGCTAATATTGTTACGTAAAACTGAATTTATTCACTGAACTACAAATTAGACTTTTTAAATATATAATTTGGTGCTAAAATGATGCATCTAAACCAAAATTCCACAAAATGTGCAATAATCCACACTCTACAAAATGAAGATCTTAAAATGCACTACATAAAAAAAAAAAAAAAAAAAACACTATTTGGAGAAAAAATAGGTTAAAATTGCTATTTATCATACCTTTTGTGATTAATTGTGATTAATTCATCAGAATAAACATTGTATTTGCTGCCCAGCTCTACTGCTGAGTATTGTAATTGAGAACTGTCTAAGAATGATCAAGATTTAAATTTCTGTCAGTATCGTCCAGCTCTAGTTAAAGGTACAAACCTTAGATAGAGAGACTTTATTTTTAGTCGTTTGATATTACATTGTGTTAGGATGTATTCACATTTGACTTTTGTTTAACATTGCGTTGAAATCCTCTTTAAGTCCAACATCAGATTTAGACCAAGTAGCTCAGTCTTTTTTTCCTTAAGGTCTCCCCACATTCTTGAAGTCTTGTGAAACTATTTTGACTCCGAGTGTGGCTAATAAAGAACTAAACGACGAGTTGAATCAACGCAAACCAGATCTAAACTCGGTCAAAAACATGTCTGACCCAAAACACAGCAACAATAATGTCGTATGTGTCGAGTGTTGGGACTGGAGCTGAGACCTGTGCAGGCTCTGGACTCGGACTGGACCCGGTCTCCACGCGGTTCTCTTTGGTTTTTTGGGTGAACACCTCCAGCGCCCTGAGCAGGTTTCTGTAGAGGCTCTGGACTCGGACTGGACCCGGTCTCCACGCGGTTCTCTTTGGTTTTTTGGGTGAACACCTCCAGCGCCCTGAGCAGGTTTCTTTAGATGCTCTGGACCTGGACTGGACCCGGTCTCCACGCGGTTCTCTTTGGTTTTTTGGGTGAACACCTCCAGCGCCCTGAGCAGGTTTCTGTGGAGAGCTGATAACACTGTGGACGAGCTGCAGGGGAGCGACGGAGACAAAATAATGAAGGAAAACTGAAGAGAGACTTGAGAGGCAAATTGAACTGTTACAGAGGCACAAATGTGTGTTTTTTTAGTAAATACTACAGACAGAGTGGAGTTTGGTTTATTGGGTGGAAGAATTCATTTATTTCCCACAAGCAACAAACATGACTTTTCTTTTTTGGTAAAGCTGCAACCAGAACTGGATTTTTTTTTGTCAAGGCGAGTTGTTTGTTCACATAAATAAATCATGTCATTTTATGTAGAAACAAGGAATTTTAGGTGATAAACTGACCAAAATTGCACATAACAAGAGGAAATATTAGAAGTGAAAGTTTTTACATAAAGCATATTTTATACCTTTTGACAAAATTAGATTCAATAAGATATTAACAAAACCTTCTGTAAAAATCATTCAAAATCTTGTTCAGTCCAGACTGTGAAGTGACTTAAACTAAACGCAGGATAAACTTTTTCTTTTTTACTGTCAAACTGTGTATATGGGTTTAATAAATTGAATTGTGGTGCAAACTCGCTCATTTTCAGTTATGTGTGCAAAAACTGTGGCTGTGCGCCGATGGTCAAACGCTGTCGGTGCATTTTCAGTTCACGCCGACGTCACATCGAGTTGATGAGACAAACTCCTGCTTCTGACATTGCTGCTGTGGAGAGTTTGAAAGCAGTCGCCCGCTGTGTAATAGCATCATCAGTCATTAGCCCAGCTAGATAAACGTGTGTACGAGGTGCAATGTGCGTAGGTTCAAGTCTCGTTTTCTTATTTCATTTTTTTCATTTTCAATTTTAGAAAAACTCACTTGTTCACATTATAAGCTTGTGTGTTTATGTAGAGTAAAGAAAAGGCTTCATACACATGTCTGCAAAGTTAATAATAAAAAAAAAAAAAAGAATCTTGACGTGTGAATAAGAAACTCTCCCTGTGCACAGCCTCAGAGCTGTGAACTTCTCCTCACGTCAGGATCGCTCCCACAGAGAACTCACATCACTCACAAAATCAAGCTCATTTGGTGCTGTCAGTCAATGCTGTTCACACCCACTGGGCGTCTCTTAAAAGGCCTCCAGCATCTCCCACTTTTGCGAGTCTGTTTGAGGTTCAGTTGTGGGTGGAGTCTCTGACCTCGTGTTTAACTTCACTTTAATGCCAAGAATCGAAATTGGATTGGTACTGAATAGCTGGATTGGTGCATCCCTAACTAGAATACTCCCACAACAAAAACACATCCGTCCACCATCTGAAATTATGACATCATCTCTTTCTAGAACGTAAATTTAGCTAAATGTATTAGTTAATACAAATGTGTTTCTCAGGAGTAAGTGTAAAAGGTCTTTGTCTCAGTATGACGTCGTCAGTTTAGATCTCGGCTCTACTTCCTGTTAATTTCAACACATTTTGGTAAATGGTAAATGGTCTCTATTTATATAGCGCTTTTCCATCTTACAAAGCACTCAAAGCGCTTTACAGTCAGGGATTCACTCACCCAGTTTACGCTGACACTGAGGCAGTGTGGGTTAAGTGTCTTGCCCAAGGACACAACGACAATCTACTCCTGGTGTTCTAACAGTCTCCCATCCAAGTACTAGCCAGGCCCTTTCTTGCTTAGCTTTTGAGATCTGACAGGATCAGGCTTTGACAAGCAGGTATGGCCAAACTTTTCTTCACAAACTTGTTTTTGTTTCATGTAAAACTGTAATTTATATTTACAGCAAATATTAATCTGCCAAATGAAATTTACTGTATTTGTAACAACCTGTCACACACACTCTTCACTTGTTCTGTGTCGACTTAAAAATGAGTCAAAGCATCGTTAGAGCAGTTAGACTCATTTCACTGTTTTGGATATTGTTCTTTTGAAAATACCCTGGTAGAACCTGAAAACCACTGATAATTGCAGCAGACATGACTTTATTATAAAGGCTGAAAAGCTGAAAATCTCCTCTAATCAGACATAATTCAGCTGAAGATACAAAGCATTTTCTCTTTTCACTGTAAAAATCAGTCTCGTCGTTACAGATAATTGGTCATTAGAGAATAATATGTCTGTCTTTATAAAATACATAATTCAAAACATGAAAATAAAACATGAACAGCCCTGAGTGTCTGGTTCAGTGCAACAAAAAGAAAACACGAGGCCGTATTATGTGAAACTGAGAGCTGTCCATGGTCCTGAAACGGCTTCAGCTGCTTCTTCATGCACAGGACACTCGGAACTGTCCGTGGTCCTGAAACAGTGTCTGGTCCAGTTGGTCTTGACCAACAGGCAGATGGAACTGTCCCTGGTCCTGATGCTGTTTCTGCTCCAGACCCTGGATTAACTGGATGTATGAGGTATTGTTTCACTTCCTGGAAACAGTCTGACATCTCACTATTAGAGGTTGTTTGCTCCACAGGAGGCGGGTACTGTCTTGCTTTAAACAAGATACTACCCAGTGGTTCACATTAGCAACCGATTCGAGGAATCTTTATACATGCTCAGGTCGACTCCTAGCTACAGCTCTAACAGTAGCTCTAGCCTTTTTTCCTTGAACACACCTTGCTTAACCTGGCTCTTCCTGATAGATTTTCACTCACTCACTCACTCACTCACTCACTCACTCACTTACTTCAGTTTCAACTGAACCAATCACAACGCAGTATTGTGGTTTGGGTGGAAGATTATGTTCAAAACAAAATAAACAAACCAGCGCGATGGATGTACTGTGGTGTGTTATGCAGCTGCTTTCTCATTGAGATTCTTAAGCCGGTTAATAGAAACAAATATAAAATATTGCCTCGTCTTTCAGCCGTGTGTAGAAGTTAGTTAACTCTTTCACTGCCAGCCCTGTTCTCACTTTGACCCCCTTCCCTGTCAGGCCTTTTTGCTCATTTTAAACAATATTCACAGCTCCACAAAAGAAACTTTCTGCAAGTGGAATCATGACACGTTGTACATCAAACTAGACTTGCAAGTGTATACTTTCAATAAAAAAAAAGAGAAAAAACAAATGTTAATCTACATTAAACCATTTCCTGAACTGAACTGAGATAACCTTTTTTCTTAATCAAACTTCATGTCAGTCTTGTTTTTGTCTGTTCTACTTTTTGGTAAAAAAAAAAAATCTGATCCACTACAATGAAATAATGTCTTAGGATAAAAAAAAAGTACAAGGACGGATGTCTTTTTCATCTTGAAATCAACAAAAGTTGTTACAGACGAGAAGGCGGCAGCACTTTTCCACTTAGATTCTATAGATTCAGTCTATTTCATGGGACATAGATTATATTAAACTCTCCAAACATAAGGAAATACAGTAGTTTTACTCACTCTGACCAGTTTTGGATCGCTCACAGAGGAGGAAGTTTCTAGACTCGCTGCATGTGTCGTTCTCCTCAGAGTCCTAGTCCAGTGGGATTGTCTTTTCTTCATTTTAAAGATCAAATATCTGCTCTAAACTTACTCAACTATGTCTTTAGTTCAGATTATTTTGCCTGTAATTCATTTGAAAAGAAAGCCAGCCTGTAGAAGCATTTATCATGAGTTGTGGTGTTTTTGTTTCCAGACTTTCATAATTTGAGCCTGTCCTCTAGTTTGAGAACCACTTGCTTTAAGTTACAACTAAAAGATACAAGACTAAGTTATGGAAGAATACACTGGACCCAGAGATGTTTTGATCTGAAACTTGTGCTGTTCATGGCTCTTATGCTGTCACTGTCCGTGGTGCTGAAGCATGAACTCTCCAAATCTTTGTTGTCCATCAGTAAAAAGACACAGTACAGTTATGTTTGTGTGTAAAAGCTGCTCTCCTCTCTCTTCTCCTGTGATTTCTTTTACAAACCGGCAAAGTTCAGTGGCTGCTTCAAGAGCTCGTGTCCGGCGCGGCTCTCTGCAGATTGGATTAATGGACTTATCAAAGAACAGTTTAGCGCCGGCTGCGTTTTGACAAGCCTCCTCGTGGCTAATAGGCCTGTTTCATTATCCCGAACCCACAGTGTCACGCCGCGGCTTCTCCTCGAGCTGCTCTTTATCTCGTCATGTCGCGGATGGAGTCGGAGCTGTTGACAAACTCATTAAAGTCAGAGAGATAAGAGCGGAACACAAAGCTCTCGTCTAACCTCACTTCTGCTTGTGTCTGTTTCAGTGGTGCTGCTGAATTCAAAGGAGACGCAGGCGGAGCTGGGCTGGACCTCTTTCCCCCCAAACGGAGTAAGTCCTTTTGGAAATATTCTGTGTGTGTCGGGCTGTTTTGTTTGTGAATGTCCAGATACAGTACATGTTTCAAGTGCAGTAACACAAGTGCACTTCCTGGGTTGGTGAGAGCAAAATGCTTTATTATTAGATGCTGGTTGTACACTATGCACTGTGCATTTTCACCTGTGACAATATAGTTTGATTATTTTAAGTAATTTTATTAAAATAAATAGATACAGTGCTTTTAAATGCCAATTTGGTTGATTGGTGAAAAGTTAAGTTAGATGTATGAACGTCCCACACTTACAACGTTTCTCAATCTGTGGTATGTGTACCCCTGCTGGTACATCCTGCTCTTTTGAACCAAGAAGCCTTAATAGACAGATAGACACAGCAGATGATTGAGGAAAATTATAGAATTGTCTAAAAAGAAATTTTATTAAATCAAATCAATATATATTTTATACAGCCCAAAATCACAACAACAGTCGTCTTGGTAGACTTCCCAAAGTTAAAAAGTTAATGGTTAGCAAATGGTAGAAAACAAGAGATATACATTCAATAAAACAATAAAACAAAAAACAATAAACATTTTTAAAAACTATGTAGGAACCTGACTAGAACTGTGGTTTAGAGTCTGTTCCTAACAGGCCTGACCATAGGCTAATTCAAAGAGGAACGTTTTGAGCCTAATCTTAAATGTAGAGATTGTGTCAGCTTCTTTGACATGAGCAGGGAGCTGATTCCAAAGCAAGGGCGCTTGGTAACTGAAAGCTCTGCGTTCAATTGTACTTTTAGAGACTCTAAGAACCACCAGTAGACCAGCACTTTGGAAGCGAATTACATGGTTCTTCTTTGATATAGGAAGAGGCCATATTGTTTAATGCTTTATAAGTAAGGAGAAGAATTTTATGTGCATGAGCACAAACAAGTGGATGTTTTGGTACAAATCCTTAAGTTGTCAGCTCTTCAAAACATGTAAGAAAAAGCTACAGGAGGGATATTTTTAACATGGTGCCAAAGTGAACAAAAACTAAGGATCTGTCAAACTCAAATGTAGTTGGGATCAAATCGATCGGAGTCAGAGTTGGTTAATACTGTCATTTCAAGAAAATTTTGCCAAATTGTTTGCAGTTTGCTGCATCTCAGTGCATTTAGGTTTTATTGTCTTAGCAAGATAAGCCTTTATGCACGCCTATAATCCATTCTGGACCATGTGGCTCCTATCGGCTGCAGTGTAATCTGGGTCCTGTTCAAAAAAATCAAAGTTCAAATATTTGCATTCTTTTATTAGGAGCCGCTATCAATAATAATCAGAAATCTTTCCAGGGGCCACATGAAATCATCTTTGTGGTTGCATTTGGTCAGTTAGCTAGTTTGACACTCCTGATCTAGGGCACAAACCCATTCTCGTGTTTACTTTCTCAAAAAAAAAATGAATAAAATAAAATAACAGAAATGCCAGATTTTTCCAGCATCCCAGTGTGTTAGCCTTTAGCCATATTGTTTACAGACTGGGACTGGAAATATTCAACCACCCTGTTGCCAAGAAACAACAATAAATGTTTACTATGTTTGTCTGAAAAATGTAGTCGACCCTGTCATACACACTTTACCACAACCACGCAGGAATGTCTCTTCACACAATCCAGCCCTGGTAGTTTAGTCTGTTCTCTGCATAAGAATGTTCCTGTTTTATTCTCGTAAATACCATCCATAACCAGCTATAGCCCTTTTCTAAACTCATAATTCACACACCGCTTTCTGCTCTCACCTCGAAACCAGCAGCCAAGGCTTATAATTAAACCAACGCTGTTTTTCTCCTCAACACTTTGTCAGTCACAGCCCACCTTTTACAATAATAATACGGTACAGGCTCGTGGATGCTTAATGGGCTTCCGTGGCTGAGAAAAAGTCAAGTTTTCAAAGTTTAAACAACACAGAAGGGACTTAAAGAGGCTGAACTGTGTCTGTAAGTTTTTTTTGTGTGTGTCATGAGCGGTTGCGTTGTTGTTTCGGAGCAGAGGACGAGGTATTTGTCATTCTGCCTCTGACGTGATTAAGAACAATGAGAAACTGCTGTGTTTTTCAGCTCCGTCTCAGCCACATTCATCAACATGTGTCACCACTTTGAGCCTGTGTATTATCTCCATCTTCCGCCTTAGTCACACAGTCTGTCGCCTTTTCACTCGTTTTTAGGTTTTTATTTCTATAACACTGTAATGTTTTGTCTATTTTTCAACATTTAAAGGTGCATATAATGTGACTTGGAGGTGTTAAAAAGCAGCGTTTGTTCAAATGCAGAAGTTTTATTGCTCCAATCATTACATTGGGAAATATGCATTTATACAGTGCACAGTCGTATCGTCGCATATTTTACTTGTAGCCTTGGATTGTAGCATTATTTCAATAGTTAGACAAACTTAAAACTTTTTGTGTAAAGTAGTGATATAACTGCAGAAAGAAGTACATTTAAGCACCAATAAGATGTGTATAAAATGTGATGATGTTATGTTATAATTCCAGTCCAGATGGTGGACAAGAACCATTGTTTTCTGTCTATGTCAGGGGTCACCAATAAAGTTTCACCAGGGTCCAAACGGGGTTTTTTTCCAAGCCAAGGTCCGAAGCTTCACAACGGTGTTTCTTTTGAAACATTTTTAAATTTACTTTTAGAAATAAATATACATACAAGACACACACGACAACCCTCTCCAACTTTCCGCAGGATAAGACACACACAAACAGCTCTCTGTACCCCATGTATACACACACACAACCACTTTCTTAAAGCACATGTATGCATCTGCAGACCCAGAGACTGCCCCACACCGATATTACCCGTCTCTGGTATTAATGAGTCACTGTGGCGATGTGCGCATGGTACGCTCCTATTGCTGCGCTCAGTCTGCACAGGGCTTCTTTGCAGAATCACGTCTACATACTACAGACTCTCTCCGAGTGTTTGGCCTGAGGGCTGCGCGGCCTGGTCCGGATGGGGCAGTGCTTGGTTCCGGATCCAGACCGGACTCAGCCTTTCGGTGACCTGGGGTTTACAGTCTAGAAATTGTTTTAATTTCAAATGATCAACTTCAGTGCTTAAAGGATTTATCTGTTCTGTTCTGTTTTTACAGTATAAAAAAATAAAAACTGTGTTTAGAAAATTAGTTTATAATTTACAAAATGTAGAAAATATATTGTCAGTGTGGCTCTGCAACTGTAATAACACATAATGAGACGTTTTCTATTTGCTAAAGATAATTGAGGAGCTCATTGTGGTGAAAAGAATGTTCCTGAGGTAAATGATATTGATAGAGCCTAATTAACTCTGGTTTATTACTAACGCCGCCTGATGCAGTGAGCTCTGTTTTGTGTGAGTCAGAATGTGACTCATTCTCACCTAAATGTCGCTCACAATGACTCTGTGTGTGACTCCTCTACATCTGTGGGATTTAGGCTCAAACGTAAAGACACAGTTTAGCTCGTCAGATCCTAAAGTGGAACAAACGATCACACAGAATAAAAAAACATCTGATTTTCTGAGATGTGCTGCCTAACTTCATGTTACTGTTGAACCTACAATGTTTATTCTTCAATTGCATCTGAACAACCCTAACCCTAACATAACCTCTCATAGAGGAGCGTTCTTCTGCTTGTTTCAATGAAAATCTTGTTCCTTTTGTTATAATATTCAACAATAATTTACCCTGGAGAAAGTTACACAGTCGCTTTAAATATCTTGTTTCTTTATTGATTACATATAAAAGATGGAACCAACTCAAAATTGGTTAGCTTTTCATTAAGACACCATGTTGTACAATAAAGGCCAAAGGGTTTTCTGACCTAAATATGGTCGATAGACGACAAAGCTACAGAACAATGGTTCTTAACATTGGGCTGGGGCTCAAAGTTTGACTTGAGTACCTCCCTAAGAGCCGCACAAACAGCAAAACACAACACATTTCTGATAAATTTAGGTTCCAATGTTTCTTTGTGCTTAAATAGGCCTTTTTCCACTAGGAACTTATTCAGGTCCTACTACTTTTTTAGTTTCAGTCACACAGAGAAGGAACTATGGAGTGGGGCCACACATCTAACTTTTTTAGCTCCTGCTCTGGGGCAGGTACTTTCAGTCAGACCAGGAACCTTTTGGTGACACAAACACATTTACAATGTTAAGATTATTTGGAAACATGTTTTCTTTTTCTTTTATAATAAACTTTCCTTATTCTTCTCCTTAAGCTGTAAGTCCCAAAATATAGGTCTTTAATTTGTGAATAACAGCCTTACTAATAATTGGAATTACAGTGAATACCTGTGACCTATTTTTATTCTTAATTTCAGTGAAGTTTTAAGTTTTGTAGATCATAGTTTTATGTGATGTCAAAAATGACAACTTTTGTTTTCTTAACAACACCCAATAACTTAGTTAAGTGGCTTTAGCAATAGCATAGATACAGATGCAAATGCTAAAGCCATTTAGACCCACTTTGAGAAACTGTTGCTGCATATATATAGGGTATAGTTCCTCTAAATAAACAAGGACTGGAGGAATGTGGGGACTAGTTCTTGGTACTTGTGCAAAAATGCCTAGTATCCAGACCTTGAGATAAAAAAAAAAAAGAAAAAAGAAAAAAGAAAAAAAAACTAATAGACAGCCAGTACATGGGGCTCTAACTCAATTCCTTATGTGGGAAACATGTCGCCTTTAGTCCCTTTTTAGAATGATTTAAAATATGAATAAAATCAAAATATCATATTTGTACTTGCCTTCTCTTAGCTGGAGTCTTTGTCCTTTCTCTCACTCCACTCTACCTCTGTATCTCCCATCTCCCTCTCTGTCCTCCTCTAACATCTCTCTCTCTCTCTCTCTCTCTCTCTTGTCTGCAGTGGGAGGAGATCAGCGGCGTGGACGAGAAGTACAAACCCATCCGTACGTACCAGGTGTGCAACGTGATGGAGCCGCTTCAGCAGAACAACTGGCTCCAGACGGGCTGGGTGGCCAGGAGAGGGGGCCAGCGCATCTTCGTGGAGCTCCAGTTCACGCTCCGAGACTGCAACAGCATCCCGGGCGTGGCTGGCACCTGCAAGGAAACGTTCAACCTCCTGTACGTGGAATCGGACCGCGACCTGGGAGGCGTCACCAGGGAGGACCGCTACACCAAAATCGACACTATAGCGGCGGACGAGAGCTTCACGCAGGGAGATTTGGGAGAACGCAAGATGAAGCTGAACACGGAGGTGCGGGAAATCGGGCATCTTAACCGCAAAGGCTTCCACTTGGCGTTCCAGGACGTGGAGCGTGCGTTGCCTTGGTCGCGGTGAGGGTGTATTACAAACGCTGTCTGGCCACGGTGCAGAACTTGGCGGTTTTCCCGGATACGGTGGCGGAGGCGGCGTTCGCGACTCTGGTGGAGGTGCGAGGGGCCTGCGTGAATAACTCCGAGGTGGACACGGACAGTCCTCCCAGAATGCACTGCAGCGCGGAGGGGGAGTGGCTGGTGCCCATCGGGAAGTGCAGCTGCAGCGCGGGATATGAGGAAGGACACAGCAGCTGCGAAGGTAAGGAACAGGATGTTTTTATTCAGCTTTTCTGCGATTCGAATCATGTTAAGAGCAAATGTGTTGGATTTGTGCGTTTTGATTTTGGATAATTGCTGCAGTTGATGGTTGCAAACGGAGGTAGAAATGTTAGTACCGTCTTGATGTGTTCAGAAGTTTTAAAGGCAATTTGAACAATGCTGCTGCAGATTTTGATTGTTTGAGATGATCTATACATAGATCCAGGATCTTTCACTATCCTTTATTTCTGTCACTCTGCAAGATGTGTTTATAGATTATTACGTTGCTGTGTCAAAGACAGTCAGCTGTAGCTGCAATTGAATCTGTGCACAGAAAATAAGTGGGTTGGTTTATATATAAAAAAAGACATTTTACCAACATAGTCACTTCCTAGTTAGTTATTTTCTTCAGTTTAAAATAAATAAATAAAATATAATGCGCAGTAAACTATGAGTGGTGATAGATTTTCTCTCACGTGTCAAAAACTTTACAAATCAAAGTAATACTCCACCAGAGGACCAAGTGTGTTTATAAAAAGATGTGTTTGTTTGTCAAAGCTAAAGCTAAAGCTTAGCATTTCAAAATGAACCAACTTGCATACATACTTAGCAGGCCTGAGCAATATAGCAATCACTTATCGATATATTTTTCTGATCAAGATATACATTTTTCCTTCATTAACAAGGACCAAACAGATATAGATGTACAGTATTTTTAGAATAAGATATTGATATTAAAGTTCTGTGGAATCAGATGAATGATGGCCAGGCAAGTTCTGTCTCAGTGATCTGCCCAGCCCATTCAGGCTGGCTTTTGCACAAAGTCAACTGTGTCTGTGCAGTTGGCTTGTTTATATTAAAGTAGTACAAATGCTATTTGTTGACTAGCATGTTTCAAGAACTTGCTGCAAAGTAATGAGTCTGTTCTTTTGCTCAACATTAGCTGTCTACATTTGGGATGCATCTAAACAGAATATAAGTGTTGTAGAAGTCACATGAACAGGTTGGAATTGCTTTCAGCTTCTTTGTTTTTGCTTGTGATCGTTTGATGGTAATTCAGTAACAGGCTAAGCTATGCTGCTACGACAATATTATAAACTAAACATAACAAATCAAACATTTTACAGCACAATTATTGATACAAAATTCAACTTACAAAGGCTTTAGTGAAAGTCCAATGGTCTAATCAGTATGTTTTATGATTATTTAATTCTGCTTTTGTGTTGGTCTTTTGTTGGCCGGTTACGTAAACACCAGTATGAGTGATTGACACTGACTCGATGTAAGTGTTGTCTGAGACTTTGCAGGTGAACGTTACATAAGTTTGTGTTTGTGAGACGGATCCAGAAGAGTTTTATATAAAGGTGTTGTTTTCCCTCCTGAGTCGGTGTCAATCACGGCCCACCTTCTGCACACGCTCAGTTCACTTCAGTCTGGTTTAAAGCAAAGAGGTCAGACCAGGAGTTAAGAAGGTTGGGCCTGGGCAGGACTAGGATGGGGACGACTAGAGGAGAGTCATTGTGTCCTTAGGCAAGACACTTCACCCACATTGCCCCGATGAAAATAACATTATTATCATTACAAGTCACCTCCTCCATTCTGGACCTGGAAAACACTAAACTAATTCATTTTAAATTTGTTTCAGCTGTGTGTTGCTCACTAATGCATTCCTATCTGTTATTTTGTTCAAAAACTAGTTTGTCCTAAAGTTGGCTGCTGAAAGTTTTCGACAGCTTTTGTTTGGCCCTGAGGAGGCAACAGTTGTCCACCACCATCAAACATCCCTAAAACAGGTCCCTGGAAGTCATTTTTAGTTAAATTACCTTCAGCTTTTTAAAACGAAGGCCAAAGTTTGTATTATTCATACCTTAAAGGTGGAGTAACTAACTTTTTAGTTTAACTTAGGTAAACTTTGTGCTTAAAGCACCATAACATGAGATCATTGTCTGAATTAAACAATGAGTTGTCAAAGCCAAAAGCAGTGTTCTGATTGGCTGTGCCTGAGTTATCCACCTTAAAACAATTATTTAATGGAGACAGTGCGCATTAATAGACATTTCTGTAGTTGTGCTAGTATTGGCTGTATCGCTAGTTTTCAATTAAAGTTTATGTGTAGTGTATCTTACAGTGCTTTCTGTAAAAGAGTTTTTTTGTTTTTGTTTTTTGTGTTTTGCAAACAAAAGTTAACGTGTGTGAACATTAAACATGCTAAAGGATTTGTGAGAGTAGCAGGATTAAATATTTATACAGTATTTACTTCTTGTTTTACAAGTTGAAAATCAGGTGCTGTACTCTGCACATCTATCAAAGACAACTCAGGTGGAAATAAATAGTGTTTTCTTGTGTGCAAAGCTTGTTCTCACGATCAGAGTCCGTCAGAATCAGAGGCTAAAAGTAGAAAGCAACAGCTTCAAAAAGAGTCCAGACAAGCATTGTTCTTCAAAGACTTAAAAACAGTTTCATTTTAATTGTAGACAATATTAGTCAGGTGTTTTAAAGAAAATAGGTTTGAATATAGGTTTAAATACTTTATATAAATACCATTTGATGTTCTGGGTCAACTTCAGTCTTAATTTTGTACCTTCATTACATCCAACCGATATCACACAAACAATACTTGAGTCAGTAAAATGTCATGTAACACTCAATGTAATGTTCCAGAACTGACCCACATTTGGTTTAATTATAATTGAGCGTTAGCGTGAGTGCTACACTTCTTTGACGTAAAGCTCGTTGCTCATAAAACGGCAGTAAGTAGCGGCTAGCGGCTGGTGTTAGCTTTCACACTCCAGCTTGTTTTGTTGTGCAATGCATCGTGGGAGTTGTAGTCTGGACTGTGGGCTCAGACTCATGTTCCTTTTATAGATCTTTACATTGCTGGTGACTGTAGGAGGTGTTGTTTGGATTTTGGTCAGTGCAACGTTGGATTCTCTTCTCAGACGTACAGGAAGTGTTTGAAGCTGATAATCATCTATTTACTTCACAAATATAAGTTACTGAAAATAACACATACAGTATTTGTGACACGTACATTCAAAAAATAGACAAAACCTAGTTTATTTTTGTGACTAAAGTAACACTACATAATTGTCTGGAGGTAGAAAGTGACCTGCAGAATCCCAGTGGATTAGAAAGTTATACATTTAAAACATACTGTAGAGCATTCTTCAAGTTTAAAGTTACAGATTGTGGCATTATAGCAGAAACAGAATAGAAATAGAACAGAAATAGAAGGGGCAATTTTAAGTCCATTAAATATACAAAACATCATTGCAAATCTACCAAACAACATTCTCAACAGTACGATGTATATTGTGTCCACCCCTGCACATGCAGACAATTTTATTTATGCTTCTGTCAAGTTTATTAGGCCATTTTATGTTAAAAAGAGAGCTTCATCTCACTTAAAAGTGTATTTACCAACATTACAGGACATGTAAATTGTGTTTGATAAGCGCGAGTTCACGTTAACGTTGTTAAGATTTTATTTATGAATATTAACCAAATCCTGATTCTAATTTTAACCTACCCCAAGCACCTAAACTTACCCATATTAGTAACTTGACGCCTAAAATTACCCATAACATCTAAAGAAAATGTCCCCACGTGGCTTCAACCAAAACTGTATTTTACATGTGAAATCTTGTCATGTTTACACTGTTTCATATCATGTTAAATGTATGACGTACATAAGTACGCAAAAAAGGCTTAAAATTGTGGTCATAATACACTGGTTTTGTGTTGTGGTAAATGTACGCTTTGTTGTGATACTGTGTTGTAAAAACAACACTTTACACATGGACAATAAGTACAATACTCATAATTTTTCTTCATTGTACAATCATTTGAATTTAATTTTTCTCAGGATTTTAATCGATCAAATCTTTCTCTTTTGAGTAAATACTGATAAATGTAGGCTGTAGCTGAAAACAGGGCTTTTCTGAGAACTAGTGAATCAGCTTCAGGACAATTCAATGTTATTTAAATAAGCATGAATCAATTTAATTACAACGTTGGGTAAAGTGATGATGAGAGACACTGTTATAATACAGCTACAAACTAGAAAAAAAAATCTGATTTTACATAATAGCTCCTTGTTAATTTTAGATTTAGCAGATGATGTTAATCTGCTGAGCATATTTGCTTTGCCACACCTCCTATGGTGTCTATCAGGTCAACTGGTTCTACTGCTCATTCATTTAACCTTTGTTGTGTTTGATGAATCCTATTTAGTAAGTCGTTTCTTTCTGAGGCTCTTAAAACAAATTACAATTCATGTCAAAGATCCGCTATAGTTTCAAGTTACAGTTTAAACCAGACTGTGGAACATTCTAAATGGTGGATAGACATTTTGTTTGCCTTATATGAAAAATACAGCTAAATGAACAACTTATCCCTGGAAACATACAGACCCTCCTCTTGGCCACATAATGTTTTGGTCCATGCATCCAGATTTATTTATTCAGTTTAGCAAAATGAATAAACGAATGAATAAATAAGTATAACGTCCAAATGTTCCTCTGTAACTCAGTTAGCCTGATCTAACACCACATTCCCTCAGTAACTTTTAATATCGCCGTCGCTAACGTCTAATTAACTCCGTGACTCACTGTAATTTCCTCAGGTTTTGCGAGGACGGCTGTAATCATCCGCCATTTTGGATCCGTGCACCTGTTCTGGTTATAGCTCCCTGCTCCTGTAAACTTTCTGTCCCGTCTGAACACGGTATCGAACGCTCTCAAACGTCCCGTCGTAACGTTTGCCTCGGCGAGAAGCGAGAGACTTTTGGACAGACGACGAGTTTTATTGGCAGATCGTCTCCGCAAACAAACTGTGTGGTGCTTGACCGGCTTCTGGTAATTACCCACAATGCCTCTTGTACGATAAAATCAAACAGATGAAGAGGCAGATAGTGTGACAGAGAGAGGGTGAAAGAAAGAGAAAGAGAGGGGAGAAGGGAGGGAAAGAAAGAAAGAAAGAAAAAGAAAGAAAGAAAGGAGAGATAAGAAGGGAGAGATAAAAAGGAGAGATAAAAGGGAGAGATAAAGAAGAGTAAAAAAGTGAAAGAGAGAAAGACAGAGAGAAGGAAAAAAGATGGAAAGAGAAAAAGGTAGAGAGAGGTAAAAGAGGGGGGTAAGGAGAGAGACAGACAGGAGAAAAGGATGAGAGAGAAGGAGGGAGAGAGAAAGAAAGAGAAGAGTGAGGGGATAGAGAAGGAGAGAGGTAAAGAGAAGGGAGAGAGAGAGAGAGAAAGAGAGAGAGAGAGAGAGAGAGAGAGAGAGGGCAGATCGAGGCAGAGAAGGAGAAAGAACATAAAGAGAGAGGGGGTTGGAGAGAAAAAGAGGAAGAAAAATGGAGTGACAAAGTTAGGCGTGATAGGGGAAAAGAAAAAGAAAGACAGAGGGTGAAGAGAAGGAGTGAGACGAGAGAGTGAGAAGGAAAATGGGAGGCAAAAAGCAAGAGAGAAAGAAAGAAGAGAGAGAAAGGAGGAGAGAGAAAGATAGAAGAGAGAGGAAAGAGGATGGGGAGAGAGGGGAGGAGAGAGAAGACAGAAGAAAGGAGAAGAAGATGGGAGAGAAAGAGAGTAGGAAAGAAAATGAGCAAGAGACAGCAAATTAGAGAGAAGAGAGAGAGAGAGAGAGAGAGAGAGAGAGAGAGGCGACAGACGGAGGTGAAGAGGGTAAGTGTGTGTGAAGAGGAAAGGAACAAACTTTTAGACAATTATTCTGCAGAAATCTTCCAAGCTGCTCCCAGTGGGTTTTATAATCATAAATATTATCAGGACAGATGGAACAATGAGCTTCAGCGAAGAGAATGTGACGAGAGCCCAACTACTATTTCAGTTACAGTTGAAGGACTAGAGTTTAAATTATATGCTGCATTTTTTTTTTCTCAAATGCATGTTGTAGAGTAAATATAATTTGACTTCGGACTTTACTTGGACTTCTTTAGCTTTGACTTGGGACTTTTCATTTACTTGGTTCTTGCCTTGACTTGTGTCTCTTAAGCCCGATATTACAAGAAAGCGTACATTTACCACGACATTACACAATATGTAAATTAGGTGTGATTAGCACGAGTTCACAGCTGTTTTGCATAATTATAGTACGCATCACAGTCCCCATTCATTTCAATGGTGGTTGTGAAGATGTGTTCTTATTATGTTAATGAAATCCTGATTCTAATCTTAATCTGCCCCAAGCCCCAGACCTAAACGAACTAATTTTAGTAACTTTATGCCTGAACTTACCCGTTTCACTTGAAGAAATTGTCCCCACGTGGCTTCAACCAAAACTCGTCCTATGTTGATGCTGTGAAATCTCGTGTTATTTTTACGCTTTTTCATATCGTGCTAAATGCACGGCGTAACATAAGTACTAAACACAGCTGTGAAGTCGTGCTCAAAATACGCTGTTTTTATGATGTGGTAAAAGTACATCATCTAGTGAGACTGTGTTGGTCTCTTTGACCTAAGACTTGACTCAAACTTGTCCCTCTTTGACTTGAGAAATGACTTGGACTTGGGACTTTTCTCTTACTTGGTTCTTGCCTTGACTTGTGTCTCTTTGACCTAAGACTTGACTCAAACTTGTCCCTCTTTGACTTGAGAATGACTTGGACTTGGACTTTTCTCTTACTTGGTTCCTGCCTTGACTTGTGTCTCTTTGACCTAAGACTTGACTTAGACTTGTCTATCTTTCACTTGAGACTTGACGTGGACTTGTTTCTCTTTGACTTGAACTTGTCTTTCTTTGACTTGGAACTTGACTCGGACTTGTCTCTCTTCAGACTTGAACTTGTCTCTCTTGACTTTCGACTTTTCTTTTACTTAATTCTTGCCTTGACTTGTGTCTCTTTGACTTGGGTCTTGTCTTGGACTTGTCTTCCCCTTCACTTGGGACTTTTCTTGGACTTGGGACTTTCCTTTTATTTGGTTCTTGCCTTGACTTGTGTCTCTTTGATTTGGTTCTGGTCTTGGACTTATTTCTCTTGGGACTTGACTTGAACTTGTCTCTCTTTAACTCTAGACTTGACTTGGAATTGTCTCTCTTTGACTCTAGACTTGACTTGGACTTGTCTCTCTTTGACTCTAGACTTGACTTGGAATTGTCTCTCTTTGACTCTAGACTTGACTTGGACTTGTCTCTCTTTGACTCAAGACTTGACTTGGACTTGTCTCTCTTTGACTTGGACTTAAGACCAAAGATTTGAGACTTAGAACAGTGATTCTTCCACAACTTACTGAAAGAAAAGCCTCCTAAACTGTCTCTGTGTTTGTAATATTTCCGCGTAACATCTGCAGTAATGTAAAAGAGACTTGAGATTTGCTAGAGTCATTATAATTAGTTGAACAAAGCACAAACACGGGCGTCCGGCAGATGAATCGTCTCATTTTGGTTCTGCGGCAGTGTGAATGTGAAGAGTGAAAGAGTTTGCTGAATATTCATGTTCAGAGCCGAGTCGTCCCAGTGCAGCAGAGCTATTGATCAGCTCTAATGCTCCACACAGCTACAGAGACAAGCCTGCGCCGGAGTAAAGGCCCCAACTCAGCTCTGTGGGACACAACTGAGGCTACGGAACTTTTATTGTGGATTGTTTTTGTTGAGGGGGGCACATTAGGACACAGATTAGGCAAAATAGATCATAGACAGGGATATGTGTACTTAGAGACATCTGTAAACTTTAATTGTTTTGCAGACTTTATTCTGCAAATGTCGACAGAAATGCTTCGATTTATAGCAATGACATTTTAATTGATTCATGGCAGATTTAGTTTTAAACATTTTCTTAAATAACCCAAAGTTTCAGATGGAAATTTAGACATTTTTGAATCTTTGGTTCTGATCCTAGCTCTTAATAGTGACACGGTGGCGCAGCGTTTAGCAAGAATGTCCCATGATCGACTCCCACTGCCTGGGGCCTGCAGTTTGCATGTTCTGCTCATGTCTGCGTAGATTTCCTTCAGGTGCTCTGGTTTCCTCTGTCCTCCTCTCTATTCTCTCCTCTCAGGACTACAAATGGAAATGAGCGGTGAAGCTAGAATCTGGTACAAGCATTTCTGTCATTGTGCTTAATATAATTGTACATTGTCATAATAAATCAGTAAATTAAATCAATCAATCAACCCTATACATTTTCTGATGTGATGTCAAAATCATGTAGGTGTGCCTCAAGGCTCAACCCTGGGCCCTTTATTGTTTTGTCTATTTATAAAAGATTTGATAGAAGTGTGCTCTGAGGCATCATTTCACTTATTTGCTGATGAGACTATAATCTCTGCACATGGGTTAGGGTTAGCGATGCAGTTTGCCTGGAGCATTTTAGACAAAACAACTATTTAGTCTTGGTTAGCCACTGCAGCACGTCTCAAGAGTCCCGTGGGTTTTAATTCGCTTTGTGAGTTCATGCGAATAACTGTGTTTCCAGTTTTCAAAAGTCGCTGCAGCTGTTCTGCGCATAAAACAAAATCAACCTCAAGAGAAGCATTTTTGTATTCAATAACTACTGTAAATGCGTTATTTAGCGCTTCCACGTCCCGGGTCTTATTCAATACTTCTTAATGTGCATTAAAAATAGGAAGATGGAAACGTGATTATTGACACAACAGAAAAGAAAAAGTGTTGTCATAAGATTCCATGTTGACGCTTCAAACAAGCGTAGAAACTCAAATGACGTCTTATTTTTACAATTTACCTGAAGACCTGATATACAAATGTAATTAATTCATTGATGCTGTTTAGTAAGGAAGCAATGTTCATATTAAACCGCAAATCAATGCTAAAGTAATGCAGCTTAAGGACTGTAAGTCTTGACTCACTTCTACTGTAAAAAATTATAACAACTCAGGCTTTATAATTCCTAAATCCCAGTGTGTTACAATAATCCATCCTCTCTAAAACTCAAAGTTTGATAATCACAAACATCACTGTTAAACTCAATAAAATATGTCACTATCCGGTTTTTGCCATCCTAAATATTAAAAATCTTTGTTTGTGAAGCCCTTTTTGTTTCCAGGCTTCTGCTGAACGGATGAGAAAGCAGAGGAAACGAGCGCTCAGTGACTTGGAAACGGCGTCTTATTTACTCCTGCTTGTAATTGCTGTGGATGCAGATGTGTGTCTTTAAACAGGTCGATAATATGGAGCGTTCAGCGAGGAGCAGATAAGACCGTCACAGTGAGAGAGCGAAGGGGGCGGGGCCAAGGCTTGTACCGGCCTGTCACACTCATTCTCTGATCGATACTGTTGTACGACTGAAAGATAATTATTGTTGCTTTGTGTGTCTGAAAGATGCTGTTTGGCTCGTAGACTTTATGGATTCTGTAGAAGTAAAATGAGCTTGGGTAGCATGCAGTGTTATCTCTCAGATGGTCAGATGGTTGTGATTGACAGATGGATTGGCCAATAAGAGAAATGCCTTGTTGTCTGTATAATAATAAAGAAAAAGAAGTTTGATCATATAACACTGAATAGTTGGGATCTCGTTTATCAATCCAGGTTGCAAGTATAAACTGAAAAATGTGTCTTGTTCTTGTAAGCATTTTGCACACAGAGTTATTAAGCCACACCTCTTTTTTTATATACATATATATATATATCTGTGCGAGACTGAAATGTCAAGTTTTGCCCACCTTAACTTATTTTGCACGTGAGCAAATGCTTGACAAATGAGGCCCAATGTCTACAAAAGGGCTATTCAAAAACATTTATGAATGAGCCAGATTTTCAAAGATTTTTGCGACCAATACAAAATAAAACACCAATACACTTAGGTTAAGGTTAAGGTTAAGGTTAAGGTTAAGGTTAAGGTTAAGGTTAAGGTTAAGGTTAAGGTTAAGGTTAAGGTTAAGGTTAAGGTTAAGGTACACTTTTTACACACTAGCACATAAAACTAGACCGAGTTCCAAACCAAGACTAAACCTATCTTTGGATTACTTGTACATCATATCTTGAACAAGACTTGACCACAAAATCTGAGCTGAGACTAAACCAGGACTTTAAGATCTTGACCATTAAAATGGCATAACAGAATCTGGGTTAAATGATGCATAATCAAATGAAAAATGGAGAAATCCAGCCCATCAAGCAGGATGATCCAGTTTATGGTTTATATTTCATTGTGCTGGGCCAAAACAAACTGTTTAGTGGGCCTCATTCAAACATGCTATAAAGCATACAGAATTTAAAAAACATAAAACGAAAATAACAAACAATAAAATATATTATCATTTAGTAAAAACTAAGTTAAGAACAAATAAATACATAAAAACAACTACAAACATAAAAAATAAAGACAACAAAGGACTACACACGTGCTGTGTTAAAAGCCAGAAAATAAAAGTGTGTGTTAGGATGAGACTTAAAACACTCCACAGTGGGAGCAGATTGAACATGGAGGGGCAGAGCGTACCACAGCTCAGGACCGACCACACAGAACGTACTGTTCCCTCTGGTTTTAAGTCTCGTCTTAGGCACCACAAGTGTATACATTTTAATAAGGTTTGGATAACGTGTAAGCTTTAAAAACTAACAATAACATCTTCAAACCAATTTTAAATTAACAGCCATTTTGGTTCCTGTTAACTGTAAACAAGAAAGTGCGGGCAGTGAGATGCCAGTATAAAGTGCATTACAGTCAAGTAGTATAGGCCTTATTTACCAAGCAGTGGTAAAAAACCTGACACAAGATTCACGTTATGCCAAATTCTCTGAAACACCGTTAAAGATAAGTTTTGCCTCCAAGTTAAGTACCTGCTAAACACCTTTTAGCTGTGCAAAGCTTTGGCTACAAGTGATTATAATAACTAAAAATAAATAAACTGAGTTTTCTCAGTTGTGGACTTTGAATTATTCCTGAACAGCTAGGCTAATAACTTCTATTTAGATCATTGGTTTGGATATTTCTTCCAAAAACAGAGAATGTCAATCATCATAATCTGTACGTGACATGACCTTTTCACATATTTCCTCACACATTCTTAAAAGCCCTACAGTAACGCTTCTTCATGCAAACAGAATCCTCCTCTGACTTATCTCATCCCCAGATCAGCTCCAGCTCCACGATTACACCGCAATTCATTTCCAATCAGCCCTAATACGACAAGCCTTTCATTGTGCTCTGTGATATTTCATAAAACGCCTTCTTCTTCGGAGCGCGATACGATCACAGACAGATAATAACCAATTTAAGCCCTCACATTCAGCTGGCTTTTACATTGGAGGAGGTCTCACTGTTGAAAATCACAGATACGATCGTACAGCCAATAAAAAGGCTTCTATATTAGCCCGATGAGATAGAAAATTAAGTGGAAAAACAAGGCAGGCTGAAGAAATTATGTTTTATGAAGAAGAAAAAGCAGAAAAGTTGCGCTTTGGCTTATATTTAGAATAGTTTGATTCTAATAACTGTTAAAGATGAGATGTCGGTGTAATCTCTGATTCGTTAAGGAGTAAGGCCATAAGGCTTCAAAGTTGCATCTGTACTGTGTTTTTGAAGATCAAGACTTTCGGATGAGAGCTGATTTTGTAGTAACTAAGTGAACTTGTTGAGCCAGAGTATATATCCAAACCAAACCAATGTTGACTGTTGCTAAAAGATTTTTCTTAATGACTGTATTAAAAGTATTGGGTGTAGCTGTAAACTTTAAACTCCCCATGACTTCTGAGTTTTAACAAGATGATCCATGCCTGTAATTGAACTTTTAATTCATTCATGACTTGAGCGATTCTTCAGTTTTCAGTTTGTTTGATCATGAATGACTTGAGCTGTGCCGTGCCTCTTTGTTACAGACAGAGTTTTGGAAGATTGACACGTTTGATGTTAAAACAAAAGTCATTTTCAGTGTAATAGACGTTACATGAGTAACTGAATATGTCCTGTTGTGAGGAGTTTTGTCTTGCACCTTAGACACAGCTACATCCTGACTGTGCCATTATGAGTTCATGAAATGGTTTTGGTTAGTTGATGATTATGATGGCAATTATTTGTTTATTTAGAACTAAACAACTGTTACGTGCCATTGGTGGTGGTCTAGGGTTGGCACAATACTTAAGATGTTAAAAACCTGGGGAGGAAACCAAATGGGAGCATGAAGAGTTGGGAAAAATAACAAAAACAACAACATTTATTGTACTAAAGTAAATTAATACAAAAATAAATTCAAAGAACAAAGCAAAAGCTGCAGGATAGAGGACACTGTAAGTCTTTGTGGTGTGAACTCGGCCCATAACAACAACCATTATCAGTCATCTGGCCATCCCAGATTGTCAATGTCTGATCAGGTCACATTTCAGAAGCTAAGTTCGTTGAGCACAAGCCCTGGTGAAATAATAGGGTCGTCATGGCTGTGCTTAGTGCTGCATGTTGCGACTTTAGCTGTTAGCAGCGAGCAGGATTCAGCGACTCTAAGTTCACTGAGCTTGCACAGTTGTACTTTCTTCCATGATGCTTTGAGCGACAAGAGCGAGTCTGGAATATGTTTTGTACTACTTGATCACTCTGACCAATCAGTGTGAGATTTAGCGAGAGCTGCGCTAGAGTGTAGTTGGATCTAATGAATCAAAACATCTTCTACATAAACTTATATGTTTTTAACTGAAAAAAGTTCATCATCTGAAACTTAAAACTGCCACAAAATCCGACTTTGTGCAAGTCGTAAGTGCCCTGCGAGTCGAGTAGGAGCACTTTATGTTTATCTTGCTCTATAGACAAATCCTTTCTGGACCGTCGGGAATTTGTTTCGCTGCAGAACCAATGAAGTGGTCACCATTACAACTGGTGATGGTTTGAAGCAAAAAATGTCCAATCCAGATTCTTGTTGGACCTGGGCACTAACGGGAGACTTCTGGAACCTCAGGTGCCACACTGGGATGATCAGAGGCAACAAACTTAACTCACCTGTCTAGTCTGGATCTGGTTTGAGTATGAATGGTTGGTGGAGGTCAGAAGGGCTGATGATACAAATGGCAACCTCGCTGTCATTCTGCCTTACCACCATTTAGTGTGATGTAAATGAATAATGCAAAATGTGAGGCGTCTTTAGGTGTCAAGGAAAGTGCTGTATAAATCCAATGCATTACAGTATCAGTTTCCACTGTCTAAAATGTGATGAGCAATTGAAATAAATGGAACAGAATCGAGAGGCTGTGTGCAGTGTCCATAAACACGTCCGCCCTGTCAGAGTCTGTAACACACTTCTGTATGAGTGTGTGAAGGTGCACAGTTCTCCTGGATGTGTCAAGTCATGGCTCTTTTCTAAACGAGTGAAACGGTTTGAGAAGACATTATGTAGAATTAGCATAAACGCCGTGTCAGCTTCTTCCTCTGGAGTAATGAAGCTCTCACACCGAGCCGAGAATATTCTGTGGATTCATTCACATGTGCTGAGGGAGTAGAGTCTTCTGACCTGAGTGAGTCTGAGGTCCAGGAGCAGTGCATGTGTCATAGGCTTTTCTCTGGGACAGGAATGGTACGTCACAAATGGAAAAATCTTTGAGGTTCTGGCTGTTTTCCATAATCGAGTATTTTGCAACAGTTGTTTGTCCCAAAAAAACAAAAAAAAAAACAATGAGAGGTACTTTTAAAAGAACACAAGAAAGCAGATATTTACTATTCTGAATGTGAAAATGAAAAAGTTTACATTGTTATTAACAGGACAGTAAAGCCTGGCACTTAGAACCTGAATTGAAATCGTTTGTTGGACCATGTCTCTCTCCAAACTCACAGGGAGGTAAATTGGGCCAGAAATGGAGCCAAAACTGCCATATAGTTTGCACAGAAGGCTTCAGATGACTAATTTTAATGAGTCAAATCTTTCATGCACAAATCTGTTGATTTTACGAGAACAACTGGACTCAGCGTTGCCAGATGGCAAATGCTGAATCATCGTAGCAGCGACTCAGAATTATTGTATTTTGTTCAAATGGTATCACACACACACATTATTATCTGTCCAGGGTTGTTCATATGAGCTAAACACAACTTTAGACGACACCAAATCACTCCTGAAAATACTTTTTAAAGGTTTCACTTATTTGAAAGGAGCTAAGAACACAACATTGCCCCTAAGTAGAGAGAAGAATTGAAATCGATCACTCACAATAAAGTTTATTATATTAAAATTAAAGCACTGCCCTCATTCTCTGCTTTGTTCAATGTCTCCATTATTGCTTATGTCTTGTATTTATGTTTTAATCCCCCCATGTTGGGACACACATGACATATTGGTGTTATTGACCAATGACATTACAGAAAACCATTAAGAGGCACACAAATTTAAGTGTTCATCTTGGATCAGTTTCGCGCTTCATTAAGTTAAATCAACACAGCAAATTCAAGAGTGTCAATTCAACTCTTATAGTGTCGTTTTCAACACTTTCACAATGTCATATATGGTCCACACTAAAATGTGTCAGGGCAACACTTTGCATAGTGTTGCAGGCTTGACACTGGTAGATTGACAATACAACACTTAAGATTGTTAAAATTAACACTAATTAGGAGCTAATTTTTTGACACTAGTGTTCAGTGTAAAACTAATAACACTATATGGATATTTTCTTACACTTTAGAGAGTGCCTGTAGTGTTAAGTGTTGTACATCTTACACTATTTAAGTGTTGTTCTTTTACACTATATATAGTGTCAGATTTTGACATTCTTATTTCTGACCTCCTTTAAAGATGAAAAATGACAATGCAATTAGAATTCAAACAATCTAAAACAGCATTTATTTTAGCAGGTCAAACAATATGACAGTGTGGTACAATATATGTTTTCTCATCCATTGTATTTGAAAATTGCTTATCAAAAGGTCTGCAATAAAGCAAATCTTTCAATGTTGTAACAGAAAAGCAGTCATCTGTGTCCTCAACACAGTATGCATTCAAGTGTTCATCAAAAAAAAGTGTAATGACTTTAGAAGTTACAAGAAAAGCTTGACCATCACTGACAATTATGCTGTTAATCTTTTTGAAAGTTGGGTTTTCCAGAACAGTTTCAGAACAAATAATCATATTAATCTGGTATTCAGTTCCATAGTTTTTAACCCAGTTTGTAGTAGACACCTCAGAGCAGACATCAACAGTTAAAAAGTGCTCAAAACATCACCTCCTTCCAGATTGCTAATGACAACAGATTTCAAGGGGCCAAACTGAAACCTTTCAAAGTTGAAATTTTCCCAATGATAAGCCAACTGTCTTTGGTGTTGCTTGACTAATGATTTTGTGACATTAAAGTTTTTTAGCGACCTCTTGAAAAAGTTATGTTTGGCTTCAAACCTCATACACCAAACATGAAGAAGTGGGCCTATTTTGCGAATACATCGAGGATAATGAATCATAAAATGATGCTTTGGTAATAGTCTTTTTTCTGGAAACAATGTCTTAAACAACTGGTGATGTTCGTCAATGAGGTGTTTTAAATAAAATGTCAACCCTTTAGTTAAAACAGGAGAAAAAACAATGTTCACAATCTGAATCAATAACAGCAGAAGTGCCAATGACTATCATTTCTATCCACCAAATCTCCAAAAATAAGGGGTGTATTTCTTATAAGACACCATGCCTGAATGGCATTCAACCCAAGATCCTTACTCCCTTCATCCATTTTCAAGCTGCTTGGTCTATTTTTTCTCTCATTGTATCCATAGTTAAAACTCTGAATTCTTTGTGACAATATTTCGAGAGATAGGCATTTTTGGCTGATTAAGTGCTGAAATAAAAGTTTTAGTTCGTACTGTACAACACCTTCAAGGAGATCGTGCATAATATCTACTGCATAGTTTTCACTGGTATGAAAAAACTGCAGTGTATTGAGCAAGCAAGACTTTTTAACACCAAAAGTTGAACTCATCATAGGATTTTCCTTTAAAGCTGTACAGTGTTCTGTATGAACCATCTTAGATCGAAAAACTAAAGCAGGATGGTCTTCAGTGAAAATAGATTGTGTCTCATCCTTTGATGCTAAACAAAATCTACAAAAATGAGTAGCACTGAAAGATTCCACAAAACCAAAAAGTCCATGTAAACCCAAATTATCCCCTGTTACCTGTACAACAGAGCCCAGCAATGGCTGATCTGATAATGGAACATTAATTCCTTTTGTTTCAAGGATTTTAAGATCATCAACTAGAGGCTTCAATATCTCGTCAAATCCATATTTTTTTAAGTCTTGTGTGTAGAAAAGTGAGACCACATGAATATTTGCCAAAACAGAATTATATTTCGGGGAAAAGTTCCTTAAAATAAAATATACACAACCAAGTTTGTGTATCCCCTTCTTGGAACCTAAAGGATTAGCGGTCTCAAAATCATCATAATAGAGTTGAATTTGGAGTGCATTCTTTGCCTTTGAGAACAGTGCATTTGTTTGAAATTCAGACCCATCACATATATCTCTATAGATACCCTGTTCATGTTGTTTAGGTTGCAATAAAGTGTTACACAATTCCTCATTCTTAAATATTGATTTTAACGTTCCCAAAATGGGTACATAAACAAATTTATCTGTTACAGGGACTTGAGTATAAATTCCAGTTGTTCTGTTCCTTTGGACATCCATCCTTACTCCCAACACATATTCTATAGGCTCAACAATTTCCCACTTTTCATCAAAAAATCTCTGTCTTTTTCTTTGTGTGTTCAGATTTGAAAAGGGATTCTCCAGTTTAGTAAAACAGTCTTCTACTTTTTCTTCAAACCACTATCTTCAAATTTTGAATCTGAAGCACAATTGAGAAATACTTGTTTTGCATTTGTTTGTATGTCTTTAACAACATCTTCCAATGATTGTACCATTGCCTGGACTGTGCTTTCAGCAACACCTGAAGCCTGCAGCTGTGCAACAACAGATCCACACATGTTTAAGAGATGATCTTTATCAAGTAATGAACTTTCTGATATGTTAGAACTCGAGGACTCTGAGGTTGATGGCTCATCCGGAGCTACATTGCTTACTACACTGACTGTATTCTCTCCATCATTTCTAGAATCAGTCAAAACAGGGAACCTATGACTGTTGGCAAGGTGCTTTTTAAAACCTGAAAACGTGCAAAATGCTAAACTACACCCTTGCTGTCCACATTTGAGACGTAACATTTTGTGAGGATATAGACCATGAGTGTGTCTTAAATGTTGACACAATGCTGCAGAACTGTTATGGTGTGCTTTACAGACAAAACAAATGAACATTGTCAAGTTAGGAAATACCTTAAGAGTCCGCGTTTAAAATTTTGGCTCTGAGCTCTTTCACTCTAGGGTTTTCTTTGGCGCTTCCAACGTCGATGTTGTAGACAGTTGTTTGCATGAAGGTGTAAAAGTTTGTGAGAGACTCTTCGTAGTTGAGACTGAAGATGAAATGTGCCTTGAAGAGTTCATCAAATGCAGCCAGTGATGTCTCAGCCTTGCATGGTAGCGCTTTGTGGTCAACGATGACATAAAACCTCTGGATATTGTTCCTCCCATTTCCCATGCACAGTAGGAAAGGTTGTCCAGGCTCAACCCCAGCAAGAAAGGTGTCAATGCTTACTCCAATCTGCAAAATATGATATTGACTAGAATAAGTACACAAGCACAAAAGTAAAAATACAGAAGTCAAGAACAACACATTTAGATTTAGATTGCCTAACCAAGCTAAACTAAAACATTTGCTTAAGAACTGACTGTAATACATTTTGTGCTGACTGCTTTTAACAAGCAATATTCCTACTACAAAGCAATATATATGAGGGAAATGCCTATGTACACAATATGCAAAAGGGAAAAACGTTCAATTGTGACAATTCTTTCAAGGCTTGCAACTATCCATTTCAGAACATGATCTAAATTACAGACTTAGCATCTAATATTCAGAATCTAAATTGAAAATGTGTGCAGAAGCAATAGTTTCACCTGAGATTTTTTGTCACAGCAATATACTAATTACAAACACTATACTAAACAATATACTAAATAAAAATGTGAAAATACAACATGAAAATACTTTTTTCATGCTGTTTTACCATTATTCTTGAATGATGCAGTTTTCACCAATTACATAAATTGTTAACATACCTGGAGATATTTTACAAGATGGTCAGCAGCTTGAGTCGAACTTATCCTCCCACTTCTTTTGTAGCCTTTAGGGGTTGGTGGAAGCATGTGAACTAAAAGCAAAACACTTGACATGTCGCTATCCCATCCTAAAAAAAGAAAAATAAAAGAAAGAAAGATTAATTAGTTGCCAGTTAACATCAGAATAAAGCATCATAACTAATAAAATTACTATAAATACTATAAAGACACTACAGTCTGGAGATTACTTTTTTTTTTTGTTACTCTTAATTTATGTGGTGAACAAATAGACAACTATAAGCATAGCAATTTAGCACAGATTTCCAGTGTATCTCTATGACATTTCAATAAAAACAGTAAATTTACCAAGTCTATCATCCATTAGCTCTCCAAGGCGGTCATTGTTGTTGAGATTTTTACACTCAGCCAGAATCCTTGGTTTGAAAAAAGTGGGCCATTTGGAGACAAATCTGCTTGACACCTCCTCCCCAAACATCATTTCAAAGTCTTGGTCAATCTAAACAAAAGACACATTTTAGTAATGTTTAGTAAAAACAAATACATAACTTCTCTTTTACACTTACCAAACCCGGGGTATCAAGAAACCTTGTAAAGACATCCAGGATGGAGAAGGAGCCTTGGTGGTCATGTACCAATGACTGCCGGTATTGAAAAGTAGCCCTCATCTTTTCCTTTATTATTGTTGGGTTGGTCGAATGCTTTAGCATTGCTATGGCTTCTTGGCAGTCGTCTCCAAAAAGCTGGTCTTCTAGTTGAAGCAGTCTCTTTCTTTTGGGACTTACTTCCTGTTCAATGTTTGAAGAAGGCCTCTTTGGTGGGACTGTGTTTCGCTGACATGTTTTTAAACGCCAGGCCAGATAACCAGACCCGCCCCGAGGGTCATAGAAATGCTCCTTAAAATATTGATACATAATAAGAATTTAAAATACAGCAACCATAAAATTAATAAAAACATAAGTACTTACAAATCCATTGTCAGTGTAAGGATCTCTTAGGCAAGGGAACAGAGTGATGATTCCAAGAGCGTATTTGATCCGCACAGACACTGGTGGAGTCCGTCTTAAAACATACACATAAAAGCATACCCAATATAAACACTGTCACAAGTCAATTTAAATGAAAGCTAAAAAATCTGTAAAAACTCACCCATGATCTTCAATCATTTTTGCTACGACAAGATTCACAATGCTTCTCCGGTTTCTGTCACTTATTGTCTTTGTCTCCATGTATTGATCCATTATATTCTGACCCCCTACTTTTAACTGTAGTGCTTCTCTCACCAGCTGAAAAATAAAATAAAAATGGATGTATGTATGTATATATGTATGTATGTATGTATGCATCATATGAACTATCAAACATTGTGAGATAAATTATCACAGTGGAAGAGAGTGAATACCTTTTTAGCTGACTCTCTCTCATGGTCAGTTTTTTTTCCTCCATTGTGCCTAATGACCACAGTTGAATCTGAATCTGAAGAAATAGACAAGGACAAGGGCGATGTCCCAGGTGACTCAAATGTCACAAGTGAGGTGTCAGATTCTGGTGAGTTTATTGGAGTTGACAAACCCAGAGCAACTGCAACAGAAATATTATTTTTACACATTTACGACAGCAAATTCTAGCAAACAAGACTGAGGCTCACCTGTTGATTTTTCTGAGGAAACATTTACCACAAGGTCCCCTTTTTCAAAAGTTCATCAAAAACATCAGCTTCTACCTCAGTCCCGGTTTCGTCTGTCATGTGCAGCTGAGTTTCAAGCGGAAGACCCAATTTTTCTATCACTGAAATGTTTCCAAATTCCAATTATTACAACTAATACTTGCATTTGTGTTTTAGTAAGGCAAATAAATTAAAGCTAATTATTTTAGCAAGACATTTTGGTAAAGAAACTAACCTTTGGAGTGAAATGAGTGGAAATCTGCAAGGCCATCTCCGGTTGATGTCACAACAACATATTTTTGGACTTCACCATACTTGACGGCAACCAACATCTTGCACTAGGTACAAACATGTAAATCATGTTAATTATAATAAGTTATAACAAATCATGCATCACTGTGGACAGAATTCTTGCTGGTACAATCAAATACATTTATTTTTGTCATAGTAACCTCTTTTTTTTACTGTATTTTTAAGAAGCAAAAGTTACGTTTAACATTTATTCTTGTACCGTTGCTTGATTACTGAAAGGATTTAACTAAACATAGTTCACTAACCTACATAACCCCCAAAGCAATCTGCAAAAAATATCAAACCGTAGCCTAATATGAAAGCGAGACAGGACTCAAGTCTAACCAACATCAGCTTAAAACGACAGTGAAACACACACAAATTTATCGTTTATGGTAGATCTGAAGCTAAGTCAGTACTAACAATGTTGACAATAGCATACAAGCAAATTGCAATTTACTAAAGCTACACATGCATTTCAAATAAAACAAGTCCCACTGGAATTGCAGAAAAAACATTTTTGTCGTGTCACATTTCACCGAAAACTCCTTGAACACAGCAAATGGCGCCTCCGTGTAGCTTTGCCTGGCCTAGCCTAGCCGCATGGTCTCCTCATGGGCTAACATTACAGCAAAAACAAGGCTAATTGTAATTTTCCATCCACGCAATTTTTACGCGTTCCACACTCTATCCTACACACAAAAAGAATGCTGACCCTAAAGCTCTAAAGTGAGCACATCCATGAGAAACATTACGAAAATTGAACCAAGCAAAATGCACCTCCGTGTAGCTTAGCCTAGCCGCCTGGTCCCCGCGGCTAACGAAACAATAGAAGAAACACGGCTAACTGTAATTCTCAAACCACGCAGTTTTTGGCACATTCACAGACTATCTTACACATGAAAAGAACAATGACCCCAAGCATTAAAGTGAGTATATTCGCCTACTTAGCAGCAAGGACGTGCCCCAGGCCTCAGACATGGTTGATAGCATCCAAACGCTAACATAGCCATCACCTTAAACTCACGATTTCCCCTGAAATTTATTACTGGCTAAAAATTCAATCCACAATTGCGCCTTATACACGCAGATATCTTGACATATTAACAAGAGCAAACAAGCACGTTAAAAGTTAAAGCAGGAACAATGCTATGGTCAAGTACAAGGTAGCTAACGTTAAGCTAAGTCAACTTCTGTGTTGCATTCGTCTCCACACATTCAAACGTGGGACATTTACCTAACAGCTACATGTCCATTGCCTCTAATCTGTAAGAAGAAATCTGCGACTAAAACACTTATGAAAATAATAACTATTTATTTACATATGAGCCTAAAACTACTTACATGTGTGCCGTTTCCACTGCGCTCCCGGAGTGTAATGGCTGTTCCTGCGCTGCTTTCCCGCAGTTTGCTCCAGCTACATCCGTTACAACCTGTGACACTTAATGTAGTGTCAATTCAAAATGTCACTTTGCAGTGCTGATGTCTGACACTGGGAATCAACAAGGACTTGTTTAACACTACAGCACTGTCAGAGTTTAAATAACACTAAAAGTATTTAAAATATACCCGGATTTTCTTCACTTTACTCACAACAACACTGACACTGTGAATTTAACACTTTTGAATTTGCTGTGAAGGTAATCAAGAAGAAAATATATAGCTGGCGCTTTGAAATGATCATATGGGGTTTTAGAATTATTGCTTTTTGACTGAACAGTTATCTCTCCTAAATTTAGTAATATTTAATGAGTAATGCCAAATATTCTGGTTCTGTGTGCATTTTTCAACTAGGCAGACAGGCACGTCATTCATTCCTCAAAAGGGAAATTCATTCTCTGCATTTGACCCGTCCTGCAGAGACACTGGGGCGTCTGTCAGGAGCAGTGTGCTATTGTAGAATGGCAGTCGGGGACCATTTGTTGTGCTTGACTTGGTCAGGGCCTTAGCTGGAGGATTTGGTTCAGTTAAAGGCTCAGGTGAAATGAGCATGAGCTTAACTGCACATTTGTTTTTTACTGTTCTTTAAAAACTAACAGAGATTGAACATGTATTTTACAGCTGTGCCCAGGCTGTATTTTACCAGCAGTAATGTCTTGACAAAAGCTAAAAGCTGGCAGTCACAAATGTGTTGGCTCTCTGTCTGTATCTGCGCTGGGCTGGAGCAGCAGAAGCAGCATATGGAGTGTGTCCTCTTTGGGCTGCCGTAGGGACATGTGGAGTGTGTCCTCTTTGGGCTGCCGTAGAGACATGTGGCAGGGTCACAGGGTCGGCGGGGTTAAAGCTGGGTTAACAGGCTGCGGTCAGTAGGGGGCGCTCTCTCTGGCTCCAGTATCACATCCATCATATGTTAAGTGTCTCTGTGTCTGTCCAGCTCACTGTCTAAAAAACACAAACGATTTGAGCTGCAAATTACACAAGAAGCCAAACTACATCACACTGCAACACTTTAAGATAGAATCCTTGAAATCTACATATTTTGCAGTGCAATGGGCTGGTGTGGCTTTACGTTTCCTTTTCCGTCCCTCCATCATTTTCTGTCTTTCATTTTTCTCATTTCTCTGGTGCTCAGTTTTGGCTCAGTGTCCATCTGCCTCCCTTACGTCACCGCTTACTGTTAGTACCAGTATAATCTCTCTCTCTCTCTCTCTCTCTCTCTCTCCTCTCTCTCTCTCTCTCTCTCTCTCTCTCTGTCTTTGTAAATAAAAAAAAAGGAAATAGCCACAATTTTCTGTCAATATTTTGCCTGTTGGATTAAGACATTCATGAAATCATCCCACAAGACAGACCAGCTAACATGTCAGTTAACTGAGCTAAACAGGAAGTGTTCATGCCGGTTAATGCCATTGAGAGAACACGTAGCCATTTTTTGAGCTATCAACAAATGTCCAGTTCCGGTGTTCTGCCCAGCTGCCCCAAACCCAACCCCTGTTTAAAGTTAGTGCTAAAAAATCAGTGTTTTCAAAAAACATTATGTGGTTTTATTAGTGCATCATTTAAGGCTATTTTTGGTCACAAAGTTACACAATGCACATTTTACCCTATAGCATTTGAAAAAATAACAATATTTTTCGGTTGATTTTTGGTCGACGTCACTTTCCACTCTACTGCACATGCTCCATGCAGAAAGATACACTCTCCATCTCGTTAGCTGGGGAAAATTCTTTGAATAAAACAACAAAACAGGACGAGAGCAGCTGTTTTGGATCAGGTCTGAACTGGTCTGACAGACGTCTGTCTCCTGAGGCTTGAGACAGTGTTTTTTCAGCTGAATGCAACTTTTAAGGATCGTAGGGTTTTGTTTTTGCGTGATGATAAACTAGCTGACAACAGCCCTAGCTCGAGTTGTTTCTCCGGTGTCAATTAGCCGCCGCTCTTTCTGTATACTGAGTGCTCGTGATATTTGCATTTCGACAAATAATCCCTCTATAGTTAATAAAGATGAAGGTATGTTTTTCTCGAAACACACATGAATTGCTTTTATTGTTACTACAAGCAATCCTTATGTTCCTGGATCAGATTTTATTACACAAATTGATAGAACGACAAAACTCCCCTCTTCAAGAACAGATTTAGCTCAGACATGGATCAATTTTTTAGGGCTCTCAGACTTACTGCTAGACTGGCCCAAATTACAAAATGTATTGTTTTTAATGTCAAATTTGAGCAATTTTGTATTAAAATAAACATTATGATGTGATACAAATCTGACAGGAATGTTTAACGTTTATTAAGAGTGTGGTGGTTCATCAACAGAGGGTCAAATGCAAAAGTCTGAACAGGTCACTTCGCAGACATTTATTTATGGCCCTTTGCTCTAGTAGGTTTCAATATGTGTCCCACTGTGAAAAGAGTTTGGACAGCCCTGATTTACCTCAACACCAGAACTGAACTGAACCAGCAGTCAGGAAAGATTTAACACTGTTTGGAGAAAGATTCCACCTCTTCTGCTACTTAATGTAATCTACAGAGATATTTAACCGTTTCCTTTCCTCCTGAGCTGCAGACGTCAGTGTTTATGACAAAGTGCTGACAAAGGCTTGTGTGAGAGAAGAATGGTGGAAATGCAGGAAGCAGAAGTGAGCAGCTGCTGAGGCTTCTGAATCTGCTCTGAAGCTTTGGCTAAACATCTCATTAAAAACAAAGACTAGAAATGAAGCCAGTGAGCAGGAATGCTACAAAGATGTAATAACCAGGTTAGCTGGAAACTAGTTACTAATCACTAGTGTCGGGAGTAACGGCTTTTTGGTGTAATGGTGTAGCTAACGGTGGTATTATGAAGAGGTGGTGTCTAAAGCTGTAAAAGTAGAGCTGAGTTTTCTAAAACACAAAGAAATATGGCCAGGCAAGTGCATTCTATAGATATACAGGTATTTTCTCATGTTATCACATTATCTGTGTGTTATTGTGACTGTCTGTAGTAGAAGAGTGTGAATAACACTGGTGCTGGTTGATTTGGGTGGTTTTCAGAACAATTGGCTGTAGAAGCTTTTCAGATCTGGGACTCACAAATAATCTCACAGAAAAATGAAATAGACATTTGTAATCATTTCAAATTGAAACTATTCAAGTAATTTGTAGTGTTTTTTCTTAATTGTCCAAACATACCTTTGTAATGTAAATAATCAAATAAATAAAATAAAATAAGATAACATAAGATATCATTTATTTGTCCACAATGGAGAAATTCCAGGCAAATACAGGGTAATATTTGCAAAATTACATCATGAAATCATCACGTGGCCCTAGATTTTGCTTCGTGGCCCCCACTTGGGAACCATTAGATAACAGACCTGGATAAACTGCAGCCCGAGGGCCAGTCTTAATCGGGTCCTCGGAACGCTTTTGAGAATAAGTGCTACTCTTGATATTTCTTTTGATTTACCTATAGAGAATGTATTTTTGCTTGATGTAATTATTATTATAATAAATGGTAGAAACAGTAAAGTAAAAAGCCTGTTTTACAAAAACAGGCTTACAAATAACGAAATGTGTCAAACCAATCACCACGGTCCAGCCCTCCACGTGGAAATCTATTTGCCCACCCCTGGCCTGTAGGAGAGTCAAACTTATTTATTATTCACGCTGTGGGGGAGGCATTAATGGACATGTTTTAGTAGTAAAGGAAACCGTAGCACCAGAAAGGCCCTGGGTCGCCTGGTAATTTACCCCAGGATCTTCTTGCTGTGAGGCGAGAACGCTAACCGCTGTTCCACTGTGTCGCCCAAATGCACAAGTGAGTTAATCAAACCGAATATTTTGAATGTTCACTGCTCGACCACCACTATTTACCACAGATTAATGTTCAAGGCTACAGCATCGTCATGGAGACCAGCAGAAAAGTTGCACAGTGCATCATTAATGACCCAGAAAACCCACATTTAAATATTCCTCTGAGCGTATAGACACGTATGTTTACAGTGAGAACCTATTGTCACATTTACATCTCACACTCTGTACGGTGTTGCTATGGGGATTTCTCATGTTCCAGGATCATTTAATAACACATTACATCATGAGCAGGTTTGCGTTATTATCGACTAAACTGATTTCTGTTTTGTGCTGCAGTGATTCGAATAGATGTAGTGTAATTTCCTCTCGGTGAACATGACGTTTTATAAAGTAAAATTCCTGTGTTTACATGAAACGATTAAATGTCCAAAGCCTGAGACTAATCCAGGACTGAGCGGTCGAACAGGGACACACTCACAATGACATAAGACTCACTTCCCTCTGCTTCCTTTCAGTTCAAAATTACAAAGTTTTCAAACGGATAGCGTGAACTGCACATTTTACTAAAACACAGATTAGTACACAGTTAAATTTCTGAAAAGTGTCTGACTGTCCACACTGCTCTCTACTTACGGCACTTAATAGGGGGACACCATGGATCTATTTTACACTCTTGTTAGCTTGAAGCTGCTGAAAATCAGCCACACTGGCCGCTGCAGTCTAGAAAGCATTATTTCCACAGAGCTCCATACAAACACAAACTGCTCGTGTTCTTCACTGAAATGTAATATCTTGTAAAATATCTATTATATTGTTAATGAAGCTCCATATTGACGGCCCCTAGCAGCAGACATACACTAGTAGCCCTTCACAGAGCAGCTCCCCACTCAAGCTAACATGGTCGGATCACATTCAGAAGAGGCTCTCGCTGTGGTTGTGGAGCCAAATATGTTCCCTGTTCATACATCCAGGCCCTCAGTAGTAGCTTTCAGATCTCCCCTTCGAGTCTCAGACTGAACCCGCCAGAGGCTGATGCCTCGTCACAGACGGTGAGCAGGATTAGAGCACACATTTGACTTCTCCTGGTGGAGAAGCTCTGGGCCTTGGTGCTCCACACACAAGGGAAGCAGCCAAAGCCAATTTGACCCAGAGCAGCAAATAGTGTTTGTACATTATTAATTTATTTGATATGGACATTAGTATGTTGCGTACTTCAACATTTATAGCCTTGGCTAGTTTGCAGTGTCCGTCCCTAGAAGGGCTTTTACAACAGATTTACATCAACAATAATTTATACATTGCATTACATAGCTCACAATACAATATTAATGCACACGTGTTTGTGTGCATTTTTTTAAACCAGCTTAAGTTCATGTTTAAAACTACCCAGTGCAGGTTTAGTTTTAGCTCAAGGCCCAGAGAGGTCCACAGTTTAGTGCCTGGACAGAGAAACCAGACAAAATCCAGAATCAAATAATGGTCGTTTGGTGTTTGGGTAACAAAGTTGTCAAATGTTTCACAATGCATCTGGAAAAATGTGTGACAGCATCTATGACAACGTGACCGGTCAATATTAACCACAATGCATTGCAAGACTCAGAAAACAAAGCAGACAGTGACAGGTCTTTAACTTAAAACAAACACAACTGTAAAGATGCTATAAATAACGGTTTACCTGAGTTTGGGGACTCTAATTAAGATATGATTTATGATTTTGAATCTTACTATCACAACAGAACTGTGCCCAGAGCGGCTCGGACCTGAAAGTTAAAACTAAAAACGTTATGATTATGCAACGTCTTTTTTTGGTTTTCCCAAACATAAAAGCTCAACTTCAGGCAAGCTTTACACAACCTTTTACAAACATTCCCAAATCTTCCATGTGCCACCCAGAAGTCAAACCCAGAGCCTTAAAAGTTGACATTTGTAATTAAAACTCTCTCTCTCTTCTTCCGTCTTTGCTAAAATGACATATCGTTGCTTTAACTGGAGTGGCTGTAGTTTAGCCCCTCCGCTCCCTCATTTCACCGCGCTGTAATAACTTTCTCAAATGGATGTGGGGCGGCTGTATAGATCAGAGCGACCCCACTTAACCCCGCCGAAGACAGTGATCCGGAGGAAACGACCAGACACAGAGCAGCGCCACGCATTAACAAGCCCGCCATCAAAACTCTAATTATTTTAGAACGGAGGGTCAGACGGGTCAAACGGATGAGATTGTATCGCTTATGCATATGTGACAAGGACAGAGGTGAGAGGATCGGGCAGGAGATTGAGAGACACTCCAGAGATATGACGTAGAAAAGATTCATGCTAAGGTTGTGAAGGACAGTTCGCTTTGGCCTGTGTTTCAATCATACTGGTTTAACTCTGATAAACATGATTATTCTGTGACCTTATTTAGTGTCACATTAAACACAGTTATAGCAAAACAAAGACCAAAACCAAGATGTTATTCATAGAAAGAGAAAAATAAATCATTGTGAAGGTCAGCTTGCATTTTCATGTCTAATGTGTTCTTCTTAAGTCTGAAGTGTGCTTTTAGGTTAGATGAAAGTTTATTAAAACTTTTATAGCTATTTTGGATCTGTAATCTTGGAGGTGAGAGGGGAGGCACATCTGGACATGTTTTTAGTGGTAGGGGAATCCGAAGTACCCGGAAACTCTTGTAATGCCCCAAGTGATCTGGGAGTCAAACCCAGGACCTTCTTGGTACGAGGCCAGAGTGTGAACTGCTGTTCCACCCAACCTGTTCTAAGACTTTCAGTGTCTATAGCACGTCATAACAAACTGTGTCATGACGACGCTTCTACTTTTCTTGGTGTGTATAATACACATGTTTTGGTTGAGGACAAACAGGAGGTTTTTGGGGGTGGTTAATTGCTAAGTTCAAGTCTGAAGTTACAAAAAAGGGCACGTTTAGGTCTGTGGCTTAGGTTAGGATTAGGATTGTGTTAGTATGTTCATGAGTAAAAGTCTGTCACTTCTTGGATTTGGTCTGTGGTCTTTCACATAGGCCTGGATCCCTCAGACCGGTTCACTTTAGAGCGGTTTGGGTCGCTTATGTTAATGATGGTGAGCGTTTCCACTGCAGGTCCAGGCTCCGAGGGTCTGCTACGTCACTCACACATTACACATGCTTTCTTAAATAAATAAAAAGAAAATGTACCTGAATTACACTTTTTCTTCCGGGTGCCAATCACCACAAAAAGACGTGTAATTCCAAGTCTGTGGTTGTGACATGAGGATCAGGAAACAAGGGTCGACACAATAAAAATTACTTTTGTGACTCTGCATTTTAAACCCATTGTATTCAATGCTTTGAGGTTAGATTATGTTGGACACATTATACGTACAGGGTTTACACATTTTGTAGTGTTTTGCTTCGACAAACATGAAACAGCTGATGCTTACATACAAGCTTGGTTTTGTCAAGACTATCGGGGCAACAAACAAAGTTTTCATCACCGGAAATGCGGAGGTTTGTCACAGGAAGTCTGAGTTTGGTGAGGAACATTATTTCATGTTTCTAGCTGATCTTTTCTGTCTAGTTTTCTCTTGTCCAATCATCAAGCCTAAAGTAGAAACGCTGTAAGGTCTGCTCCAGGGTGATCTGTCAAAGCAGGACCAAAAGTGGCTCATTACCGACCCGACAAGTGGGGCGTAACGAGTCGCTTTGAACAGTGGAAACAGCGTAGGACCGTACCGCCCTGACCTGAGCCTAGCCTATGGAAACATGGCTATTGACACTGCTCAGGACCAGACCTTGACNAGAACACAAGAAAGCAGATATTTACTATTCTGAATGTGAAAATGAAAAACAGGACAGTAAAGCCTGGCACTTAGAACCTGAATTGAGAATCGTTTGTTGGACCAAGTCTCTCTCCAAACTCACAGGGATGTAAATTGGGCCAGAAATGGAGCCAAAACTGCCATATAGTTGGCACAGAAGGCTTCAGATGACTAATTTTAATGAGTCAAATCTTTCATGCACAAATCTGTTGATTTTACGAGAACAACTGGACTCAGCGTTGCCAGATGGCAAATGTTGAATCATCGTAGCAGCGACTCAGAATTATTGTATTTTGTTCAAATGGTATCACACACACACATTATTATCTGTTCAGGGTCGTTCATATGAGCTAAACACAACTTTAGACGACACCAAATCACTCCTGAAAAATACTTTTTATAGGTTTCACTTATTTGAAAGGAGCTAAGAACACAACGTTGCCCCTAAGTAGAGAGAAGAATTGAAATCAATCACTCACAATAAAGTTTATTATAAAATTAAAGCACTGCCCTCATTCTCGCTTTGTTCAATGTCTCCATTATTGCTCATGTCTTGTATTTATGTTTTAATCTCCCCATGTTGGTACACACATGACATATTGGTGTAAATAACATTACAGAAAACCATTAAGATGCACAAATTTAATGTTCACTGATCTTGGATCATTTTCTCGCTTCAGTAAGTCAAATCAAGGTAATCAAGAAGAAAATACTATATATAGCTGGCGCTTTGAAATTATCATATGGTGTTTTAGAATTATTGCTTTTTGACTGAACAGTTATCTCTCCTAAATTTAGTAATATTTAATGAGTAATGCCAAATATTCTGGTTCTGTGTGCATTTTTCAACTAGGCAGACAGGCACGTCATTCATTCCTCAAAAGGGAAATTCATTCTCTGCATTTGACCCGTCCTGCAGAGACACTGGGGCGTCTGTCAGGAGCAGTGTGCTATTGTAGAATGGCAGTCGGGGACCATTTGTTGTGCTTGACTTGGTCAGGGCCTTAGCTGGAGGATTTGGTTCAGTTAAAGGTTCAGGTGAACTGAGCATGAGCTTAACTGCACATTTGGTTTTACTGTTCTTTAAAAACTAACAGAGATTGAACATGTATCTTACAGCTGTGCCCAGGCTGTATTTTACCAGCAGTAATAATGTCTTGACAAAAGCTAAAAGCTGACAGTCACAAATGTGTTGGCTCTCTGTCTGTATCTGCGCTGGGCTGGAGCAGCAGAAGCAGCATATGGAGTGTGTCCTCTTTGGGCTGCCGTAGGGACATGTGGAGTGTGTCCTCTTTGGGCTGCCGTAGAGACATGTGCAGGGTCACAGGGTCGGCGGGGTTAAAGCTGGGTTAACAGGCTGCGGTCAGTAGGGGCGCTCTCTCTGGCTCCAGTATCACATCCATCATATGTTAAGTGTCTCTGTGTCTGTCCAGCTCACTGTCTAAAAAAACACAAACGATTTGAGCTGCAAATTACACAAGAAGCCAAACTACATCACACTGCAACACTTTAAAATGTGACAGAATCCTTGAAATCTACATATTTTACAGTACACTGGGTTGGTGTGGCTTTACGTTTCCTTTTCCATCCTCCATCATTTTCTGTCTTTCATTTTTCTCGTTTCTCTGGGCTCAGTTTTGGCCTCATGTGTCCATCTGCCTTCCCTTACGTCACCGCTTACTGTTAGTACCAGTATAATCTCTCTCTCTCTCTCTCTCTCTCTCTCTCTCTCTCTCTCTCTCTGACTATCTATCATTCTCTCTTTGTAAAAAAAAAAAAAGAAGAACTAGCCACAATTTCTGTCAATATTTTGCCTGTTGGATTAAGACATTCATGAAATCATCCCACAAGACAGACCAGCTAACATGTCAGTTAACTGAGCTAAACAGGAAGTGTTCATGCCGGTTAATGCCATTGAGAGAACACGTAGCCAGCTAAACAGGAATGTGTGCTCATTGCACGTCATGTTAATGCCACTTTGAGTGAGAAATCACGTAGCCACATGCAGTGTTTTTAGGCTGAGCAATTATCAGTGAGTTCTGTCCAGTTCCGAGTGGTTCTGATCTGCCTAGCACTGCCCCAAACAAACCAACCCCTGTTTAAAGTTAGTGCTAAAAAATCAGTGTTTTCAAAAAACATTATGTGGTTTTATTAGTGGCATCATTTAAGGCTATTTTTGGTAACAAGTTACACAATGCACCTTTTACCCTATAGCATTTGAAAAAATAATATTTTTTCGATTGATTTTTGGTCGACGTCACTTTCCACCCTACTGCACATGCTCCATGCATCTTATTAGCTAGGGAAACTTCTTTGAATAAAACAACAAAACAGGACGAGAGCAGTTGTTTGGATCAGGTCTGAACTGGTCTGACAGAAGTCTGGCTTCTGAAGCTTCAACAGTGTTTTTCAGCTGAATGTAACTTTTAAGGGTCAAATTTCTTTTACAAATGTTGATTTAGCAGCAGAACTTTTGTTTTGCGCGATGATAAACTAGCTGACAACAGCCCTCAAGTTGTTCCTCCAGCTTGTGTCAACCAGCCGCATACCGAGTGCTCGTGATATTTGCATATCGACAAATAATCCCTCTATAATGAATAAAGATGAAGGTATGTTTTTCTCGACACACACATGAATTGCTTTTATTGTTACTACAAGCAATCCTTATGTTCCTGGATCAGATTTTATTACACAAATTGATAGAACGACAAAAATCACTCTTCAAGAACAGATTTAGCTCAGACATGTCCAAGCTGTGGGCCTTGGATCAAGACTTACTGCTAGACTGGCCCAAATTACAAAAAGTATTGTTTTTAATGTCAAATTTGAGCAAATCTGTATTAAAATAAACATTATGATGTGATATAAATCTGACAGGAATGTTTAACGTTTATTAAGAGTGTGGTGGTTCATTAACAGAGGGTCAAATGCACTTTGCAGACATTTATTTTATGGCCCTTTGCTCTAATAGGTTTCAATATGTGTCCCACTGTGAAAAGAGTTTGGACAGCCCTGATTTACCTCAACACCAGAACTGAACTGAACCAGCAGTCAGGAAAGATTTAATTCTGTTTGGAGAAAGATTCCACCTCTTCTGCTACTTAATGTAATCTACAGAGATATTTAACCGTTTCCTTTCCTCCTGAGCTGCAGACGTCAGTGTTTATGACAAAGTGCTGACAAAGGCTTGTGTGAGAGAAGAATGGTGGAAATGCAGGAAGCAGAAGTGAGCCGCTGCTGCTGCTGCTTCTGAATCTGCTCTGAAGCTTTGGCTAAACATCTCATTAAAAACAAAGACTGGGAATGAAGCCAGTGAGCAGGAATGCTACAAAGATGTAATAACCAGGTTAGCTGGAAACTAGTTACTAATCACTAGTGTCTGGAGTAACGGCTTTTTGGTGTAATGGTGTTGTTCACGGCGTTATTATGAAGAGGTGGTGTCTAAAGCTGTAAAAGTAGAGCTGAGTTTTCTAAAACACAAAGAAATATGGCCAGACAAGTGATTTCTATAGATATAAATTGGTATTTTCTCATGTTATCACATTATCTTTGTGTTATTGTGACTGTCTGTAGAAGAGTGTGAATAACACTGGTGCTGGTTGATTTGGGTGGTTTTCAGAACAATTGACTGTAGAAGCTTTTCAGATCTGGGACTCACAAAATAACCTCACAGAAAAATGAAATAGACATTTGTAATAATTTAAATTGAAACTATTCAAGTAATTTGTAGTGTTTTTTCTTAATGGTCTAAAACATACCTTTGTGATGTCAATAATCAATTAAATAAAATAAAATAAGATAACATAAGATATCTTTTATTTTTCCCACAATGGAGAAATTCCAGGCAAATACAGGGTAATATTTGCAAAATTACATCATGAAATCATCACGTGGCCCCAGATTTTTCTTCGTGGCCCCACTTGGGAACCATTAGATAACAGACCTGGATAAACTTAATCGGGTCTTCAGAACGCTTTTGAGAATAAGTGCTACTCTTTATATTTCTTTTGATTTACCTATAGAGAATGTATTTTTGCTTGATGTAATTATTATTATAATAAATGGTAGAAACAGTAAAGTAAAAAGCCTATTTTACAAAAAACAGGCTTACAAATAACGAAATGTGTCAAACCAATCACCACGGTCCAGCCCTCCACGTGGAAATCTAATTGCCCACCCCTGGCCTGTAGGAGAGTCAAACTTATTTATTATTCACGCTGTGGGGAAGGCATTAATGGACATGTTTTAAAGGAAACCGGAGCACCAGAAAGGCCCTGGGTCGCCTGGTAATTTACCCCAGGACCTTCTTGCTGTGAGGCGAGAACGCTAACCGCTGTTCCACTGTGTCGCCCAAATGCACAAGTGAGTTAATCAAACCGAATATTTTGAATGTTCACTGCTCGACCACCACTATTTACCACAGATTAATGTTCAAGGCTACAGCATCGTCATGGAGACCAGCAGAAAAGTTGCACAGTGCATCATTAAAGGGACTGTACCTGATTTTGCATCCTAAAATGTAAACAAACAGAAATAATTAATTTTAACCTTTTCCTTCAGTCTACATGATTTCCTCACGTAGCTAATGCATTCTGAGCTTCAGAATTGTTCATCATGATGAGTTTTAATGTTTTTCACAGCTTTTAGCAGCGAGGTGAGTCACTATGCTAACAACAGTTAGCCACAATGCTAAAAACAAAAACAGAAAAAGCTGCACACAAACGGGATTTTATTAGACATAGACAGGACTTTGGGACTAATTTCCACCTGAATAGAAACATTAACAAGGCATCAGTGCTAGGGGAAATTGCTTTTAAGTTATCTTGTTGCAAAAAAATCGAGTACAGTCCCTTTAATGACCCAGAAAACCAACATTCAAATATTTATCTGAGCGTATGAGATGTATGTTTACAGTGAGAACCTATTGTCACATTTACATCTCACACTCTGTACGGTGTTGCTATGGGGATTTCTCATGTTCCAGGATCATTTAATAACACATTACATCATGAGCAGGTTTGCGTTTATTATCAACTAAACTGATTTGTGTTTTGTGCTGCAGTGATTTGAATAGATGTAGTGTAATTTCCTCTCACTGAACATGACGTTTTATAAAGTAAAATCCTGTGTTTACATGAAACGATTAAACGTCCAAAGCCTGAGACTAATCCAGGACTGAGCGGTCGAACAGGGACACACTCACAATGACATAAGACTCACTTCCCTCTGCTTCTTTTCAGTTCAACATTACAAAGTTTTCAAACAGATAGAGTGAACTGCACATTTTACTAAAACACAGATTAGTACACAGTTAAATTTCTGAAAAGTGTCTGACTGTCCACACTGCTCTCTACTTACAGCACTTAATAGGGGACACCATGGATCTATTTTACACTCTTGTTAGCTTGAGGCTGCTGAAAATCAGCCACACTGGCCGCTGCAGTCTAGAAAGCATTATTTCCACAGAGCTCCATGCAAATGTAACCGGTGTAGACCCACACGAGGGACCAGGTCGGTGAAGTGTGTGGTGGTATGGAATAAACTCACCCCTCAGGTATAAAGCAGGACCGGCAGATTGGGCTAACGGAGCGTTCCCTTAGCTCAACGTGTTTGTTGGTCGCCCGCGGTATGGGAGACCCGGGTTCGACTCCTGCTCAGGACGGGCACTGACCACATCGGTCACACAAACACAAACTGCTCGTGTTCAGCAGAACTTCACTGAAATGTAAAATCTTGTAAAATATCTATTATATTGTTAATGAAGCTCCAGTAACTTATTGACGGCCCCTAAGCAGCAGACATACAGAAGCAGTACTTTACAGAGCAGCTCCCCACTCAAAGCTAACATGGTCAGATCACATTCAGAAGAGGCTCTCGCTGTGGTTGTGGAGCCAAATATCCAACGTGAAACTCACACCTTCTCACCACGGCCAGCGAGGGCTGTTCCCAGGCGTCCCTGTTCATACATCCACAAGGCCCTCAGTAGAAGCCTTTGGATCTCCCCTTCGAGTCTCAGACTGAACCGGCAAGAGGCTGATGCCTCGTCGCAGACAGTGAGCAGGATTAGAGCACACATTTGACTTCTCCAGGGTGGAGAGGCTCTGGGCCTTGGTGCTCCACTTACAGGGAAGCAGCCAAAAGCCAATTTGACCCAGAGCAGCAAATAGTGTTTGTATATTATTTATTTATTTGATATGGACATTAGGTATGTTGCGTACTTCAACATTTATAGCCTTGGCTAGTTTGCAGTGTTTGTCTATAGAAGGGCTTTTACAACTAATTTACATCAACAATAATTTATACATTGCATTACATAGCTCACAATACAATATTAATGCACACATGTTTGTGTTCTCTTTAAAACCAGCTTAAGTTCATGTTTAAAACTAGGTTCAGGTTCAGTTTTAGCTCAAGGCCCTGAGAGTTCCACAGTTTAGTGCCTGGACAGAGAAACCAGACAAATCCAGAATCAAATAAAGTTGTCAAAATGTTTCACATGCATCTGGAAAAATGTGTGACAGCATCTATGACGATGTGACCGGTCAATATTAACCACAATGCATTGCAAGACTCAGAAAAACAAAGCAGACAGTGACAGGTCTTTACTAACTAACTAACTGTAAAGATGCTATTGTTTACTGTTTACCTGAGTTTGGGGACTCTAATTAAAATATGATTTATGATTTTGAATCTTACTATCACAACAGAACTGCGCCCAGAGCGGCTCGGACCTGAAAGTTAAAACTAAAAACGTTATAAGGATTATGCAACGTCGTTTTTTGGTTTTCCCAAACATAAAAAGCTCAACTTCAGGCAAGCTTTACACAACCTTTTACAAACATTCCCCAAATCTTCCATGTGCCACCCAGAAGTCAAACCCAGAGCCTTAAAAGTTGACATTTGTAATTAAAACTCTCTCTCTCTTCTTCCGTCTCTTTGCTAAAATGACATATCGTTGCTTTAACTGGAGTGGCTGTAGTTTAGCCCTCCGCTCCCTCATTTCACCGCGCTGTAATAACTTTCTCAAATGGATGTGGGGCGGCTGTATAGATCAGAGCGACCCCACTTAACCCCGCCGAAGACAGTGATCCGGAGGAAACGACCAGACACAGAGCAGCGCCACGCATTAACAAGCCCGCCATCAAAACTCTAATTATTTTAGAACGGAGGGTCAGACGGGTCAAACGGATGAGATTGTATCGCTTATGCATATGTGACAAGGACAGAGGTGAGAGGATCGGGCAGGAGATTGAGAGACACTCCAGATATATGACGTAGAAAAGATTCATGCTAAGGTTGTGAAGGACAGTTCGCTTTGGCCTGTGTTTCAATCATACTGGTTTAACTCTGATAAACATGATTATTCTGTGACCTTATTTAGTGTCACATTAAACACAGTTATAGCAAAACAAAGACCAAAACCAAGATGTTATTCATAGAAAGAGAAAAATAAATCATTGTGAAGGTCAGCTTGCATTTTCATGTCTAATGTGTTCTTCTTAAGTCTGAAGTGTGCTTTTAGGTTAGATGAAAGTTTATTAAAACTTTTATAGCTATTTTGGATCTGTAATCTTGTTGAGGTGAGAGGGGAGGCACATCTGGACATGTTTTTAGTGGTAGGGGAATCCGAAGTACCCGGAAACTCTTGTAATGCCCCAAGTGATCTGGGAGTCAAACCCAGGACCTTCTTGGTACGAGGCCAGAGTGTGAACTGCTGTTCCACCCAACCTGTTCTCAAGACTTTCAGTGTCTATAGCACGTCATACAAACTGTGTCATGACGACGCTTCTACTTTTCTTGGTGTGTATAATACACATGTTTTGGTTGAGGACAAACAGGAGGTTTTTGGGGGGTGGTTAATGCTAAGTTCAAGTCTGAAGTTACAAAAAAGGGCACGTTTAGGTCTGTGGCTTAGGTTAGGATTAGGATTGTGTTAGTATGTTCATGAGTAAAAGTCTGTCACTTCTTGGATTTGGTCTGTGGTCTTTCACATAGGCCTGGATCCCTCAGACCGGTTCACTTTAGAGCGGTTTGGGTCGCTTATGTTAATGATGGTGAGCGTTTCCACTGCAGGTCCAGGCTCCGAGGGTCTGCTACGTCACTCACACATTACACATGCTTTCTTAAATAAATAAAAAAGAAAATGTACCTGAATTACACTTTTTCTTCCGGGTGCCAATCACCACAAAAAGACGTGTAATATTCCAAGTCTGTGGTTGTGACATGAGGATCAGGCGGGTGGAAACAAGAAAAAAATACTTTTATCAACTTTTGTGACTCTGCATTTTAAACCCATTGTATTCAATGCTTTGAGGTTAGATTATGTTGGACACATTACGTACAGGGTTTACACATTTTGTAGTGTTTTGCTTCGACAAACATGAAACAGCTGATGCTTACATACAAGCTTGGTTTTGTCAAGACTATCGGGGCAACAAACAAAGTTTTCATCACCGGAAATGCGGAGGTTTGTCACAGGAAGTCTGAGTTTGGTGAGGAACATTATTTCATGTTTCTAGCTGATCTTTTCTGTCTAGTTTTCTCTTGTCCAATCATCAAGCCTAAAGTAGAAACGCTGTAAGGTCTGCTCCAGGGTGATCTGTCAAAGCAGGACCAAAAGTGGCTCATTACCGACCCGACAAGTGGGGCGTAACGAGTCGCTTTGGAACAGCGTAGGACCGTACCGCCCTGACCTGAGCCTAGCCTATGGAAACATGGCTATTGACACTGCTCAGGACCAGACCTTGACCAAGGACCAGCAGTATCACCTGGACTTTGGACCAAACCAAACCAGAAAGTCTTAATGTCTGGACTAAAGGCTACTAGAGAGAAAGCAGCCTTAGAGTTGAAACAATGAAAAGAAAGCACATTTGAATAGCTCTGAGACACAAACACAGTCATTATGAGTGACAGACCGGTGACAAGACGAAGACATACAATCATCCCTGTCTTAAATCTGTATTTTTCTGTCACAATAGCCACGTCTTCCTCATCCAAACCTACAATAATCTCCATAATCACCTTCATTTCTCTCTCCATCTCTCTTTTGTTCCTGTATCATTGCTTTATCCCCTAAAAAAACAGCTGCAATCTCGCCGCTTTCTCATGCCGTAATCCCTTTGATGGACAGATTCATTAACACGCCGCGTCGCCACGGAAACGGCGTAAACAGGGCGGGATTAGTGAGCGCTTGTTTACTCGCTGCCAGTCAGACTCCAAATCCCCGTGATCCCAGAGTGTTTCTGCGTTTACAATAACATGTTGTGGTACATTTACACGTATTATTATTACTGTCGTCTCGTTGAGTTGGAGTAATCCCGGTATTTACCGAGTTTATTATGCAAATCAGACGGAGAGATTCTGGTTTGTAAATATTGTTAAGAGCTTGAATAGGCTTTGTTTTACAATGTGAAAGCTGAAGTGTGATTATTAAACAAAACAAAAAAAAACATGTATTTCTTTGTTCGGGACATTTGAATTGATGAAGTCGTAGTTTTTCTGCACACATATTGAGTTGTCTGCTGTATGTCTGAATAATCTGGAGAACTCTTTGCCATACGATTATCAATAAAATTATTCTTTTTTTTACGTAAGCTCTGATTGCTTTGTAACCTGATACCACCCTGTTCATTGGGGCCTGTGCACAATGTTTGGCTTACCCAAATGAGATTGCTTATTAAAAGAAGAGTTTACAGTCCCACATCATTTAAAGTTCAGGCCTTAGTTTCTGGAGATATGCACATAAAGGCTGCCAGTGCTTACAACAAATTGATTATACAAGCTCAAAAACTTAAAAAATTGTTTTGTTATTATTATTTTTATTATTATTATTTTATTTATTTATTTTTTTTTTTTTCAACTTCTAGAGGCTCTAGGAAATACATAAAGTGCTTCACTGTATGTTTTTGACATGCACCAGACTTGATGTTTATCTTGTTGACAACAACTGTGTAAAGTTTCAGACATCCAGCAATAGTATTTTGGAGATTTGGGTGTTTTTCTATTAAAAGTTAAAATCAGAAAAAGCTATGTGCAAAAAGTGCCTTCTGTCTTACAAAATTGTTACCTCACAATGACCATAAAACATGCCTTTTCATGCTTTGGTTGCCTCAAATTCCCTTCCAAGCTGATGTTTTTACAACTTTTCTATGAATTTCCATTATAGCCATTATAAGTGAGCCAGATTCTCAAATAGAAAATAGAAAACTCTGTTATGTTTCCGCCTTACCACAGCTCTCCTCTCTCATCTTCTGAAGTGAAAGTCCATGTTGTCTTCGCTCCAACACTTGGTCTGTCACTCACACTGGGCCTGTTCATGTGAGAGAAGTTGTGGATAGATCCATAAAAAGTCCAGCAGGGTGTTTGTTTTGGATGGAGTTGCTGATGTAGCAGAGAAGTCTTCTTTGTTGTTTGTGTAACGTGTTTCTGTCTACAGCGCCTCTGCTGTCAAAGGCAGATGTGTCTCTCTACTACGCTGGTTCGTTTGATAAAAGTGTTTTGTGAACACAACTGACCCAGTTTAGAGAAAGTGACAATGTTGCAACTTTGGTCCCAATCGAGCCGAGTGGAGTTTCTGTTTCTAAGTTACTTTTATTGATTTCAATTGTAAAATGGCTGTATCTTGTGAAACACGCCGCACTAACAGGCAGGAGGCTGTAAGCCTAAGCCTGGAGCTTTTTTGTTTTGATGAAGACAGAAGGTGGCAGCAATAAATCAGACAAACTTGTACATTTTATTAAATGGCCAAACATAGCAGGAGGAAGAGGGTCTGGATCAGCTGCGTTCATTAGCCTTTCCAAACACTTTGCTTTGTGTTTGCCTAATAGATGTCCTACTTCCACAGACAAATGTACTGAACATGCACTCAAGGCATCCATTGCTTTCTTTACAGAAAAATAAGAAAACGTGAGTTTTGCGCTCTCTATAATACCGCATTCACGCTCTTCTGCCCTTCGTCATGGCACAGTCACGTGATCATGTGACGTAGGTGCTATTGGTCAATATCCTCCTTGTACAAAAGACACTAAACTTTATACCTCCAGACAGGGCTTTGCGATGGACCCCTGTGGCCTCAGAGATCGACTGGTAAACGACGCATTGAGCATGCTTGTCCTGGACTAACCTTCTTTTGCTTCTTTCCACAGAAATCTTATTATAGTAACTATGATATTCCACAGACATGAAGCTAACCCAGGAAGATAGAATTTTGTCAAATTTCTTCTTCGGCCCAGCCTGTGTAGACTTAAACGGCAAATGTACAAAGGGCAGTTAACAGTCTCTGTTTGGTGATTAAATTTAGATCAACACACGAGTATTTTACAGTTGAATTTGTGCATCTCCTCAGACAGTCTGCTCCAGAGTTTAGACCTATCCTTTGGCCGGCCCAGTGTGAGAGCAGAGGGAGAGCGAGGAGCGGCGGGGGCAGCGGGGGGAGACAGGGGGTCAGCAGGGGGGGCACGGCGGGGGGGCGAGGGGCAGTGATTGGCTCCTGCGGCGACTGTTGTGGGTGACATTTACAGAGAGCAGGGACACACAGCTGACCCACAGAGAGGCTGTGGTCCAGTGTAAATCTGTATGTGTCAGAGAGAGAGAGAGAGAGAGGACACACAGCCGACCCACAAAGAGGCGATAGTCCAGTGTAGATCTGTATGTGTCCAAGAGAGAGAGAGAGAGAGAGAGGACACACAACCGACCCACAGAGAGGCGATAGTCCAGTGTAAATCTGTATGTGTCAGAGAGAGAGAGAGAGAGGACACACAGCCAACCCACAGAGCATGCATTCGTGGTGAACCTGCATGCGACTCTTGACTGCTCTGAGGCTCTTTCACAAAACATTTGCACCTTCACATTCTCTCTTTTTATCTCTACCCCTCTGGAAGCTGCGTGCAACTGTCAGTGCATTAACAGTTCTTTATCAAACAGATTGTTTCTTCTGAGAAGTGTTTTGAATTCTCAGTGATATTCTGTGAAACTGGAGCTTCATATTGATCCTTATTTTGTGCAAATCCACCTTATAGCCCAAAGAAGAGATACAAAATTAACTATAAAATAAAACGTGAAAATAACAGCGGCAAAAATAAAATGGCACACAGCGAAAATCTTCACAATGAGCCGAACAACTTTTGCATGAATGTGACGCAGAACAAAGTTTAGACACAGACCTGACAAACGTCCTGTCGGGCTGATCAGCCTGACTGATGCTCCTAAAGCCCACAGCGCTGGGGCTTCACAAGTCTGGTCTCTACAAGGGTGCGTTCACACGTGGAGCGTCAAGTTCGCTTTAGTCAAGATGGTTACGTGTTCGTAGAGCACTCAAGCGTAATATCAGCTGTCTATGTGTTTTCTGCACTTTGGGTAAACAGGTGCTATAATATGACTGTTTGTTGTTTACACTGGTCTGATTTTGGAGGGAATTTGATGAAGAAGTACATACAGGAAAAAACTTGATTTGACTTAAATATTGAAGTGCACAAAGAGTGTACATTTTACCCTCTGAATACCTGAAAGTTAAACCCTCTTCCCTCTCTTCTATTGGAGATTATTGATTTCCTGTGGTAAACCTGCTCAATCTTTACAGTGAAATAGTAAATTTAAAACATTTCTTCCTGTTTCCCAGCGTGTGCACTTTTCCTGATTATGCCGCTGTGTTTGTGATGGAGTAGTCTGTGATCAGAGGCGACACGTCAAACTTTTAGCCTGTAGCTTTGGTCCTTTCAGCCTCTAATGCATAAATAATGTCTGAATGTAGCTACAGTATCCAACCACCTGCATCAACATGCACAGCTCTCTCTCTCTCTCTATCTTCCCTCTCTTTCTCAACCTCTCTCTCTCTTTCTCTCACACACATGCCCACATATCCTCTTCCTTCCTTCCTCCCTCTCTCTCCCTCTCTTTCACTCCCCCTTATCCTTTTTCTTCATTTCTTTCCCACACCTCTCCCTCCCTCTCTCTCTACCTTCCCTCTTCATGTCTCTCTCTTTCTCTCTTCCTCCCTTCCCTAACCCCTTGTTAATTCTCTCTTCTTTCCTTTCTCTCTCACTCTACCCCCCTCTTCTCTTCTTCCCTCACTCAGTCTCTTCTCTCTCTCCATCCCTCTCTTCTTATTTTCCCTCTCTTTCCTCCTTCCCTACTCATTCCTCTCTCTTTCCTCTCTTTCTCTTCTTCTCTCTTTCTCGCTCTTTCCCTCACCCTTTCTCTCCCTCTCCTCCTTTCTCTCACTCCTTCTCTCTCTCTTCCCCTTTTCTCTGTCTTTTTCTGTCTCCCCTCTCTCGCTCCTTCTCTCTCCTCTCTCTATCTATATATTGCCTCTCTCTTCCCTCTATCTTCCTCCCTCTCTCTCTTTTTCACCTTTTCTCTCCTCGTTATCTCTTGCTTCTTCTCTATCAACTTTTCTTCTCTCTCTCTTCCCTCCCTCTCTCTCTCTTCCCTCTCTCCTCTTTCGTCTCTCTCTTCTCTCTTTCTGTCCTCTCTCTCTTCTCTCTTTCTGTCCACTCTCTCTCTCTCCCTCTGTCTCTCTCTATTTCCTCTCTCTCTCCCTCTCTCTCTCTTCATCTCTCTCTCCCTCTCTCTCCCTCTCTCCCTCTCTCTCTCTTCCTCTCTCCTCCCTCTCTCTCTCCCTCTCTCTCTCTCTCTCTCCCTCTCTCTCTTCCTCTCTCCTCTCTCTCTTCTCTCTCTCTCCCTCTCTCTTCCTCTCTCCTTCCTCTCTCTCTCTCTCTCTCTTCCCTCTCTCTCCCTCTCTCTCTCTCTCTCTCCCTCTCTCTCTCCTCTCTCTTCTCTCTCTCTCTCCTCTCTCTCTTTCTACACTGTACACTGGTCTTACAGAACTAGTATCTTCTTTCTTGTTGTTTTTTCCTCACACACACACGGCGGGGAAATCGATGTCTTGTCGCTGCGTCTTGTCCTGCCTCGGTCCCAAAGATGGATGTGCTGTTTATGAAGCTCGCTGGCTCAAGGACCGAGCGAGGACACTGGATCAGAGATGACACGCGGCGAGGAGACGAGGAGACAGGCTAGGAAGTAGGAAAGATGGATGAGGAGGCCTGGGAAGGAGAGAGGAGAGTGGAGAGTGGGTTGTGTTTGTGCACAGGCCAATAAGAACCGGCGGAAATTGGTAATGCAAGCGAATTTAGACATTAACTTTACATGCATTTTAATACAATTCCCTTTTTAATGTAATTCAGTTCATTTTTGTAAAGCCCATAATGACAGTTGTCCCTGAGGACTTCACAAGATTGCAGATTTGTAATTGATCAATAGCAAATAAGAAAGTCAGACACCATAATTGATCAATAAAGAGGAAGCTGATTGTTCACATTTACAGTAAAAAAGGCAGATGCATAATTTTCCCAGAGCGTCCCCTCCTTCTCAGCAAGGAAAAACTCTAGAAAAAGAAAAGAAAATTGTGAGAAAATTAGACAGTTCAACCACAGTTTAGACTCACTTCCATGGACAGACTTGCATCCATCGGGGGAGAGGAACAGACTCATCCGGCAGGACGAGGGAGGAGAAAGAGAACAGGCAATCGAATGTAGCATTAGGATTTGGGCATCTAACACCCCAGTCTGATCCATCAGCCTGTTTCATTTGACTTTGTAGAAATTGTAGAAATCAAACGTTGTATCATTGAGGTTCGTTCGTTCCACTGCAGGCGGAGACTTTTTTACTTTTGCCATGTCATTCCCCAGAGTCACTCAAATGGAGTCAGCCATGCTAGTTGTTGGCGTGACTATGTTTTCATTATTTAAACTGCTAAAAATTGTATCTGTCAGTTTAGATCGCCAATCACACAAGATAGAAACATTCCGTCAAGTTTAATAACATTTATTTTGTCAAAGCCTGATCCCGTCAGATTTCAGAAGCTAAGCAAGTTAGGACCTGGTTAGTACTTGGATGGGAGACCGCTGGAACATCAGGTGCCACAGTGGGACGGCAATAGTGGATTGTTGTTGTGTCCTTGGGCAAGAAACTTCACCCACACCGCGTCACAATGGGCGAGTGGATCACTGATTGTAAAGCCTTTGAGTGCCTAGAAATAGATAGAGACCATTTACCATTTGCATAAAGCCACGTGAAATCTAACAACATTCAATTTAACTCTAATGTCAGTGATCTCGAAGTTTCACTGTTCAAAGCTGTTTGCCTTAGGATATTAACAGTCTGTTTGTGTCTTCACAAACGTCAAGCTCATTTGTGACTTAAAGCGAACCCTGGCTATAATCACATGTTGACCCTAAAACACTTATAATATCATCACTTATATAATTCAGAACAAAAACCTTGAAAGTATTTGTAGTTTTATTAAATCATGTTTAAAGAAATCACATGGCTGCCATTTTGTCCTGGCTGTGACATCAAATGGTTGTCTGTCTGCCCTCTGGTTGTCAAGGTAACAGGTAACTAAGCAACATGAATTCAACAGTTAAAACCTTTCAGTTTGAGCTGGAGTTTGGCCAAATACAGAACTATTGTGTGGAATTTTGTAAAACTGAAGATGATCAAGAGGAAGAGGCCAGAACTGGACACTGTCAGTGGTGTTTTTGTTTCAACTGTTCACCAATCGAACCACAGGAGTAACCATGGCAACAACCAAAGCAACCATTTGATGTCATCAACCCAGAATGCATTGCGTCTGGATAATATGCGGCACCCAGTAGCTCAAAACAATGCAGATTTTATAAAAATGGTAAGCAGTTTTATATTTGTTTGTAGTTTATTTGAACAAACATGAGATGTACTTGGTATTTTAGCCATATTTGTCGTTTTAGTCAGGGTTCACTTTAAAGGAGACATTATGATGCAAAATTGACATTTGAAGTTTATTCCTATTCTAAAATTGCTTCCTCATCAAAAACACTGCTGAAGTTCTGTATGTGAGTTATCTTCCGTTCCCTCCAAAACACCACTCTGAAAGTCTCTGATCTGTGATGTCACAGATGGATCTCTGAGGTCTTCAGCACTGTTTTTAATTCCATAAATCATCACATGTTTTAGGCGTTCTGCAGCACCACCACATCAGTCAAGATTGATCTGATGCCTTACTCAGTGAAACTTCCTTTTCAGTCAGTAGATAAGCTTTGACTCAGTTCAACCTGGCTGCTAATACCCACAAGTCTAAAATAATTAAAATAATTTATTTTATTCATTGTGTAATGTTAGAGAACATAAAGATTCCTAAATACAGTGCAATTTTAGTTTTTGTTAAGAATTTGACAATCAGTAAGCATGACCACCCACTCTGCACTTTTACTGAATATGAGCAATAAACAAAAATGTCCTGAGCGCTGAAAAATGTCAGAACTTGTAACCGCAGAAATCTTAATGCGTCTCTAATATCTTAACCAATCTCTCTGCAGCCGAACAACACATAATAACAGGTTTGTGGACAGAAGTAAAAAGGAAACTCGACGCTTTTATGGTTTTAAAACGATGAAGTTTGCAAAATAAAAGAAAATCCCGAAGACTCAGCTTGTTAAAAGGCTCTGATGGATTCTCACTGTCAAAAAACGCAACCATCTTTTATTATTCTCTCTGCACAACGCAAACATGTGCTTTATAATCTGGACTTTTTACCCGCTCGCTCATGCATTTTCATTTAGCTCTGTGATAAATGAAACTGTTTTTTTATGATGGAGCAGTGAGAAGTCTGCAGATGTGTGAGGATGAAGCAGCTTTTCAGATGTTTAAAGGGACTCCGCTGTGAAATGAACTGGTTTGGTTATAGCTTTATAGTATGTTAAAGGGATTTTGAATATGTTGTTTAGTTTTCTAATTCAAGTCGATTAAAAATGCTTTATTTATCCCCAAGGGGCAATTTAAAAAGGCACACAGAGCAGTTACACTTAGATCACATCAAATACTGTCATATAAAAACAACAAAGAGTGGACAACTGATAAAAAGCATAAGCAGTTCATTTCTGTGCATGAATGCAACTATTTATACCAGGTCACCAATAAGTTTCATCGAGGTCCAGTTGGGAGAATTTTTTTCTAGCCAGAACTTCACAGCAGAGTTTCTTTCTTTCTTGTTTTAATGAACTATTCTACTGCTCTTTTAACAATGTATTAATGGATAAATCTGACCTGTGCTGTGGAGGAGAATAGTGTTTTTGCACTGATCTAAGTCTGTTCTGACTCGACCTTGTTCTGTTTGGACGTCTGTTTCTCTCTGTCCCACTGCAGTTACTGAATGAAGCCATGTGATTGGCTGATTGGCGATAGGACACACGCGATAACCTTCTCCAACTTTACCCAGTAGAAGAATCACACACAACCCTCTGAATCGCGTTTATTACACGCACACCAAAGCATCTAAATAGAAGAACAAATCTGCAAGCCTAGAGACAGCACCGCACCGATATGAACCATCGAGTCACAGCGGCGATGTGCACGCGCTTCTGTTGACACGCTCAGTTTGAATAACGCTTCTTTACAGAATCACTTCTACGTTCTTTAGCCTTTCTGAAAGGGCTGCGCGGTTTGGCGGGGCGGCGCTTGGGCCCGGATCCAGACTGGAGTCCGCCTTTTGGAGACCTGGGCTTTATACCATATTCTGTTGCGCAAATTCTGACAATGTGCAGTTTGTCCTAGCTGCAAATCCACATTGTACTCATCCCTTTAATACTGTGGAAAAACACATTATTCAACATATTTATATGGCACTAATCTCTTGTACTTGCAGCAGAGCAGCACTGTATTCTCCTAATGTTTATTCATCAATATCCTTGCTATGTTGATTTATATTGCCCTGATCCCTTGTACAATTTGTCGTAGCTGCAAAGGTTTATGTTCCACCATCCTTAGTTTTGTGCAAATACACAATTATCTTGGCTCTATGGTTCTGGTACATCACAGTTCAAACTATTAAATGTGATTGGACAGGGATTTGACTGTAAGTCCAGATGTGAACGCTCCCACATCGAGGTCTGGACCAAACCACTGGTCCTTTGGTCCTGAAACAAAGTCCTGGACCAAGGCTGGGTCACGAGCTGTGTAAATGTGAAAGTTCAGACTTTAGACCAATCTAAGAAGTGATAAACATTTGATCTGTTGTGGAATTTCGATGTAGAAACATGAATATCCTTGAGAGTTCTCTGAGGTCAAAGTAAAGTTTATTTACTTAAAGTTGAAGTAACTCACTTTTTTAGTTGTAAATTACTAAACTTTGTATTTTCCACTAAAAAGTATTTGATAAATGCAGCACTTTGTGGAAAAATGAGACCACCGAGTGCTGTCTGAACTGAATAATAAAAAAGTTTAGTTCGAATCAGAAGCCGGAAGTGTGAACAATAGACTTAAAACTTATGTGTCTGGCTTCATCCTCTGGTTTAGATTTCCTCCTGCTCATCCATTTAAGTGAGAGATCCTCCCTTCTTCTGTGGCTTACTAGAGAGAAATGCCCCTCTTGTGTGAATATACTGTATGTTCAGTGTTCAGTGACTGCACAGAACGCAAACCAAAGATTCTGGAAACAGCTTGGACAACAAAAAACATGTTCTACATCTCATAAGCTATTAGCCAGGTTTATTTGACTTCAATAGACAAGTGTGACGATAGTGGTTAGTACCGTCCTGAGCGGAGTCGAACAGGATTTGTTCGCAGGCGACGACAAACACGTTGAGCTAAAGGAAGCTCCCTTTAGCCCAATTTGCGGTCCTGCTTTTATACCTGAGGGGGTGAGTTTATCCCATACCACCACACATTACGACCTGGTCCTCGTGTGGGTCTACACCGTTACACAATATTGGCTGAATTATGCACATGAACAGCTGTTTTTCCTTTCTTTTTCATTTTTTAGAACCCTCACAAAACCTCAGACTATTTGTCCAAACAGTTTTAGTCTTCAGTGTTTCTGTGCAAGTGTATGGTGTATACTGCACTCACTTTGACTGTTGAAGAGGATTTACTTCAGTAATAATAAACTATGTTAAGAGTCGTTCCTGAAAAACCTCCATCCTGAGAGAGCAAACCAAAAACAGAAGCAGAAGTATTCCTGCCTTAACATGATAATAGTCTCCTGCTTCTCCAGTCAGTTCTTGGACTGGGGAAATATGAAAAGCATAAAGAGGTTGAATGTAAAATCAATCGTGTCTTAAGCCGATGACGCAGAAGATTGATTGACATGAACCAGTGAACACAGTGACTCAGCCTGGAGTCTGTACATCTAATCACATTCAATACATCCAAGTCCGACGCACAAATCAGATCTGTTTCCGGCTTAACGAGACATTATCATCGTCATCGTCAGTCTAATGAAACCCTCACAGCCACGGTCACAGCCTGACTTTTTCAACTCGTGGTAAAACTTCTAGAGGATTTTCCAAGGACAGAGAAATCCAATCATTATTTTTCAAATGCTCCATCACAAGTAACTTATATTCTATATATTTACAATCTCTAATTCATTGATTATTTTAATAAAGAGCTGAGGTTACTTGTTTGGGATTTTTTAAAGGCTTTGTCGCTTGTTGCTCTCTGAAAATCTGGCAACACCAATCAGCCTCTGACAGCTGGATTTAGTGTTGACATAAGAACAACTTTAGTGTTGACACAGGAATAGGAACATCACTAGAGTTTTTGTATTAACCACTACGACTTCATCAGCAGTCGGGCTTTAGCTGCTCAGATGTCTCCATAAGTGAAGCTAAAAGCAAATGTCTGACCTTTTCTCCTCTTGCTCCTGTTTCTGAATGATCCAGGTCCAACCGGATCAACAGCTCCACAAGTTTAGACAAAAGAAACAACATGCTCATGTTTATGCTCTTCTGGTGCTGTGCTGTCTGTGCTGTGCTTTGCTAGCATTAGAAAGCATGCCAGTCATGCTGAATCCTGATTGTTCGGTCACATACTGAATTGTGATTGGTCAGTCACAAAGCTGCTGATACTTGTAGCATTACAGCAGCGATGAAAAGTCATTCTTTATTCTCACTGTGACTGTTAAAGTGAAACTGAGTCAGTGAGACACATCAGAGCACATGTTCAGTGGTTTTCATTGGTCACATGTTGAACCATGACAGAGAAGTCTGAGGCAGGAACAGACTTTCTCAGGGACATTTCGGTCTCTGAGGTGCAGCATCCTGCAAACCTTCGGTGGGATTATAGAGAGATTATTTGTTGTTCAACCCCGCCAAAGAGCTGTTGCTCAAAGACACAAACAGTGGAAACAGGTCCAGTCATCGCCGTTGTCAGTAACTACAAGAGTTTATCACTGATGCTAAGTCAACATTTGTGAATGAAATTCGACCCTACGATCTTTAAAAGTTAAAAACTGAGATAAAAACACTGTCTCAAGCTTCAGGAGACAGACGTCTGTCAGACCAGTTCAGACCTGATCCAAACAGCTGCTCTCATCCCGTGTCGTTGTTTTATTCAAAGATTGAATTCTGCATAACGCATGTGTAATACCTCGTTTTACCTCGTGCTGCACGGGAGCACTTCATAGACTTCAGCCACTTGATATCCTAACATAGGAATGCATTGGAAGTTTCATTAGCATCAGAGTACGTCACACTTGCACCCAATAGAAGATGTATTGTCCTTGGGTGTCAGTGAGTAAAAAAGACACTCAATAAAACACGACAAACAGCATAGAAAACATATACTCATAACTGTGATATAAGTTTTTACCCTCTTCACCAGGAATAACAAAGCAGCCCGATTCTTTATCTGTGATACTGGCTCCACTGTGTTATCTTTAATAATATTTTCAGCTCACCACACAGCTATTAAAAGTGTTTAAAGCTTTTTTATTGAGATTGACAACTAAAACCCATGAAAATCCTCCGTGCTACCTTTGAGTCACACATTTGATGAAATATCCTGCAACTCTGAACAAAACTTCACCGAGAAGCACAAGACAACACAACAACACAGAGAAATCAGAAATCTGACCAATCATTTCACATCCAAACTGAATCAAATCAACGTATAGCCACACAAATGAGCTGCTAATATTCTGAAGTGATAAACCGTTGAATGGGAGTGTATCAGGAGTCTATATTGTGCCCTGTTTTCCACATAACTGCCTGTGATTGGTTTAAGTGCTTTTAAATGGTAATGCGTTTCACCCTTGAGCTGCTGTTTTCCACACAACAAAGTGAAATAACGTCTGATTCCACTGCATTAGCCCCGGATAACAGCTCCACAAAGCTATTTACGCACTAATTGATTGGCGTTATTATTACGGCAAATGGCTGTGTTCTGTGGATTGTGGTGAGCGTGGTGTGAGAGAGAGGGTTTATATATGTGCTTTAACTTTAATGTTGAAATAATAGTTTTATAGATGCCATATTTCTAAAAGTTCTACCGTCTTAAGTCGAGAAACTGCAGGTGAATCACATCTGCTGCAGTTTACTCACATAAAGGTTAGAAATAATGAATTGCCAATAAATTGTTTCATCATGTTTTCATATAGAAATAAAACTTGTTTCCCAGCAAAGACAGTGTTGTAAATATACTTGTGTTACCAAAGGGTTCCTGGTCTGACTAAAAGTACCTAGTGTGGCTCCAACTCACTGTGGAACAGAGCTCATGTGGTACTAATAAGTTTTAAGATGATCTATAAGCTTTGAAGACACTGGAATCCGGGCTTCAAGTTCATCAACTTTCTGTGGTTGCAATTCAACTTGACTGCATTTTGACACCTTCTCCTCCAGACTTGGGCAACAACCTAGTTTGCCTATGTTCAAAGTCACCCCAGGATCTAAAAAAAATAGATGCAAAAGGTTAAAAGGTTAAAATAGATGCAGTTCCCTTTAATCTGCAATATTAAAGACCAACAGAAGTTTAATTTTTTGCTGTTTTTTGTTGTTGTTGTTTTTTGTTTGTTTGTTTTTTTGTCAAGTCAAGTCATCTTTACTGTCCCACTTGGGGAAATTAGTTTTGCAGCGTCTCACAGAACATGAAAAACAGTGGACAATAAACAGACACAGCAGATTCAGTAAGCTCATACAGGGGGATGTCACAATATAAAAAGAGAAAAAAAGAATACAGATGCAAACACATATTCTCCTAAGTGCTAAGTGCCATTAAAGTACTTCACAGCAGTTGGAATAAATGCAGTTCCCAACTTCTTTGTCCTACAACCAGGAACTCTATAACACCGCCCAGAGGTTCAAACTGTGTCCTGAGAAGATGGTCTTGAGAACCAATTATGGCAATTTTTACCTTTGTTAACTTAGGAATAAAAAATAATGTGCTGTTGTGCATTTTTATGTCTCAAGAAGTAAAAACCTGTTACATTAGAAGAGTTTTTGCCCAAGGATAAAAAGGTTAAACTGAGATGAACTTTGTGTAATGTTTAGTGAAATCTTAAATTTAATTCTCTTGCCTTTGTTTTAGTAAAATGATAAGTTCAACCTGTCATAGGCACTTTAACGTTAATGACGTAACTGATTGCGAGCTCCGTGACCAGTTAACTCATAACAATTACTGCAACAGAGAGCACTAAAGATGATGCTAAACTACAACTACATCTGCAGTGTTTATGGACTAATATCAGTCATGCACTTAATGATTTTGGCAGATAAAGAACTGAATATCTGTGCTGTAATGTGTGAGTTCACGGCCGGTGTTGGTGCAGTCTCCTCCAGAGCGCCCGAGCTGTCACACGCTCTGAATCCTGGGACACTTTAGGACAAATGGAAGTGGCCCACGGTGAGTCCTGAGGCTGGAGCTGCGACTGTCAGCAGCAGCAAAACGCCTCCGACACGTCTTATTTACCCAACTCCTGCGTTTAAGTACAGACGGAGGCAGAACGCTGTGAATACATCTCTGAAATCCACGTTTTAATGGGGACTGGCTCCAGTAACGAAACACTTTTGTCTCTAAAGTAAAACCGATTTTTCCTAATTTATGCTGAAAGAAAAACAATTGACTTTTATGCCATGTACAGGTATCTTTTTCAGTTTTTAAGCTATGTTTTAACAATGCTTCCTCATCAGCTGCAGTTGTGTCTCTGTCATTTCTGCAGCATTAAGGGTCGATCAGGCAGGATTAGTTTGATTTTCTGTCTGTGGTGTTTCTTTGGCTTATTGGTGTAATGTTCCCATCAGGTTAGGTTAAAGCTGAGGAGTAAATACACCTCTTCTGTTCTCCCTGTTCCTCCATCTCTTCCTCCTCATCATCTCTCGTTTTCCCTCTCTTCTCTGTCCTCTCCCTCCACCTCCCTAGCTCCCTCCCTCCTTCTTTCTTCTCTCTCCTTCCCTCTCTCTCCTTCAGCTATAATAAACCAGCATCTAGACAACCCTCTGTCTCACACCCACCCACTTCACTCTCTCTACTCTCTCCCTTCCTCTCTCTTATTCCCTTCTTCTCTCTCTCTCTCTCTCTCTCTCTCTCTCTCTCTCTCTCTCTCTCTCTCTCTCTCTCTCTCTCTCCTCTGAGTCTGACTGTTGTTTATACGGCTGTAACACTCACTTAGTCTTGCAGGAGCGGGTGGGCCTATATAACCGGCTGCCAGGGTGACATTTCATTTGCAATGAATCATGGTCCGGCAGCTCTGGCTAAACCGCTCTGTCTGTCCTGCTCCTGCTTCTCCTCCTGCTTCCTCTTCTGCTTCTTCTCCTGCTTCCTTTTCTGCTTCTTCTCTTCTTCTTCTCCTGCTCCTGCTTCTTCTTCTGCTTCTGTCTGCTACTTTTTCTGCTTCTTCTCTGCTTCCTTTTCTGCTTCTTCTCCTTCCTCTCCTCCTGCTCCTGCTTCTCCTCCTGCTTCTTCTTCTGCTTCTGTCTCTGCTTCTTTTCTGCTTCTTCTTAAGGCCAATTCATGCTTCAGCTGATGTTTGAATTTTGTTCGGGCCGCTCGGGCTGTATGACCGTCAACAGATAATGTCCCACCATTTGACTGTTTATTTGTCCCGCATTTCAGGCAGAGCCTGTTAATCACCATAATAACAACTGACAAGATCAAAACTCCTCTGCAGCTTGGGCAGGACTCTGGGTCCTGCTTCACGCAGCAGGTTAAACACAGCAGAGGATGAACAGACCTGATAGAGCGAGGGTTTCATTTGTTTTATACAGAGCGTGCATGCACGCAGAAAATACAGAAAATCTTCCTTATATGAGCTGTCTGTGATACAAATCTACATAGCATTGTTAGGGCTCACGGGGGCGGGGTCTAGAGGAGTTCGGCTGCAGCGCGTCTGCTGAAATATGAATATCAGAGCCCAAACGGACTTTGTTCTTGTTCTTACGGCCCGAGTGGACCGAACAAACTTCTTACTTATGAAGTATGAACAGGCCTTTATTCTTCTGCTTCTGCTGGACTGTCCTTTGACAGCTCATCCCTGTGACATCATAATAAACACCAATGTTTCTCAAAGCAAAGGTTTTAGTGGAGCTCATGGATGTCATTAAATGTTTTAGGATATTTTTCATTTAGCTTACAGACAAACAAGAAGCTTCACATGTATTTTTTCTTATTAACATTTCCAGGTACTTGATATTTATAGTTTTATTACATGTTGAACCAAAAAAAAAAATCAATTAAGAAATATCGGAGGGATTTTCTCAGGGTCCTTGGACTGATCATTTACTTCTACTATACACAGTATTTTTTTTTAACCCTTCTAACTTGTTGTCGTTTCCATCCTCCTTCAGTCCACAGCTCCACGTCTTCCCTTCATTATCCACAGGCTGTTGACTCGGGCCTCTCTCTGGGCCTCCTCTATGGGTCTTATATTGTGATTGGGGTCAGGACCTCCACAGTCCCAGACCACCTGATCCCGATAAAAAAAAAAAACACCACATCACAATAACAAAACATGAGGAAACATGCACCGCTCTGGAAATATGGGCAGAAAGTGTGAGATAGTGTTTACAATGCTATAGTAAGGGAATAAAAAATTAAAATCGGCTGCTGTTTAACAATGACGAGGCAGGTCTTATTAGTTTGTCAGTTTGAACAGGAAGTAGATGGACCTGTTTAGATTTCTAAGCCATTTTAGAGACATTTTGTCTTTTTAATCAGAGCCGGATCGAACCTTTTGGGAGCCCTAGGCAAAAATCAGCTTCGAGGGGCCCTTCAGTCTTTTCTACGAACCTTAGTCAGTGGAGCCAAAGCAGCATTTAAATGGACTTTTTTCATTATAATTAATAACTTTACAAAGCGGCAAACAATAATTAGTGTAGGCTAAATAATATTTCTCACAATCAGGAGAAAATATTAGATCCTGTCATGGAAATACTGAAAAAATAGATGCATTTTCCTTAATTTGGAAGTGAGCTTTTTAGATTTTTGATTAATATATCATTGCACCTCTCCTGACGTTTCACTTGGTGTCAGTGTTTCCAAATGGGGCCCCAGCCCTGTCCCTCTCCCTGTGAGCTCCGCCTCTGTCCTTCTTAACACTGTCGCTGGAATAGCTCATGAGCTGCATCATCACGCTGGACTTTTTAGACAGAAATACAAACATCTGAAACTTTTTGGGACAAACGCTTCATGTTTTATGAAGCTTTTGAACTAATTCAATAGAAATGTGCAGAAATTTGCCGTATTTTGCCGAGATTATTTTCACGATCTGCAGACGTTTCATTTCATCAGCTATTTGTGTTCGTAGTTCAACCAATACTTGTCTATTGACGCAAAATAAAGATTGACTGAGAGCTTATGAGATACAGAACATGTATTTGGAGCTCGATCTCACAAGAAGGCGTACATTTACCACGACATTACACAATATGTAAATGAGGTATGATCACGGCTGTTTCGCGTAATTACGGCACGCGTCACTGTCCCCATTCATTTCAATGGTGGTTGTTAAGACGTGTTCTTATTTATGAATATTAATGAAATCCTGATTCTAATCTTAACCTGCCCCAAGCCCCAGACCTAATCTTACCATTTTAGTAACTTTATGCCTGAACTTCCTGCTTTCACTTGAAGAAAACGTCCCCACGTGGCTTCAATCAAAACTCGTGTTTTTTTGACGCTGTTAATCTCGTGTCATTTTTACTCTTTTTCATATCGTGCTAAATGCACGGCGTAACATAAGTAATAAAAATAGCTGTGAACTTGTGCTCAAAATACGTTGTTTTTTTGTCGTGGTAAAAGTATGCCCTCTAGTGAGACTGTGTTGGTATTTGTTGTCCAGACTGTTCCAAGACTCTTTGATTTAGCGTTATGTGCTGACAATGATCCGACAGCTGTGTCTGCTTTTGTCAGTCTTAAGCTCAGCCCAGGGAAAGCGGCCGTGTCTCAAACAGGGTTTAAGTACAGCGCAAACCAGATGGTGAAGCCAACAGGCATGAGGACTGGACTGATATAAACTCTATCAATCAACTATCCTAATCAATGCACTTTATTTAAACCAATGTTCTTCACAGACACAGAGTGACAGATAAAGTAACCAATACAAACAAACAAACATTTTTCATTTTGCCAATCTTGCAAACAATATAACCAGTAAAACCAAATGAAAAATCATGAAAAAGCGATACATAATTAGTTTAAAATGAATAAAAATAAATATATGGCAACAGACAACACAACTAACACGGAGTTAAAAGCCAGAGAGTAAAGTACGTTTTACGACGAGACACAAAACAGAAAAAATTCCCACCATGTCAATGTCTCCTTTAAGCAGACACATCTCTTAAAACCATCTCCAGTCTTTCCGTTTTCCTACACTCAACAGGTCCCTAAACATGCCTCCATAAACAGAGATATGCAGACGAGTGCGTATCAGATGAATCCTTTTGCCCTTTTTCTAATCTGTAAGCTCCTCATCGCGTCTCACGTTATCTGGAAGTCATTTCTCCTCCCGCACAGTCCCTTCAGGTCAGTTTATCGCTCTATAAAGCTGTCCAGTTCTGTGTTTTACCATCTCCTGTACGTCCCAGCAAGAAGACTCAGCTGAATTTACATCGACACCGCGAAATAGCCGGCCATCTACGGGGGTTAGCGCGTGTGTCAAGCCCGATAAGACGACTACGGGAAGAGAACCGTAAATCCAGCAGCGCAGGGAGGCTAACTGACCTTCAACACACTTAGATTTGCATGTTATCAGACCGAATGTGTGGGACGAATTCAGTTTTCTGTTCACTGTGAGATGATGGAATTGCTTTAGTGAGTACATTGAGTTTTTAATGTTCATTATTATAGATGAAATGCAATTAAACTCTGCTGCAGTTATATAAACAGGTGGGGCTTATCACTGTAAAGAGGCTTTGTCATTCACCAATCAGGCAGGGTGTTTGAGGCCAGAAAAACCGGATAACTACCGAGTCCAATTTAAACCAGTTTTCCATGTAAACCCGGGCAGACTTATTGAGGAGCTGTAAACCGGTTTTTGTAAATCAATTGGCGCACATGGACTAGTGTTGTCACGATACTAAAATTTAAACTCGATTCGATACTTAATACTTCTTTTTTCATTCATGTTTTCTTTTTGATGTTATTAAAATAATAGTATTTTAATGCATTATTTGTTTATTATTAACTATCATGAACCTTTACATTAGGACTGGGCTTTTTTCTATGATCAGACACATTTTCTGTTTAGTAGTAGGCCATATATACAGTATTTGATAGTGTCATCATTTCCATCTCCAATGAGAGAAAGGGGGGGCGGGGCTTAGGGGCAAAGGGGCGGGGCTTAGCGAATATCGATACTTGTGCAAACGAGTATCGATACCAGTTTTAGTATCGATTAGTTTTGGGGAATAGATTTTTTTGACAACCTAACATGGACCGATTGTAGTCTGATTTCAGTCATGTAAACAGACAATCGGTCTGCAGCTGGACAAATGTAACTGAGCAGCTCACAACCTCCTGCACACTAAACATTCCAACAATAAATTAGGACTTTTAGAAAAATAGTGTATGCACAAACACACAATCTCACATTTAACTACATGTTTAACACTGATCTAAATGTTTAAAACAATCCTACATGTCATTTTACAAACAGTATTACAAACAGTTAATACATATAAACAATATTAACAATGTTAAAGTAATTCAACATATTACACCTCAATCATGCCGTAGTGAATCTGACACAGCAGAACCAGTCTCTCCAAAGTTTTCAGTTTACTCTCTAGAGCCCGTTTTATAGTAAACATACTGAATGGAGAAGCTTTGAACAGAAAGTCAATAGACTTGCATTTTTAAGCCATTTTGGATCAAATGTGTGTTTTGTTATGATGTAATTTCAAGCCATAATCAAATACAAATTCCATGTTTAATTTAGAATTGATCTCTTCTCATTGATCAATTCTCATTCTGCAATAACAGTGTGCACTTTTCAAAACAAATGTCAAATTGCCACTTGTCATATTACATTTTAAATTAGACTATATTAAATCACATTGCATTACATGTTGATATTGTACTTTTCTGAGATAACACAACTTCAACAACATCTATTAAGACTCACTGTGACTCGACCTGAAATAGTTGACCTCAAAATTCACTTATATTGCCAGGAAGTGTTTTAAAAGAGTGAGAGTTCCGATTCTTATAGATAGACCATGAAATTCCCCCACGGCCAATCCACGCCCGCAAATATGACCCATTGCCCACTGTATCTACGACTCAAACTCAGTCAAAGCAGCAGATAAATAAAGAAGATAACATCTATGCCTCCTTTAAGACAGTAAATAATATGCACAGAAGTTTTAAAGTCACACATTACTTGATAACTGATAAACCCACCTACAGGAAGCTACCGTAATTCCTTTGCTCCAGCAGAAGCAGACAAACTGACCTTCATCACAGACTGTATATTTGCATGCTATCAGCCAAAACGCGCAAGAAAAATCCAATTTCCCATTCACGAGGAGATGTTGGGATTGCTTTCGCGGGTACTTATCTTGTTGACACATGCGCGCTTTGACTAAAATAGACCTAAGATCGCCGCGAGAGGCCCCAACCCTTTTACAGATTCAATTCAGCGTCAATAGGAAGCCAGATCTTTAGCTAAACACGGCGGGAGGGCTTAATCTAGCGCCGGACATAAAGACGCGCGGAGGTTGGGTTCACTGCGGCGCGTCCGACTGAAGGAAATACAGATGGAAAGTGCAGCGTGAAAAGGACGATGAAGAATGATAAAACGTCCAGGGAAATGAATGCAGGATTATGTAGTGTCAAGGCTGATAGATAATGTAGAAATGCAAGTGAAAGATATTCAAAAAGGACAGTTAAATATGCAGGTAATGGAGAGTAATTGTGTTGAAGAAGATGTGTTTGAGCGTAAGATTGTCTGTGCTAGTCTGCTGTAGCTGTGTGTTTTGTAAAATTAATATCTTGCTTTATTATGTCTGTTTCCTTGCTGCACCATGGACACGCTATGCAAAATATTTTAATTTTTAATCTTGTGGTAACGTGGCTTCTAGCGCTGTACAGTTAATCGAAATGCAGTTGGCAAATACAGCAAAAGAATGTCGTTTTTTTCACAAAATTGTAAAGATTCTGTACATTAGATCGCTCAAATCACATCAAACAAGCGAAATCAGATATGCAAACACTGCTGGTCATAAAGTGGACAAATGGTGTTTTAAAAGGACTTTTATATGTTTATTTTTCATAGAGTCATTAAATATGTTCATTGTAAGAACATTTAAATAGGGGTTTTGCATTAACGTCCTCCGGTTGTTAGAGTTGACATAGGCCGCTACATCCGGTGGTAGTTGATGGTCCTAAGAAGGAGCTACAGTATGCTGCTTTAAAGCTATAAACCTTTTAGACATAAGAGGAAGTGTACACTTTAAATGCTTAAATCTATTTGCATCAGGTGTGCGCTGAAGGCTGCAAATCGATGGACATGATTGACATCAGACACAGGAGCCCAATCTCACAAGAAAGCGTACATTTACCACACATTACACAATATGTAAATTAGGTATGATTAGCACTAGTTATGGCTGTCCTGTAATTATAGTACGCATCACAGTCCCCATTCATTTCAATGGGGTTGTTAAGATGTTCTTATTTATGAATATTATGAAATCCTGATTCTAATCTTAACCTGCCCCAACCCCAGACCTAATCTTACCATTTTAGTAACTTTATGCCTAAACTTACCCGGTTTCACCTGAAGAAAATGTCCTCACGTGGCTGCAACAAAATTCGTCTATTTTAACGCTGTGAAATCTCGTGTCATTTTTACGCTTTTTCATATCGTGCTAATGTACGGCGTAACATAAGTAAAACATAAGTACTAAAACAGCTGTGAACTCATGCTCAAAATGCGCTGATTTTGTGTCGTGGTAAAAGTAGCCATCTCGTGAGACTGTGTTGGCCTGATTTTTTCTCTAACCCAGTTATGCCATACACATCACTTTGCATTGGTGGCTATGCTAGCAAAGTTTATATTTTAAAATATATACTTCAGGGATTTGGGTAAAGTTAGGGTTAGAATTAGCTTAGGGTTAGGTTAATTTAATTTGATTAATTTAGGGATTTGGGAAAGGTATGCTAACAGGAAGCGGCTAACTGCGTTGGGAAAAATAAAGACGCGTACCAAGCAATCCTCTATATAAAAGTTGTAACTAAAGCGACGACTAAGTGCAGCTTCTGACAGGTTTGTATAAGAAAAGTTGTAAAAGTGTCAACTATGAATCCCCTTTTGTCATGCTGTTGTAAGACCAGTAGCTATGGAAAATCCCGGGTTCAGAAAGTCCTGCACTTTTCCCACTATTACAACCATCGGTGTGTCTACAACAGATGACAAAAGAGGATTACTTCAGGACTAACCCAAAATCCTATTAGTGTGATGTCTCTCCTCTACTCCCTGTTATTTTCAACTTCAAATTTCTTTTCTCAAACACGTTCTTGAAAAAAGTAATTTATATTTAGATCTAGTGTTAACCTATAAATAAAATAAAAATGGGACACGTTAAAATCCGTTCTGCTCCTCACAGGTTTATTTATCTCTAACACCTGAACTTCAAATCCTCATTAGACTCCACACAAAAGAGTCTCTTCTCTGTCATTTCTCAGCTGAAGTGAAGCTAAACACACTTACGCCCCTTCATGTGTTTCTGTGTGTTTCTATGGAAATGAAGCTGTGATTGTTGCTTAGTAACAGCATTAGGAAGTCAAGTATTTAATGCATGTGAAGAGCTCTTTAAAAGGCAAGACTGAACAGGAAGTAAACAAAGACAATGTGTGCAAACCATGTAAAGAGAAAAACAACAGAATAACGTGAGGAAAGCTGCACAGTTTCTATTTCTAAAATATAATAAAGTTTGAAAATGAGTCCTTTTATTGTGGGTGGATGGCAGCAGATATTGTAGGTTTGAATCTGGGGTCAAACCAAATCAACATCTCTGATCTCTCTGAGTGGAGTTTGCATGTTCTGCCTGTGTCACTGTGGGTTCTTTATGCCAGTTGGTAACACTGTAAAACGATTGTGAACGAATGAGAAATGACTATTCTTGTCCGTCTAAAGCTGTATTGGTCACTGTCCAGAGTGTTCGCCACCTAAGGCCCAAAGTCATTCTCTCTCTCTCTCTCTCTCTTCTCTCTCTCTCTCTCTCTCTCTCTCTCTCTCTCTTTCCTACCCTTTCTTTCTTCTTTGTTTCTACCCTTTCTTTCACTTCTAGCCGTCTCCTCTTTCTCACAATTTTCTCTCCCTCCCTCTCTTTTTCTCTCTCATACGTTCTATCTCTCTCACGTACAGTCTCTCTTTCTCGCTCTGACCATCTTCTTTCCTTTCCTCCCTTTAGCTCTCTCTCTCTTTCTCCCTCCCTCACTTTTTCTTCACTCTTACCCTTTCACGCTGTTTTTTCTCTTTCTTTCTTTCATTCTTTCTTTTTCTTTCACTCCCTTTCCCCCTTTTGCCCTCTCTCCTGCCCCAGCTCTCTTTCTTTCTTTTTTCTTTCTTTCTTTCTTTCTTTCTCTCCCTCTCTCTCTCTCTTTCTCTTTCCTTCTTTTTCTTTCTCAAACTTTCTCACTCTGGCCTTCTTTCTTTCCTTACCTCCCTTTCTCTCTATCACCCTTCTTTCTCTCTCTCTCTCTTACTTTTTCCTCTCTCACCCTTTCACTCTGTCTTTTTCTCTTTCTTTCTCTGTCACTCCCTCTTTCCCCTTCTGCCCTCTCTCCTGCCCGCCTCTCTCTCCCTCCCTCTCTCTATTTTTCTCTTTCATCCTTTCTGTCTCTCTCACTCTTCTTTCTCTCTCTCTCTTCTTCCTTTTCTTTCTTACACTTTCTCTCTCTCTGGCTATCGCTCTTTCATTTACTGCCTTTCTCTCTATCACCCTTTTTTCTTTCTCATTCTCTCTCTCTCTCTCTCTCCCACTCTCTCTTTCACTCTAAAACTTCTTCCCCCCTGTAGTCGTTGCTCCTTCACAAACTCTGTCTGTCTCTTTCCTTCCCTCTCTCTGTGTGAGTCCTTGGATCGATCCGTCATCTCTCCGTCCTTCTCTCTCTCTCTCTCCCTCCTTCCCTCCTTCCCTCTCTCTCCTCCCGTCGCGTGGGACCATCAGCCCACACGAGGGCCGGACAGATTAGACCTGGATCCTGTCGTTTGTTCCTCTTGACTTGAGGCGCGCTGCTCCTGCCTGTGGCCTGATCGATAACTCAGCTCTGCTCTCTCACCACACATTTCTTATTTTAGCTGTTTTTTCTTTCTCTACTCTGGTTTCCTTTCCTTCTCTCTCCTTCTCTCTTTTCCCAATCTCTCAAATTTAGAGATTTCAAGATTTGGGGTGAAAAATTAGGCCAGACTTCAAATGTAATAAGATTTTCTCCCTGGTTCCACACATCACTCACTGTGCCCTGCTCAGACCAGTCTATTCCTCTCGTCTCCTTCTCCCACAAACCGCTCTGTAAACTTTCTAAAAGCAAAGAACAGTGTGGATCTACAGAGTCAGATCCAGGAGATGGCCAAAGCGCGTTGGAGCGAACGGTCCAAGCGCTTTGAGCTGGGTACAGCCCGCTCCAGAGTCTGTGTGCTTGGCTAAAGACAAAGCGTTTTGGAACAGACAGTTCGTGTGTTTCCAGCCGAGCCGGGGTCAAATCAAATAAATGTATTTTTGTGTAGCCCAAAATCACAACAACAGTCGTCTCTGAGGACTTCCCAAGATTATTGATCACGCTCGTGGGGGCACAGCGTGTCCGTGCACTATGCAAGACAGGGGAAGCCTACAGCGAGCTCCTGGACTGTGCTGAGGCGGTGGGACAAAGCGCCCGAGGGAGAAGAACAGCATGCGAGAATGGGCCAGGGAAATATTGACTACGTTATGTGACATTTATGTGTAGAGACACAAGTTTAAAAGGGCTTTTTTTTTAACCCAACCTGTGATATACTTACTCTTTGACTAGTCGACTACCTGTCAATGTAGTTGTGCGTAATCTTTCTAGTCAATTAGTTGTCTAGTCTGTGCAAGCCCTAGTATCAAATAATGCTAATGGTAACTGTGAGTTAAAGCTGGGGCAGCTGATTTTTACACTGCAAACACAATTTAGGTTTTAACTCTGACAACTTTTGCTCATAAATCCTACCACACATGGTCCATATCGACAAGTATTATTTTGGTTGTGGCTTATAAACTTCTTTTTACAAACGACAAAGTGGCCACCCAAGCTCAGCCAATCAGACTCCTGATTAGAACAAAGTTATTATTATTCAGTTCAGACAGTACTCAGAAGTCTAATTTTTTCACAAAGTGCTGTATTTACTATATACGTTTTAGTGGAAAGCATACAGTTTACTCATTTACAACTAAAACAGTAGCTACCCCAACTTAAATGTTAACATGAGGTGCTTTATACTTTAGATTGAAAATCAAATGCTATCGACATTGGATGTAAATGAAGAATTTACACAAGACTATACCAAGACTAATCATGAATCAAACCAAAATAAGAACACATATTTTCTAGGTTGGATGCCCTGCTCTGGCCCCTGAGTCTTACATGTTCGTTGTTTTTTCCTCACAATAATCATAATAACAAAACCATTACATCCAAGATCAAAATCTATTATTTATGATTCAGTTCTCTGGACTTTGCTCCCAGTTTATCAATGTCAACAGTCCCAGTGTGAACAGACAATCCCCCATCAGCCTCGCTCATGTGTGTCTGTCCCGGAGGACCACTTCTGGACACACGGAGGAGGGAGAACCGCAGGAAACACAAACCGATCGATAACCAGCGCAGACGGGAGCTCGACATGTGCGGCCTCTCGGGAAAAGCGCTAAAGAAAGAACAAAAACATGATTCTGTCTGTGATGTGACGACAGGACTCAGACGCTCAAACTGACGGTGACAAAACATGACAAATACTCACAAGAGAGTGAGCAGGAGAAACAAGATTCAAGTGTTAGATATGTGGATGTGTTGTTTGATGCCACGAGGAAACTTTGTATGGCTCAATTTAGTTCAGGCATCATAGATCTGCAGATGGTTCCTCAAAAGCAGGAAGTATGATCGACCAATCCGTGAACAGATGAAAGGTGTGTTGACCAGAACCAATCAAAGTAGAGACAAGAGACTATTATGTTCCATCCTTTCATTCGACTCACATATTAACATCTTTTTGATTAACCCCTGTGTTATCTTTGTTTTGTTTTGTTTTATGTAAACATTGCACCGCCAATAAAAAAAAAATGGATGCATAGTTGTTAGGGTGGACTTTTTTCATAGAAAAAAATATACAAAAGTAGAAAAATCAAATGTCTGTAAGCTTAGACGAAATGCTGCTAACCTAACTAGTTTGTTTGCCTTTATCAATATTTTAAAAAAGATATAAAAAAAAAAAAAGTAAATTTTTAAGGTGCTAAAATACATCTTTTTCTTAAATTACAACAATAGATAGATAGATAGATAGATAGATGGATGGATGGATGGGATGGATGGGATGGATGATGGATGGATGATGGATGGATGATGGATGGATGGAGGATAGATAGATAGATGATAGATAGAAATAGATAGAAGATAGATAGATAGATAGATAGATAGATAGATAGATAGATAGATGGATAGATGGATAATGGATAGATAATGGATGACCAGGAGAGGAACAAAGGTGTGTAGAAGGAGGGTTAATAAGTTGTTCTCACAGCTCCTCTAACCTCTTCTCTTCTCCTCCTCTCTCTCTCTCTCCTCTCTCTCTCTTTCTTCTATCTATCTTTTTTGTTTCTCTCTTTTCTTTTCTTTCTTTCTTTCTTTCTTTTATTGTTTTCTCGTCATTTCTCCTCATTCTCTTATTTCTCTCTCTGTCTCCCCAACCTCTCTCTTGCTCTCGTCCTCTCTCCTTTATTTCTTTATCTTTCTCTTTCTTTCCCTCTCTCTTTCTCCCTCTCCCCTGCTCAAGCTACAATCTAGTACAAGCATCTCTGCCTTTGTATTTAATGTAATTGTACATTGTCCTTAATAAACGTTACCTTACCTGACCTTACCCCCACACCTCCTTTTCTCTCTCTTTCTCTCTCACTCTCCTCCACTCTTTGCCCTTCCTCTCCCTTGCGTCAGTACATAATGTTTCAAAACCTCACCCTCAACCCTGTGTCTTTCTCCTCTTTCTCTCTCTACTCGCTCTCTCCCGCCTCTTTCTCTTTCTGCCACCTCTTCTCTTTCTGTCCCCTCCTCTTTTTTATCTTTCTTTCATTCTCTTTCTCACCCCCCTCTCTTTCTGTCTCTCTTTTTCCCCCTTTCACTGTCCTCCTGCTCCCTTGTGTCAGTATGATGCTTCACTAACTTGCCCCCCCCTTCTTCTCTTTCTCTCGTTTCTCTTTCTGTCTCTCCTCTCTTTCCCTTCCTTCTTTCTCTCTCTCTCTCTCTCTCTCTCTCTCTCCTCCCTCTCTCTCCTTGCCTCCCCTTTCTTCTCTCTCTCTTTCTCCTCTCTGCCTTCTTCCCCCCTCTCTTCCTCTTTCCCTCTCTCCTTCCTCTCTCTGTGCCCCCTCTTTCTTCTCTTTCTTTTCTTCTCTTTCTTTCTACCCTCCCTCTCTCACTTTGCCCTCCTCTTTCTCCAACCTCTCTTTCTTTGCCCTCTTTGCCCCCCTCTCTCTCTGTGTCCCTCCCTTCTCACTCTTTCTATCTCTCCCACTTTGCCCCCTCTTTGTCCCCCTCTTTCTTTTATCTCTCCCTCCCTTTCTCCTTGCCCTCTCTCTCTCTCCCTCTTTCTCCTTGCCCTCTCTCTCTTCTCCCTCTCTCTCCTCCCCCTTTCTCTCTCTCTCTCTCTTTGCCCCCACCCTCTCCCTTCCCCCTTTCTCTCTCTCTCTTCTGTCAGTAAATGATGCTTCAGTAACTCGCCCTCAGCCTTCAGCCTTTAGCCTGGATTGGCCCTGACCGGAGCAGTTCCATGTTTAATTTATCAGACGGAGCCGTGCGTGTGGCAGATCCAACACTTTCACATGTGAGACGGACAAAAGACACACAATTATCACAACAGGCAAAGCTCAAAAGCCTGGAACGCAAAGTTATTCTTAATCATGCTTTCATAATTGTGAAGAGGAATGTTCAAAAATAAAAACACATATTACATATATTACACATATTCTTTCTGATTTTTTTAAGCAATATACGTACACTTTCTGTTTACATAACCCTTATTTTTTGTTTTAAAAATGTATGTAATTCTGTACTCGGGACAAGTTATATATTTATTTATTAATTTTTTTTAATCAACTTTAGAGATCCTTTCATGCCACGTCACGGTGACGTCACAGCTCTGTCTGGAGGCTAAAAACGAGAGCCCATTAGCTGACACATTATATATAAGTTTGAGGTTGCATCGTTGGTTAAAATGTCGTTTTGTTGTGAACTGTATTAGGACCTTTGTGTCTAATGTTAGCCTGACCTGACCCAGACGTGCAGGTGCAGTTTCATGTTCAAATTCATCTGTTTTATTTAGAAATGTAGCTAAAACTGTACTGTTGTCAATCATTTAATTTTTATCACAAGACTCGTATTTCCTGCTTTAGCAAAGCTTTTGACGAGAGCTAACAGATTTTCAGAGCTACAAACAACCAATTTTAGTTAATCATAAAATAATTAATTGTTGTGCCGTCTCTGAAGCTCTAATGGGAGGTGTAAACATTAGCATATTTAGCATTAGCTGCAAAACATAAATTATGTTAAAAGACAGCATTTTAGCCACTGTTTAGCAAAGTAAAACGAACCTGAAACAAATGTAAAAATTACTTCTTCAGTCACGTGAAGCGGCAGATCCAGATCCTCTGATGAATCTAACAAACTCAGACAAAATGCTTCTATTCATCAGAAGTAATTCACCAAAGTCTGTGTCAGGTCCCACAGAGTAAGTCACAGTTGTGTTTAAAAATCTCTCCAAAAACAAGCTACACTGGTTTAAATGGACGCAACGTCTTCCTCTGCCTCCGGCTAAACTCCACCCATCAGAATTCGACTTTTGAGTTTGTTAAATATTCATTCATTCATTTTCTACCGCTTAATCCCATTAGCAGTCGCGGGTGACTGGAGCCTATCCCATGAATTGGCCTTAGGCGGGGGAACACCCTGGACAGTGGCCAACTCGTCACAGAGTTAGACAGACAAACATTCACTCTCTCATTCACTCACTAAGGGAAATTTACAGTGATGCCCAATTAACGTAAACATACATGTGTTTGAAGGTGGGAGGAAACCGGAGAAAACCCACGGTGACACGGGAAGAGCATGCAAACTCCACCCAGAGAGGTCGTGAGATGTTGGTATGGTCCGACCTGGGAGTCGAACCCACGACCTCCTTATTGGGAAGCCAGAGCTTTAACCACTCTGCTACCGTGCATCCTATTTGTTAAATACTTGTTTTGTTTGTTTGTTTTTATCGTATAATAGCACTAAACTATTCAAGTCTATAGGGGAAAAAAAGAAAAATTATTTAGTTTGTTAAATAACTGTTTTTTTATTGAGCTATAAACTTCTTGATCGAATAGATTTATACTTTCAAAAATAGTGCTATTATAAAATAATTGTTTGACAAAGTTCACTAATAAAGCAGTCTCTAAAAAGTCAACGCATACAATTATAATTTTCTGCAATCCTTTTTTTTTCTTAATTACAAAACTAAATGTATTCATGAAGCTATAACGTAAAGTAGGAAACATAATCCTCAGTCCGACCCTGCGGACTTAAACATGCTAACACGCTAACATCTGCTCTCCCCAGACTCACACGAGCCCCAGGCCAAGAATCAGACCGCGCTACGTCGTCAAAACAACAGACACGGCCGCTTTAATGACACGAGAACGCTAACACGCTAACCACGCTCCGCACAGCCTCTTTAGCATTCCCAGTATTCCCAGTGAATTCCACAGATCGTCACGTAGATTGGACCGGGCGTGTTTTGTCTTCAGGCGGCGAGCTCGGTGAAATCTGAAGCGATGAATGTTTGATGAGGAGCACAGGATTGTCTTGAAGCAAAGCGAACGGCGAGAATGTGAAAAAGAGATGTGACTTAAGCTAAACAGGGCTTTTTATTGGATGTGAAGGTGATGTGTGGTTCAAACGGGAATCAGGATCAAAAAAGAGTCAGGCGCGGTTTGAATCCTGGAATACTGTCTATTGAATCAAATGCTAAAGTAGTAGATCTTGTTTTCAGGGCCGCTGCTAGCTAGTTGGGGGCCCTATACAAGATTGCAAAAAAGTGCCCCCCTGCCCCCACTACATTTAAATAATTTCTTTAATGTTACATAATAGATGCATTAATCTGAGTTGTTTTAGACAGAATAGGACTAGGTACGGTTTATTAAGGACAATGTACAATTACATTAAGCACAATGGCAGAGAGCTTGTACCAGATTGTAGCTTACAGCTAATTTCCATCTGTAGTCTGGGAGGAGGCGCATTGGACATGTTTTTAGATGTAGGAGGAAACCGGAGTACCCGGAGGAAACCTACGCAGACACGGGAAGAACATGCAAACTTCATATAGAAAGGCTCGGCCGACCCGGGAGTCGAACCCAGTACCTTCTTGCTATGAGGCCAGAGTGCTAACTGCTGCGCCACCGTGTCGTATTTCACTGGTTTCAACACATATTTAATTGTTATAAGAGAATTTGACTTAAAATAAGAAAATAAAATTGCCAATGGGGTAAGAACAATTTCTTAACCCATTGGCAAATAATTTGGCTCGAAATAAGAAGCAATGTCTTGAAATCAGTTTTAAAACACTTTGAAACAAGAAAAATAACAAATAATCTCTGTCTGAGGTTAATTTGTAAATACTTAGAGTTAAAGTGTAGGCTGAAACTGTCAGGACAGCCTGATTTTTTTTTTCCAACCCAGTTATGCAGACACCGTCACTTTGCATTGGTGGCTATGCTAGCAAAGTTTATAGTTTAAGATATTACCTAAGGATTTGGTTAAGGTTAGGTTAGGATTAGGTTAGGGTTAGGTTAAGTTAATTTGGTTAAGTTTAGGGATTTGGGAAAGATGTGCTAACCAGGAAGCGGCATAATGTGTTGGGAAAAATAAAGACGTGTCAGGACAAATAGACTAGATTCATGGTTTGTGTTTCTCTCTGAAAGAATCAGCATAAATGTTGCCGCGGTGATTTGCGTGATCAAATCTGTAAAATAATTCAATTCACTAATTCAAGAGTTTATGAGTTGTGGAACATGTCCCTATTTTAGAAACGGTTTCCAGAGTCTTTCATTTTTTCTTTATTTGAGAATCATCAGGCACATGTGTCCAGACCAGACTTTTCTGTCACTTAGTTCAGCGTGCAGTAAAGTGAGCGTATGTGCGTCTCCAGTCATTACGGGTCGGGTCCATAGACAGTCTATGGTTGGGTCTAAACAAAAGCCTCTATTCCTGACGGCAGGGCGCTGCTCGGCCTGGTGCCCCAGAGCAGGTGACGCCCTACACGCTCTGCATCCTATGCGTATTGGGTGCAGCGGCACTGCTTGTTTTAATCCACATTGTAATAACTACACTTTAAAAAGCCCTAATAAAACCTGAATAAAGCCTTAGTTATTCGATAGCTAATTGTCAATAATGAATTTTTTTTTATGTCTAGTAATAACTTAATTTAGGAGTAAACTTAAGCATTTAGATAAGAGCCCAATACTACGAAACCAGATGTGAGCTTTGTTGGAAAAGTTGTACTATGAAAACAGTTCAGAACTCGATCTGTTAACCCTGGATTTTCTCAATGAAGCTGTGTGTGTTCACAAAGCAGAGGGCGAGGTTAGCGCCAACTGACCAATCAGAACAACCTAGCTGTAGACTTCAACCATAATTGCAACCAAAATGAATACATGTGAATACTAACCAAGCATTTATTATTGGAAGATTTAAAACTTAAATTATGTTTGCAGTTTGAAAAACAGCTGCTCCACTTTTAAATAAGTTTTCTATGAACATTCACTCAGGGAAATCAAAGTTTGCCTTTTAATACACACATTATTCTGTATTGTTTATGACAACAAGCTTTTGCTTCATTCATGACTTGAGCAGTTCTTGTGTTTTGGGTTTGTTTTATCATGAATGACCTGAGCTGTGGCAGTGTAAATGTGGCTCCTCATCAAGTTGTTTTCTCACATCCACATCCACAGATTTCTTATGAAGAATATGTCATTGTCTCTGTCTTTTAATCCGATTACAATAAGAACGTCTCTCCATCTAAACTCAGCGCTCTGTCCAAACTATAGAAAACAATGACGAATCGTAATTATAGTTTAGTTCAAAGGACTTACAGCAGGTGAAATCATTTAAAACTTTACAGACATTTATTCAGACAGGACTGGAAACTCAGACGACTAGATAAATATTATGTTGTGTGAATAGAACATTTGCCTCAACAGGCTTAAGCATTTCTTTTGTAGATTAATTACAACGAAACACCTTGGAATTGATCATTTATTGTTTCTTCTTTTCATTAAAATCACAGAAACTTTAAAAACAACCACATCACAGGAGCTTTATTATCCCGGCGCTGGAGACCTCACTGTTCAGAGAAATAAAAAAAAAAAAAAACAGCCTGTATATTTTTCATAAAGCTCTAGTGTAAATGAAGTTGAATTTCTCAAAATGAAGGATAGATCCAGTGTGGTAGTTTATAACCTGAGGCTTTAGGCGCAGATCTGCTCTGAGCCGAGGAAAGACACTTATTATCTCTGTCTTTCTGTTTTTAGTGAGAAGAGAAAGAAGTGTCTCTGTGTTTGTAACGAATCTGAAACACACAGACTGTTCATGTGTTTGAAGGAAAGAGAAAGGGAAGAAGAGTGAAAATGGAGCTTATTTGTGGCAGACATATTATTGAATCAGTCAGTAAACATAAAAACAAAATAAGAAATAGATTTAATCAGTAGCTGTTTACTAACCCGGTTTAATTTCATGTAAACCGTCTGACCGTCTGAGGTTTGGTCACTTGACTGAGACTTGAGCCTAAATTCTGGACCAGACTTTCAGGCTGAAGTCGGGTTCGAGCTTGTGCAAAACCACCACGATGACAAAATGTGAGAGTTTGAAGTGGCCAACTGAGCAGCGTGATGTGCAGAGTGAGGAGAAAGAGACAGAAGGCTTGTGTTGTTTGTGAATTTACAAAAAGTTGTGCTTGCTGCCGTGGAACTGCTCACCTGACTCGATCACATGACTGCTTCATATGAAAGAGCTTCAGCAGCCATTTTGTTTATCTAACTTGCACTGATGAGGGCTAAGCAGGCCAAAACGCGTTGGCGGTTTTTAACCCTTTGCCATGTATTAGTTAGGGTTAGTGCTAGATAGTGATGAGAAATACTCCGCCCAAAGCTTCAACAAACTGAAGCCTCAAAAATACTGCCGTCACCTGGAGAGACCAATGTATCACAAATAATATAACATTTATTCTAATGATCTTTTTTCATGTTTATGTACTTTTGTCATTTTTTATAGTAACAAGGATATTTATATACTGTAGTATTATGTGCTCACATAGTTGGTATTTTCTTGATTGTATTAATTTTTCACAAACTGAAGCTTTGGTCACATGACTTCCTTGCCTTGCTTCATTTTGCCCATCACTAGTGCTGGATAGTCTGGTCCGGATAGACGTACAGTATGTGAGCAGGTTGCCATGGTAATGAGTTTCTCTTGCTATATACATTGTTATATTTTTTTATTTTAACCTTTATCCAAACCTTTTTCCTAACCTTGCCCATCACCCTAAGCGTTCCCCTAAACTTAATCATCGTCTCTCCGGACCCGACTGTCTATTTAACATCTCTGAGTGTCTCAGTTTCCTTGTTTTGCTTTAAGATGTTTTTGTTTTGTTTGGAAAGTGAATTGAGGGCCAGATCAGAACTTTGGAGGGCCGATTTAGCCCACAGGCCTTAAGTTGAATAGGCTTGCTCTACAGAATGAAAGCTTTTGAAAGTCAAAATAGAAATGGAAATACATCTGTAGGTTCTGCCATATTTGTTTTGGTGTTAAAATCATAAATACTGAAAGAATTCATAGTAGCTGAATGACTTTGTGCAGAGTTACTCGTTGTAGCGGCAACTGTCACACAAAAAGCTTCCAGTTACATTTATTTTTACAACAGGCAAAAAGTGAATCTTCAAATCAAAATCAGCAGGAGTAGTATAGGCCTGTAAAATGTTGAATGTGACATGAACACATGTATCTGCTGCATATTCAACTGTTGAAACATAATAATGTCATGTACTTTAAAAGAACACAGTTTTTGGTGTTTGTTCTTATTGGTAACAGTCGGTTTATTCTTTCTTCTTGGTCTGAGCCGGTCACAGTCTGAGTCTGTCACTGAGACGTGTGAAAGAACAGAACAAGCACTCTCTCCTTCTCTACTTGTTTATATCTTTTCTTTGTTTTTTTTACATTGAAATCTCCTCCTCACACTAAACTTCTTTATCTGTCTCACACCTTCATGTCTTTCCATTCTCTCCTTTTGAGCTTTGTGTGGAACCAAACAAGTTTAAAATGCATCTATGACAGAATAAATAAAAAACAAAGACATGTTTTAAGTGTAACAGAGATACTTTAGCTGTATTTATTTGGTCTGACAGATTAACTGTTTTCTTTCTTCTCATTCACTCTCTTTCCCTTTTTTCACTCTCGTTCTCTCTCTGTCTGTCTCTCTCTTTTCTATCTTTTAACCCACTTCCTTGTCTCTATTTCTGTGTTCTCCTCTCTTCCTCTTGTTGTCTCTCTCTCTGTATCTCGCCTCGTTTCTTTACCTCTTTCTCTGTCCCTTCATGTCCTTCCCTCTCTCTCTCTCTCTCTCTCTCTCTCTCTCTCTCTCTTTCTCTCTTTCTCTCTGTTCTTCTTCTCTCTGTTTGTCTTTCTCTACCTTTCTTTGTCTCTTTCCCACTCTCATCTCTCATTGTCTCTCCCCTCTCTCTCTCTCTTCTGTCTGTCGTTGACACTCTCTCTGTATTTTGATTTGTTTCTCTCTCTTCTTTCTCTGTCCTCTCTCTATCTGTCTCTATTTATCTTTCTCTTTGTCTCTTTCTCATTTTATCTCTCCCTCCTCTCTCTCTGTCCTTCTCTCTCTCTCTCTCTCTCACTGTGTCTCGCTTTGTCTCCCTCCCTCTTTCCCGGTCTCTCCCTCTATTTGTCCTCTCTCTCTTCTTGTCTCTCCCTCCCATTCTCTTCATAACGCTCTCTTTTTTCTCTCTGTCTGTCCTTATTTACCTTTGTCTTTGTCCCTCTCTCCATGTGTCTCTTTTGTTTCTCTCTCTGTGTCTCTCTTTTTCTTTTGGTCTCTTTTTACCCCCCTCTTTCTCTGTCCTTCCCTCTCTCCCGTTCTCTCTCGCTCTGTGTTTCTCTCCATCTCTCCCAATGTATCTCTTTCTCGTCCTCTTTCTGTCTGTCTCTATTAACCTTTCTCTTTGTCTCTTTCTCACTTTTATCTCACACTCTCCACTCTCTGTCCTTCCCTCTCTGCGTGCTTCTCTCTCTCTCTCTCTCTCTCTGCTACCCTCCTCTTTCTCTTTGTCTTTCACTGTCTCTCCCTCTTTTTTCTCTCTTTCCCTCTCCCACTCCCTCTCTCTCTCTCTGCCCCCTCTCTTTCTCTCTCTCTCCTCGCTGTCCTTGTCTCTATACCTTTCTTTCTGTCTCTTTTCCGCTCTCTGTCCCTTATTATTTCTCCCTGTCTCTCTCTCCCTTCCTCTTTCTGTCTGTTTTTGTCTCTCTCTTTCTCTCTCTCTCTCTGGTGACTCTGAATGTAACTTAACCTAATTCTGTACAGTCTCTCTCTCTTCAGAAATGAGACTCCTCCTTAAATCCATAACATACCGCCTTAAAACGTCACAAATCATGTCGCTGCCTCTCGTACATTATCACTAAAAGGATCAGGCTGACCTTTGACCTGTGACCTGTGAGAGTGAAGGCTGCTGCTGCTTATTGAAACGTCTGGTCTCGGCTCGATAAAGTGTGTCCCCGGCGACGCTCATTCAATTACCGAGTGTTTGGAGCTTCATCTGCCAGTCTGAAGGTCACTGTCGCATCGATCAATAGCGTTTGTGCATTTTTAGATTTCAAAAAAACAAACAGCAAGAGTGTATAGACAGTCTTTAGCATTATGTTGTGGGTAATTGTTGCAGTTCTGGTTGGTTTAATGTGTCTTCATTAGGACATTATAGTTCAATTATTATGAAACTGTCCCATGCTTCAAAAATATTGGAATTGTTTCAAAAGAAAATACAAGTGTCACAATCAAAATATTTCAGGGAAGTTGGGTTTGTACATTTGTATTGCACTGATTTGTTTTGAGTTGTAGTGTAGCTTCAACTTTGCATTTATATTTTTATTTAGTTTCAGTTTGGGTTCAGTGTAAAACAGGTTTACCAGTTATTTCTGAGGCTCTGACAGAAAAGAATCAATCTATTCTTTTGATTGACTTTGCTTCATATGTATGCAATTGTGATTGAAAGCATTTTAAGATATTTACATAAACAAGGCCATACCTGCTTGTCGAAGCCTGCTCCTGTCAGATCGCAGAGGCTAAGCAAGTTGGGGTCTGGTCAGTACTTGGCATGATTTCGAAGACTTGCTTGTAGAGTCTGCGTCGCCAGCGGTTGCTTGTTTTCGCACATGCAGATGTTTGATTGGTCAGTGGCTTCAGGAGAACCTGCGAATAAGCACGCAGGAAAATCGAGCAGAAAACCAAAAATGACACTAACGGAAAAAACAGTGTTTAGTCAAGCATGGATTGTTTTTATTTACCTGGGTTCAAACAGGACGTAAGTATGAAGGAGAATGGTTTGGTCCGAGGAAAACAAAGAGGGAGGAGTTGCAGCGACCGCAGTACGAAGACTGAAATTAGAAACATCTGTACGCCACAGAGTTTGACAACTACACGTGCATAATCACTCACTTGTTTGGCCGTTTGGATCATGTTTGTGTGAATGTTTTTTTCACTGCTCGCACTGCTCCGAGGTCTGTGTACAAGGGCACATTGGTTTTAAGCATTTTCTAAGTCCCAACCCGCACCAAACTCTCAGTCAGTACACGACATTGTCCTCAGTGTTTGTGTACACTGGGTGAGTGGGTCCTTGAATGAAAAGCGCTTTAAGTGCCTTGAAAGATGAAAAAGCACTTTATAAATAGAAACCATTTAGCAAGTTTATTAGAACAATACATGTACACTTACATTGAGCACAACGGCAGAGATGAATGTATCAGATTCAAGCTTTACACATAAGTACCATCTGTAGTGGGATGTGGCCATACTCAATGTTTCGATACGGGGATATATTGTGACAAGCTCATTGACAATACGCGTATCGTTACAGGGAAGTGTATCAGGATACGTATCAACATGCTTAAATTCATATAATTTGCACTTATGAACCTAGACTGCAGCTTTAAGGCTGAAACTATTGAGCTGAACAATGGCTTATTTGTAAGACACTTGTATCTAACATAAAGAGTAGTTTGAAAATACAATTCCTCTGCATTTGACACTTGATATGTGACATATTGAGAAAATTATATCAGGATTTACGTGTATCGGGATATGTATCGTATCGAAAGGCTATATTGTAGGGCTGGGCAATACCAGCCCTACAATATAGCCCTATAATACGATGATACAATATATCATCGTCAACAGCTGACAATATTGAACAGCTTAACTTTCATCAGTAATATTTCTGAGTTTAAAACATTAACACACATTTTATATTATCACATGTAGTGATAAATGTCCAGACAAATACATCCAGGCTTATATCTTTAACATAAGCTCAAAGACTACTTACATTACGTTTGGGTGTCACAAATACCTACAGTTGATAACTTGGGGGTCGTGACTGAAAAAGAACCACAGTCTTAAATAATAAAGTTATTGACACTCACATGATTAATTCTCCAATAAAATCATTGCTTTAATTTTTCCAACCACACATGGTAACTCCCCAGAGACGCACAAATCAACCTCAGTGACACACACGCTTCTGTCCATTTAATAACAGCTCTCAAACACGATTGAACCTCTCGCCGCTGTGTCTGTCTGAGCTCAAATCTGACGCGACAAGGACACGGAAATCTGACTTTCAAATATCTCTGTCATTTCTCCAGATTTACGCTTCGTTCTCATCACAACTTCTGCTCGAGTCACGGTCAAACCTCGCCAAGCCCATCCGCATAAAACACACATTTGCCTCGCGCGGCCTTGGGATTCTCACTTTTATCAGCGGCTAACGCGGATCCTTACATCGTAATTCGAGTTTGTAGCATCAAAGCATCGTTCAGACACTCTCAACAACTTTTAACATCACAGAGGATTAAATTACAACCAGGAAATGAAAGAAAAGCATTTATGATTTAACCGGCAAATTTGTCCAGACGGATTTGATCTAAGAAGATGTTCTGTGTTGTGTCTGGCACATTTGGAGCAATTTTTAAACTGTGAATGTGATGGGAAAACATGACTAGGAGGAGATATTTTTGTGGGCATCAAACGTACAGTAAAATATGTCTTCTTTAGCTCATAACTTCACTGCTACTCCATTGTTTTTTTATCTTTACAGGGAATACCAAACTCTGATCCTGTTCACTGTCATTCCAAACACGACTTCTTCTCTTTTCCTCTTGGCTGTTTTTTATTCATGTTTTGGTGAGTGTGTTTCTCCGTGTCTGCTTAAATTTTGTCACTGAAATCCACACCGCCCATCTCTCTCTTTCGCTTTCTTCCTAACTCTCTCTGTCCCGGTGCAGCTCGGGGCAAAGCTCTGGATCAGAACGGACTTGTCAAAGCAGCGCATATAATCCTGACATTACAACTGACCCGTCCATGAGAGAGAGAGAGAGAGGGAGGTGAAGGAAGCAGAGAGAGAGGGAGAGATGGATACTTAGTGTATATAGGAAAGAGAAAGGCTGTGGATGAAAATAAGTGATATTAACACTATATTTTACCTATTTATAATTTGTCATTGGATGGACAAAATCATACAGCAGTCACAGCAGGTTCAAGTTCACCTGGGCCTTTCTATGTGGAGTTTCTGCCTGTGTCTGAGTTACCTTCACAAACCAAAACAAGTGAATCCTCCAGCTACAGTCCTGCTCCCCATAGGCTGTATGACAGTGTCTCTTTGCTCTAGCCAGGTTAAGGTTAAGGTATGTTTATTGTCCCCACAGAGAAATGTGTCCTTGGCATTTGACGCATCATGTAGTTCAGCGCTCGGGAGACCCATCTTCACATGTCCTTGATAGACTTGGTCAGGGCTGCAGCTGGATTATATGTGACCGGTGTAGTTCCCTCTGTGTTGTGTGTATGTTTATTTATTTAAGAATCAACCACGGGACACTGCTGAAAGTTTGGAACTGCTCTTTATTAAACTACCCTGGCTCACACCAGATGGATCTGTGTTGAGTTCTTCCACAGTATCCATCTGGAACTTGACTCACTGAAGGTGTTGGGGAAAAGGTGGGGCGTTTAGTGAAATACTTCGAGCTGATTGGGTGAGCAGCCTACCCTATTTATGCTTAGCCAATCACAGCAACAACTCATAATGGTGTATCAAAAAGAAATTACTCTGTGTTTTCTGCTAAAACAGCATCAAAAGCAGCAGAAACACGAACATCCACAAGAGCAGCCATCTTTGTTTAGCTTGAATCAGACTAACACAGGCTGTTAGCGCACCCTGCTACAATGTTGTTGAGTTTCAAAACCACGCTGCTGTGATGTGATTGGGCCGAAACACCGCTGGTTCAGACTCCCAAACCAAGGCCAGATGGTGGATCTCGAGTTTGTGAATTCACAAATATAAACGCGACATAAACCATCTGACTGGCCAGGTTACATTTAAACTGACTCACAACAAAAAGCAAACAGCTTCAACATGTGTCAGCCCAAACTACAAGAGACAAGGAACAGACGGTAAAATAATAAATGAAAGACTCATAAATCACAGAATTACATTGGATTAACAGCCTTCCAGGAGTATGCAAAAGAGAAGAGGTTATTATGAGATTGCATTGCTAGAAACACACAAAGAAGAGGAGCATTTTGCTTTTTACCAATACCAGGTATGTCAAACTTAAAGCAAAAAGAAAGACAACGTTGTGTCATTATAAAAGTATATAAATGAACCGTTTGCATATATTTCCTGTTTTGGTGGGTGGAGGACACTGGAGTGCACAGAGGAAACCCAGACACAGAAAGAAACATTTTAGCCCCTTTCACACATTGAACCGTTAAAGTACCGTGTCTTGTTTGCCGGTATGCTTCACCATTTGCCCCATTCATATATGCAAATCATCCCAGAACAATACCGTGTCGTCACCATTCACATATGACTCGGCAACATGGAACGCTTTGGGCACAAACTCGACTACATAGCACATGCACTTTTAATTTGTTTAAAATGCTTTTTTATTGTTTGATTGTCATAATTTTATGTAGGTTATTAGCCTATTTTGCAACATTGGTGGCTTATTATGACCTATCATTATTTGCGGGGAGAAAGGCAGGGATGTATCTGGTGTGCGAATGCAGCGTACTGCAGAGGCCAGTATGAAACAGGAAGGCACCGCATAATGTGGCTGGATGGGCTTAAACATAGTCCTGAGACAGCGGAGGAGCCGTCAGCTCTACCTGCCGTCAGAGCGGGGGAGTATGAGTGACCGCAGGAGTTCGTCCACACAGTTGGGCACAGCGAGGATGGGACTGTGGACACTCCCAGAGCGCGGGCATCGTGCAGAACCATTGGACCTGGATAAACAACGCGCTGTCCCACACTGCGCACACGGAAGAAGGCTCCGTACTGTCCGTGCCACAGATCCATGGTTTTTACCGGGACTCGTGCGCAAGAGGGGAGGATACGGCCCGTGCTGTCTGCACCTGGACTGGTGGGCTCGCGGGGAGGATACTGCCCCGTGCTGTCTGTACCGTGACTCGCGCACAAGAAGGGAGGATAGCCTATGGCCCGTCTGCACCGGGACTGCAATGCACAAGGTGGAGGAAGCCCTACAAGACGCCACCTGTTGCCGCGGTTTGGCGAACCAGGACCAGAGTCTGGTTTTGGGACTAGCTCTTTATGCAGAATGTCAAGACTGCATTTTAGAGGATTTCTGGACTTCAGTCTGACCGCGCGTACATTCGGTGAGTTTGCAAGTTGCATTTTATAGCCTATTAGTAAAATGAAACAAGTGTTTTCTTTGTGACAAGGTCAGCTGATTCAAGAGTAGTGCAGGATATATCGTAACGCTTTTAATCCTTCAGATTTAAGGCTGGTCTGAAGCGCAGTAGGAGCAAATAAGAGCGTGCTTCGTTCTCTGTGAGTCTGTGAGTTGTTCTGTTGCCATGGGGATTGTACTGGCAGTCACATTCTGCTTTCACACATGTCAACACGGGACTAGTCCCGCGACTGTTCCCGGTAATGTTACTAGGTATCGACACGGATCAAATGCCAGGACAAAATATACCGTGTTTCCGTTCTGGAGCTTTTCACACTTGACCACATACTAGGAACTTTACCGTGTTAGGGTCTATGTGTGAAAGGGGCTTTAGAAAGGCCCAGGAATTAAAACTGTAGGCTGTAAACTGGACTGTTGGTCCAGTGGCTTTGAGGAATGACTCAAATGCAAAGAATTATTGGACAAGAGATTAATAAAGTATACCTGAACTCAAGTTTTCCTTTTTAACTCTTTGCCTGCCCAAGACGGTAATATCTAGTGTCCAACCATAACTGCTCAAGGACAAGAACGCTTTAAAATACAGGATGATATATGCACTTGTTCAGTCAGTCTATTGTCTGATACGTGCAGACAAAGCTTTAGAACCAAAGTGTCTCTAAGGTCGTCAAGTCAAACCTGTTTTAGACAAAAGACCACAGCTTGGAGCACGAAGATCACGTTTTTGTTGACTAAGACACCATTAACTGATTGAACAAGAAAACAACAAAAGAAGCACACATTTGTTAGAAAATGATGTATGACCTTTCAACTGTGATTAATAAACGAAATGTCTGTCCACATGATAAACGACAGAAGAGCAGCTCATGTGGACGTATGTGATCGATACCAGATTAAATCCAATCTATGACAAACCAAACAGAAACACACAAAGATCTAGAATCATCTCAGCTTCTTCTTAAACCTATTTCCTCATAAACAGTGGATCAGCTCAGGAGTTTTCTTAACATATGTGAATAAAGTGGGACTTAGCGCAGTGCGATTTGAGCTCTGAAGTGTCAGAGGAGCAGCAGTCCTATCGATCCGAACAGACGAACCAGCCTCTTCACACAAACATGTCAATACCCAATCCGCGCCGCACAATCTGCAGCGCCGCGGCTAATGCTATCAGAGCACAGGTTGCACTGGATCAATGGTTTAGACGAGCAAAAATCACTCCAGAGCCGAGCTGCGACCGACTGTCCTGATGCAATATGTTAATGACGGCACAGGGACGCTTTATACAGCAGCGGGTCGGTGTTAGCTTTTAGTACAAATGACTTAGAATCATATTTAAATCTGATACAGTAGTATTCAATCTTCTGGAATGTGTTACTGAAATAGGAAATCACAATATGGTGATAAAAATGACTATCTGCAGTTTAGGTATATTTAAAATTTGGATACAAGGGAAAACAAATACACTACCTACAAAACTGTGACTAGCTAAGCCCTGTTTCCATAAGCTCGGGTCTGTTTGCTGGGTCTGTAGTGAGCCGCTTTTGGTGATGCTTTCATCCTGGACCCTGGAGCAGACCTTACAGTGGTCCCCCGTTTAGGCTTGATGATTGGGAAACCAGACAAAGAAGAGCAGATAGAAACATGAAATAATGTTCCTCACCAAACGCCGACTCATTTACACTGAAGAAAACTTTATTTGTTGCTCTAACAGACTTAACAAAGCAAAGCTAGCGCATTAGCATCAGCTGTTTCCTGTTTGTCGAGTCAAAACACTGTAAAAAAAATAAATAAATGTAATCTTGGTAATGTCCAACAAATCCAGTCTCAAAGCATTGAATGAAGTAGTTTCTTCCAGGCTGACCCTGGTGTCATCACAAACTTCAAATTATTATATATTTATGCAATATTTAGTTATAAAGCTAAATGAGCAGATGACAAACCTTTCAGAGACAGATTTACTCAAATAGATGAACTTTTTGTTGTGTAAATCCATTTTTTTTTTGTTCCAAATGCCCAGTCCTCTCTGGTCTTCTGAAGTGAAAGTGTCTTCGCTCTGACTCTTGGTCTGTCACTCACACTGGGCCTGTTCATGTGAGGGAAGTTGTGGGATAGATCCATAAAAACACAAATCTAAACTCCAGCAGTGTGTTTGTTTTGGATGGAGCAGTAGCCACTGATGTAGCAGAGAAGGTGTCTTCTTTACTGTTTGTGTAACATGTTTCTGTCCCACAGCGCCTCCACAGGTCAAAGGCAGATGTGTCTCTACAGCGCTGGTTCGATTGGTAAAAGTGTTTTGTGAACAGAACCAGGTCAGTTTAGAGACAGAGACAATGTTGGACTTTGGTTCCTGATTGAGTCCGGTTCAGTTTGTATTGTGAATGCAGACTTAATGTTTTGCATTTATTAGCAATTATTTTACAATCAGAAAAATTATATGTCAGGCAAAGTGAAACGAAATTTCCATTTACTGTAATTAAGTAATTAAGGTCAAAATGTTTATTTGTCCCCCCAGAGCAATTTCAAATCATTCACATACTTCTCAACACTGGATTTACTTTATTAGTTTTCTTTTTCTACCACCACAAAACCCTTAAACTACCACCACAAGTAGAACTGGCAGCATTAGTCATACTAGTCAATACTTTAGCAAGAAAACAACTCTAAATGAGCACACCTCCTGGACTTTAGCGACATAAACATTTTGTCAACAGAAGGAAACATGTTTTAAATGCACTATACTTGATTTTCTACAGATAAAAAACCTTGAAATGAATGTATCAGTTCATTTCTATCTGATGTTTCATGAACCTTTACAGTTCTTGGTTCACTTTTCCCTCCTGCGTTACCATCTCTTTCCTTCCCAAACCTCTGACGACGTCTCTGTGGAAACCTTTGTTCAGTCACTCATTTTCAGATCAATCTAATTGGCCGTGTCTCTCCATTCACGACCCCCGACCGCTGCAGCTCCGCCCCCTCACGCCCCCGCAGCCAATCAGATCCACCCAATCAGCCGCAGCAGCCAATGACCGCGTCCGGCTGAGCGACAGGTACAAATAAAAGAGAGGCTTAATGAAGGAGGCTTTTGTGTGGTTTGAACTCAGCGGGTTGGAGCTCAGCGGGACGGAGTATTTTTAGAAAGGCACGTTCACAAAAAGAGCAGTGAGTTTAGTACAAGAGAAGACGTATATTGGGATTTAAAACTGAACCTTTTCTTGGCTTGATTTTGAAATTGAGTTGAAAGTCTAGTTTTGACAAATAATTTGAATCATATCTTCCTTCAGAATTAGTTTGTAAAATCACCCGATGAATCAGATATATATATATTTTTTTGTGTGTGTGTGTGCATTTGAAGTTGATGTGGCGATGTCAGTAATTTACTTGTTTTTACAAATTTTTTTTAAGAAATATGACAATGACAGTAGCCTTTTTTTTTTTTTGTTTGCCTTTCACGGTATTTGTTGTTGTGAGAGTGGCTGCGCTCTCGCTCACAGACACAAAGTCGTACTTTTGGTTCACAGTTTTGTCACAGTTTGTTTAAAGTTGAACTTTTGAGATCAGTAGTTCTCAAACTTTTCACACCAAGCACCAACTAATACAACATTTGTCTTTCTGACAAACCACCAGCAGACCTTCACTGAGACTAGAACAGCTCATATCAGAGTAACACCAGTGGTACCACAGTTTGAGAAACTCTGGATTAGAGAACGACAAACAGTAATTATATCTTCATAAAACAGATTATTCAACGTGTTCTCATGGAATGCGTAAAATAGTACGCCATGACATATTGCGTGTCACGACGACGCCCTCTGCCTGTTTTGGCGTGCAATTACACGCTCATTTTTTCTCGCGTCGTCTGGACACGCCTAGTGATTGACGACAAACACAAGGTTTTTCAAGGGATTAACGGCAAAATTTAAGTCTGAAGTTACAAAAATGGGTAAGTTTAGCTCTTTGGCTTGGAGTTGGTTAAGGTTAGGATTAGGATTGTGTTAGTTTTCATGAATAATAACACCTGTTAACATTCACCATTGAAATGAACTGGGACAGAAACGTGTCAAATACAAACGCATAAAATAGAAGTAGCGTTCATATGACACGCTGTTTACAATGGCGTGGTATTGACACGCTTATCCATGAGAACAGGCTGGATTATTTCAAATGACAGACTGGAAACCATGTCCATAAGGAAACTCATGGACTAAAGTTATCCGAGGAGTCAGAAAAAAAAAGTCGATCAAATTCAGAGAAAACTTTACAGACATTTTTACAGAAACACAGTTTAGATAATTATTACAGTTTACCTGAGCTCTGTCCAAATAGGTCTTAAAGCAGCTAAATAAGTCTACTTTAAAGGGACTAAACTTGATTTTTATACAACAAAATAACTTAAAAACAATTCTCTTCTGTTAATGTATCTATCCAGGTGGAAATTAGTCCGAAATGTCCTGTCTATGTCTAATAATGTTTCATTTGTGTCCAACTTTGTCTGTTTTTGTTTTTAGCATTGTGGCTAACCCTCGCCGATAACAGCTGTGAAAAAACATTTAAACTCATTATGATGAACAATTCTGAAACTCAGAATGCATTAGCTACGTGAGCAAATCATGTAGACTGAAGTAAGAAGTTAAAAATTAATTATTTCTGTTTGTTTACATTTTAAGAATGCGAAAATCAGGTACAGTCCCTTTTATGTTACACATTTAACATTGTCCTGTTATTAAAAGCATCTGATGTTGTATTTAGCTCTGAGCCTCCGACAAACACAGTTTCATGTTTTGCTGCTGCAGTTCAGGCAATATCCACGGATTTGTTCTGAGCATAACTTAACTATAACTATAACTTGGGAACACCAGACTAATGGAAAAGACTGTGTCCTTCTCATTCAGCAGCTCTAACATTCCTGTAAAACTCAGACAGACTGGTAATGAGAGGACTCTTTGTGTAACTAGTCTTTGTAATTCCTTATATAAAAGCACATGTTCTTTTCTTCTGAACATGAACCTGCGTCTGAGTCTCACTAACGACTTCAGCGGCTCATTCACAAGCATCACAATTATTTTAGTCCAATTAGTCCAACGTGAGGTGCTGAGCTTCATATAATAAACAACATGTCTCCAGGAGGAACGGATATCCTCAGTCAAAGAGCTGATTCAGAGACCTGCAGTTATTACTCTGCATTAGAATCTTTTTATGAGCAAGATTTGGGATTCAGGACGCTTAAATGTTTCTGTTCAAGCCCAAATATTTCAGGTCGTCTGGTCAGAAACAGTCTGGATGAAGCCAGATTGTAATCACTTTACCTGGGGCCCAATATGTTTCAAATGTTGGACTAAAATTGTCTAAAATTCAAAGTGAAACTCTTTCTGAACCTACAGACTGTGGTGTATTAGTCAAGATCACACTCGTTGAGAGCTTTCCAAGCAACGCAACACTCCGGAGAAAACGTAGAGATACAACAAAATGTTAAAAAACATATTTTTTTACGTCAAGATTTTACAAAAAGCCAAAACGTGAAATAACCATGAAATTAGCTTGGGGCAGGTTAAGATGTACTCGTTAAACCCAAAGAAAATGAAAATGAAGCCATGTGGCGAACATGGCTTCAACCAAAATTTATGGTTATTTTACATTATGGTTTTTCGTAACATAAAACATAAAAAGGCGTGAAAATATTCTCATTGTACCTTTTTGAGATCTGATTCTTCAGAGACTGGGCTGTTTACAAGTCCAAAGAGTCTCGAGACCGAGACGAGACCAAGACCAATGAGGATCAAGACTAAGACAAGACTGAGACTTTTAAAAGTAAAGACCACAGTTCATCGAGACAAATTCAAGACCACTTTCTACATTTGTCTGTATCTACAATAATACAAATCTACATCTCTACTTGAAGAGGCTTGTATGGTCACAAAATGGACAGTTATTTGACCTGGACGAGAGACCACTCAGGTCTGTTTCTGTAGAAAAGTGGTTGCTGCAGCTGTATTTTTTCACATTTTGACAATAAAATGTATTTAGACCTATTTAGATTGTCCCAAAGTTTGTTTTTTACTTCTAGTGAAATGTAATGCAGTTGACCATTCACCTTCAGAAAGTTATACACAGTGCACCTTTAAGTATTACTATTGTCGGGGCTCTTTGTGGAGTTGAGAATTTGTGATTTTGGCCTCTGGTGACTGACTGTAGTTATGAGAGAAAACAAGCTCTGGCCACAAAACATAAGATTTCAAAGTCTGTCTAAATTTTCTTTAGGCGTAGATTTTGTATCTTTGCCTGTAGCCTATTGTCTCGCAGCCATTTTTTTTTCTTGTTTCCTATTCAATTACATTTCTTCGACATATTCTGCTACAACAAAGCTAACGTCTGTGAATCAAATTAGCCTCCTCATTAGTCTGCAGCTTTACAAACACTTTAAAACCTTCACATCTGCTGTTTCCTATAGAAGTGATTAGTGTTTCCTGTTTGACGAGAGGCTTGTACAGTGAGTCGTGTTCAGCCTGTCCAAACTCATTTACCTAAACATGTTCCTGTTAGCGACGCCGCACGTGCTAATCGTTTGTGCTCGTTGCCAGATTCGTTCAGTTTTGACACAATATCCCAAAGCAACAGAACAAACATTTCCGACGCACAGCTGCTCGGATAATCTGCTTCTGTTTTCAGGAGTTTGGAGAAATGTGGCGTCCCTATACAGACCTGGTTTAGTCCTAGTTTGGTTTAATCCACTGTAAATATGAATTGGTTGGTGTGATTTCAGCTTTGGATGTGGTTTGAACCTGCTTCGGTCTGCTTCGTGGGCTGGTTTAGCAGGAGTTTTGTAGGTGGAGATCCTGCTGGTTGTAAATGATACTGTCCTGATGGATTCATACAACCAGGACATCACACGTGCTGTGGGACGGTTTGCAGCCGAGCCAAATCCACAGTGTCTTGTCCTCTGCAGGTGGTGGAGAGTCCTGTCACAAGTGTTTAAGTCTCTCAGGGTCTTGTTCACAGTAAGAGAAGAATAGAGCGTAATATTGGTACAGGGTTTACTGTGTTGAGGTTGCTGTATCGGACCGTTGTGAGGAAGGAGCTGAGTCAAAAGACAAAGCTCTTCATTTACAGTCAACATTCCAACCCTCACCTATGGCCATGAGCTTTGGGTGACGACCGAAAGATTGTCGCTCTAAGTAGTCAAAATGAGTTTTCTCTTCACAGTCTGTTCCGCTGGGCTGTGTAGCCCTGAGGAGCTCAAAAAAGCATTAGCAAAAACATGAGTTTGTGAAATAAAAGCCCTTGTTGAAGATCAAATAACAGTATATAATGTAAATCTGGAGCACAGACGACTTGTGTTTCATGAGACTCTCTTTAGCTCAGATCACAACAGTTTACGTGTGTTTTACTTCTCTATAAGGCAATACATTGTTATGAGAACAAATTCAATAAAGTGTTTTCCTGTTTGTGTGTCAGTGACATACTGTATAAGTTAGTCGACGATGTCCAAATATATAAAAAAAATAAATAAAAATAAAAAACCTTTATGTAAGAATGCAGACTTTAAGTAATCTGATCTAAATTTAGACCGTCCGGAGTGATTTTACTTTGTAATTCCAGACATAATTTACTTTCTTTTTCCTGTTTGGTGCTTTCTGATATGTGGAACTTGACCTGAACAGACTTGGGCAAAGAAGAAAATAGTCTTGATCCTTTTTATGTTTGGACAGCAGAGGAGAGACAAGCTGAGATGAACTTCTGGGCAGCAGATGTGCAGAATGCAGACCGGTCTTCATTCACAAAAGCTCTGCACAGCTACTCCGACGGTCAGTGCGGAGCTGCATGTAGTGAGATCAGTGCTTCAGTGATGAGGAACTCGGAGTAGAGCCACTGCTCCTCCATGTTAAGAGGAACCAACTCATCAGCAACTGTTCTGGATCCCCCATGAGTGAGGTGTTCTGGGCATGTTCCACTGATGGGAGACCTTGGGGAAGACCCAGGACATGTTGGAGGGACCATGTCTCCTGGCTGGCCTGGGAACGCTCCAGGAGGAGCTGGAGCGTTCCCAGGCCAGCCAGGGGCCTGGTTTTGATCAGTGTTTATAACAGTGTTTATTATTAAATCCAATAGTTCAGATTTTTTGTTCATCTTTAAAGTTATATAAGTGATGCGGTTTATAGCTTAGACCTGCTGCATTGCTCTTTTTTTTTTTTTTTTTTGTTCAACCAAGTCTTGCCTTATTTAGTTTAGACCAGTGGTTCTACAAAGAAAATTTAGTTTGAAACTAACTTGAGATAATTTATGACATGAATCTAACCCAAGTCCGCAGACACACATCTCTGCTCCTCAGACTGGCTCTGTCCCGCTGCTGGAGGCGCAGTAAGTTCCAGCAGCAGATTAGCATGTCTTGGTGTCTTGGCTGGTGGTGCAGATCTGGGCCGTGCACTGTGGAGCCGACAAGCTGCTTGTTCGGCCTGAACACTGGCCTCTGCCCTGGACTCTCTGCTCCTGCTCTCTCCAGTAATAGACTGACCCACTTCTGCCTCCAGTGGCTCCAAAAGTCTCCTCTCTTCTGTAAAACTGACCAGAGCTGGGACAGATTCTGATGTGGACGAGGGGAACGTGTCAGGAAGATTTTGTTGGAAACTACTGTAGAATTACATGTGCCTTAAACAACTTTCTAATTAGCCTCAACAATGGTGCAGCCTGCACTTCTACTCCGCATAAAATATAATTTAGCCTTGCTTAATGGTAAACTACAAAACACTTGTTTATGACTCACGACTCAAAAACCACAACATCAAGTGGGACATGTGGACCTCTGGTTTTATTCAGCTAATATCATATACTATTATATGATGTTGGCTGCATTATTCAAACATCAGCTGTTTTTTTTCTTTGACACACATTTGTGTTTAACATGGTTTTGTTATCTATCTTGGCTATCTTGGCTATCTATCACTGACTCTTAGTCAGCTACTGTATATCTTGTAATTAAACAATGTCCAGAACAGCAATTGCATTGATAATACATTGGCAATCCTATATTCAGAATTACAGAACGTCTTTAACTGTAGCTTAATATGATTTCAGTTGTGTCACAGGATGCTACATCACAGATAACAGTAACAGATAACATCTTGTTAAGATGTGTCTTTGACACATCTTAACAAAGGTGTGTCAAAGGAAAAACAGCTGATAATAATGCAGCCAATATCATATAATAGTATATGACATTAGTTGAATAAAACCAGAAGTCCCCAGAGACCACCACAAGAGTTATTAACAACTCTTATTTTTGCATTTATTTTTTCAGTTAGATGACAGACGGCTGTCATAATCTGTAGGTTTAAAACAGTGTTTCTCAAACTGTCCTATGCGTACCACTGGTGGTACTTGAGCTTCTAGTGGTGGTACGCTGACACATCTTTAGTTTGAATATTTACTTCATAAATGTACGTTTTATTCACATTGTTTATGTCCCTTGAGTCATTTCTTAGCTAAAGTTATTGTGCCAATGGTGTATTCCTACTCAGAACCGATAGTTTAGTCAATTTACAACTGGATCCAGTATTTTTGCAAAACTCTACTGGGAACCACTGATAAATGGTCTGTTTAGGAATTCTTATTTATCTGTTTTTCAGTTGGTTGTTTTATCCAACATTTGAATTAAAATATATATAAATATTTATTTTACAAAATAGACTCTAGTAGATTGATTTTAGTTCAACAGCCTGATCTAAAAGTGTCATCAAAACCGTGATGTTATTCTCATTTTCTCCAGCCATGGAAATCTGTAAACTGCATCAGTATAAACCATAATTTACTTATATTTTTCAAACTGAATTTCATTCTACTAGAGTTGAAGGAGGCCGCGGCTTTGTCTTAAGATCACATTTTGAGAGAGACGTGGCCACACTACTGTTATACCTCGAGTGTTGTAAATGTGGACTATTGAGATGCCACGAACTTGACAAAACAGACTTAATCTTGGCAATGTAGATGTCATAATTACATCAAAATCTTGTTAGAAATGTTGTGGAAAATGTTTTTGGGAAATGAACCCTGAACTGAGCTTGATTAAAAGAAAATGCAGTTGGATTGCAATTGTACTTGTATAAAAGCCTCATAAATGCAAAGTTTCCTAGATAGAGGTCGATATTTCTGCCTCAAATCATTACAATCCCACACTTACATGAGCACATCAAGCTAAACTAGTATTTGTCTTGATCATTCTTTCTCCTCTTGTGAAGGATTACCTGACTGAGAGACAGTAATGTGTTGGATAAAAACAAGATGGCAAAGCAAATGTACTCGAGCATTTTGAAAGGCTAATACCAACACAAACACCTCAGAACACATCCTGTAACACACAGACTTCAAAGCCCCGGAGTTCAATAGAGACAGACAGGAGGCGCGTGTTCTTCTGTAAACAGGCTGCTGTGATGAGTGCTGTAGGTTTCACAGTGTCCTCGAACGCAGCGTGAAGCCTGTAAAATCAGACTCTCCTCCACGGCACCTGAATGCAGCGTGCAGCGGGAGAGATGTGACTAAACTGTGATCTTCTACTCGGCGGGAGACGGGACGAAAAACACGCTCACATGTTCTGCTCCGAGAGGGATTGTTCTGAAGGGGGAAGAGAGAGGGAAGAGAGTGAGAAGGAAGGAGGACGTAGAGAAGTGAGAGAGAGAGAAAGGGATGAGGAGAACAAAAGACACTAGAAAGTTCTGCAGTAAGAGGTATTGTTCTGCTGTAAAAGGAGAGAAGGAGAGAGAGAAAGTGAGTGAGCAGACAGACAGACAGAAAGAAAAAGAGAGGGAGAGTGTTTGTTAAACATTCTTGAAGTTTTCTCGGGACGTGGGAGCTGTGTTTTAAATCAAGTTGCAGTAATTGTGAGTCTTCTGAAAAGGCAAAATGGACTGGAGTGAACTTTTAGTTTTCTTTTCATCAAAAACATCCTCATCAGCATTCTTTGCAAAAAGAAATCTAGTTTTACAAGACAACTTTTAGCTGCAGGAGAAACATTGTTATTGTCTTTGTAAGATATATTTATTATTATATGTTGTAGTTGAGCCACGTTATGTATTGTGTATCGGTTTGCTGATATTCTTTGATCAGATGTAATAAGGCTCTTGACATAGAACTCCTCTCATCTCATAATGTAAATCTCATTCACACAGCGTTTTTAAATTGTTGTAGTAGATAAATTAATAGTTACAAAACCTCCATGTGACCCAATTTAAAATGAGTTAAATGCTTCAAAGTTGTCATCTGGACAACAGAAGTTGAGCTCAATCCGTGAGGTACGATCTGTTTACCGTCAGAGTTTGACAACTACTCGCGCAAGTTGTTTCATCATTTTCGTCAAGCATTACATCTCGCACATGTCCACTCCTCATTTGTTCGGCGACTGTTGTCTGTTTGGATCGTGTTTGTGTGAATGTTTTTTTACATCGATGCGCCCTAAAGAGACTTGAACAGACGCTGCGTTGCTCCTCCTACTGACAGCGACTGGGGTGTGTTGGTTTAAAGCTCACAATTATGGCCTGAAAGAGAGTGGAGTGTTAACCTAAAGAACCTACAGAAACAGATGAGAAGGGGACGGTGTTCATTTAGAAGTCTGATGGCGTTTGGGAGGAGGTGTTTGGACATTCTGGAGTTTCTGATGGTATGTGACCTGTGTGTTCAGCAGGAGGGCAACCAGGGGAACAAGCAGAACAGACGATTTGACTTTCATCCAACAATAATTCTTAATCTGAGATTCAGATTTGGAGTTAAAACTTTGAAAACGTTGTACGGATGACAACCTTGAAATCTTTCTGCCTTTGTTTACAGGTACATAAGTTGATATCTATTGATGTTTGAAGTAGGGCTGGGCAATATCGTGATAAAACTCGTATCGCCAGTGACAGTGTGCTTTTCTAGTGAAATCGTCACATCGTGATTCACCTTTTCTCTATGTAATCTTGCTGTCTGTTCAATTAGACATTATTTTTCCCATCCACATTTCCTGGTCGAGCTTTGTCATTCTTTGAATGTTAAATGTAACCAATCACAATAAAGTGAGAACTTGAAGAAGAACTGAAGAAGCAGATAGGGTGTGCAATAAGATTTGGATCATAACTTTCTTAAAGCCATAGTGATTTCATCATGATCTCTGTAGACTTATGCATAATGTCTTAATGATGTAAATAAAGGAAAATGAAAAACACTGATTCTTTTTTTCCCAGAAAGTTCACAATTTTCTGATTGAAAATGAAATTTTCACCTACTTAACACTTTACAGTGGCTGACTAACAGAAAACGCATTATTGAACAATCCTAGAAGCAGAGGATAAATATGTGAATCGTGATACAGTTTCAATAAAATCGTGTTATACAATGTTTAGTCATATCTCTATAGTTTGAAGCTAACAAAGCCGTATCTCTGCATTCTTAGCTCCAGTTTTCCAGAATTATAATTTTTCCTTCTTGCATTATAAAAATCTGATCTAAACTTGCTTAACAGTATTTTTTATGTCTGAAATAAAACTGAAAAGAAAGTGATATCCATGGCGCCATGGCTATTTGCTACAGCTGTGTGTTGCATTAGAGTTTTTCTTTTTTTCTAATTTCCTCTCCTGCCAACAGATACAATTCTAGCACCAAATAGTGAACCAAAAGTTAGCTCTTTCATCCGTGCTTTCAAAGTTGTCATGGAAAGTAAGTTTGCTTGATTTGTTCTGGTCTTGATGCTTCACTTGCAGCTGATTGTCCTGCCAAACCTCTCTCCCTCTCGTCCGATCCGTCGTTGGAGCTTCAGACCCTTGGCGCCTCCCCCTCATCTGTCTCTCTCTCTCTGCCTGGATCTTCTGAACGCTCTGTCCATCCTGGTTCGGACATGTTTTTAGCGCGTCCTCCACAGATGCACATTAGAACGCCCTCTCGCAGTCTGACCGTGCCCTGAGGAGAAAACTCTGGGAACGATCCAATGCACAAGAAGGAGGATTGAACACATCCGAGAGCTCTGAAACACTGGCACAGAAACAAGAATCCACAAAGCTGTAGATCCGGAGGGAGAGTAAGCTAAGACTCGCACTAGTGTGGACTTGGACTAATAAAAGAATATAAGAAATAGCTTCAGAAAAAGACACCAAACTGACAGGTTAGATTACATTACAACAGTGAACATGATTATACTTAAGATTTCACCCAATTTGTTTGTTTTAATGAAGTTTATATTGTCTTTTGTCCAGTAGATGTGTCATTATGTTGATGTAATTCCACTACTGTTACCTAGCAACCACATTAATTAATTATGGGTCAAAATTACAGCCGGGCAAATAATCGACAAATTGAGAAATCGAGGTTCAGTCAATTCTTTGTTTGGGGGTTTGAATCAGAAAGATTGATAATACCTGCTTGAAGCAGAAGTCAAACTTTAAGCAGAATATTGATGTATATTGCATAGTTGTTTCTATTGAACGGAAGTTATGGTCATAACAGCCATATTTATTTTGTTTTTGAAAAAGTTAATCAAAATAGGGTCTCAGATACTGTATACATAGGTCACAACATCCAGTGGCGTAGTTGTCATAGTTGTTTACTCAAAATCCGATGGACATCAGACGAGGGATCGTGGCCTAGTCCTGAAGCAATCCTCTTTTGTCGTTTGTTGTAGACGCATCGACAGCTGTAACAGCAGGAAAAGTGCCGGGTTTTCATGAGGAAAAGTTGTAAAAGGTAACAGAAGCTTTGCACATAAAATGAATACCACAAGGACTATAACACCAAACTAAGTCGAAATTTGAAAACTGTGACAATCTGTTGCGTGATATGTTGCGTCTGTATGGTTTATGGATTTAAAAAAACAGTGCAGTGGATCTATCAGACTATGATCAGAAATGGCAAATAACAATTTTTACTCAAGTACTGTACTTAAGTACCAGTAGTTTATTTTATATACTTTACTTGTGTATTCAAAAAAAAAAATCTGATTTATTGACCTTTATTTAACCAGGAAAGTCCAACTGAGATACAGAATCTCTTTTGCAGGCCTGATGACTTTTTGTTACTACTTCTTACATTTTTGTACTTTGTGCTCTCTACAAATTCAAAACAAGTTACTTGTTACTTTTTCCAATGGTAAAGGCGGTGCAGACCTGCTGTGGTGCCTTTTATTGAAACCTTTTTCCAGTTAAACTATTTTAAAACCTACGAAATATTTCTAATTTCTAAAAAATGTTCATTTGACACATGACTAAATACAATTTTATTACAGTGGGAGGAAAGCCCATTTTACACTACAGTGCAGCTAACACCAACTTTATAAATATACTTTTTGATTTGTTACTTAAAGGTGATGTAGCTGATTTTCACATCACAAAACCTGAAGCAAGATCTAACTGTTTCTAACGCTTCTTTCACACATGGTAATATCCACGTACATGCACATAAACCTTAAATACATGTTTATGCACATGACTAAATGAAACTGGAGGTGACCACTCAATCTGGCTCTTGAGGGGAAAGAAATCTAATTTAATTTTGATTTAGACAGTGAACAGTAATCTTAAAAGTATACTTTTTGGTAGAAAAGACAAAGCTTATTAAAAAAGTCATCTACCCCACCTTTAAGTAAATTTGCAGTGTTTTACTTTTGTACTTTTATTGAATGAGACTCAGCTGTGCTTTGACTTTGAGTAATTTAGTAAGTAAGTAAGCTTTATTTATATAGCACTTTTCACAGACACAAAGTGCTTCACAGTGGGACATAAAAAAACTGCCTGAAAACAAAAAATACACTCAGAACATCTCCAGCAATGTAGGACTCAAACGCTTGTCTAAAAGTGTGTTTTTAGATGCTTTTTAAAGACATCCAATTATTCATACAAGTAACTGTACTTTTACTTAAGCAGTGAACTTTAGTGTCACGAAACTGGACAATTCAGTGTTTTCTGAGGCTCATAGAGGAAAGAATAGTATCTCACGAACAGAACTCCAGCTGTGGTTGTGATGAGAAAGTTGTGTTAGAACAGGATTTAACTCCAAAAAGCACATTTTGCATAATATTTGTCCGTTATTACACCATATGTGCAGCAAAAAAGTTGGTTTAGCTCCTCTTTAAACATGACCTACTTTCTCTCACTCACAGCTAAGATTTCCCAAAGTCTATCACAGAAAGCAGAGTTTGAATCAATAGTTGTTACATGGAAATGCACAAGTACTTCTCACTGCTCACTTAAAACACAGCAGCCAGTTTCCACAGTGAACTTTTAGCGCGCTAGCCCTCCTACGCGCCGCCCACTCACTCTCACCTCTGCCGCTCTGCCGTGGAGAAGGAAGCAGCCAAAAGCGCATGCTAACGACGCTCCTGCCCAATCCGCGTCGCCTGGGGGAAACACAGGGATCGATACCAGAGCGCGCTAGCCTCCCACGCTAACGCTAAACGGCGCGGCTAGCTCGTCTTTCCTGCTCCGGCGCTGACCTGTCACGCCAACACTGCTCAGCTCGGAGTTTTTGTGCAGATTTATTCAAAAACACAACATTATAGAGGGTTTGCGGAGGTGAGAGGAGCTGCATCTGCTCCGGGCGATTTGAAGTTTTAACTTTTTGCACACTGTTGTTTCAGTACTTTCTGGTTTTGACATGAGTTTATTCTCACAAATTGGAGGCATTCTGAGGAACTTTTTAGCAGCAGAACATCCAAAGATCAAAAGTAGAATGTAAAGTTGATGCAAAAGTTTTAGATGTGTTGTAGCACTTAAATTGTGTAAAAAGATTATTTAATCCTCAAGCAAACTTTGTCATTCTTTTTTTTTTTTTTTCTACCGCTTAATCCCGTTAGGGTCGTGGGTGACTGGAGCCTATCCCAGTGACTTTGGGCCTTAGCGGGGAACACCCTGGACAGTGGCCAACTTCTCGCAGGGTCAGACAGACAAACATTCACTCTCTCATTCACTCACTAAGGGTAATTTACAGTGATGCCCAATGAACCTAAACATGCATGTTTTTGGAGGTGGGAGGAAACCGGAGTACCCGGAGAAAACCCACGGTGACACGGGGAGAACATGCAAACTCCACCCAGAGAGATCGTGTGATGTTGATATGGTCCGACCCGGGAGTCGAACCCACAACCTCATTGTTGGGAAGCCAGAGCTCTAACCACTTGGCTACTGTGCAACTTTGTCAGTTTTGTGTAAATTGTTGTTGCATTTCGGTGCTTTTTGACGACACATGTGGAGGGTTTCTGTTTTAGGGATTTTTTCAAATGTGCAACTTAACTGCTGTAAAACTAAGGTAAATACTTACTTCAAGAACTACTATCATACCAAACCCACAGTCAAAATTAGAAAAATGCGATCATCTGTCATACGGGTTTAAGTTATACCTATTTAAAGATTCAGTTCAATTTATTTGTATAAGTAGGCCAAAATCACAACAGCAGTTATCTCAGAAGACTTCACATGATTTGTTGATTTAGCAAATAAAATGATCAGAAAATGAATGAATGAATGAAGAATTTGATCAAAACCAACAGAAGCATTCAAAAAGGCAGAGAGATTGTCCAACAACAAACAGGCAGATGGATAATTGTCCCAAAGCTTTCTTAAACCCTCCTTCTCGACAAAAAAAAAAAAAAAACATGGAGAAGAACCACAGTGACGGAGAGATCCACTCCCACGTGACGGACAGGCTATTGACCCTATTTTGTCCCGCCCACTTGGCTTGGAAATGCACTTCCTGTTTAGCTCTGTTAAGGTAGCTAACGTGTTTGTTTGTCTGTCTTGTGGGGCAATTTTAATTAAATATAATGACAGTTAAAATAAACCCATCAACTGAAATCTACAGGCTAAATGCAGCTAAACAGGAAGTGTATGTCCTAGAAAGTGGGCGGGACAAAATAGGGTCAATAGATGTGACTGACGCGGATCCTGATGCACTTAGAACTTTAAACAGTGGAGCCAGAGACTAGTGGACGAGGACAGCCGATCCAAGAGAGGGCAGTCAGGAGCAGTGAGAAGGGTCCAGGTTCTCAAGATTAAGTGGCATCAAAGGTCCAGGCATCACCACTGGAGCAGCAGCATCTGAAACAGAAACATGAATAGTGTTGTGGATTTCTGAAATACACCTTTAAGAATAAAACACAGAAAGTTGTCTGAATTTAAGAATACAAGTTTATTATAAAAAGCATAAAAAAGTATAAAGAAGTGTGTACACAAAAAGCCCTATGCTGTCCCTCGGGTCCCATCTGTCCCTACTCTAAACATCAATAAGTCACAGACATATTTAAAGGCAGAAAGGAGGCATAAAGCCCCGCCCAGAGATGTTGAAAACAGGACATGAAGAACCTACAAACATGACATAAACAGTTCAGTCTAATCTAAGCATAAACATCATTATTATCAAAGTGACTCAAGGCTGGGTGGTTTATGTCAGAACATCCTGAACTCACTCTAATATGATTGTCTAACACATGTCAATGTATTAAATGAATTAACCTTAGCATCAAATAATTAATTAACATTAGCATTAAAGATATTAAAGATTTCTACAACAATGCCCTCCTCTTGATAATAATAAACAAAGTTTATTTTAATCAAATTCAAGAAATCAATCTTTAATGACTAGCTAAGAAACAAGATGCAACTGTTTTTCATAAGTTTTCCTAAGTTGTAGTCAAAGCTGAAAGTAAGAAGGGTTAGTGACAGTAAAAACACAAAATTATATCAAAATAAAACATTGAGAAAACCATCAGATTCTTTGTCAGACTAAGTCAAGAAGCAGTGCTCTAAACGCGCAGAGTTCACAGTCTAGCAGTCAAGTTAGCTATGTCTTTTTGGATGTCCATCTTTGCAGTTCCAGATATATATACAGGTAAAACAGCCAGATTTAAAGCCTCAAATGTGTGCAATGTTTATCAATGCTAAGAACCTATTTAGATCAGATTTTTCATTATAAAAATGGATTAACCTACGCCAATGCTAGGAAATCGCAACAGGGCCACTTTCTCACCAGTGGTCCGTAGTTCTGTACTCATCTGGCACACCAGTACCCCAAATCGGGTCGTGAAGTGCCAGCAGCATTAAAATGGTCAGAAAATCTAGTCAAAGTATTTAACCACGCCATGTCATTGTGGGTCAGCTTGCACCTATAGTGCAGACGACATGGAAGAAATAAAGAACTCAACTAGAGTGACAGAGAAAATGAAGGCTCCCCATTTGTCTAATTAGTAATTTTATTTAGCTTTCTTAAAGTTCTTCAAGCAGTTTCTCCTCAGCTGAGAGAGGAGCAGTAGTGGGGTTTCCAGGTGCCATGATACTCTGTGAAAATTACCAATCGGTGCAGACAAATCAAGCAGCGCATGGCTTACACTTGTTTCCTGTCTGGTTGCAGACAGTCAGGCAGCGCTAGGCTTACACCTGACTCTTGTCTGGATGCTTGGAGTTGATGATTGCCAGCCACGAAGGCCTGGTACGTCGTCACAGCTAATTAGAGCGTAATTAGCACTCGCTTCTGATGGATGTGGGTTGGCCGGTGACAGGGCACGCCTACCCTCAGGTCACGGCATCAGCTTCGGGATGAGGGTTGGCCAATGACAGGGCACGCCTACCCTCTGGTCACGGCGTTAGCCTCGGCTTTCCTTGGTCTCAGGACACGGTCAGTGGGTGCGGGCTGGGCCTTCCTCCTCTGGTCCTCACGATCTCGAGCCTGGGAGGTTGTGGTGGAGCAGCGTACGAGCCTACTCCTGGCAGAGGTGCGTCTGGGGTCGGGCCGGACTCCGGATGCGGACCCTCAGGAAGCGAAACCACCTTTCGACAGTGAGAAGCGTGGACCCAGGTACCCCGTTCGGCAACCTTCACTGCGGTGTCGGTGATGAGAAGCACTTGGAAAGGGCCGAGCCACCTTTTCGATCTCCAGTGTTTGCGCCTCGTCTCTTTGATCAGAACCCAGTCCCCTGGCCTGTAGTTGTGGAAGACCGCCTCGGCAGCTTTGGGCAGTGCGTCCTTCACCTGCACAGAGATAGAGGACAAAAGTGCATTAAGTTCTTTACAATAGGCCAACATGTCATCATCACACAGAGAGGTCTCGGGGAGGTCTCGTGGAGGCGGAGGTGGTCCCATGCCAATGTTTGGAGTACGGGCAAACAGAATTTCGAATGGGCTCATGTTGCACCTGCTTTTGGCTCTCATCCTCATATACATCAGGGCAAGAGGAAGAGCTTTGACCCATGTGAGGCCTGTTTCCTCACAGATTTTGTCAAAACACCATTTTGTCTTTCCGTTGCACCGCATGCTCGTGGCCAATAAGAGCAATGCCTGCGCAAATCAATGCCCAGGAACCGACCCACCTCCTCCACGGCTTTGTTTACAAAGTGACTCCCATTGTCACTTGAGATTTTTTCTGGAATGCCCCAGCGTGGCACTACCTCAGTGATGAGGGCTTTTACCACTGCGTTGCTTGAGGCATGCTTGCAAGCAAAGGCCTCCACATGCCGAGACCAAATATCGACCATCACAAGACAATACTTCTTACCTTGGCAAGGTGTGAGTTCAATAAAGTCCATTGGAACATGTGCGAAGGGTCTCTCTGAAGGTGGGTGTGCTGCCTGTTGGAGGGTTTTAACTTTACCTGGGTTATATGCCAAACAGATAGCACATGTCTGACAACATTTTTGTGCATAAGCTGTAAAACCTTTTGTGAACCAATGATGTGCAACCACATCCACCATACCCTCGTTGCAATGGGTGGCCTCAACCATGAGAAGTGACCGTATCTGTCTGAAAAAAAAAAATGTTTATGTCCACAAATTTTGTCATCAGGGCGTAGCCAGGCCCCTTCTCCTATAACAGCACCACCTTTCCCCCAGAGGACTTTCTCCTCAGGGGTGGCAAAGCTTTGCAAAGCTGTTAAAGAAGAAGTGAGTGAAATGCCATGGTCACGTGACATCCAGTTAGTGTTTCTGCACAGGCAGGAGAGAGGCAGACTTTGCAGCAGCATCTGCACGGCTATTTCCCCTGGAAACTGACTTAGATTTGTTAATGTATGCCTGGCACTTGCAGATCGCCAGAGCAGAGGGCAGCCAGACAGTAAAATGTGTAGATCTTTTTCTTTTAGAATTCTCCTGATGTTTGTTGTGGTAAGACCAGTGGTGACCATAACATCATAATTATGGAAAATCCAATTGGTTTCCTCAAGATTTTCCAAAGTTGATGGATCTGGATTCAATCTGTTGAGATAAAACATAAAAAAAAAGCATTGCACAGAAAAAAAACAACAACACATCCCCTCTTTTTTTCTTTTTCGGCAAAGCTTACTATTTTGACTTCTCTCTATCTCTTTAGTTAAAAGACATTTTATAAAGTCTTACAAGCAGCACTCACTATCATGCAGATCTAAAACCGATAAATAATTTCACTCAATGCAAACACCTATACATGTTAAACATGAATAGAATTTGTAACTCTGTTTTTTTTTTCTAAAAAAAAAATAATAATAATAATAATAATAAACAAATAAATAAACCATTCTTAAATGAACCAGACTCAAACCAACCAAACTAAAGACAACATTTAAAGAAATGTCATTGTAGCACCTTTAAGTGCACTAACTTACTAACTAAATGAGAAAACCATAAATTATTTTTTCAGCTAAATCAGCTTCAGCGTTTTGAAGTTGGAGTTGTCCAAAGCCCCCCAAAAACATGCAACATCTATTGTTAAACACAATCTGACTGTAGCCATAATCCTCCATATGTTTGCAAACAAAATTTAGGTGGAACTGAATTATTTTCTTTTTTTGCAGATTTAGCTCACACTTATAAAAAGACACAAAACTACAAAAGCGTCAGCTCCAAAAGTGTTCATAAACAGATCCAGATTAGTGTAAACTGTCTAGTCAGGCATTCTGGGGAAAATAGGCTAAACATAATCTTCAGTTCTTCTAATAAATGAGCAAACTAGTTTTACCTAAAAAGTTATGTTTTCTAAACACAAAAAATTCAATGCATTAAGTTCTCCTGTAGAACCTAATTTAAAATCAAATGTAAAATCAGATGCTCAATATAACAGACATTGAATTGCATGAGAAGTTTATTGGTTTAATTCTTGCTCAAATTTCAGTGTAAAATACATCATTAAATAAACTGCCTTGCCGACAAATGCAATAGTTACCCCATCCTTGGGTTTGTGATGACTCCAGCATTATTAATATTATTTTTCCTCAGGTTATGTCCATTTATTCAATTAATTTTGGCTTTTGGATCCATGTCATCTTAAATTCCATTATCCTTAAATGAACCACCGTTCAATCTGTGAAGATAAAGAACAAAAACACACAACAAAGAAACACGTAACAACTCCTTTCCGAGTTGCTCTTTGTCATTCTCCATGTGCTCCTTTAACTTTGCTGTGGAAACTTGTCAGTTGCAAGTTTAAAAAAAAAATAAAAACAGTGACCATTGTAAACAGTCCCATTTCATTAGAAAACACATAAAGTAAGTCCATAGACAAGACATAGACAAGTTAGTTCATTNTTGAACACATCCGAGAGCTCTGAAACACTGGCACAGAAACAAGAATCCACAAAGCTGTAGATCCGGAGGGAGAGTAAGCTAAGACTCGCACTAGTGTGGACTTGGACTAATAAAGAATATAAGAAATAGCTTCAGAAAAAGACACCAAACTGACAGGTTAGATTACATTACAACAGTGAACATGATTATACTTAAGATTTCACCCAATTTGTTTGTTTTAATGAAGTTTATATTGTCTTTTGTCCAGTAGATGTGTCATTATGTTGATGTAATTCCACTACTGTTACCTAGCAACCACATTAATTAATTATGGGTCAAAATTACAGCCGGGCAAATAATCGACAAATTGAGAAATCGAGGTTCAGTCAATTCTTTGTTTGGGGGTTTGAATCAGAAAGATTGATAATACCTGGCTTGAAGCAGAAGTCAAACTTTAAGGCAGAATATTGATGTATATTGCATAGTTGTTTCTATTGAACGGAAGTTATGGTCATAACAGCCATATTTATTTTGTTTTTGAAAAAGTTAATCAAAATAGGGTCTCAGATACTGTATACATAGGTCACAACATCCAGTGGCGTAGTTGTCATAGTTGTTTACTCAAAATCCGATGGACATCAGACGAGGGATCGTGGCCTAGTCCTGAAGCAATCCTCTTTTGTCGTTTGTTGTAGACGCATCGACAGCTGTAACAGCAGGAAAAGTGCCGGGTTTTCATGAGGAAAAGTTGTAAAAGGTAACAGAAGCTTTGCACATAAAATGAATACCACAAGGACTATAACACCAAACTAAGTCGAAATTTGAAAAACTGTGACAATCTGTTGCGTGATATGTTGCGTCTGTATGGTTTATGGATTTAAAAAAACAGTGCAGTGGATCTATCAGACTATGATCAGAAATGGCAAATAACAATTTTTACTCAAGTACTGTACTTAAGTACCAGTAGTTTATTTTATATACTTTACTTGTGTATTCAAAAAAAAAAATCTGATTTATTGACCTTTATTTAACCAGGAAAGTCCAACTGAGATACAGAATCTCTTTTGCAGGCCTGATGACTTTTTGTTACTACTTCTTACATTTTTGTACTTTGTGCTCTCTACAAATTCAAAACAAGTTACTTGTTACTTTTCCAATGGTAAAGGCGGTGCAGACCTGCTGTGGTGCCTTTTATTGAAACCTTTTTCCAGTTAAACTATTTTAAAACCTACGAAATATTTCTAATTTCTAAAAAATGTTCATTTGACACATGACTAAATACAATTTTATTACAGTGGGAGGAAAGCCATTTTACACTACAGTGCAGCTAACACCAACTTTATAAATATACTTTTGATTTGTTACTTAAAGGTGATGTAGCTGATTTTCACATCACAAAACCTGAAGCAAGATCTAACTGTTTCTAACGCTTCTTTCACACATGGTAATATCCACGTACATGCACATAAACCTTAAATACATGTTTATGCACATGACTAAATGAAACTGGAGGTGACCACTCAATCTGGCTCTTGAGGGGAAAGAAATCTAATTTAATTTTGATTTAGACAGTGAACAGTAATCTTAAAAGTATACTTTTTGGTAGAAAAGACAAAGCTTATTAAAAAAGTCATCTACCCCACCTTTAAGTAAATTTGTACTGTTTTACTTTGTACTTTTACTGAATGAGACTCAGCTGTGCTTTGACTTTGAGTAATTTAGTAAGTAAGTAAGCTTTATTTATATAGCACTTTTCACAGACACAAAGTGCTTCACATTGGGACATAAAAAACTGCCTAAAAACAAAAAATACAGTCAGAACATCTCCAGCAATGTAGGACTCAAACGCTTGTCTAAAAAAGTGTTTTTAGATGCTTTTTAAAGGCATCCAATTATTCATACAAGTAACTGTACTTTTACTGGATAATTCAGTGTTTTCTGAGGCTCTTAGAGGAAAGAATAGTATCTCACGGACAAAACTCCAGCTGTGGTTGTGATGAGAAAGTCAAATTTTTTACGAAAGGATTTAACTCCAAAAAGCACATTTTGCATAATAATCCGTTATCACACCATATGTGCAGCAAAAAAGTTGGTTTAGCTGCTCTTTAAACATGACCTACTTTCTCTCACTCACAGCTAAGATTTCCCAAAGTCTATCACAGAAAGCAGAGTTTGAATCAATAGTTGTTACATGGAAATGCACAAGTACTTCTCACTGCTCACTTAAAACACAGCAGCCAGTTTCCACAGTGAACTTTTAGCGCGCTAGCCCTCCTACGCGCCGCCCACTCACTCTCACCTCTGCCGCTCTGCCGTGGAGAAGGAAGCAGCCAAAAGCGCATGCTAACGACGCTCCTGCCCAATCCGCGTCGCCTGGGGGAAACACAGGGATCGATACCAGAGCGCGCTAGCCTCCCACGCTAACGCTAAACGGCGCGGCTAGCTCGTCTTTCCTGCTCCGGCGCTGACCTGTCACGCCAACACTGCTCAGCTCGGAGTTTTTGTGCAGATTTATTCAAAAACACAACATTATAGAGGGTTTGCGGAGGTGAGAGGAGCTGCATCTGCTGCGGGCGATTTGAAGTTTTAACTTTTTGCACACTGTTGTTTCAGTACTTTCTGGTTTTGACACGAGTTTATTCTCACAAATTGGAGGCATTCTGAGGAACTTTATCGCAGAACATCCAAAGATCAAAAGTAGAATGTAAAGTTGGTGCAAAAGTTTTAGATGTGTTGTAGCACTTAAATTGTGTAAAAAGATTATTTAATCCTCGGGCAAACTTTGTCATTCTTTTTTTTTTTTTTTTCTTCTACCGCTTAATCCCGTTAGGGGTCGCGGGTGACTGGAGCCTAAACCAGTGACTTTGGGCCTTAGGCGGGGGAACACCCTGGACAGTGGCCAACTTGTCACAGGGTTAGACAGACAACCATTCACTCTCTCATTCACTCACTAAGGGAAATTTACAGTGATGCCCAATGAACCTAAACATGCATGTTTTTGGAGGTGGGAGGAAACCGGAGAAAACCCACGGTGACACAGGGAGAACATGCAAACTCCACCCAGAGATCGTGTGATGTTGATATGGTCCGACCCGGGAGTCGAACCCACGACCTCCTTGTTGGGAAGCCAGAGCTCTAACCACTTGGCTACCGTGCAACTTTGTCAGTTTTATGTAAATTGTTGTTGCATTTCAGTGCTTTTTGACGACACATGTGGAGGGTTTCTGTTTTAGGGATTTTTTCAAATGTGCAACTTAACTGCAGTAAAACTAAGGTAAATACTTACTACAAGAGCTACTATCATACCAAACCCACAGTCAAAATTAGAAAAATGTGATCATCTGTCATATGGGTTTTAAGTTATACCTATTTAAAGATTCAGTTCAATTTATTTGTATAAGTAGGCCAAAATCACAACAGCAGTTATCTCAGAAGACTTCACATGATTGTTGATTTTTAGCAAAAAAATGATCAGAAAATGAATGCATGAATGAATGAAGAATTTGATCAAAACCAACAGAAGCATTAAAAAAGGCAGAGGCAGATTGTCCAACAACAAACAGGCAGATGGATAATTGTCCCAAAGCTTTCTTAAACCCTCCTTCTCGACAAAAAAAAAACAAAACATGGAGAAGAACCACAGTGACGGAGAGATCCACTCCCACGTGACGGACAGGCTGTAGATGTGACTGACGCGGATCCTGATGCACTTAGAGCTTCAAGCAGTGGAGCCAGAGACCAGTGGACGAGGACAGCCGATCCAAGAGAGGGCAGTCAGGAGCAGTGAGAAGGGTCCAGGTTCTCAAGATTAAGTGGCATCAAAGGTCCAGGCATCACCACTGGAGCAGCAGCATCTGAAACAGAAACATGAATAGCAAAGATTATAGATATTTCCTGTTTTGATTCTGGTTTATCTAAAGTAGTAGTAATGTTAAAGCAGAAAGCGATCATTTTCCACCAAAAAAATCTGTCACTTTCAGAAAAATCTTCTGCATTTGCCTTTGTGAAGTCAATTGTGGCTCTTCAAAAACAGCAGCTTTTGTGATTTGATTGTGATTAAATTTTCAACCTTAACTAAGAAATGTAGGGTTGTTGACATCAGTTTTTGCAGATCCTTGAGCACAATTGTGACCATTATGATTCAGTCACATAAAAAACAGTGACTTTTGGTAGATATTTTTTTTTACCTCTAAAGCATAAATCCGTCCTGTGTGTTTTGTTGGTCTGATTTGCTGGATAAGCAGCAGCTGTCCACCACATACAGACTCACAGATCAGCCCGTCTGCTTCTCTCTTTAGATGAGAAAGTCCAACATTTACACTCGCACGACATGTTTCAGGCAAAGACTGTTTACTCTCAAGTCCACAGGAGAGATTTCACTTTAAAAGACGAAACTGAAAGTCAAAATTACTGTAGAATTTATATATCATTTTGTGATGGCGTAGAACTGACATTAAGGCTGATCTTTAAGGCTGCATTCACAATACAAACTGAACTGGACCCGGCTCTAATGGAAACCAAAGTTGTAACATCGTCTCTTTCTCTAAACTGGCTCGATTCTGTTCACAAAACACTTTTAGTTCAGTCGAGACACATCTGCCTTTGACCTGTAGAGGCGCTGTGGGACAGAAACACGTTACACAAACAGTAAAGAAGACACCCGACTTCTCTGTTACATCTGCAGCTACGGCTCCATCCAAAACAAACACACTTCTGGACTTTATATTGTGTTTTTATGGAGCTGTCCCACAACTTCTCTCACATCAACAGGCCCAGTGTGAGTGACAGATATGGACCATTTTCCCGCAGTAATGTGAGCTGTAGTGTTACTTTCTGTTGTTTGCTTCTATAACTTCCCCCGTCCTTCTCCTGATACTTTCATGTAGGCCTATTTTTGTGTATTATTTGTCTCATTATCGATCTCACACATCTTTGTTGTGATTCTGAGCCTCATGTGCGTCTCAGCCTATAGATTACATCACTGTCCACTTCCTGGTTTTGTTTCGCTCTCGGTCTGTCTGCTTTCACAAAACAAACCGGAGCCGATTTTGAAATGTTGGACTTGATCAGAATTCATTTGCGTGTTCACAATTACCCAATCGAACCGAACTATCCAAGCAAACAAATCCTGATCCAAATCAAAAGTGTATTGTGAATGCAGCCTAAATTTACCATAGGGTTAGGGTCACGATTCAAATATTTTTCTTACCATTTCGTAACTATTCTTTGCTTTTCCCAGCGTTCCTGTACAGATCTTATATTCACCAAACAGCATCTGCTTCTGAACTGTAAACAACACCAATGAGTTCTTCTGTGGAGCGACCCGGCTTTTCTCTTTCACCCTTCACCTCTCTCTCTCTTCCTCTTTCTCTCTCTCTAATTGTTCCTCTCCACGTGACTCCGTTAGCGTGGCTCCGTTAGCATGGCTCCGTTAGCGTGTCTTAATTAAACGTCTGCTAAAGAGGAGGAGAGAGGGAACAAGAGACAAAGAGAGAAATGTACTAATTACACACAAGGCCGTGGATCTCGTTACCTCCTCCTCATTTACACAACTGCTTTACAGTCATGAGAAAATCACTGCACAGTCTTAAGTAAAGTGAATGCATTATTATTACAAATGTATACAGTGGTCCCTCGTTTTTCGCGGGGGTTAGGTTCCAAAAAGAACCCGTGAAAGGCGAAACCCGCAAAGTAGTCATCATCATTGTTTACCAGTAATTTCAGTTAATAACCTGCCTGGTTCTGATGTTCAGTGTCTTTTGTACAGGTAATAATGCGCTGAACACATGATTCACCACCAGATACAACAGCACGAGTCGTTTATGTGACCTTAAAGAGGGACGGTGCTGTGTGTGTTCGCCTGCTCAGCTTTTGACACGTTGCCCGTCCCTCTGCTCTCCACAGCCAACCGCAGAGCCACGCAGTGCCGCCGCCTCCTATACGCACATAACGCAGAGCGCGTAGGGCATCACCTGCACAAAGCCGAGCTGTGCTGTCCTGCTGCTGAACTCATGAGTGACAGAAAAGTCCGGTCTAGACGCATGTGGCCGATGATTCTTAACACACAGCACAAAATCAAAGACTCTAGAAACCGTTTCGAAAACAGAAACGTGTTGTACGACTCGTAAACTCTTAGACAATCTTTATTTTGCGTCAATAGGACACATATTGGGCAAGTTACGAGGAGAAACAGCAGCTGAATTAAGACGGCTGCACATTTGATCACGCAAATTACCGCGGCGAAAGACGGCGGATTCTGACACATTTGTGCTCAGCCTCGGATCACACGGACTCCAGAGCAGACATGAAACACATCCGGACTCTAGTGAAGTCACAACACGTTCTTCAAACACATCTCTGAACTACACAAATGACGTTCCAGCGTGAACAAACTTCTCATCGTAACTACGAGCTCAGAGTCATATCCTCACCTGGAGAAACGTCCGAGCGTCAGGACAGCTTCCCCTGCATGATCCAAACTGTCTCAAGTTTTCTAAAAGAGCTTCTGTGCTGTTGCCTGTGAATGCTGCGATGTGATATGGTCTAAACAGCGTGTCTGAGAGAAAAACACGCTACAGCGCACAGTAAAATAAAAAAAAGCAAAATAGCACTAAAAAAAATCAGCGAAGCCGCGAAAAGTGAACCGCGATAGAGCAAGGGACCACTGTAACTTACACTTCTATATTTCCTTCATTATAATAACCTATAGAGACCTTTTACTTTCCTGTTTCATTAGTTCAAACAACCAGAGCCTGAGAGAGAGGAGGAGGTGTGACAGGATAATTAGAGTCAGAGATTGTGTTGTTTAAAGTCCCAGTCTGCAGCGGTTTGATTTAGATTCAGCTGAACCTAGAGGAGCTGGAGCAGAGGTGAGAGAAGGTCCTGAGCAAAGAGCAGCAAAAGCACACAACAAGCAGCGTTCTGATTATAAATGAATGTGAGCATGTGTGCGCCGCAGGCTTTGGGAGAAATACTCACTGTACAGGGTTTACATTACCTGCTGCCGGCGGTTCAGTTTAAATGTTTCATTGTTTGTGATAATTGTCCAAATGTATAAAGCCTTGGTCAGGGCTATTCAACATACAGTAATTCTGCTGAGGGACACATTCTCTCTCTCTCTCTCTCTCTCTCTCTCTCTCTCTCTCTTTCTTTCTTTTCTCCCCCTTTCTTTTTCTTTCTCCCACTCTTTCTCTCTCTCTTCCTTTTCTCCCTCTCCCACTTTCTCTCTTACTCTTGCATTTACTCTTCCCCCTCTCTCTTTCCCTCTCTCACACTATTTCTCTTTTTTATCTTCCCCCTCTCTCTTTCTCTCTCTTTCTCTCATTTCTTTATTTCTGTCTTTCTTTCTCTCTCTCTCGTTTCGTTTCTTTTCTCTCTCACTATTTCTCTTTCTTTCTCTATCTCTCTCTTTCTCCCTCTCTCTCCCCTTCTCTTTTCTCTCTCTTTCTTTCTCTCTTTTTTCCTTTCTTTTCTCTCAATATTTCTCTTTCTCTCTCTCTCTTTCTCTCTCTCATTCTCTCTCCCCTTTCTCTCTCTCTCCCCCTCTCTCTCCCTCTCTCTCTCCCTCTCTCTTTTCACTCTCTCTCCCTTTCTCTTTCTCTCTCTCTCCCTCTCTTTTCGTTCTCTTTTCTCTCTCTCTCTCCCTCTCTCTTTTCTCTCTCCCCTCTCTTCTCTCTCTCTCTCTCTCTCATTTATCAGACGTTCGATTAGTCCTCCTCACATGTGGGTCAGACTCATAAAAATCTCTGAATGAGGTGATCTTATGAAACAGCAGAGTTATTCCAGTCCACGTCTGAGGCTTTGGAAAGAAAGACACAAATCAGAAAATCAAATGAAATCAGCGAGTTAGAGCGCCGAGGCTGCCGCACATTCAACCACAGCACTTTCAGAACACATTCAAACTCAACACAACTCTATTTAAAAAAACAAAACTCTGTAATCAGCATCTGTTTGGTTTATTATTGGAGCAAATGTATTTAAATCAGATTCAGCTGATTGTGGAAAGAGTGAGAATGTTGACAGTTTCATCATTGGAAGACATGTTCAGAGTAAATTATATCGACGTTGAGTTTTATAAGATTCTATCTAATAATGGACATGACTATGGACTTAAACATCAGTGGCAGGCTAAATAATAGAGATTATGATTCCTTTGGTCCAGTTTAAACTTTCTGCACACTACAGGAGTTTTGAGCAGATTTTAATCCGAATGTTTCCCTGGTGTGGCCAGAGTAAGGATTCTCTGTTTCTTTCTTTCTGTCTGTGCGTCACTGTGACTCTGTTAGGACTGTTTGTCTGGAGCATCATGGTGAGGTTCACCTGCTGCATGAGCAAGGACCTTTACAACAGAAACATGTGGTGCATCTACCTTGTGACAGCGCCTCTTAAAATGTCAAATAAAGAAGAAGCATTGCCTCATCATCTGTAAATAAATGTAACACTTTGTGCATTTATCAAAGTGCAGGATTCATTATTACGAGCATCGCGCTTGTCGACTCCAACACACCTGCTCCTTTAACTTTATTATTAGTTTAAACTTTCAGTGTAACAGCTCCTGACCTCTAATGAGCCTCCGCTCTCCTGTGACCTTTATAAACCTGCTTTAATCCACTGGTATTTCATCATTGTAGTTGTTTCACTTTTATAACTGCACACATGAAAGAAACACTCTGCACTCGATCATGTGACACACTCACTGTTCTTTTCTCGCTGCTGCACTCCACAAGTCTGTGTCGTCTCTGTTGGAAATGTCCCTATGTCTGAGGCCTGTTCTGTTTTTGACATGTTAAAAATTCGCTAAAGATCTTAAACTTCTTCAGTATGCAGCCGGCTTCAGTCTTGTAACCACCACTGTTTACTATAAGTCAGAAAGTGGAAAAGTCACTAAGAATGACCCCGCCTTATATTGACAGATGCCGAGGGACTGTCAGCAAGCTAGAGTTACACTACTTAGTCACTGAAAAGGGGAAGATATTACTTGTGACGTTTGTAACGAGTTACTCCCAGCACTGGTTCAGACTTCTGTGATGTTCTCAGAGACACCTGTTGTTTTGATCTTGTGCTATTATTGGTCGACATCATTTTCGACTCTGCTGCGCATGACGCCTGCAGAAAGAGACGCTGTCTGATTAGTAAACTGGGGAAACTTCTTTGATTAAGAACAACAAAACTAAGAGGAGAGCAGCTGTTTGGATCAGGTCTGAACTGGCCTGACAGACGTCTGACTCATGAAGCTTGAGACGGTGTTTTTCTCGCAGTTTTTTCACCTGAATGTAATGTGTATGAGTTGTAGAGAAGAATTTCATTCACAAATGTTGATTTAGCAGCATAACTTTTGTAGTTAGCTGACAGCTAGCGCTGGTGAGTGTTGCTGCTACAGCTTGTGTGCATGATGAGTGTGTTATAAGTGAGTAGGAGCATGTGCAGAAGAGCATCAGAAATGTGGTGACAATGCAGAGCAGTAAAGCCTTGGTCCGCATCAGTTTTGCAATCTGCTGTGTTGGAGCGATTTCTCTTCAAAAGCTGTTTTGTTTTTGTTTTTCATTAAAAATTGTTTTATGCAGCTACATGTAATTACTAAGTTTAAGCAGAGTCTTTTTTATCGTCCAATTAAATATTCTGAGAATTTTGGAAGTATTTTTATTTGTGTTTCGAAACAAATCTTATCTTTATATGTGCAGGATCTCAAAAGTTTATTTGTATCAGATGATGAAAATAAATGAAGAAAAGGTAGGATGGCTCGTGGATCGGCTCTATCACTCATCAGGGGTTAATTTTCTTCTAAACAAATGATCCCAGAAGAGATATTTAGCCCCAAAAGCCCAGAAACACATTTGATCAGGTGTTGTTCTCATGATTCTGATAAAGTAAAGCAGTGCTGGTGCTGTGGGTGAAAGCCTGTCCTGCGTGTGAATGAGCCTGTGTTTTGCGTCGGCGTCTGGATCAGAAGTGACAGGAACAATGTTGTGTAATTCCATTAGTGTCAGGGCTGTTAGCATTAGCAGATATCATTAGCATCACCAGCACAAAGGTCACTGTCACGGAGATTCATGAGTATCGTAGTTTCACTCCATTCACACTTCTGTTCTTTTGTCCTGGATTATTACAACTTTTCTCATGTTAATTCTGACCTTTAGCTGTAGTTTTCTTCTGCACAAGGAACTTCTGCTTTAGTTCTAATTTAGCTATGATTTTCATTTGGGTTTGTTGACTAATTGGAAGGCACTATACACAATCTTAACATGTAAACAAATGGAAATATGTAGTTTTACAGCTGTCACATGTTTTGTTCTTCTAAGCTGTTCTGCAGTGCCTCTCACTCTCTCTCTCCTGTCAGTTATTTAAGTTTAAGTGACTCTGGATCATGATCAGAGCCTCTGCAGGTGCTGCTCTGTCCCTGTCCTGTGTGAGAATGGTTTGAAGCACAAACATGAAATCAAATCAGGAAGAAAACAACACAGACATCCAGACCTAAACTTTGTTGTTAAACATAAAGAAAACCATGTGGTTTCAACCAAAGCACCTGTCTATAAGACGTTAAGAAAATAGTGTCTGATGCTTTTCACAGCATCAAATAGAAACATTGTATAGAGGTATTTTTGATCGACGCACTTTCCGCTCTACTGCGCATGCGTTATGCAGAAGGAGCTCCTCTCCATTTTATTTATTTTTATTTATTTATTTATTTATTTGAAAGGGACAATGCACATTAATGAACACCAGTACACAAGATACACGTGTAAATGTGCCGAAGTTAGCGAACAGCTAATTCACATTCGTAGTCCCTTTACATTTAGGACAAGACAAGACACACAACAAGACAACAAGTCATAAAGGCCACACTCACTCAGGGTACAAAGTGCCAATTTTCTAAGGTGCAAATGTTGTTAAGGTGCTGTAAGTAATTTTAAAAAGCTGCAGTTTAAAATCTATTAAATAAGTTAAATTAGTTTAAGACCAGTTCGTATCCATGTGTTGGTCCTCTGCTGCTGCACAGAGATGACCAAGACACTGGAGTTTGCAGAGTGCCCTCTAGTCCTAAAACATTCATACATATTTACATTGAACAGTTACAGGAGATCCATCTGCTTACATGGGGAAACTTCTTTGAATAAAACATAAAAACAGAACAGAGCAGGTGTTTGGATCAGGTCTGAACCGGTCTGACAGACGTCTGTCTCCTGAAGCTTGAGACAGTGTTTTTTTCGCCGTAGGGTTGAATTTAATTCACAAATGTTGATTTAGCAGCAGAACTTTTGTTTTCGTAAGTGATTAACTCTTGTAGTTAAATGACAACAGAGCTTTTTCAACTTGTTTCCACTGTTTGTGTCTGTGAGCGGCGACTCTTTCTGGAGGCGGGTGCGGTGCGCATCGCCCACGTTGATAAACAACAAATATAATAAACATGTGAAAAATAGGCCTAATATTATGCTCATGATATATTACCATACCAAAGTTTAGATACACATTCAGTGAGACTGTCTTATTTCATTAAAAGTTGTATGGAAGATTTAAAAATAAAATAAAAAAGTGTCTTGTCAGCTTGGTCAAAAATAGTTGTTCCTAAGTAATTCATTGGTGCAATAAACAGAGAAGGAAGCGACAGTCGAACATGTTCATCATTTGAAAAACAGCTGCTGGATCTGTCTTTGCTTGCAACATTTTTCATACATCCTTTAAATCATCTTCAAGAACAACTTATCTTAGAGCAACAAAATGAAAAGCAGCAAACATCAGAGAAAGAGAGAGAAAGAGGAGGATGTGGAGACTGGGAGAGAAGCTCAGCGGGGCTTCTTGTACACGAAATGAGTTTGTTAACTTTTAGAGATCGTGAGCATGACTGAGAACGTGGCAGGTGGAAAGAAAATGAAATAGCTTCCACACAAAGAATTAAAAATATTATGTGCCGGGGAAGTGTCTAGAGCAGATTGTTGTTGTTTCTTTAATCAACACACCTAATCTACAATGCTACATGACACTGGATGAAGAAATGATTGAGAAGTGAATGAATAAAGCTCCGTAAAGTTCTTTGACTGCTTTGAAGACGCTATAAAAATCTAATGACTGACTGAGGTAGTGCTGTCAGCTCTGTCTACAATCACTTAGCACTTCTCTCCTCCTCCGTCTTTCTCCTTCTCTCCTGTCTTTACACGACAATCTCCTCCTCCCTCATTCTCTCTTCTCTTTACATGACTCCATTGTTGGCGTCTGAACACATGCAGCTCTTTACAGCCCTGACCTCAGCCGCTGTCAATCTGTGCATCTCCCCTTTCATGTCCTTCATTTAAATTCACGCCGCGTGTTTCTTATCTGTTTTATCTGTTTTCCCGTCTCTCCATCCTCCTCTTCCTCGGGTGAAGGTGTCTCTCCCTCTTTTCCTCTCTCACTAATGCCTTTCTTTGTACCTATAGCCCGCAGTCCTTTTGTCTCCAAACTGAATCATCTACATCCAGATACAGGCCTTTGCGATGTGCTGGATAAATTTCCCATCCGGAACGCCGCGTGGAAAGATGTGGGTGCGTTGCCATGTTGGATGTAATCGCGGTGCCAGACGTAGCTTTGGACAAATGGATCAGTGGGGTTGCCAGATGTTTGGCAGATTCCTCTTCGTCAGATGACATTTGCTCCACATGTACAAGGCTAAAGCGGCTGTCAGGAAGTTTTGACCGCGGAATGAACAGCAAGTGTTTACAGTGAAATCGAAGGGAAAGCCTTTAAACATTACACACAGCGTAGACAGAGAGTCATCTGTGAGGAAGGATTGAACGCAATACTATTAGCCTGATGCATTAGAGTTGAGTTTGAGTAGCGCCATAACAACGTAAAATGCATATAACTGATTATTTAGCTCTTATTGCTTGAATTTGCTGTTTATTGGGTTACGTGGGTTTGCATTTTCATTGTAAAGCACAAAGAAGCAGTGATAGGCTGCAAAATACAAATACAATACAGTTTAAAAGATCGTCTGGGGCCCGGTGCAGATGGTCCGTAACCCAGTTTTGGCCCTGAACCGGTGAGTGGGGACCCCTGCATTAGATGGTTTCTGGTGACATCACACCATTGGAGTTTGTTCTGCATGATAGGCAGGGACTGTTTTGCTTTAACAATCGTTGCACCCGAACACATATGTGTAGTCCAGAAAATCTGGATTTGGTATTGCTGTTTGTAGCCACAGTGGCCGCTTCATGATACGCAGCTATAAACAGCCGCAGTACCCTCTACAGGCCAGATCTTGAGGCAATTCTTACCTATTTTCACATCTTTCACTTTTTTCCGGTTCAAAAAGTTTTAGTGTCGGATAAAATGGCCTCATAAGCTTTAGCTTCGGCTACCGCTGCTCGCTCTATAACTCTCGCATTGATTGGTTAGAACAGTCAGACCTGAGCTCAGCTTAAGCTTATCCTCGTGCAAAGATTCACAGGCAAACACAACTGTGCATGTTCAATAGCCTCTAGAACAGAGGTTCTTAACCTTTCTGATCTTGAGGCCCGAATATTCATGTAGAAAGTAACCTGGGGCCCAATCTCATATTAAATGTATTGTGTTTTACTGATTTGTGGTCCTCACAGTCCAACTTCGGACCCCAGCCCTATGGTTAAGAATCACTGCTCTAGAATACTTTGTAAACGGCTAAAGTTAACGGCCAAAATGGTAACGAACGTCACTGAGCAAAAGCCACTGATGCACAGCGCCACACCAGGACTCACTCAGCGTTCATTGTCATGAGGTAAACTGACAAATTAGAGATTCAATATGATTAAATTATTATTTGACACAAGGTCAAAGGACGAGAACATTTGTGCCTCATGATCACGTGGGTGCGCCATGACAAAGGGAAAAGTGCATGAATGCAGCACTACAGAAAGTACAAACTCACAAATTCTCACAGATTTTCCGACTTTTAGTAAAGAAAGAAATGGCTACTGCTAGTCTATGTTCAGTACAATTGTTCGTAGAAGTAAGGCATCTTTTAGACGCGCACAAGCAAGGGATTTGAAAAAGCTAATTATCGCTAGCATTAAATATTGTAAATTTTTTCACATTGGCATTGACTTACGTTGTATATAAAGTGTTCTCTGCAAATCTGCGAGAACTTAGCGCTATTTCATTCTAGTTTTTTGCTGCCACCCATTGGCATCTTCTGTCTTCAACAAAAGGTAAACGACTAAAAGCTACATTAGGCTTGCAATCTTTGCCTGTTACCCCGGGCTCACACTACATCCAGTCCAACTCCGGTGCAGTCACCGGAGTCTTTACTTAACTTGAAAAGTCCGAGAGTGACTCACACGACATACAGTCCAGTCCGGTGTCTCCGGTACGGCCAATCCGGCGCTCCGAATCCGTTTCGTTTGTTTCAAATTTTGGCCGGACGCCGGAGCACACCGGAGCCCTTTTTGATGAAGTTGTGAAAACAAGACACGATAAACAGGAAACCAAGCGAGCGCGGGTGAAGTGAATCCGGTAGTTTTCAAAATAAAATCTTTACGTTACCGCTAATAATACAAAATACGACATTTACACGATTACGTAACACATAAAATGTAAATAAAGCTCCGTACTCACCCATTGTGCGGCGAAAAATCCCAACAGAAAATCAACTGACGCGAAACAAGCCCAAAACTTGGCGCGTGCTCTTTGTTTACATACATGTGCTCAGCGAAAGAGAGAGAGAGAAAAAAAAAAGTGCTCAGCGATCACGTATTCTCCCACGTTGAGCGTGAACCTCCGTGAGTTCGGGGTCTCGCGAGGTCGACAGCAGAGCCTGTGGCTGCAGCAGGACTGCAGACCACCGTAGCTAATGTGAGTCACCCACCGTAGCTAGACCGGTTCGGTGACTGCACCGGAGTTGGACTGGAGGCAGTGTGAGCCCGGGGTAAGTGCAGCCAAGATGTAACATTTGACAGTTGAAATTGATAAAAATTTACTTAGAAATGGGTTGATTTCTGGTTACTATCGTTTTGACTGGCTTTTCTCTCAAAGAGCACTGATGACACTTGCAAAGGTTCTGGTTAACACACCGCTTCATCTCTGTTCACTGATTGGACAGTTATGCTTCCTGGTTTTCATGAATCATCTACAATTCTTTGAGACCCGACGTAAGAGCTGGAGTGAAATGAAACTCAGTCACTAGGTAGTAGCAGCCTGGCAACAAAAATATGACTAAAGCAGATAACAACTCTGCTAAAATCTCTAATGTAAATAATGTTTTTAGTTCTTAGAGTCACTCAATCATTAGAAGATGTTCCAGTGAAGTCTGTAGACATCACACTGGTTTGCTTTCTATGTGTTTTGTATGAGAACAATAGCTCTCTCTCTCGTATAATCTGATTACTCACAGGGCCGTGCGTTCAGCTGCTGCAGGTGTTTCTCATTTAAACACAGAAGTTACATCACTAAAGGCATGTGCGTTATATCACCACAACAGTCTGACCAGAGCAGAGACATGCAGAGGAGCTAACACAAGGTTAACATGGAAATAAACACAATATCAATGTCTATATGGTGATTAAATAACACAGAGTCATTTCTATACTATTTGTAATGTTCTTGTCTTTTAAACATACTCTTGAACCTTTGCTTTTATATTTAAGTATTAGAACCAAAATGGCTGTCACGTGTTTCTACTGGCTGCAGCAACAATGAGAACGAAGAAAAAAATCAAAGCAATCTTGCCTAGTCTGCTAATGCTGCAAAAAAACGTTCAAACAAGTCTGGATGAATTATGGACTTAAAGTGAAGCTAACCCCATAAACTCCTACATTAAACACACATTACTTTTCTGCTGGAAAGGTATTAAGAGAGAAAGAAAGGTCTGAGAGTGGGGAGCAGCAGTGTGATTGGTTTGACAGTAGGTGTATGTGTGCATGTGAGTCTAGAAATGCCTTTGCAAAGAGTCACAAAAGAACAAGCATTACATTTTAAATTATACATTTTTTATTGTTGGAATCTGATTTTTTCTTGCAATCAAAAGTATTAAAGACACGTGGGTGGAGATAGGTGGTAGGTGAAAACAGGACTTTTCTGAGCAGTCGAGCACCAGCTGCAGGACAATACAAGATTACTCAAACATGCAGGAATCAATCCAAATACAACTGTGACTAAACTAATGATGAGAGACACTATTAGAACATAATAGTTATGATCTGGTGCAAGACCCGCCACCTTGTGGTCATTGCAAAAAAGATACAACATGTTATTCCACCCCAAACATGTTGGGAACCACACTCCTGTTCTTCTTGACCATGTACAGCAGTGGTCCCCAACCTTTTTCTTGCAAGGACCGATACAGTCACAGTTTTCTTTTCCGGGGACCGGTTGAGGTTGGGCAGCGCCAATAACAACAGAGCAAAATGCATACAAGTGATTATTGTGCATATTTTTTAGCTCTTATTGCTTTAATTTGCAGTTTATTTAGTTAAAAGACACAATAGTTTCATTGTAAAGCACAAGGAAGCACTGATAAACTATAAAATAAAAAATAAATGTCATCTTAAAAGATCCTCTGGGGCCCGGTAGCAGATGGCTCACGGACCGGTTTTGGGCCCCGAACCGGTGGTTGGGGACCCCAGATGTACAGTATCTGTTAAGCAGGTCGCTTCTTACAAATGTTTAGGTATTTACATTGACAGCAGTTTCATTTGGCAATTCCATAAGAGCCACTTGTGCTCCAAGATATGGCAGTGTTTTTATGTTTTTAAGAAGATTGTACTTTTATGGAGTGAGCACTTAAAAAGTGCTGTTTTTCTACCAAGCCTCTGGGGCCCGGTAGCAGATGGCTCACGGACCGGTTTTGGGCCCCGAACCGGTGGTTGGGGACCCCAGATGTACAGTATCTGTTAAGCAGGTCGCTTCTTAAGTGCTTTTATGGAGTGAGCAATTAAAAAGTGCTGTTTTTCTACCAAGCCTTCCTAGAAAGTGTGGTGCACTATTATTCATGTCTGGTTTGGAATTTTCCCAGTGCAGGTCAAAAAGAAATTTTCAAACCTCATGAAAATAGCCTTAAAGAGAAGTTAGCATCAGGCATATGCTCTGCCTTCACTGAACAAAAAGTCTCTGTCAGGCCGCAGGTATAGGCTGCCCAAGTGTATAACATTTTTGTTTTTTAATTTCTATATCCTGCTGTCAATACGTCACATCAACTCAACCCTGTAGGGATGATTGCATTGTATAGTAGTTTTGCTAATGTATTTATTAACCCTATTTGGACTACCACATGGGTTATGTGTTTAGTCATGTCTAGTGAAGTGTGTGTTTTGTTTTTGTTGTTGTTCCAAGTCTGTGCCGGTGTGGTTGTTTGTTGCAGCTCCACGTCACCAAGACAAAGTTCTCTGGTGTGGGACAGTAAAGTATACCTTACCTTACAAACTCACAAAAGTAGATTTTACAAAAAATACCGTTTTGTCACTCTCCCCATTTGAACTTTACCTTTGAGTACTTTGTTTGTGAATGTTTATCCATTCTGAGTCACATACTTCTCTTCTCCTGACTCCGAAATGCCTGTGAGCAGAGCATTTCTTCACAAAAGTTCCCGTTTGGAGCTGTGTTATCTCTTCTTCTTTGACCCTCACCTGGGGCCCGGCTTAGTCCAGCTCCATCCAGATGTGCCTCAGATCAGCTCCAGTCCCTGGGCTTTGGACCTACACCAGGACTGAGACCAGGGACTTAAGACCGGGTGGAGACTTCTGATTGGTCCTGCTCGGGTCTGTCTCCAGGGGGCAGCGCTGAGGGACAAGTCCAAATGTCCAACAGCAGCAGAAGAAGATGGAGGAGAGCTTAGGCGAGTTTGGGAAAGAGCTGGATTAAGAAACAATGAAGCAAAGTCCAGTCAGTTTGAAGTTAACTTTCTTTATTCAAATCTACTTTGTTTTTATATTGTTTTTCTAGTAACTAGAACATTAAGTTAAATGAACTTACACCTTTATGTTGATATAACTCGATAATATGAGTCACAGCTTTTCAACTTAGACTTTTAAGTTCTAAGAAAGAGAGAAGAAAGGAGAGAGAGGGAAAAGAGAGGGAGAAAGGGATGACAGATAGGAGGAGAGAGAGACAGTCAAAGAGAGAGAGAGGAGAGGGAGAGTCAAAGAGAAGAGAGAGGGAGAAAGGGATGAAAAAGAGGGAGCGAGAGAGATGTCAAAGAGAGAGAGAGAGAGAGAGAGAGAGAGAGGAAGAAAGGAGTGAGAGCGAAAAAGAGAAATTTAAGAGTGGAATGAGAGATGGGGGCTGAGAAGGAAAGAAAGAGAAGAGTGAAAGCAGTGACAGTGTGCAAAAGAGAGGAAAGAGAGAAAAGGGGTAGAGCAAGAGAGAAAAGAGACAGAAGAAATGAGAGAGGAAAGAAAGAGGTGGAGATGAATGGAGAGAGAAAGACAGGAAGGGAGGAGAAAGAAAGCGGCGAGAGAGGGAGAGAGAATGAAGTGATGGAGATAAAGAGGAAGATTTAGAGAAGTAAGGAGAGAGGGAAAAGAGAGGGAGAAAGGGATGACAGAGAATGGGGGAGCTAGAGAAAGGGAGAAAAGAGTGAGAGAGAGAAAGGGATGGGAAAGAGAGGGAGCATGAGAGATGGTGTCAAAGAGAGCGAGAGAGAAGAAAGGGAAAAAGGGGAGAGAGAAAGAGAAGAGAGAGGGAGAGAAGGATGACCGAAGGAGAGAGGAAGAGGGAGAAATGAGTGAGAGCGAAAAAGAGAGACTGAAAAATGGGATGAGTGAGAGTGAGAAAGAGAAGAGAGAGAGAAAGGAGGATGAGAGAGATGGGTAGAGCAAGGGAGAAGCGACAGAGAAGAAAGGAGAGAGAGGAGAGAAAGGGGTGGAGATGAACGGAGCGAGAAAGACAGGAAAGAGAGGAAAAAGAATGGGGTGAGAGAGAGAGAGAGAAATGAATTTTACTAACCAGATCAGACTAGACCTGTTGGATTCAGTCAGTTTTTTCAGTTGTTTCTCATCCAAGCTTCCTCAGGGTTAAGTCTGGGCAACAACTGTTAAATACATGGAAAGTCTAAACATAAATGTCTTCTTTATGACAGTGGAGACACTTCTGAACCGTTCCGATCTGTGCTGGTCAGTGTTATTTCAGTGCCTCTTGTTTTTTCTGTGGCAGGTCTCTTTGTTCTGGCTCTATATAGTATTTCACACTTTATACATTCTCTCCATAATGCACCATCCTCTGTCTGCGTTTGAAGAGCTTTTGACTTCCATCAGGTCATACGTGTCTGTACTCTCTCTCTCTCTCTCTCTCTCTCTCTCTCTCTCTCTCTCTCTCTCTCTCTCTCGTTCCCCTGGGCTTCAGTCCGATCATTTTCACACGCTTCAGAACAAAAGACCCAGGCGAGGCAGAGGAGGGTCATTTGGACATATTACCCTTCCTCATCCTCCCTTCATCTCTCTCTCCTCTTTCTCCTCTCCCTCCTCCTCTCCTTCTTCTCCTCTTTTTCCTTCTTCACATTCTTTTCTTTCTCTTTCTCCCCATGGTCTTCCTGTTGTTTATTATTTATTCTCTTTTTCTTCTTTCTCCCCTTCTTCCACAACTTTCTCTCATGCTCCTCTTCTTCTCTTCTTCCTCCTCTGCTTTCTTCACTTCTCATCTTGCTCCTCCTTTTCTTCTCTTCCTCTCCTCTTCCTCTTTTTCTGTCTCTACCTTCTTCTCCTCTCCTCTCTCTTTCTTTTTCTACTCCTCCCCCTTCCCTACTCTCCCTTCTTCTCTTCCCCTTCCTTCCCCTCTTCTTTCTTCTTTCTCCCCCTTTTCCTTATGTCCTTTCTCCCTTCATCTCCCTCCTATTTTCTTTCCCTCCTCATTGCTCTCTCACCTCCTCCTTCTTCTCCCATTCTTTCTCTCTCTCTCTCCTCCTGCTCCTCTTGTGTCTTCTCCTCCTCTTCCTCTTCTTCTCTCTTTCCACACAAACCCTTACCTTTAGTCTTTGTCTTGTGCTATAATTACTTTTGCTTTCTGCTGTTTTCAAAAATCCCTCCTTTTACAAGTTATAATTGAAAATCACACGAGAGAGAAAGACGCCATGATAATATTACAGACATTTAACAGGAAAACATGCCGTCATTCAGCTCTAGTTAAATGTATGTACAATTTCTTCAGAAGAGTAGTCTTTATTTTTTTCCACAATCTGGCAACCCACGTTCTGTCAGGGAAAAAGCTTAAAATGTTCATTGCTCTATAAAGTAATGTTTGAGAAATTACTTTAATTGATGATTATTTGAAACATTTTTCCTAGATTTTCCTTTTGTCACATGTAAACTATTTATTTTCATGAATGGCAGAACATTTCCATTACAAAGCCGTGGTTTTACTGACTCGTGTATAAATGTCTTTGTCTGATGTTCTCTCACATAAAAGACGTTTCCCTTCGTCTTTGTGCTGCTGTAAACTTAAAGATGCAGCATTAATAAATCATGAGGCGTTTAACAGAATAAATGTGTTTCCGTGGCGACGACGGCAGCGAGCGGTAATTAATCTGAAGAAATGTGGAGTTA